>CAJVGC010000592.1:34285065-34429111 GCA_910822075.1 Senecio squalidus | reverse complement strand
TTTGGGTTAAAGTCGTCAAAATATAACCTACTTTTCCCAAATGTTCTTTTTATGTAACGAACTTTATTTTTGTTCATTTGGATGCCTAAACTCTTTAAACTGACTAATTGACTACCAAAACTTTTTTAAACCGGCTAAAATTTTAGAAATTCAAACACCAAATTAATTAAACAATTTCATTGTTACATGTTAGAGCAAGGATTGACAGACTCAGTAACTTGGGTGTTTAGGATTCAACCCCTTGACCTCCTGCTTAGCAGTGCGAACCTATCAAGCTCTTGGCGAGCCTAAGGTGGTCAAGTGGCTGGTTGGAGAAAGATGATCGGAATATGTTTACTGCGGGAAGTGTATAGGTATTCCGGTCAAGAGATACTGTGTGCAAGTATGAGAGTGGAGAAGATGTGTCCAAAACTTGAAGTGTTGAGTATTTATACCCAACACTACCAGGCATCAACAACGTATGGCAATGATGACCATTTATGGCTCATCAATAGGATTCCAACGGGTATTAACGTCTATATCATTATATAACTTTATTAATGCTCTGACGGTTACACTCAAGGATTAGGCTTGAGTGTCTGACCGGTAGGATGTCAGGAGCATTATACTACGAGAGGCATCCCAAGGCATTAGTGTTGGTTTAGAGGAATACTATACTTACTAGATGTAAAGTATAAGTATAGGTTCCGGAGTGTCGGACCGAGAGTGTGAGTGTCGGACACCAAACGTCTCGGGACATAACTGACAGCCTGGTGTCGGATGACGGGTCCTGCTGTACGAGTGCCGAACGCCGGGACACGAGTGCCGGATGCCGGGTCACGAGCTCCGGACGCCGGGTCACGAGTGCCGGGCGCTGAGGCAAGCCTCCCGGATACGGGGCCGGAGCCCGGGTGCCGGGGCCAAATCTCCGGACACGGGGCCTTTCTCCCAGACACGGGGCCGAAGCCCGGGTGCCGGGGCCAAATCTCTCGGACACGGGGCCTAGCTCCCGGGCGCCGGGGCCAAACTCCCGGACACGGGGCCTAACTCCCTGGTGCCGGGGCCAGGTTTCCGGACACGGGGCCTAATTCCCGGGCGTCGGGGCCAAACTCCCGGACACGGGGCCTAACTCCCGGGTGCCGGGGCCAAAGCCTTGGTGCCGGGGCCAGGTTTCCGGACACGGGGCCTATCTCCCGGACACGGGGCCGAAGGCCAAGTGTCCGGACGCCGGAGCCTTGTGTCCGGAAGCCGGGACGAAATGTCCGGATGTTGGGGCCAAGTGTCCGGACGCCGGAGCCTAAGGGCCGGAGCTAGGAGATAGCAGGCAAGCTTTTGTAAGTCAGGTTATGTGTTTAGGGGGTTAATGGGCTATGTGTATGAGCCATTCCCTACTAACACTATCATGCCCCCCAGTTAGGTTTTAAAATGGTTTTTTGAAGCCTAACTTTTTTTGTTCTTATTGTCTCTTCCGGCGATTCTTTGGCCATACCTTTCTTGGCCGCTTGAGGTTGCCTTGAGTTGTTGTGACCGAGGCCATGGCCAATGTGTCTTTGAAAAATAATGTTTTATTGGGTGATCAAGCCAATAACACATTTTTAACCTGTTATCTTGGATGTTGTGTCACACCATCTTGGGTGTGCGTAAGAGTAATCATACTGAATTGTGTCTATGACACTCATTTGAGTACCTATGGTTCTTTTGTATGCCGATGACATAGCTAGATGTTGGCATCTCATGTATATTTCATATCGTGCCGATGACACTTTTGTTGGTTAACCTTAAATTTGTTTTACTCGCGAGTGATGTCGCTTCCCAATGAGAACTGCTCGCCTTTTCCCGGTAGGTAAAAAGACGAATATGTGATTGCATGTTTGGCGTAGACTGAAGATGTCTATATGTGCCTTTTGCTAAATTTCCCTCAAAACGTAGTTTGGGGTGGTGCATCAGGTTTGTTGCCTTGTGGGATACATAGATCAGACCACTTTGTATTTTGAGGTGCATTTCTGTGAATGACTCTTTGAAGAGTGTTTTCTTATGGTGTGGCCAAGTCCTTGATGAGTGAGATGGCCAAATACCAAAGTTTGCCAGATTTCCCAGATATCCAGACTTGGCTAGTTGTTGATTGTCAAGGTGTACCATGTTGTAGAGACATCCGGACTGGCCGGCTGTTCAGGTTTTTTGTTTTTGTTTTTTGCTTTTTTTTTTTTTTAAACTATTGAAACAACTGTTGGTTAGGCACATTCTGACGGGTGTTGTGGTTGTAAGTGCTGACAATCAGCAATAGTATGTAAATATTAAACGTAACACCTTTTTAGATTCATTGCATTCCATGTCCTGGGTAATGGTTGTCCATCTAAGTCAGACAGGGTGTAGGAGCCAGTTCCATGTGCTTCAAGGACACTATATGGGCCTTCCCATGTGGGACCCAACTTGCCCAAGTTTTCGGTCCTGCTAGCTTCATTCTTCCGCCATACGAGATCTCCCACTTTGAAAGATGTGTGTCGGACTCTTTGGTTATAATACTTAGCCATCTGTCTATGGCTTTCTGCTTGTCGGATGAGAGATATTTCTCTTCGCTCCTCGATGATATTCAAGTTCTCCCTTAGGGCTTCTTCGTTTAGCTCCTGATTGAAATGAAGGGTCCGGTGAGTAGGGATTGTAAGTTCTGGTGGGATAACTGCCTCAGTGCCATAGACTAGGCTGAAAGGGGTTTCAGATGTAGTTCTGCCGGGGGAAGTTCTATGTGCCCAAAGAATGCCTGGGATTTCGTCTACCCATGCCTTTGCATATTTTCCCAATCTGGCCTTAATTCCCTTGACGATTGCTTTGTCCATGACTTCCACCTGACCATTAGCTTGTGGGTGTGCCAATGTTAGAGCAAGGATTGACAGGCTCAGTAACTTGGGTGTTTAGGATTCAACCCCTTGACCTCCTGCTTAGCAGTGCGAACCTATCAAGCACTTGGCGAGCCTAAGGTGGTCAAGTGGCTGGTTGGAGAAAGATGATCGGAATATGTTTACTGCGGGAAGTGTATAGGTATTCCGGTCAAGAGATACTGTGTGCAAGTATGAGAGTGGAGAAGATGTGTCCAAAACTTGAAGTGTTGAGTATTTATACCCAACACTACCAGGCATCAACAACGTATGGCAATGATGACCATTTATGGCTCATCAATAGGATTCCAACGGGTATTAACGTCTATATCATTATATAACTTTATTAATGCTCTGACGGTTACACTCAAGGATTAGGCTTGAGTGTCTGACCGGTAGGATGTCAGGAGCATTATACTACGAGAGGCATCCCAAGGCATTAGTGTTGGTTTAGAGGAATACTATACTTACTAGATGTAAAGTATAAGTATAGGTTCCGGAGTGTCGGACCGAGAGTGTGAGTGTCGGACACCAAACGTCTCGGGACATAACTGACAGCCTGGTGTCGGATGACGGGTCCTGCTGTACGAGTGCCGAACGCCGGGACACGAGTGCCGGATGCCGGGTCACGAGCTCCGGACGCCGGGTCACGAGTGCCGGGCGCTGAGGCAAGCCTCCCGGATACGGGGCCGGAGCCCGGGTGCCGGGGCCAAATCTCCGGACACGGGGCCTTTCTCCCAGACACGGGGCCGAAGCCCGGGTGCCGGGGCCAAATCTCTCGGACACGGGGCCTAGCTCCCGGGTGCCGGGGCCAAACTCCCGGACACGGGGCCTAACTCCCGGGTGCCGGGGCCAGGTTTCCGGACACGGGGCCTAATTCCCGGGCGTCGGGGCCAAACTCCCGGACACGGGGCCTAACTCCCGGGTGCCGGGGCCAAAGCCTTGGTGCCGGGGCCAGGTTTCCGGACACGGGGCCTATCTCCCGGACACGGGGCCGAAGGCCAAGTGTCCGGACGCCGGAGCCTTGTGTCCGGACGCCGGGACGAAATGTCCGGATGCTGGGGCCAAGTGTCCGGACGCCGGAGTCTTGTGTCCGGACGCCGAAGCCTAAGGGCCGGAGCTAGGAGATAGCAGGCAAGCTTTTGTAAGTCAGGTTATGTGTTTAGGGGGTTAATGGGCTATGTGTATGAGCCATTCTCTACTAACACTATCATTACACAAAGTATTGATTTTAGATATGAACATGAAAGTCAACTAACATGAATTCGTTTTTGATCATAGAAGTTCATTTTGATTAGAAGGATTGCTCAAACGCATGTAATATAATATAAATCCTTAATCAATTTTAACATATCAATTTCGTATGCAACACTTTATAAGATTTATGGATATCAACAAAAAAAAGTCAACAAATCAAGGTTTTGTCTGATCCGGTGTTGTAATGTTAATTTTCTTCATCAGACGATCTTAATCGTTGGATTTCGAGCGTATGAGAAAGTTCAATTGTGACAAATTAATTTGAATTGATAGAGTTTGATGGAAATAAGTTTCGATTTGAGCTTTTAGATCCGAATTTGAGTTTATTATAGTTGCATTGATTTGAAGATCAATTAAAGAATTCCGTTAGCTTCGTATGATTTTGCAAAGAATTTAAGTACTGAGAATGAGCGTAGGTTGATTGAAAGGTAAAGTTAGATCTCTAGGTGGTTTTCAGTTTTTAGCTTTGAAACAAATTTTATATGAAGTGTACTTCTAGTGTTTGTTTGTTATGTTTGATAATCTAGGAAGCTTTAGATTACATATTGTATTGTGTGTGTGATACATTTTTGGCAAGATTTTGGTTGTCTTCTCCGATAAGTTGCAAGAACTCTGGTAGGTACCCAAATGAACATTTTGGTAAAGTAGGTTATGCCTTAACGAATTTAATCCAAAAAGTAAATGGGTAAATGTAGGTAAACGGGTCGGGTTTAGTGAGTTTATTTGAGTAACTAGCTACAAACAGGTGGCCGGTAAACCTGGTGCAAAAATTTATGTTTCAATAAGTACGTTAATCATTTTAAAAGTTTCAAATAGTTTAGATACCAAAATGAATAAAAAAAAAAGTTTATTATATAAAATGAATATTTGGAGAAAATAAGTTATGTTATGATAACTTTAACCCAATTATGAATACAATTTTAGAAAAATCTTGATTATGAACCCGTTGATTTATATGCAAAACATTATTTACCTTATTTATGTACCCATTGAGTAATAATTCTGGCTCCGTTCCAATTATGCTACCATGCCTTTTTTAATTCGATTATAAATATTATTTAGTTTGAATTTATTAAATAAGACTAGTAATATATCTGCGCAATGTCGTGATGATAATAAATTGTTTAAATTTTCGGTAAAAAATTTTCTTCGGGTGTACATATTTTATTACAAATAATTTTACGAACGATCAAGATTTTCAGTTTGTAAATATGCAATTAGTTAGAAATTCTAATCATTAACTCCACTTATTTGAAATTTTACACAATTAAATTGATTGTTTTAAATTTATAAAAAAAGAAAACTCAATTATTTTAAATTTTTAAGTATATATGGTAAGTGTGTTACAGAGTTATAATTTTAACTATTTAATACTTGATAATTAAAAGGGTAGTTTAGTATTTTTATCATGCTTAAATTTCAACATCTTATATCCAAATGCTTTATAATGTATATGAATATTGTGGAATTCTAAACGATTTTTTCAAATTCAAAATATGGAATAATTAAAGGTTTTCTAACAATTCTAAATATTCATTACACTTTCAATTACAATCTTAATTACAATTTGATATTATCTACTATATTAATTAGCAAAGTCATTTTTGAAATGAACAGTGTTTTAGGGATAGTATGGTCTTTTCATTAAAAATATAAAATGCCTTCTCTTTTTTTAATATGAAAAAAAATAGTGTGTAAAAATATGAACATTAACAATACAATTTGATGTTACAACTTCAATTACATTTTCAAATTTCAATTTCAAATTAAGATTGTGTTGGGTTATAACTTAGTCAAACTAGTTTAACTCCTAAACAATACGCTTAACAAAGGATAAAGTAGCTTACAAGATTAATGCGGAAGTCATTAAGAAGTTACTACGGAAGACAAGTTAATGCGGCTGTTCAACTAAGTTACTACTGACTCTACTATTGCTACGGATGAATCAAGTTACTGCGGTCATACCAAGTTACTACGGAAGACCAACTTGTCATACAAGTCTTATTAGAATTAGACTTAGATTATGTTTCCTTTTGTAATTAGATTATGTTTCCTTCTAGATAACGATAGTTGTAGAATTCTAGTTTATCTAGAACTAGCCTCAAGGTCTATAAATATAGATCCTTGTAAGATAGAAGAAACACGTTGTATTGATATTCTGAGTTAATACAATTGAGGCTTACAATTCGACAATATTATTGTTTGTTCTTATTATTATTATTACGATATTCTATTGTTCAATCTCTGACTGCTTCAATCCTGGCAGGATCAACGTGAATACTCTCCCTGCTAACCACGTGGCCAAGAAACTGAACCTCAGATAACCAAAACTCGCATTTCGAGAACTTAGCGTAAAGCTGCTCCTGTCTAAGCAACTCCAACACTAATCTCAAGCGCTCCTCGTGCTCTTCCCGGCTACGAGAATATATCAGAATGTCGTCGATGAAAACGATCACGAACTTGTCGAGGTAAGGACGACATATGCGGTTCATCATGTCCATGAAAGCTGCAGGCGCATTCGTGAGAACGAAAGGCATAACCAAAAACTCGAAATGGTCGTAACGCGTCCCGAAAGCGGTCTTCTGAATGTCCTCCTCCTGCACTCTCAACTGATGATATCCGGATCGTAAGTCAATCTTTGAAAAGAAGCATGAACCCTGAAGCTGGTCAAACAAATAATCTATACGTGGCAAGGGATACCGGTTCTTCACTGTCAGCTTATTCAGCTCCCTGTAGTCGATACACAACCTCATAGAACTATCCTTCTTCTTTACGAAGAGTACTGGCGCGCCCCAAGGAGAGAATCTCGGTCTAACGAAGCCTTTATCCACTAACTCCCGAATCTGCTTCGATAGTTCTAACATCTCCGAAGGTGCCAACCGATAAGGAGTCTTCACCATTGGCGCTGCTCCGGGAACCAAGCCTATACGAAACTCTACCTGTCTACTAGGGGGTAAACCAGGTAAGTCCTCCGGAAATACATCGGGAAAGTCACGAACCACCAGCTTCTCCTCAATCTTCTCTGCGGAGTCTTTCTTCACAAGGTGTGCAAGAAAGAGTGTGCAATCCCGTTTGATGTACTCCCGAACCTTCAAACATGAACCGATCTTAAGGCACTTCCCCGCCTTATTCCCCTGAACTAACAACTGTCCACCAACTGATAACAGAATGCGAATCATCTTCTCGAAACATACCATCTCTGCACGGTGTGTCGCTAGCCAATCCATACTGATAATAACGTCGAGGCTACCCAGCGTAATCGAAATCAATTCGATAGGAAAAAGTGATCATCGAAATTAACACTACAAGAAGAAGGTACTTCAATGGTAGGCAAAACTCACCATCGGCTAACTCTATCTCGAAGGAAGACACTATCAGTCTAGAATTACGAGCAAATCACAGTCCTAAACTCATTAGATATAAAAATTCTTCGAATGACGGACTATAGTCTGGAGTCGAACCTCTCGGAATCGCAATAGTAGGACAACTTCGTCTCGTCGACTTCCTTGCAGATAGGAGTTTTCTTCGGATCCAATGCGAAAGAGACGTAAAAAGAAGACGAAAGTTTTCTTCGGTTCCAACGCGAAAGAGACGTAAAAGGAAGACGAAAACAAAGGAAGAGAAAAGGGAAGTTCGCAACACTAAGAGAATTAAGGCCAAACATTAAAATTAAATAGAATAAATGCATGCTGAACTTAGATAAGAAAAGTACCCGTAACAACGCGAGGATCCTGTTCAGCCTCTCGAGTTCCAATAACAAGTGCTCTACCACGAATATCCAAATCGGACGATGTACCAGCACCAGCTGCAACCAACTCGGGACACCTGTTCCTAAGATGTTCGGCAGAACCACACTCGTAACATTTGCTCCTGTAGGACTTACAAAACCCAAATGTGTGTCCTAGCTTCTTACACTTAAAGCACTTCCAACAAGTCACCTCCTTGGCATGTTTGTTACCACACCGATCACATTGCTGATACGTACTCCGGATTTCTGGAGTCACCACATGACGAGCATTCTGTCTCCTAGACTTCTTCCGCGATTTACCATGACGGGAGCTACTACTTCGTTTCTTTCCGGAATTCTGCTTAACTTCAACTGATGGTACCCCACCATCGCTACTCTGCACTGTGCTATCCCTGATCTGGGCTACAATAGCGGGTATCATAGCTGCTAACTGCTCGGCGATGAGCTGACCGATGTCTGTCGTCATATCCATTTCCTCATCACTGACTTCCACACTCGGAGTCGTGTTACAAATTCTCGCGCTCGGACGACCATGTCTCGCTGACCATCTCGTCGCTGTCGTCTTCACAGGCGGCATCGTTCTGAAACTAAAAAGAAAGAATTCGATAAGCAAAATGTGTGCAACACGAAAATAAGACCAAGTGCCAAAAATAACAAAAGCGAAAATAAGCAAATAAGGCAAAATGGTGCACACATAGCAAATCAGAGAAAATCGATTTGAAAAGCCTACGGTCATAGTCCAAGTGATTTCCTTCATAAAATCACTCGGTTCGCTATAACCATTGGCTCTGATACCAATTTCTGTCACACCCCGCTCAAAGCGGAAACACGAGGTGTTCCAGTTAAAGATATCAAAAGTCAAGGATTACAACATTTACAACCAATAAACAAAACATCGGAATATATTAATCATGCCAAAGGTTTAACAAATACAATACAAAGTCAAATGTGAACCAATCGTCAAATACAAATACAAATCAATGTAATAGAGTGGATCATAATGGAATTACATCAACATAATGAATTCCAAATACATAAAATAAATGATCCCAAAACAAGCATGGCATGATCAAACAAATCCTCAAACTCCTGAAAAAGCGTTAAAAACGACATCAACACATGTTGGTGAATTATTCGCAATATTTATAGTAAAAGTTGACCCATTAAAAGATTTAATAAACATGACAAGTCTTAAAATAGCATATCTTGATTCATAACCAAAGTGCGAGTATAAATACCTAGATTAAGCATACACTAAACCTGACCAGACTGTATCTCCTATCCTAAGGTGATGGCAAACCAAAGGCAACAACAACGGCCATAACATCCACTCATAGGTACGGCCTATCGAGCAATGAGGGTTAGGTCAAACCCAATATAGATCTATATATATGTAAAACCGTGGGCATAAAGCTTAACAAGTGTATAAGGGGGGCTTACCCAAGCCTAAGAACCATCTAATCTGAGGTGATACTAATCCACTAGGTAAACAAGATATACATACATTTGACAATTTAAAATACGCTTTCCAGCCCAAAATAGTAAAAGAATAGGGCTACGAATAACTCACAAGATAAGCTCGGCAAGTATCGGGTAAATAATCAACAGGGAGCTAACACTCCGCCGCCTAAGTGCCCTAAAACAAATAACATAGTCTAAGTATCTCTATAAACACAGTACGGTTTAGCCTTGTCGGTTAAGTTTAAGATTTTAATAAAATATTCCAATGATTTCCAAGTCGTGTCGAGATGACGGATCCAGGTGACGATGTTCCGCGCCGATAAGGACGATAGGAAGATATCGATAAATTCACGTCATAATTGACTATTAGAAAGGAATAATATTCCGAGCCGAAGAATGACTACCAGGAATATCAGTTCAAAGGAATACTCTTACCAAAGTTTTATTGAGATCGACCAAAGTCAACGTCAAAAATGTTGATTTGGTCAAAGTCAAAGATGTTGACTTGGTCAAAGTCAAAGATGTTGACTTGGTCAAAGTCAGAGATGTTGACTTGGTCAAAGTCAAAGTCAACAATTTGAATGAAAAGTCAAAATTAAAGTTGTTGACATTAGTTAAGTCAAAGTCAACAATTTGAATGAAAAGTCCAATTTTGACAATTTGAGAGTTAAAATCCTTTTTATTTCAAAACAATGGAGTAAAGATGATTTAGAATGATTTCAAACGATTTGACGTAAAAGATAAGTAAAACTTTTGTTTCAATTAAAATTTTATAACGTTTATGATGGCGGTGGCGTCTTTGAGTCCAAAGACGTTGTTTTTGACGTTATATAATACATTTATACATAATAGTTTACTTATATATGAGTTTAAAGTTGTTTAAAAGTGTAAAATACAATATGAGCCTTTGCTGAATTTTAACAAAAAAACTGGATTTTTGCGAACAGGGGCCCGGTGCGTCGCACCAGGTGGGGGTGCGGCGCACTGGCCATTTTTCCCACTTTTTGTTTTTGTCGTTTTGTCGAAAAATGAGTTGTTTGACGTTTTAAGGTTAAAATGTAAACTGTCCGAAATTTAAGTTGTGTTCAAATAATATTTACCAAGTGTTATATATATGTAAATGTGTAGTTTTTACATACTAATATATTAAATAGGTTATTTTCGGTTAATCTTACGTTTTAACATATTTTAACATAATTAAGTCCAAATCTTCAAGAATGTTAAGTGTTGGTCTAATATATTAACCTAACCATTTTCAAGGCTTAACCGAAAATATATAAAAATGAAATGAAAGTAGATTAGAGATTATAAAGATTTTACCGATTTCACCCGCAAGAAATCTACAAACTTGAGACTTGCAAGGACTCGGAGGGAGGAGACTTTGGTGGTGGTGGTGAGGAGGTAAAGGCTCCAAACATAAAAATATCCACCATTAGTAAAAAGTCTCAAAGGAAAGAAAGTAAATGATTTTTGGAGAAATTTACTTACCAAAATACAAGATGGAGTTTTCTCCGAAAGGTAGCCAACTCCAAGGGTATTTGTAGAGAATAAGGGAATAATAGACCTCCACACACACACATAGACAAGAAATGTGTTAGGGGTTTTCAAAAAGAAAAGGAAATAGAGAAAGTTTGGAGAGTTTACATACCAAAACCAAGATGATGTTTCTCCAAAGAAATTACCGAAACTCTTTGGGTTCAAGATGGAAATGGTAACATGTAGCTTGTAAGATAAAGAAATAAGTTTAGTGTTAGAGAACCTCTACCAAAATTGGAGAAAAGAGTAGAAAAGTGAAGGAAAATAGCAAGGAAACTTACCGAAATGATGATTTAATGAAAGGGTTCTTTGGAGAAGAAGCTTGTATGACTTCTTTGCTTGAATTTCATCACCAAATCACTTGTAAAACTCTCTCTAATCTCTGGAAATGTTGAGAGAAAAAGGAGCAAGTGTGGAGTGAAATTGAGAGAGAAAAGTGAAAGTATGTTTGTATGTAATTTTTAGATTTTGGAAAGAGAAAGGTCACTAACATGTTTAGAGATCCACAAACACATCTAGCATACCCAAATAGGGCAAATTGCAGAAGAAATCACGTGGAAAAAGGTTTGGAATCTCAAGATATTGACTCACAAAGTCGTCTGGCATTAAGCCGAAATTGAAGGTGGTGCTGCGCACCAAGGGGAGGTGCTGCGCACCGGGGTCCCTTTTTTGGCAAAATTCGTTAACTCTCCGTTAAAGGATTAGATTTGTAACAGATTCCGTTAGTTCTCCGTTAAAGGACTAACTTTGTAATAGATTAAGTTAGAGGACTAACTTTGTAATGAAATATCGAAATATGATTTTCTTAACCGACGATTACGGCGTAAACACACTACTTTAATAACACGAGAATACTAACAAATAGACACTTAGACGATTATAAAGCTTTCGTCTCAAGAGACGAAGTAATAAAATATATAAAACCCGACTCAAATATACAAAACGTGAGTAAATATAAAGCGAAACGAGCACAGGCCGTGCTTTAGATCCATTGATCAACGAGTTGATAATCCTCATACGCAAGAATCTCAATAAACACCATGACTGAAGTTGCAATCGGCAAAGTTCCTGTTCTGAATAGCAACGAATTCGACTTATGGAAGCTACGAATCAAGCAACACATCCTATTGTCCGACTATACAGTTTGGGATGTAATCATCAATGGTAACAAGCATGCTACCAATCAAGGAGCTGATGGACAGCCTGGAATCCTTACATCGTCCAACATTATCTGACCTGGAAAGAAGAGAAAAACAAACGGAAATTAAGGCTCTTAGTATTCTTTTAATCGCCATCCCCAACGAATACCAATCACAATTCGAAGAATATCAAGATGCAAAATCTCTATGGGAAGCGTTGGAGAAAAGATTCAGCGGAACTAAGAATACAAAGAAGAACAAGAAAGCTCTTCTTAAACAGGAATATGAAAATTTCAATTCCCTGAATGGCGAACGAATGACTCAGACGTTTGATCGATACAAAAAGCTCACAGGAGAGATGATCAGCGCAGGAATCAAGTATGAGAAAGATGACCTCAATCGAAAGTTCATAAGAGCTCTAGGTAAGGAATGGAAAATCTATACGGTTTCCTATAGACAAGGAGACACATTAGAAGACCTGGAGTTGGATGATCTTTACAACGACTTACGAGTCTTTGAGTCAGAGGTGGAAGCAGAAAAATCTAGCAGTAGCAGCCACAGTATTAACAATGTTAATACTGCCTTTGTCACTACCTCTGGAGGAACGAAACATGAAAGTGGAGAAGAGATATCTTTCGAAGCATTCATCTCACAAATCTCAAATCTCACTAGTGATGATGTGCAGCAAATACATCAAGATGACTGGGAAGAGATGGACTTAAAGTGGCAATCTGCCATGCTGGCTCTACGTGCAAGGAGATTTGTGAATCGAACCGGAAGAAGATTCAATCCAAGGAACAATGAACGAATCGCTTTCGATAAGAGCAAGGTGAAGTGCTACGAATGTAATGAACCAGGACACTTTGCAAGGGAATGTCCAAAGAAGTCAAAATCCAACAATTCACGACCCACTCAAGACAACAATCAAAGTGCACTCATGTCACAAGACATATTTGGATACGATTGGAATGACTTAGCCGAAGAAACTAGTCAAAACAGGGCGTTGATTTCTGAAGAAAAAAATCCTGTTTACGTAGAAGATACTACTACTGTTCACCATGCATGCATAGCAGTAGTAATTGATGCGGATGACAATGTTTCTACGGAGGACACAGTTACTGCGGAGCTAGTTTATACGGACCTGGGAATTACAGAAATTGGCAACAATGTTCTTGGATATGACTGGACTGATGACGATCAAGGAGCAACTCAAGAAGATGCTCTAATGGCTATTGACTCATCCTCAACAGATCCTGAAACTCCATCTCTCATGGCAGAGGTAAATTCTAAACTATGTTCTTCTGAGTGCAAAGCTATAATTGTTAAATATAAAAAATCACAATCAATTAATGAGTGATTCGATTAAAATCTTAGAAGAACAAAGACGGTCAGCTGCTAGGGTAATTGATAACTTAGAAAACCAAATTAAATCACACAAAATAAATGAACAAAGTTATCAAGAGAAAATTAGCTTAATTGAATGGCAAAGAGAGGATTTACTAGTTAAACTTAAGATGGCTAGAGAAGAAATCAAAAGATTAGAACAAGAACATGATAAAGTTGAGTTAGATGTAGGGAAACTAGAACATGCTTCAAAATCAGTTAATGACCTAATCCAACATCAAATACATGGAAAGGTAAAAGTTGGTTTAGGTTACAAAGAAGTTGCCCCTCCATTTAACCAAAACTATATCCCTCCATCCGTAGATGAACCTAAGATTCCCGTCTCTCAGACACCTCCAAAAGAATCATTCAATGTTGATCCAATCAACTATGATGAAGTTCTGATTGAGGACTTAGTTGAAGAGAGTAAGCTAACCATTGTGAAAAATAAGGACATTCCTTTAGAAAATCACCTTATCACAATAGAAGGTGTTACTCAACAGTCTTCACAAAGTTTAGTGTCTATGCCACGTAATGATCCCATCAAGAAGGTCAAAACATCCACTAAAAGTAAAACCAAAACAGCCCCTAAGGAAAAAGAAAAGACTTGGATTCATATAGGCAAAAGAGGAAATCAACGAAACATGAATCAAGTACAAACACAAATAGGGCAAATTCCTAAGAGTTCTGTTAAGGGATGTTTTATATGTGGAAAATTAAATCACTATGCAAAAGTTTGTTATCACAATCCTCAAAATCAATTGCAAGTGATTCAAAAACCACATCATGGGTTGGGATACATTAGAAAATCCGAGCATAAAAACAAATCCATGAACAATAGTAACAAAATAAATCATGCAAACCATAAATTTGTTACTATGAGTTCAGGAAGAAAAAGTGTGAACAAACATAACGTATTTTCTAACAATAAGAATAGAGTTCCTACTGCCAGACAAAATTTTGTTTCTACTGCAAAACTTAATACGGCCAAATATAATGGTGTTAACACTGCTCGTGTTAATACTGTGAAAAATAATCGTGTTAATACTGCTCGTGTTAATACTGCCAAAGGTAACTTAGTTACTACGGCTCATGTTAATAATGTGAAACAAAAGCATGTGAAACCAGTATCTGTTCCTATTTTTAAAACAAAAGCTGTTAACACTAAAATTTCTTCAAAAGCAAAAACATTCAAACAAGTGTGGCAACCAAAGATCCAAGTAACTCAACCACCTGTCCCTATTGATTTTTCAAAACTAATCCAAAGGAAGGTGAGTTACTTTGATGAAATGGGCAAACCCAAGTCAGTTTTGGCTTGGGTTCCCACCAGAAACTAACTTCTATCGTTTATGTGCAGGTTCAGCCAACCACAGAAAGTGAGAGCAGTTGGCATGTAGATAGTGGCTGTTCCAGGCACATGACGGGCAACATGTCATGTCTTCAGGACTTTGAGAAGTTAAATGGAGGATATGTTGCATTTGGAGGAAATCCAAAAGGAGGAAGAATTTCTGGGAAAGGAACAATAAGCAATGGTACATTACACTTCAAAGATGTGTACTACATGCAACAGTTGCAGTATACTCTGTTGAGTGTCTCTCAAGTCTGTGATGAGAAGCACACAACTATCTTTACTGCTTCTGAATGCATCATCATGAAGCCTGGGTATGTCATAGATGAGAGTATGATCTTACTCAGAACACCAAGGAGAGACAATGTCTATTGTCTTGACATGTCAAACGTTCAACTCAATTCATCTGAAGCATGCTTTCTCTCAAAAGCTACTCTAGATGAATCCACCTTATGGCATAGGAGAATGTGCCACATGAACCTGAAGAACATCAACAAGCTGGTCAGTCAGGTTTAGTTAGAGGTCTTCCCAACAAGCAGTTTAATCTTGATGACAACTGCTTAGCTTGTTTGAAGGGTAAACAACACAAATCTTCTCACAAGACAAAGGAGATCAACACTAACACCACACCTTTATATTTACTCCATATGGATCTCTTTGGTCCTACCAATGTAAGGAGCATTTCAAAGAAGTCATATTGCCTTGTCATCAATGATGACTTCTCAAGATATACATGGGTGTACTTTCTGGGTACCAAGGATGAAACAAGCCAGCTACTCATCACTTTCATCACCAAGATTGAACATCAAATTAATCTCAAAGTCAAGAAAATTTGATGTGATAATGGCACAGAATTCAAGAACCAAGTGATGAATGAATTTTGTGACAAGAAAGGAATAGAGAGGCAATTCAGTGCTGCTAGAACTCCTCAACAAAATGGAGTTGCTGAAAGAAGAAATAGAACTTTGATCGAAGCAGCTAGAAGCATGTTGGCAGACTCCAACCTTCCCATATTTTTCTGGGCAGAAGCAGTTAACACTGCCTGCTATGTTCAGAATAGGGTCCTTCTAGTAAAGTCTCACAACAAAACTCCATATGAACTCCTCCACAAGAGACAACCTTTGATCAGTTTCTTAAAGGCATTTGGATGTCCATGCACAGTCTTAAACTCTAAAGACTATCTTGGTAAGTTTGAGAGCAAAGCTGATGAAGGAACTTTCGTTGGATACTCATCACAAAGCAAGGCATATCGTGTTTACAATCACAAAACAAAGATAATCGAAGAAAGCTCCAACGTGACCTTCAATGAACATACTTACACCAAGAAGGGTCAACGACCAGACTGGGTTTTTGATTTGGATGCATTGACCAAATCGTTGAACTCTAACTTTGAGTTTCAATCTTCTTCAGTTCCTACGGATCATGTTACTACGACACAATCTATTCCTACGGATCATCCTACTACGGAGCAGTTACTACGGATCCTATTATTGGTACTGCTCGATTAGATGTTATGGAGTACATCAATCTCCCTGTTTCTACGGAGGATCCCATTCAACTTTTTGATCCCATATCCCCAGATGAAACAGAAGATCCTTCTTATGAACCTACACATGAAGATGAAGCAACTACTTCTAAGGATGATACCACACGCCACGATGGCGTTCCACATTTAGTCCAAGAAGATGAAAATGGAGTTGAACATATTGTCACTGAAGAATATGAGCCATACACTACTGTTATACCATCTTCAGTTACTACTCCTCCATCTACTGCTTACTATCCAACCAATGATATGCCTGATTTTAATGACACAAATTTAGGCGCTGAACTAAGACTTGAGAAGATTCCATCTTCTCGTGTTTCAAAGAACCACCCACCTTCTCAAATCATTGGTGATCTTGACTTCTCCATAGAGACTAGAAGTCAAACCAAGTCCAAGAAGGATCCTGTGAAAGCTCTTCTTAACACATGTCTATTTGTCTGCTTTCTCTCTCAAATGGAACCAAAGAAAATACAAGAGGCACTACTGGATCCACATTGGATAGAGGCATGTCAAGCTGAGCTACTACAATTCAAGATCCAAGGAGTATGGGAATTAGTGGAAGTCCCATTTGGCAAGAAGGTGATAGGTACAAGATGGATCTTCAGAAACAAGAAGGATGAAAGAGGTATTGTGGTCAAGAATAAAGCAAGACTGGTTGCACAAGGCTACACACAAGAAGAGGGAATTGACTATGAAGAGGTATTTGCTCCAGTGGCTAGGATTGAAGCTATCAGACTATTTCTAGCTTTTGCTTCATTCATGGGTTTCAAAGTCTATCAAATGGATGTCAAGAGTGCATTCCTCTATGGTGTTATTGAGGAAGAGGTATATGTCAAACAGCCTCCTGGCTTTGAGGACCCTCAACATCCTCACAAGGTGTATAAACTGATCAAAGCTCTTTATGGGCTTCATCAAGCACCACGGGCTTGGTATGACACTCTTTCTGATTATCTTCTTCAAAACAACTTTCAAAGAGGAACAATTGACAAGACACTCTTTTTCAAGAAATCTCACTCAGATATTCTTCTTGTTCAAATATACGTTGATGACATCATCTTTGGCTCTACCAAAGATGCTTTGTGCAAAGAGTTTAAAGAACTAATGCACACTAAGTTTCAAATGAGTTCCATGGGGGAACTTACTTTCTTTTTGGGTCTACAAGTCAAGCAAAAGAAAGATGGCCTCTTTATTAGCCAATCCAAGTATGTCAAGGACATTCTCACTAAATTTGGATTGTTGGATGCCAAGATAGCAAGCACTCCTGTAGAAACTCACAAACAACTGACGGCTGATCTTAAGGGGGAGGATGTGGATATACATAATTATAGATCAATGATTGGCTCCTTAATGTATCTCACAACTTCAAGACCAGACATCATGTTTGGAGTTTGTGTATATGCAAGATATCAAACAAGACCTAAGATGTCACACCTCATTGCAGTCAAGAGAATCTTTCGTTACCTAAAGGGCAAGCCTAACTTAGGCTTATGGTATCCTAAAGACTCTCCTTTTGATCTAATTGCTTATACTGACAGTGACTATGGTGGTGAAAACTTAGACAGGAAATCAACAACTGGAGGATGCCAATTTATTGGTTCAAGACTGGTGTCATGGAAATGCAAGAAGCAAACAACGGTGTCTACCTCTTCCACAGAAGCTGAATACATTGCAGCTGCTAGTTGTTGTGCTCAAGTGCTATGGATACAAAATCAAATGATGGATTATGGCTATTCATTCATGAACACACCAATTCACATTGACAACCAAAGCACTATTAGCATCATCAACAATCCAGTCAAGCACTCCACGACAAAGCATATAGAGATACGCTACCACTTCATAAGAGATTGTAACGAAAAGAAATTGATCCATGTTGAGAAAATCCACACTGACAATCAGCTTGCTGACCTTCTCACAAAGGCATTCGATGTGGGAAGATTCACATTCTTGATTACAAGTATTGGAATGATCAACATGGATTGATATCATCTCCTTTATCTCTTAGTATTTTTATTTTAAGTCCCTTTGAGAAGCAGTAGTAACCTTATGATAAGCATCAAGTGCCTTACTTTCTAGTATTGTACTATGTTACTACTGCAACATTAATAATAAAAACAAATTTTAACCAAAGTATGATTAGTACGGCCAAAATTGTCAGTATTAAGGGAAGGTTTAACTACTACTGTGCCCTGAATCTAATAATACGGACCGAATGGTTAATGATTTTTTAGTATTGTGTTACTACGGACCTCTGGTTAATACTTCTAGTAATTCACGTTACTACGGACAGTCCAGTTAATACGGCTCGTGTACCATTACTACGGACATTAATCAACTTACTACGGTCATTATTTGTTAATACTGCAAATCACCGTATTAAAAGGTTTCTTAAACAATAAGTATTCCTTAATTAATGGTGATTTGACAAGTCAAAATACAACTTGTAACTAACTTTTACACGTGGCACTTGACCATTGGACCTAATTTTTAAAATTCAGGAGCGAGGTGCAGCTACACTGACACGTGGCAATCTCCTATTGCACCGTTACTTTTAATCATCACCCGCGTCTAATCCAAATTGTCAAGTTGTTACATTTTTCACCATATAAATAGGGGTATTTTTAACCGTTTGAGTACTTACATTGCTTAAAGAACCCTAATAGTCTAAAAGTTACCGTTACAATTAAAAAATCCCAAATTTTTTTCCTTCAATCTTTGCTAAATCCTACTTCTTATTGTGTGTCATCATCTAAATCGATTATACATTTGTTAACAATGGCTGAATTACAGTTCTTCATCACACACAATATGGTGGCTTTCCTGACTAAGCGTGGTGACAATGCTGATTTCCATCCGATTATCGATTTCTTGAATCGATCCAATCTTAAACTGGCGCTCACGATAAATCCCGAAATCAATGAAACACATATAAGGGATTTTTGGACTTCAGCAGAACTCAATCTTGAGGGGGAGGTCCCTGTCATCAATGCCACGGTGGATGGCAAAGCTATAAGTATTTCAGAGGCGACAGTGCGCACACATTTACAACTCCGTGATGCTGCAGGTACAACTCATCTCTCCAATGAAATACTTGTTGAAAACTTTGAACGAATGGGGTATCAGGGGGACCTAAACATCTCAACTTTTCAAAAGGCAAAACTGTCCCCCCAATGGAAATTTTTGTTGCATACTTTGCAACAGTGTTTGTCTCAAAAACGAACGGGTTGGCATGAGGGTAGCTCCTCTTTGGCTAATGCCATGGTATGTTTGGCCACCAACCGAACATATAATTTTTCAAACTTAATTTTTGAGGGCATGAAGTGGAACTTGGTCAAAATCAAACACAAATTTTTAATGTACCCAAGATTCCTACAACATATTTTTAAGTGTGAACTACAAAACCTTTCTCCATCTGAACATGTTTTCTTTTCTCATGCACACACAAAGAAAGTTTTTACTAACATGAGAAAAGTTAATAAGGGTAGTTCTTCAAATGTGACACCATTGTTCTCTACAATGATGGTGGTCACAGTTTCTCAAGATGAAGGACAAGTGACTGCACCTCTGTCCCAACCACCATCTTCTCTTGCATCAACCCATGAGGTTACTACTGCAGTTTCTACTGTAAGTGTACCTCCAGTTGCTACTGCAACAGTCACCACTATTGTGACTTCACCATCAGTTTCTACACCTCACTCACCATCCATTGCTGCTTTTTCAAGAAGACCAAAGAGGGTTCCTCAGCCTCTTGTGTCTAAAACTATCCCACATACTCACACTCAAATATCATTACCTGAAACATCTTCAGGAATGACACCATCTTTAGGGGAAAACATTGAGCATACCCCCTTGCTCACTGAGGTGGTCCATCAGGAGGGGGTGACCATGTGGAGAGGGCTGATACTACTGCAGCATTCACTTCTCATAGTGAAGCTCAGGACAGTATCAACATACTTAAGACCCAAACCACGGCAACACTTACCTTTGATGATGACTGGTTCTCATCATTGGAAGGTGGTCCCTGGCGCCAAGAGACCATGGGAGAGATACTTGTTCCTGCTAGGCATGAGAGTTTCTCTACACCCTATGATCAACCACCTGTTGGTACTCAACAGGAAAGGGGTGAGGGTAGTTTCACTATAACAAATGAATTGATGGATATGTACAAAAATGTCATAGCTAGGGTGGATAAACAAGAGGAAACTCTTGCCACTCTCACAGGTTTGGTGCAACAGTTGCTGGCTCAGCAGGCACTCCTATCTGCTCAACTATTGCCCAAAAGAACCACCACACGCAACATTGGATCTTCCCCCAGGCCATCAAGCTCTTCAACCTCTGATGATGCTTCCTCAGCTGATAAAAAGGGGGAGAAAGAACATGAAACACATATTTTATCATCTGAGGAGAGCAGGGGAGAAGAAAGAAAGAGTGATGAAACTGTCATTACTGCAACCTCCCAACAAAATGAAGATATGGAGATTGATAGTACTCTTCAGGGGGAGACACAAAGAGAAGACATGATGGTGGATGAAGAAGGAGAAAGAATGGTGGTAGATGAAACCACTGGAAAAGAACAATTGCTTGAGGGGGAGCAAATGGTTGAAGAAACAGTAGAGGGGGAGCATACAAGGGAAATGGAAATGGAATACACATCAATATCTACCAAACCTATTGAATTCATGGTTTCTACTGAAGATATGGTTACTACTGCTCCTCAGTCAGTTGCTGTTACTGCGGACCCAGTTGCTACTGACCCCGTTACTACGGATGTTGAAATGGTTACTACGGATACCATTGCTACTGCAAGCATTTCAGTTGCTACGGAGAGCCCCGTAGATGATCAACCTCCATTGTTTAATACAACTCCTCCAACTTTTTATCAAGCTTCTCACACTTTTCAGGCTATTCCATCTGAAGCTACAACACTCACTATCACAACATCTGAAGCTCCTGCTCCTACCTTTAATCAACAAGTTGCTGCGGATGAGCTAATTCAACAAGAAATGGCAAGAACATTTCTCATGGCTGATGAGTCCACATTAGATGCACAACTTGACAAGATCAAAGAAGACAAGAAGAAAGAAGAAAAGGAGAAAGCTGAAGCTGAAAGGAAGAAAGTCATAGCTGCAGCAGTTGCTAGACAAAAAGCTAAAGCAGCAGCTGCTGATTCTCAACCAAGTGAAGGTCAACTTTCTTTACCTGAAAGACAAGTTAATGTGTATGTGCCTGCAGGTAGATCTGGATACATCACTGTGAATGGAAAGCTTGTCAAAGTCAACCTTGATGATCCAGAACACAAAGATAAAGGCAAGGTGATTGTTGTGGAGAAATCTAAAGAAGAAAAGAAGGAAGAAGAAAGACTGAAAAGAGAGAAGGCTGCTGCAGAAAGGGATGAGAAATATCTGCTAGCAGAGTTGGAAAGAGAAAGGTTGGAAGCAGAAAGAGCATTTGCTGAGTTTCTAAGGCTTGAACAAGAAAGAGCATCTGCTGAGTTCCTCAAGAATCTTGAAGCTGAAGCTGAACTCAATCAAGAACCTACTGAGGCTGATAGAGAAAGGCTAAGAAAAATTGCTGAAGAGGATGCAATTCGTGCTCAAGAGATGTTAAATGAGGAGATTCTGGAAGATCTTTTCCTTAAAGGTCAAGAAAAGGCTGATGCTGAGCTTGCCAGAAAAATGCTTGAAGAAGATGAACTTATGCTCAAGAAGCAAGCCAAAGACAAAGCCAAGCCTGAGAAGAAGAAAGTGTTTGGAAAGAAACAATCCACAAAGGCCAAGCTAGCTGAAGATAGGCAGAAATTTACCTCCTATCTTAAGACAAAAGGTTACAGTGGTAGGTCTTTAGGACCTATGAAGATGGCTATCATTTTGGAATTGGTGGAGAAGGAGAAGAAGAAGGGTGCTCAAAGAAAAGCTGCTCTTGCCAAGATTCAAGAGAAGAAGAAGCAAGACATGGAGAAGGCCATGAAAGCTGCTCTTGAAACTGGAAGGAAAATTATCCATGAGCAAGAACCTGTTAGTACTGCTCCAGCTACGGATAAACCTACTGAGAACCCAAAGAGGAAGAAGCTAGCATCAAAAAGAGTTCATGCTCTTGCTAAGAAAAGAAGAGTAGAAACTTCTGCTGCTACAAGTGCTTCTCAAGAAAGTCCTAACATTCCTTTTGTGAATGTGAAGCAAGAACCTGTTAGTGTGGAAGAACAAGATCCTAAAGTTACTCAAGAAGATTGTTCATCATACATTAATCATGTAGAAGGACTAAGGTTTACTCCTTTAGATGTGAAGCCTCCTATGATCATAGATTGGAAATTTCTTGGTGGGCAACTGGGAACTGAATATGAAGTTACACGACAAGACAAGTCAAAGACAGTAATTCCAGCCTTTTACCGAGTGATAAGAGATTTCGAAAGAGATGGCTTAGAGAGAATGTACCAAATTGGCAAAATCAAATATTCTCATCGAAGAAGAGAATGCTCAGGTACGGATCTTGCAATGGATTGCTTATGTGGTTTGTTTGAACCAGGATACGTGAAGAAAAGTTCAGTGTTCAAGAAGGGAGGTCCATTGAATCCAGTAGTCAAGTGGTTCGTTTATGAACGAAGTGGTGTCTACTCGCTAGTAAGAAAGAAGGGAGCCATGGAGTTTTTCTTGGTAGATAAACGATACCCACATGGATTGAAGACTTTGGAAGAAATGATACAAGTCAAGTTGTATGGACTTCTTGATTCGAGAATAGCTCATGAACTGGTTTGGAGCATTCTGGTACAAATCACAGAGGAAAGCACAAAAGGAAAGGAAGATGAGTGGCAAGGCAAGGATGAACGAAGAAATATGTAATTAACTTGAAGTAGTTAAACTTGTTTTGTAATGAAGTAGTTAATACGGTAGAAGCATTGAAACTTGTACTTTTGATAGGATATAAAAGTTCAAGGTTAGGGGGAGATTGTTGGGTTATAACTTAGTCAAACTAGTTTAACTCCTAAACAATACGCTTAACAAAGGATAAAGTAGCTTACAAGATTAATGCGGAAGTCATTAAGAAGTTACTACGGAAGACAAGTTAATACGGTTGTTCAACTAAGTTACTACTGACTCTACTATTGCTACGGATGAATCAAGTTACTGCGGTCATACCAAGTTACTACGGAAGACCAACTTGTCATACAAGTCTTATTAGAATTAGACTTAGATTATGTTTCCTTTTGTAATTAGATTATGTTTCCTTCTAGATAACGATAGATGTAGAATTCTAGTTTATCTAGAACTAGCCTCAAGGTCTATAAATATAGATCCTTGTAAGATAGAAGAAACACGTTGTATTGATATTCTGAGTTAATACAATTGAGGCTTACAATTCGACAATATTATTGTTTGTTCTTATTATTATTATTACGATATTCTATTGTTCGATAACTCGTAAATATTGAAGTGTTCATCCGCTGCCGAACTTCTTCAATAGATCAAGATCTTAACGAAGGGAAACTTAATAAGTTATATTAGCTTATTCGATCCTGACAGATTGGTTTATGTAAAAAGGTATGTAATGTTTCATTTCAAACTTATTTCATATTTCAACTACATTTTTACTACAAAGGTTTATAATATTTTTATTACAAACTTTAAGAACTCATCGAATTTATGTTGACTTTTTAAGGTATGCCTTTCATGTAACGATAAGGCATATGGGGCTATGATTTTCAGAATTACAGAAGGACCTCTAGTTTCATTTGGGTCAAGATCGACTAGGTTATGTAGAACCACAACCACACTTATACGTAAAGATCTATCAAATAAGTTCTGTAACGGATTAAAACACTTTGATATTTCCAGTTTAATGATAAACTGCCACACCCCGCTAAAGCGGAATTACAAGGTGTTATAGTTTAATGGTATCAGGAGTCAAGGTTACAACAAACAACTACAACAAAATACATACAATATATTGAACCACGCCAAAAGTTTACAAATTCAATCCAAATGTCTCAAATACATAACAAATCCAAAAATACACGGATCATAAAGGAATTACATCAAAACCAAGCAAGTTCCAAACAACAAAAATAAACGATCCGCATACAAGCATGACATGATCACAAAACCTAATCCTCAAACTCCTGAAAAGCGTTTAAAAATACATCAACATAAAGTTGGTGACATTATTCGCAATAAAGTTGAAATGTGAAGTTTGACCCATTTCTAATAAATACGACAATAATAATAATAAGTTCCAAAAGTATCATGTTTTACAATACTAGTGCGACGTATATTGCCTAGATAAGCATACATCTGATCCTAACCACAATAAATAACCCCAATCCTAAGGCGATCAACCAAAGGCAACAAATAATCACAAACGACCATGACATCCACTCATAGGGACATCCTATCGAGTAATGAGGGTTTGGTCAAACCCATATATATATATATATATATATATATATATATATATATATATATATATATATATATATATATATATATATATATATTTATGAAACCGTGCCTCAAAGAGTTAACAAGTATGAACAGGGGGTCTAACAGGGCCTAATGATCATATAATCTAAGGCAATTCTGATCCACATGTAAACAAGATTTAAATAATGTCAAGTTTCAAATACCGCTTTCCGGCCCAAAGATAAGTAGTAAAAAGGGGCTCGAATAACTCACAAGTCAAGCCGTAGCAGTGTCGGGACGACAAAACGGAGAGATCGATCCAACGCCTAAGTGCCCTAGAAATACGACATAACAAAAATATAAGTATCTCAATAAGTCTAGTACGGTTTAGCCTTTATTAATTAACGTTATATTATATAGTATATTAAAAGTGTTCCAACGGATACTATTTCGAGTCAAAAGTGACGAGTAAAAGATAACGATATTTCGAGTCAAAATGACGAGTAAAAGATAACAACATCTCGAGTCAATAATGACTACTAGAAGATATCGATAATTTTGAGTCAATAATGACCATAGAATGGAATGATATTTCGAGCCGATAATGACTACCACAAATATCGATTGAAGATTGAATACTAATACCAAAGTTTAGTCGAAGTTCTTTAAAATTAACGTTATGTGATAGTTGATTTTTGTCAAAGTCGACGATTTCGAAAAGGAGTCAAAGTCAACATTTTACATTTGAAGAGTTTAAATATTTTCAGTGAAAATAGTTTGAAAACGACTTTATAAGAGTTTAACGAAAAATATAACATTTATTATCATTTGAGATTACGATCACATTTTTGAGAAAAAATATATTTATCAAAAATATATACGTTTAATGAATATCATAATAACAAATATTATGTTTATGATTGCGATTACGTGTTTTGAGTCTAAAGACATCTATTTGTCAATAGTTTTTATTTTTACATATAGTAATATACTTATATGTATTCAAAATGTTTAACGTTACGTTTTGGTGCTCACTGCGGCGCAACAGTCACTAACCACGGCGCAGTTAAGTTATTGCAAAAGTTGGGAAAATGTATTGAAGCTCGACTGCGGCGCAGTCCGCAACCCACTGCGGCGTAGTGATGCAAAAATCCATTTTTTAGACTTTTTCTTTTAAGTGTTTTAAGTATCATAAATGTTATAATATAAGTTATATAATATGTCCAGAAAGTTATACGTCATAAATATACATATAAAAGTTTGTATCGTTACTAAAATATGTATTTTACATAATAATTAGTTAAAATACTAATTAGTGTCAAATGACATAGTCATACATATATTTATGTCACGAAATTGTCCAATACGTCCAATATGTCCAAAATGTCCAATGACGATATAATTTTACTAATATTACCTCTTTTACAGAGAATTTAGCGTTTTACAACTTATTCTCATATTTTCTCCTCTTTAAGTTATTATTACCATTAATATTTATAATATGAAGATATTATTATTACCACACCCCGCTAAAGCGGAATTACAAGGTGTTACAGTTTAATGGTAGCAGGAGTCAAGGTTACAACAAACAACTACAACAAAATACATCCAATATATTGAACCACGCCAAAAGTTTACAAATTCAATCCAAATGTCTCAAATACATAACAAATCCAAAAATACACGGATCATTAAGGAATTACATCAAAACCAAGCAAGTTCCAAACAACAAAAATAAACGATCCGCATACAAGCATGACATGATCACAAAAGCTAATCCTCAAACTCCTGAAAAGCGTTTAAAAATACATCAACATAAAGTTGGTGACATTATTCGCAATAAAGTTGAAATGTGAAGTTTGACCCATTTCTAATAAATACGACAATAATAATAATAAGTTCAAAAAGTATCATGTTTTACAATACTAGTGCGACGTATATTGCTTAGATAAGCATACATCTGATCCTAACCACAATAAATAACCCCAATCCTAAGGCGATCAACCAAAGGCAACAAATAATCACAAACGACCATGACATCCACTCATAGGGACATCCTATCGAGTAATGAGGGTTTGGTCAAACCCATATATATATATATATATATATATATATATATATATATATATATGAAACCGTGCCTCAAAGAGTTAACAAGTATAAACAGGGGGTCTAACAGGGCCTAATGATCATATAATCTAAGACAATTCTGATCCACATGTAAACAAGATTTAAATAATGACAAGTTTCAAATACCGCTTTCCGGCCCAAAGATAAGTAGTAAAAAGGGGCTCGAATAACTCACAAGTCAAGCAGTAGCAGTGTCGGGACGACAAAACGGAGAGATCGATCCAACGCCTAAGTGCCCTAGAAATACGACATAACAAAAGTCTAAGTATCTAAATAAGTCTAGTACGGTTTAGCCTTTATTAATTAACGTTATATTATATAGTATATTAAAAGTGTTCCAACGGATACTATTTCGAGTCAAAAGTGACGAGTAAAAGATAACGATATTTCGAGTCAAAATGACGAGTAAAAGATAACAACATTTCGAGTCAATAATGACTACTAGAAGATATCGATAATTTTGAGTCAATAATGACCATAGAATAGAATGATATTTCGAGCCGATAATGACTACCACAAATATCGATTGAAGATTGAATACTGATACCAAAGTTTAGTCGAAGTTCGCTAAAATTAACGTTATGTGATAGTTGATTTTTGTGAAAGTCGACGATTTCGAAAAGGAGTCAAAGTCAACATTCGACATTTGAAGAGTTTAAATATTTTGAGTGAAAATAGTTTGAAAACGACTTTATAAGAGTTTAACGAAAAATATAACATTTATTATCATTTGAGATTACGATCACATTTTTGAGAAAAAATATATTTATCAAAAATATATACGTTTAGTGAATATCATAATAACAAATATTATGTTTATGATTGCGATTACGTGTTTTGAGTCTAAAGACATCTATTTGTCAATAGTTTTTATTTTTACGTATAGTAATATACTTATATGTATTCAAAATGTTTAAAGTTAGGTTTTGGTGCTCACTGCGGCGCAACAGTCACTAACCACGGCGCAGTTAAGTTATTGCAAAAGTTGGGAAAATGTATTGAAGCTCGACTGGGGCGCAGTCCGCAACCCAATGCGGCGTAGTGATGCAAAAATCCATTTTTTAGACTTTTTCTTTTAAGTGTTTTAAGTATCATAAATGTTATAATATAAGTTATATAATATGTCCAGAATGTTATACGTCATAAATATACATATATAAGTTTGTATCGTTACTAAAATATGTATTTTACATAATAATAAGTTAAAATACTAATTAGGGTCAAATGACATAGTCATACATATTTTTATGTCACGAAATTGTCCAATACGTCCAAAATGTCCAATGACGATATAATTTTACTAATATTACCTCTTTTACAGAGAATTTAGCGTTTTACAACTTATTCTCATATTTTCTCCACTTTAAGTTATTATTACCATTAATTTTTATAATATGAAGATATTATGTTTATTATGTTAAATAATTATGTTTTCTTCCATATTAATCCGTTTACATATTAATTAACGAATTTTAAGGCTAAGTAAGAAAAGTAAAGAGGAAATTAGGAGAAAATTAGTAAGTACCGAAGACCTCCGCAAAATCTTTAAACACTGAGACGAAATCACGAGAACGAATCCGGAAAGTGAGCTCCTATGGTGGTGGTGGTGAGAAAACCGACTCCAACACATAAACAAACCACAATTAGATTAGAGCTTGAAGGAAAAATGGAGAAATAGTAAAGGATTTCTTACCAATTAGTCAAGATGAGTACATCTTCAAGGTGTTGAATGAAATCTTAAATATGAAAGAGTGAAAGTGGTGGAAGAATCTTGTATTCCACATAAAAAAATGTGTGTTAGGAATCTCTAACATAAGAGGAAGAAAAAGAGTAAAAATGGAGGATTTCATGGTGAAAACTTACCAAAACTTGATGGTAATGAAGGGAGATGATTGTAGGAGATGAATGATGAAGCTTTCTAGCTCAAATTTACTCCATATGTCCCATATATTATCATATGGTTTCTGGAAAATAAGGAGAGAATGGAGAGAAATAAGTTGGTGAAAATGAAAGAGAAATGTGTATGGAGATGTAAAAGTGATTTATGGAGAGAGAGGGTTTAAAGAGGGTTTTAGAGCCAAATCTAGATCAAAACTTCACAAACTGGGAAAATTCCAGAGGTAAGTCACGAGTTGGAAGAAGTTGTGGATCTCCAAAAGTCGAAAACAACATTTTTGGCTTGATCTTCCAAGCGCCCGACTGCGGCGCAGTCAGCTACTGACCACCCCCTCCGTTAAGTTTCCCTTAAAGGACTAACTTTATAATAGATTTGACGTTAGTTCCCGTTAAAGGACTAACTTTGTAGTACTTTTTAACGTAAATTTTTAATCAATAATTAAAGGCATAAACACACTAACTTATATACGAGAATACTAACTAATCGGCACTTAGGTAAACTAAAATGCTCCCGTCACGGAGGATGAAACAACAAATAACATAAAACCCGGCAAATCACATAGAGTAAATCAATGGGTCAAAACCAAATCGAATAAAAATAAGATAAACGGTGACGATTAGTACCTCGAAAATACGGGATGTCACATAAACGAATATTGCATATGAATAATAACAATAATAACAATAACGAATACCAACAAACCTCAATATATTAATCAAAGATGAATGACTAACATAAATGTTTTTCTAATACAATGATCTACGTATTTATAAACCTTGAGGCTAAACCTAGCTTTTCTAAGAAACGGCTAATCAATCCTAATTGTAATACAACTCTAACTAAGGAAATGATAATTACAAGTCTATTCTATAATTATCCTTTTCTTTAAAATCCTCATGCAGTAGTAATGTTTGACGGGCAGTAGTAAGCAGTTTTCTTTTATTTTATTTCTGTACTTTGAATATTTTATATCACCTGTCTTGTGAAATTTTTAGGTTTTATTTTGTGGTTAAACTCCGCAAGACATAAGTTATTGCTTATGATAGTGTGACGTGATGACACGTGCGATATTTAAATATTGGGAGATTTACATCTGCGTCCTTTCAAAACTTCAATATTACGTCAATGTCCTTGTAAAAATCAAAATTACGTTAATATCCTTCCACAACATGAAAAATTCTCATATATATCCAAAATAATAAATTAATAATATTTAAATGATTTTAATATTTAAATTATTCATCTAAATACTAATTAAATGATTTTAAATATTTTAAATTATTGAATAAATCAATAAAACTAATACAAATGCTTATTTAAATAAATATGTCAATGAATAATCAAATACCGAATGAACTGAATAGATTAAATTCAATGAATAAATTGTTTTAAACATATATTACAAAACATTAATCATCCAAGACGAGAAAGTTTTGCAACCTTTTTATTCCGATTAATGTTCAAAATTAAAGAAATCAATCTCTTTTAAATCTATATTGCGAGTTTATGAAACTGAGATACATTGGTTAATGTTGGATTAAACCTAACATATTTGAGTAAAAAGTTTAATTAATATTTAGATGAATAATTTAAATATTATTAATTTATTATTTTGGATATATATGAGAATTTCTCAGTTTTAGAAGGATATTAACGTAATTTTGATTTTTACAAGGACATTGACGTAATATTAAAGTTTTATAAGGACATACATGTAAATTTCCCTTAAATATTATGCATTATATAAATATTCTTTTTTATAACTTACTATGTTTTGTGACGATCATCAATCAGTTGCATCTTACATTTCGTCAATAGTGGAGTGTGACATAAACGAAATAAGAATTGTGGATAAAACCATAAGAACGTTCCTCAAAATAAAGGGCTTCTAGTAAAGCCTACCCACCACCACCAACCCCTAAGTCACCACACCGGCCGTTTCTATAATGTCGAACACAACCAACATAGCCACCATTTCTTTGTCGAAAATCAAACTCCTTTTTATCGAAATCCAACAAAGATACGCCTATTTTAAGTGTGAAATTGCAAATGTTTGTTTTGTGTGTATTAACTTACATTTTGTTTTATATGTGACATGGTTTGATGTTGTAGTGGCTATAGTGGTTGTGTTCGATAATAGCGAAAGGGGTGTGTGGTGACATAGGGGATGGTTCCGACGGCTAGATTTTCAATGGATTCCCATTATTTTGAAGAATATCCTTTATGGGATTGTCCAAATGTCTCATTTTAATAAATTAACCGGGCGGAAGGGGGTTGTCGTCGATAATTTTTGTTATTTTATTTTAATATATATTGTTTAATTTTATGTTGAGTTAATTACATGGATCGTCCCTATGGTTTGCACTATTTACACCGGTCATCCCTATAACTTTTTTATTACACCGCTCGTCCCTAAGTTTGAATTTTGTTGCCTGGAGAGTCCCTATTTTGGATGTGACGTTAAATGAGCCGTTAAGTCTTATCATGTGAGAAACATGTGAGGGCAAATTTGTCTTTTTACCACCATCTTCCCCATTTACCTGCCACTGACTTCCCAAATTTCTAAAAACCCTAATACCCACAAATCCTTAATTTTTCCAATCATCATTTCAAAACAATTCAATCAAAACACAAATCAAAAAACACAAATATAATCTGAAAAATCTAATACACACAAATCCTTAATTTTTCCAATACATTTGTTAACCATTGAAACTAGGGGTGTTCAAAATCGGATATCCGAAAATTCGGATATCCGAATTTCGGATATCCGAAAATTCGGATAGTGATTTTCACAATCCGAAATCCGAATCCGAATTTTTGGATATCCGAATTTCGGATATCCGAAATTTTCGGATATCCGGTTTCGGATATCCAATATATCCGAAAATCCGAAAATTTGAAAAAATATCTTTTTTTTTTTGTTTTTTTGTGTTATTTTTTGTTTGTTCCAAATTTTATTATACATTTTGTTAACTACAATATTTAATATTAACATATATTTATCTAAATATGTTATTAAATCACCAAAATATTTACATTTACCTATAAAATAACTATAAAAACTAAAAAAAAAAATATATATTTTCGGATTTTCGGATAATCGGATATCCGAAATATCCGAAATTTCGAAATATCACTATCCGAATCCGAATCCGAAAAACCGGATATCCGAATTTTCGGATATCCGAAATTTCGGATATCCGAATTTTCGGATAATTTCGAATCGGATTTTCGAATATTCGGATTCGGATTTTCGGATACGGATATTTTGAACACCCCTAATTGAAACCCCTTTTATCATGAAACAAATGATTTGAGAATATGTTCTTGTTTTCTTACCTTCTTCCCAAACCTGATGGATATTCTACATACATATAAATACTAATATGTTCACTCACTCCAAAGCTAGCATTCATAGGGTATATGTAAATAAGTTTCTCGTTCTATTAGATTAATGTGTACCATAAAAATTAACTATGCAGGGGTTGGAATGCGTTTTGGCCATTCTGGATTTTCTTCATCTTTTTGTATATTAACTTCTCCTAGACTGCAGGACCCATCTGCAGCGACCTTCGGGTTGCAACATAAGACATTAAAATCACTTTTCAGAAAATTGCCTCCAATCCTTTCTGTATCTTTCACTTCGAATATAATAGCTTCAATTAATCCAGTTTTACTTTGCATTTCATTTTGAATATTGGCTTATTCATTTGTCCTCTTAAAAGTTACGCTCTCAAACCTCTAAACTATCACAATCTCTTTCACTACCATAACTTTTAAGATCCAACCATATCTGAAGGGTTAAGAACATATTCTCAAATTATTTGTTTTATGATAAAAGGGGTTTCAATGGTTAACAAATGTATTCGAAAAATTAAGGATCTGTGTGTATTAGATTTTTAAGATTATATTTGTGTGTTTTTTATTTGTGTTTTGATTGAATTGTTTTGAAATGGTCATTGGAAAAATTAAAGATTTGTGGGTATTAGGGTTTTTAGAAATTTGGGAAGTTAGTGGGTAAATGGGGAAAATGGTGGTAAAAAGACAAATTTGCCCTCACATGTTTCTCACATGATAAGACTTAACAGCTCATTTAACGTCACATCCAAAATAGGGACTCTCCAGGCAACAAAATTCAAACTTAGGGACGAGTGGTGTAATAAAAAAGTTATAGGGACGACCGGTGCAAATAGTGCAAACCATAGGGACGTCCCATGTAATTAACTCTTTTATGTTTGATTGGAATCCTAACATTGAAATGTTTAAAATCATGGAAGACCAAAATTAAAAGTAGTAAGAAACTCGAGGAATAAAAATCATGAGTTATAAATGGGTAAAATGGTCAATTTGAAAAACTTAAGGGATGGGTTGTAAGTTTAAAAAAGTAAGGAGCAAAGTAAATGTAAATAGTAAATAAGGACAAATTTGTAAATAAAAACGATAAATTATAGATGGATTTTTTTAATTATACTTAACTAAAAGAATTATTTTTGAACTTGTAGTAAAATAAAAAGTCAAAATGTAATAAATTTTGACAACTTATAATGTTTAGTTATGCAGTAAAATTATTCGATCATTCGATAACATGACTAGAACAAAACAAAAAATACGTAGTATTGTAGAAGGTATACTTTAAATTCTGAATGAATATTTCTTACTTTTTCCGTTCTAAAATTGATGTCAATAATGAACTTAACATTTACAAATATAATTATTGCATTACTAATAGTCAGGTTATTAAACCTTTTAAAAGACACTTATCTTTTGACAAATTCTAATTGCAAAGTAGATATTTATTTTGAACGAATATAAAATTTTACATATTATTACCTTATGATCTTTTCATGTTAACCATTATTTTCCTTTCCACCTATGTAAAGGGAAGCGTGGGGTAAAGTTTAAAACGAATACTTACTCCGTTCTAAATTAATTATATTGCTCAAACGATCAAATATGTACAAATTAATAAAGATGATGTTATTATAGAAAGAATTTTTAATCGCATGGTAACATGATTATGGAGACAAAATTAGTAGAAAATAATCTTGGTAACACATATATAGTATATATGATATGATGATATAGAACATAAGTTAATGAAGAAGTAATTAAGATACTTGTTTAAGCCAAAGAAGAATATTAAAACATTAATTCTATAACTTTAATGAGACCAAAAACGACAAATATTATTAAGCACCTTAACTTAGCAAGAAACGAAGAGAGTAGTTCACAATATATTTACAACTCATTAACGAAGAGAATATATGAATTAACATTTTCACCTATTGTAAAAGAAAATATTTCTAGTAACTTATATAAAGAGGCATATGTTCTCCATCAAATTCCTGATCCATACACCACCACCATAGTAACCATTGCAAAATCATGTCTGCGAATCTTGAATTATGTCACAATTTACCAGCAATTCGATTAACCTCAATCAAAATTAAGATTCCAGAATCACCTACAAAACAGGATTCAACGTCATGCACGATTGAATTGGATGAACATGAAGTCGAGGAGTGTAAAACACCGACGTCATTGGAGCATAAGATTCCAGTCATTAGAACATGTCCACCCGCGCCTAAAAGAAAGCGGCTATCTGTTGTGCCGTGTAAGAGAATGATAGCTAAATTTGAATTATTTGAGATAGTTGCGAAAGATGAAATTGATTTGTTTTTCAAATCAAGCTATGATGTCATCAATCGGAATTCGAACAAGAGAAGGTCCTAGTCTTATGTAAATTATCACTCACTTGGATTTTATTCAAACTCCTTAATCGTATGTTATAAGATATCGTTATTTAAGATATCGTTATTTACGTAATTGATTCATAGTTATCAATTACTTGATTTAAGGAATAATAGTTGATTTATTGTTATCAATTCCTTGATTTAAGGAATAGTCTCTTAAGGAATATTATTTTCCATTCCTATATATGTAACGATATTTCATAAGAATAATAATAAGAAATTTCGATTCTCTCTTTCGTTCGATTTCAATATGGTATCAGAGCCAGGTTTCTTAAACCTTGCTCCCGATCAGAGATATGGCAGGAAACGATAAGAACAAGGATGGAGAAGGGTCTAACAGCGGGCTCTCATACGAATCGCCCTACTACCTTCATCCATCTGACTATCCAAAGCAACTGCATGTAAACGAAATTCTCAACGACAACAACTTCGCAGATTGGAGCCAAGAAATGACTAATTTCTTGTTTGCCAAAAACAAGATCGAATTTGTTGACGGGACCATTCAAAAACCAGAAAAAGGAACGAAGGACTATATGCCATGGATGCGTGTAGACGCCATGCTAAAGGGTTGGTTGACTACCGCAATGGAGAAAAGCATACGAAACAGCGTTAAATACGCCGAGACCGCATCGGAGATATGGACAGATCTGAATGAACGTTTTGGGAAGGAAAGTGCTCCTAGAGCGTACGAATTAAAGCAGAAAATTGCCTCAACTCGGCAAGGTAACGTTTCTGTTTCTACATACTTCACGCAATTACGATCTATATGGGACGAGACTCAATCAATCTATCCTTTTCCTCGCTGTACTTGCAAGAAGTGTGAATGTGATGTTGGTAAAAAGCTAAACGAACATCAAGAAAAGGAACGGCTTTATGAGTTTTTGATGGGATTGGACAGTGAGTTTTCGGTGATCCGAACCCAAATTTTGGCAACCAAACCAACACCATCCCTTGGAACGGCGTATCACATGGTTGCCGAGGATGAGAGACAAAGAACCGTCTCGAATGAGAACTCTAAACAGCCCGAATCAGCCGCCTTTAAAACCTTCCAAAAACGCAACACTTATTCGGGACAAAGCAAAGAAAAGAACATCACACGAAGTATAAAGGAGGAAGAGCATTGCATCGAGTGTAATAAGGATGGTCACACTCGCGAAGGTTGTTTCAGAATTATTGGATATCCCGAATGGTGGCCTGGAAAGAAAGGAGAACGAACAAGGGGCAAGGCAGCGTGTGTTGAGACGAGTCCAATACCAGGTTTGACAAATGAAGATTATCAACTTTTTTTAAAACACTTTTCTGGAGCAGGTAATAGCGAAGGTACAAAACCTACGGCTAATATGACATACAAACAAAACGAAAAAGGTGAGTGGATCGTGGACTCGGGTTGCACCGATTACATTACTTACTTATCAAATGTCCTTGTTAACAAAGAAACAACCAATCTTGAGCCTCCTGTTCTCATTCCAAATGGGGACACTATTTCAGTGGAAGGAAAGGGTGACACAATTCTCCCAGGAGGAACCAAATTAAATGGAGTCCTCTACATTCCAAATTTTAAATGCAATTTACTTTCGGTTAGCCGACTTTGCCGCGATTTGCAATGTTCCGTAACTTTCTTTCCTGAATTTTGTGTTATGCAGGGACTACTGAAGAGGAACTTGATTGGTACGGGGAAATGCCGAGGGGGATTGTACCGGATGAAGATGATTCAAGAAAGAAGGGTCATGGCGGTCACCGTTGAGACATGGCACAAAAGACTTGGACATGCGTCGAAAGGAAAGCTTGCAAAAGTAGATTTTCTCAAGACTAGTATTAATAATTTAGGTAATTTTTGTGACCCTTGTATTAAGGCAAAACTTACAAGATTACCTTTTCCTACTAGTTTTATAAAAACAAATGCACCATTTGATTTAATTCATTGTGATATTTGGGGTGGATATCGTGTCCCGTCTTACACTAAGGCTAATTACTTTCTTACCATAGTAGATGATTTTAGTAGAGCGGTTTGGGTATACCTTCTCAAACACAAAAATGAAGCAAGTCAATGTCTTAAGGATTTTTATAAAATGATAGAAGTACAGTTTGAAAAGAAATTAAAGAGAATTAGATGTGATAATGGTGGGGAATTCACATCCATCAATATGACACGATTTTATCATGATATGGGAATTTTACTTGAAACCTCGTGTCCTCATACACCTCAACAAAATGGGGTCGTTGAAAGAAAGCATAGACACTTGGTTGAGACTGCCCGAGCCTTAAGAATTGATGCGAACCTACCAAAAATGTTTTGGGGAGAATGTATTTTAACTGCGGCTTATATTATTAACCGCCTTCCTTCAAAGGTCATTAAAAATAAAACTCCTTTTGAAATAATTTGGAATAAACAACCAGACTATAATTTGCTAAAAGTTTTTGGGTGTTTAGTTTATTTCAAGAACACGGATACAAAAGGGGATAAATTCGTTGAAAGGGGGAAGTCGGGGGTTTTTCTTGGATACCCTTCCCAAACAAAGGGGTACAAAATATATGACATTGAAACTAGAAAGATAGTAATTAGTCGAGATGTCAATTTTTGTGAGGAGAAGTTCCCATTTAAATATATCCAAGAAAACCGTGAAATGGATGATGTCGAGCCAAAAATACACCATGATTGTCATTGTGATGAGAATGTTTCATTAGTGAAAGAAAAACAATTTATTGAACAACCTGTTCAAGTCCATGATGAACATGACAGTGAACAAAATAGTCCAAATATAGTTGTTGGCATGGATCAAGTCTTAGGTGAAAATGAGCCCAATGTCAACAATTTAGATACCAGTGAACCAGTTGTGGAGAATCAGTATGACATCAGGCCCACTCGCACAAGAACACAACCATCGAGATTTAAAGATTTCGTGGTACAAATTCCTCCTTCGGTAAAGCACCCAGATTCCACGTCCAATCATGTTTCCTCAACGGTACGTCACCCCATCTCAAACTTTGTCTCTTATGCTAATTTTTCTACTAATCATAAGGCATTTTTGTCGGCCATCACCAATAATGATGAGCCAAAATATTTCAAACAAGCTGCCCAGGATCCGCGTTGGTGTGAGGCTATGATAACCGAAATCAAAGCATTAGAAAAGAATGGAACTTGGACGTTGGAATTTCTACCGAAAGGCAAACGAGCTATAGATTCAAAATGGGTTTATAAAATCAAATTCAAGCCAAATGGGGAGATCGAAAGATACAAAGCTCGTTTAGTTGCAAAAGGTTTTACACAAATGGAAGGAGTGGACTATCACGATACGTTCGCACCAGTAGCCAAACTAGTCACAATCCGAACATTGTTAGCCGTGGCGGTTAAAAGGGATTGGATTATTCACCAACTCGACGTGAATAATGCATTCTTGCATGGCGACTTGAATGAAGAGATTTACATGAAGATTCCGCAAGGTTTTTCTAAAGAAGGAGAGACTCGTGTTTGCCGTTTGCGAAAATCTTTGTATGGACTGAAACAAGCTTCTCGGAATTGGTATCACAAATTTACAAGTTTTCTCTTAAGTATTAATTTTAAGCAATCCAAAGCCGATCACTCGTTATTCATTTATGAAGCAAAAGACGTGATGGTCATGGCATTAATTTATGTGGATGACGTCATTATTACCGGAAATTGCTTAGATAAAATTCAAGAGGTAAAAGAAAAGCTTGACAAAGAATTTAGCGTCAAAGACCTTGGACCATTGAAGTACTTTCTCGGGATAGAGGTTGCTAAGACTAGTGATGGTTTAGTTCTTAGTCAGCGGAAATACACAATGGACATACTTAAGGATTGTGGTATGTTGGATTGTAGACCAAGTTCATTTCCTTTCGAACATGGCCTAAAACTTGATAAAGGAGAAGATGAAACCAAAATTGATGCAAGTCAGTACCGAAGATTAATTGGGCGTTTGTTATACCTTCAAGCCACTCGACCGGATATTACTTATTCTGTAAATGTCTTGAGCCAGTTTGTGGAAGATCCAAGAAGTAATCACTTAGAAGCAGTAAATCGTGTTCTTCGTTATTTAAAAGGTACACCTGGACAAGGAATATTATTTTCTCGAACAGGCAAACCGGTGCTAGAAGCTTATTGTGATGCCGATTGGCTAGGCTGTTCTTTTACAAGACGTTCGCGTACCGGCTATTTCCTATTGCTTGGTGGTTCTCCCATCTCTTGGAAGACTAAAAAACAATCCGTAGTATCACGATCTTCAGCTGAAGCGGAGTATCGCGCTATGGCTTCCACGGTTAGTGAAATTGTTTGGGTTCGATGGCTACTTAGTGAGTTGAAGATTGATGCTTGTTCGCCAACTTCCTTGTTCTGTGACAATCAAGCGGCTCGTCATATAGCGAACAATCCGGTTTTCCATGAACGAACTAAACATGTGGAGATGGATTGTTACTTCGTTCGTGAACGCATTGAATCTAAACAGATTATACCCATGCAAATTAGCAGTCAAATGCAAGTTGCGGATCTATTGACAAAGGGTCTCACTGCTCGTCAACTTCGATTTCTTTTAAGCAAGATTAGCATTGCAAATTTACATGCTACATCTTGAGGGGGAATATAAGATATCGTTATTTAAGATATCGTTATTTACGTAATTGATTCATAGTTATCAATTACTTGATTTAAGGAATAATAGTTGATTTATTGTTATCAATTCCTTGATTTAAGGAATAGTCTCTTAAGGAATATTATTTTCCATTCCTATATATGTAACGATATTTCATAAGAATAATAATAAGAAATTTCGATTCTCTCTTTCGTTCGATTTCAATATATGTAGCTAGGTAATTTTTTGCTTAAAATCATAAGTTATAACTACCCACTGAATTGAAGTTGTTTTTCGAAAATTTATTTTCTTCGTATGTCTTTAAATTTTTGCCTTATTGGTATGTAACTTATTGAGGTTGAAAATATGAATGTTCAATTTTCCTGTAAGGTACTTATAAACTTGTCTGATTTTTCGACAGAAAACTGAGTTTTGAATAATAATGTTTGGATAATTGAAATTACCATAATGTTGATTAAATAAAGTGTGAAAGATGCAAATCAATCTCCAAAGAGTTTTTGCCGACTGGGGTTTGTCCCATTGGTAGAAGGTTGTCCTTCCCTAGCAGTGGCGAGTCTAGAACTCAAATGCTCGTAGGTCACTATCTAATTAAAACCGATAATCATGAAAATAATAGGTCAAACGGGTGGTGTGGGTCGAATGAGTCTCTTAATTAAACGGGTCGGAGTGTGATACGAATATATATAATAAATAAATAAAAGCTTATATAAAAGTAAACCTTGTTAATTTAAATCATATATTTCATAAAAATAAGTAAACTCATGTTTATTTAAAACATTTTGCTAATTAGTAAAATAATACTATTTTTATAGGAGTAAAAGAAAAAAATATAAAAACCCAAGGAATAAATAAAAATATATGGGTAAAAGAAAATATTATAGAAGTAAGAGTCACTTAATTATTGTTAGTAAAAAATGCAAAAACCCAAGTAATATATAAAAAATATGTTGGTGCTGGAAATTGAACACTGGTAAACGAAATTTCAATCAAGTATCAAGTGCTTGGCCCACATACATGGGTGTAACCAGTTCCACCAAGTCAAGCTTTGTTTCTTTTTCCTTAGTTATAATTGTTAGATAGGTCCTGTAAAACTTTTAAGGTATGTCTTTCGAAATTTTTTACATCGTTTCTTATAAATTTTAGAAACTAAGGTAGGTCCGGGGACCTACCTGACTATTATGTAGACTCGCCCCTGTTCCCTAGGGAGGTCTTAGGTGAATATTAGGAGATATGTAACTAATTTTGGTGTAAGGTTCGTGGGTCGCTACTGCCCAAATGGATGTCATTGTGACCCCGAATCACTAACATTGCCGTTAAAAAAAAAAATCTCCAAAGAGTTTTAAGGAACTCATATTTGTTTAGAGACATCGTTAATTGATATGTTTAATAAAATGCTAATACGTTAAAACAATCTACTTAATTTCATATGTTAAACGGCTTGCTTTGATTGTTATCCGTGTGTAATATTAATATGATTTTCTAATTTTCTTGGTCCAAATAATCTAATCTAAACAATAAAACCATTTGTGAGGCGTCCGGAAATACTTTTCTAACTTCTTTTATTATAAAAAGAAAAGAGATCGTTAAGATTTAAATATCCGTAGATGGTACTTTTATATAGCAAATCATTAGGTATTAAACAAATAGAAAACAAATTAATTACGAGATTTAATACACATTTTTCATACACTTGAGTAATGCAATAATCACATTTGTTATAAAAATCAGATAATCATTGATGATAAATTCATTCAGTGACATTTATCAAAAATAAGTGTTTAATAGTAATGGACAACTTATCAAAACTAATGAAAATTATGAATATTAGTTAATAAAATTGCTTAAAAATAGTTAAATAAAGGGAATAAATTCATTTTTCTATAGGATTATTAAAGATTTGACACAATCATATATTTGTTTTTGAAAGATCAGATTAAGTTGGTTATGGGTTAGTTAAATAGAGGGTAGTAGTTGTTGTGTAGGTGGGAACCCATGTTACTTTAGAGGTAATCAAACAAGTACACTACAATTTCAATAATTACCCAATTTTGGTAATATAAAGGGAAAATAACTTGTATTATACAAAATTTCAACCGAGTATTATGATTTGACAGATTTTTTTTATTATATACTATTGGTCACACATTACCTTCTAAATGCTGAGCTCCTCTAAATGCTGAGCTGTAACATGTTTTTATCTATGTATAATATTAGCTTAGGCAACAGCAGGTCAACTAGGTCAAGCCAAGTAACGAGCCCATACTGGTAATCATAGGTCATACGGTCGCCCTTCTTTATATTCCGAATTGCAAATATGTCGATTCTCGATCACCATCAATCCTCCTGAAGAGATGTTTTTTTATTAAATCATGGTTATGAATAGAAAAAAAAAAGTAGAAAGATGTAGACAAGTGGATAACCATTTCTACATCTCAGTATTTGGGGAACAACTATGATTTATATATCTTCATTTATTTTCTTTGTATGTCGCATCAATCGCTATGTCTCGGTCAACAATCCGATCTCCAAATTTCAAAATACAAGATGACTCATTTTCCATCGCCATATTCACCTCCTTTGACATTTCAGATCTGAAACAGATAATATCGATCTTCATTTTTAGATCTGAAACTTAAGGTTTTTATTGGTTTCGAGAAATAATGACGACGAAAACAGTGAAGACAATAAAGGAGGCATGTGCCATTCTTATTGTAATTTGCAAAGGTGGAGGCACGGGGGGGGGGGGGGGGGGGGGGGGGTGGTGTGTCGGGGGGTGTCGGGCGACGGTGAAGGGAGGAAGAGGGTGATGGAGTTTTGCTGGTTTGGGATTATCATTATCAATAAAAAAAAACTTTATAAATGTCACATCTACCCATAAAGTATTCTAAATAATAAGTAATTGTAACCGGTTACCTGATGTAGAGGTTACCATGGTACGCAATAGAATAAATTTGTTATATCATGATACTCAATAGAAGTTTTGAGATTTCGAGACACACAAAAAGATTTCGTGGCAAGTTAGTGACATACACAAGTTATTTTTCCTAATATAAATAATAGAAATGCATAAACTAATATCATTTGCAAAGATGATTTCAATCGAACGTGTATTTTTTTGTTTTTCTTAAATAATAGAAATGCATAAACTAATATCATTTTCAAAGATGATTTCTATCGAACGTGTTTTTTTTTCTTCTTTTGTTTCAAGAACAAACATGACGCAACCGAATATTTGGCAGACAACACGAAGCACATATATAAGAGTAAAGACATATCAACATCTTCTACGCACAAGATTGGATAAATGTACGAAGAGCCCTAGCTCAAGCAAATAAAGTTAGTCCGGATACAATCCCTATGCATATTATGTATGATATGTGTGCATGGTCTGATGATCACCCTATATCCTCACAATGGATTGAAGCATTAGACGAATGGAAAAAGACACATTCAAGACGATGAGGAAGATGACATCCTACACCAAGACCCATATGAAGATGACCCTTCTCACCCCGATTCCCGCTGGAAATAAAGTTACCACGGTAAAATTAAAAGCAAACCATGGTGAAAGTTAAAAAGAATCATGTAACGTAAGCTCTTACATCACCATGTCTAGAAGATCTCCTTGTGTCTTATTATAATATGTAGTGTGTGTATTATTTTATGTTATCATGTGTGCTTTAGTAAACAAATGTATGGTGTGTAGTCAACAAAGGTATCTTATCCTTCCCTATAAAAGGAAGAGCCACTTCCATTGTAAGATATCAAAGTTTGAGAAATAAAACATAGTCTTCTCTTACATTCTCTCTTATATTCTTGTTTCTTACAAGTTTTCTTAATCTTGATCTTGTTTGTTCTTGATCTTGATTGTTCTTATAGGTCTTATATAGATCTACCTCAACTCCCCCTCTCTAATGGTATCAGAGCCAATCGGCTCTTACCCTTCCTACTAAAGTTCGAATTAGTATGCTCTGTGAATGTCGTCATAGAACGGGTCTCTCACAGAAAACCAAACGTTGGTATCTTATATGGAGTAAAAGTATAAGTTTTCTATCAGTGTTGTGGATATTGTAAGTCGACAATAGTGGTCGCAGTGGTTTTCGTCCAGATAGTAGATAGTATTCATATTTCTTTCTTACCATGCATCTACACAAATCCTCCTCGTCTAACTTCCGCCAATCCTCTGCAAATAAAATAGATCACTTATATGAAATTTTGTACCTACCAGATGACTCCAAAATCCCTTCCACTCACTTACCTATTGTCAACCCAAACCCAATCTATTCTAAACCTACAATTTCCTTTACCAGAAAAGTAAAGAAGTTAATAAGCCCCACACCCAACCAACAAGTGAAAGAATACATACAAGCATCGAAGTTTGATTCTCATCAACTTCCAGCTACAACAGCCGAACACCTTGTTACCCTGTCCATCCCATCAGAATTACCACGAAAATGTTTGTCCCAAGGATACATCCACATACACTTTGGAGCTGTAAGGCTAGCCCTAACTTTCCATGGCCGCAAAGATCTCCCGACCTTTTCAAGAATAGCCTTGGTTGATACTAGATTTCTTGAGTATCAACATGCTTGCATCAGAACAGTTCAAACCACTTTGAATGTAGGCACTATCTTTGTTACGTTTTACCCAAACTTCAATATGCCATTAAATGATCCATAACTCTTTACTGCCCTCAAAGTTCAAATTCAAATTGGTGGCACTCCCCAAGTAAATACGTTTCAAGCAACGTTCCATTATCAGATGGCATATCGTGTGCAAAACCATTGTATCGATGTTATGGTTCTTTCAGACAATAATTTTGGTGATGCTTTATTTCTTGACGTAGATTCAAACGCTAACCCAACTTGTACCTATGTTCCAAGAAAATTATTCAGAGATGAATTATTAAACTTGCTTCCCGAAAGATGGGTAACAAACCATGAACAAATTCACCAAGCACCAATTCAACCCACAACGGCCCCTGATTTCAAGCGCCATGAAAATGGACTTGTAGAAGTCAAGTTTTCAAGTCATTCAAATGCCAAAATATCATAAGTGTTCCCTACGGTGAATATGATCAGTCCAACAAACAATCATATTTGTTATGATGTTTGTAATTGTTCAGATTTTCTAGACGAAGCATACAAAATTGAATTCCATGAAGATCTCCCAAAAAGACAAAACAGTTCACAACAAAAGTTGAAAAGACTCTATAATTGTTTGATTACTATGTTCGTTATTCAAACACCCCTCTCAAAACACCACCTCAACCGTGCAATAAAATTCCACCAACAAACCTTACTCCATATTATAAATATGCTTTGTCAATCATCCATAAAGAACAAACAACCCATTCACCTTTAGTCCATTGTTGTGTTATAACACCAGATCCATCTACTTATTCCCAACAAGACTATCACACCGAATTTCCTCAATTAAATTCGTTTGAAGATCTTCGACAAAGAACCAAACACGAATGGAAGATTAAAACTCCCACAACTATCAGTTCCACAGGTGTTCCAAGCTCTGTCAGCCAAGCTGAGGCCACCCTTAACTGGCAAAGTGAAAATGTTGTTGCACAAAATAAAGTCCTCACTAAAATTCTCGGCCAACAAACCAAGATGGTGAAAGCACAGGAGACTTTCTCTTTACAAGTAAAGTCCCTTGAAACATTGAGCTTCGGTTTAAGATTCAAAATCTCCACACTGAACTTCTTCAGACAGTACACTCTCCATCTTCACCTCAGGCATCCACTTCCCTTTCCCAGAGAGAAGCAAAAATGAAATTCCTCAAAACCTATCTTGTAGATCTCGAAAGACAACAAAAACAGAAAAGGTCGTCAACCTTTGTCGATGATCTTTGGAGGTTACCCTCAACTCCTTTCGTTAAACCAGCTTATGATCCACAACCAATATCCCAATCATATTCCTATACACCCTCTCCATCATTAACACTATGGGCTCCAGAACAAGAAAAAATACGAAAACACCTTCAAGTCTCGCTATTACTGATCGGTCGAGTACTTTTACCGACGATAAAATCGTCACCTCATCTAAATCCCCAAATGTCTTACCAATAGAAAACCTAAATCCAGTCTCATCTTTTCTTCAACCCCTATGCAAATATAAGAAGCCTCAACAAACTACCTTCATTGGACCAGTAGTTGTTTCTTCATCTGACAATGAGAGATGATAATTTTGATCCGTTTGAAGCTTTTGAACACTTACTCATGACAGAACCCGATCCAACAGTCCACAATGACACCGCATCCTTTGAAGATGAAGCTAAAGATGCAGCCTCGCAAACAACCCCTGGAAGAGATTATAAGCTTCCCCGATCAGATACTAAGCAGGGTTTTACCTTTGATGACATCCCACCCTCCAAATGGAGAGAAAGAAGCGTTGAAATGTTAACTTTGTGTTCATCCGAACTCCAATATTATTCCATTGATGTGGTCATCAAAAGGTTTCTTACAAGGCTTCACGGACCCCTTAGAGATTTGTACCTAAGTCTCGGAGAATACAGGCAGTTAACAATCCAACAATCCGAGTCTTCTGAAAAATTCATGAATATAATATATTCTGAATTTATTGGGAACCCAATTGAACATATTATACGTGCAAGGGAAGAATTATTAAAAATGAAGTGTTGTTCATTCCAAAAGAAGGATCTTGAAAGACACTACAATCGCATGTCAGAAAGGTTTTACTGTTTACAAGGTGTAAATGATGTGAATCTCAAACAAGTCTTTCTCAATTCCTTTCCAGAATCACTTGGAAATGAGGCATACAAGTCCCTAGAAACAAGGAACATCACGGTGGCACAAGCTTCACTTGGAGAGTTATATCAACTCATTATTAATGCACTTTAAAAACTGTGCAACCAAAAGAAGTTTTTAGCTGAATTCGAAAAGACGGGAAAACGACTTGGAGCTTCTTGTGATAACAAATACCTCCAGATTAAATTCAAAGATAAGTCGTCATGTGATTTTTCTCACACAAAGAAGAAGTCTCACTCGAAAGGATTTTCCAACTTTACAAATTCTTACAAACATAAGACTACCCAGATTCCAAGAAAAACCTTTCAAAAGAAAAAATGGAAATTCTTTAGAAAAAGAAACCAAGGAGGAAGAAAATCTTATAGATGTTATGTCTGCTACAAGCAAGGGCATTTCGCAAAAGACTACCCAGATAATCGAAAGACACAAGCCGTAATTCAAGCGCTCAATAAAATTGAGCCAGTTGATCTATCAGATCTTGAATCTGTTTATTCTCTTGACGACGAGCCGAATGAGTTCTCATTATGTTCAATTTCTTATAGGGACTCAGACGAAGAATCTGACTTAGATTCATCTAGTGGTCACTCAGACGTTGAAGTATTCATCATAAGCACGGAACCAGTTCCTGCCGTTACGAATCCCAATCGGAAGTATTTAAAATCAGCCTAATCCCATATTCCTTTGATAATGATACGGAAGTGTTCGAAGCAAGTCTGATCCCTCACATCCAAAACCCAATCCCCGCACGAGAAAACCAACCAACACCTACAGCCAAAGTCCATATTCTCACATCAACATATGCCAAACCCATTCGAGTATTGGATTTTTTGACAGTGGTTCATGTGTTTCCATACTAAACCCAAAGATCCTCCCAAAAAGTTTTTGGAAACCTCACTACCAACAATTTTTGGCAGCCAATGGAGAAACTTTTTCTATTGACAAGAAAAGTATTCCCATTAATATCAGGCTTTTCCCTAAGCTTATTGTTAAGCATATAATGCTCGGTAAAGATCTTCTTATCGGATTTGACATTCTCCATAGATTATCAAATTTAAGATGAACACCAAAAGGTCTTTGTTACAAAAGTTTCATGAACCCGTGGACCTTTGTCCCAAGACTATTTATGGCCTCCACTAAATCTCACTCTTTAGAGTCACTCAAACACGATATTATTCAATCATGTTGCGCCTTCTTCCATACAAAATTCCTTTCCAAACACCCAAATCCGTTATGGTTAAACCCTTCATTTTTCGTCTCACTACCATTCAAACAAAATGAAAATATTAACCCCACAAAGGGAAGTCACTCGGGAATGAATCCAGATCATCATAAACTTGCTTTAGAAGAATGTACCCAACTTGTAAACCAAGAGATCATTGAACCCACAACATCCCCATGGGCATGTGAAACATTTTATGTCAACAAAAGAAGTGAACAAGTTCGTGGAAAGTTAAGGCCATCAACTATCAATCTCTAAACCATTTCCTTGTTGATTATAAATTCCCTCTTCCACAGAAAAAATCATTGTTCCAATCATTATCAAATGCAAAGGTGCTTACAAAGTTTGATCTCAAGTCCGGTTTTTGGCAATTAGGTATTGCTCCTGCAGATAGACCGAAAAAAGGTTATGCATCCCTAATCATCCTTACCAGTGGAGAGTCATGCCGTTTGGATTTAAAAAATGTCCCGTCATCATTTCGAAAGGCAATGATTAAAATCTTCGAGCCTATCCTTTCAAATGTCGTGCTATACATTGATGATATTTTACTATTTTCCCAAGATGAAGATTCCCATGTTGATTTACTCTAAAGATTCTATTTCTTAGTCAAGAAGCATAGGATTATGTTATCATAGAAGAAAATGGAGATAGAAGTACCATCGATTGATTTCCTTGATATGAAAATATCGGACTAGAAATATCAACCACAACCCCACATTTCCCAAGAGTTACACCGGTTTTCAGATGAACTAACCACACAAAAAATGATCCAACGGTTCATTGGGTTAGTTAATTACATCGCTGATTTTTTGCCTAAGTTGTCTGCTCATACAATCTGGCTATTTCCCATGCTCAGAAAATATTTTTCCCATGGACTATAAAACAAACAACGGCCGTAAAGGAAATAAAAAAGCTGGCACATGTGATGCCTCCATTAAAGATACCAGGTCCCTCAGAAAAAAAAATCTTGCAGACAGATGCAAGTGATGAATATTGGGGTGCGGTCATGCTTGTACAAGATAAGGATAATACCAGATCAGTATGCGGTTATAAAAGCGGTACCTTTAAAAAGGCTGAACAACACTATCACTCCACGTTTAAAGAGATACTGACAGTCAAAAAAGGTATTGAAAGATTCCAATTCCACTAGATCGGTCATTAATTCGAAATAGAGATGGACATGTCCTCTTTTCCACGCATGCTACAATTTAATCGAAAGACACTCCCAGAAGGACAACTGTTAAGGTGGGCCAACTGGTTTTCCCAATGGAAATTCATTGTTAAATACATTAAGGGAGCAGAAAACGTCCTTGCTGACTTCTTATCAAGACCAAAGTCCTATTTAAAGAAGAATAAAATCCTAGTAGAAACCAAGCCAATCCACAAACCCAGTATACTACCAATGGTCTACACAGTGAATTCCGATAACAACGATGCATCATCCTCCAGTTCCACTCCATTAGACCTTCAACTCCCAGAAGAAATCGTGGAAACAATTTCAGATTTAACCCTTATGGAGAGATCTTTGCGTAACTATCAAACGCTCCTCACAGTTCTTATCCGTAATCATGGTCTGGCAATAAAAGGTCTCAAATTTCACCCCAACTACCCTTTCTTGAGTATTTTCCATATCCACGATCTATTCCGACTCTCTAAAGAAGCCTTATGTTTCTTCTGGTACCTTTTTGAAACCTACACCATTTGAATTACTTTTAATTCCATCAAACTACAATCCTACATATTCTAATGTCAGTTCGAAAGTGTACCCCCACAGTCAAGAAACCTTTTCTCTCTCCTCCAATGGTTCTTACCAGCGCATCAGTGGACAAAAATGATATCATCCGAAATAACTTATGTTATGATATTATTTCGGTGTCCGTGTTCCTTCTTCACACCGTCGATAGTCAGGATGAATCAATCAATTGTCTACCATGCTCCTACAACAATTGTGCACGAAAATTATAATGTGAACCCTTCAATCATACGCGCTAGGATCTTCTACCCAAAGGATTGGATAAATGTACGAAGGGCCCTAGCTCAAGCAAATAAAGTTAATCCGGATACAATCCCTATGCATATTATGTATGATATGTGTGCATGGTCTGATGATCACCCTATATCCTCACAATGGATTGAAGCATTAGAAGAATGGAAAAAGACACATTTAAGTGTCTGTATTGACACGTTAGATGATGAAGAAATTGAAGACGATGAGGAAGATGACATCCCACATCAAGACCCATATGAAGATGACCCTTCTCACCCCGATTCCCGCTGGAAATAAAGTTACCACGGTAAAAGTAAAAGAAAACCATGTGAAAATTAAAGAATCATGTGACGTAAGCTCTTACATCACCATGTCTAGAAGATCTCCTTTTTGTTTTTTATTTTTATTTTTTGACTAAAGCACACATGATAATATAAAATAATACACACACTACTTATTAAAATAAGACACAAGGAGATCTTCTAGACATGGTGATATAAGAGCTTACGTCACATGATTATTTAACTTTCACCATGGTTTGCTTTTACCTTTATTTACAACATTGCATTATTATGTAAATATGCAAGGACTTATTTGTCATTCTTGTATACTATGTAGTCCAAGGTCCTTAGTGTAACTTCTATAAAGAAACGGACTTATATGTAAACTTTCTTAATTAAGTTAATAGTTAAAAAGTTGTTAGAGCACTTAATTATGCATACGTAGATAGCTTTGTATACAATCAGCTCAACCCCGGTGGTAATGTCACTTAACGGAAACCGATGAAGATTGGGTGGTGATGTTGCATGATGGTAGTGTGTGAAACTATAGTTTGGTAAAAGATGATCGATTTTAGTTCATGGTAATCAATTGTGGTGTTGACAATGGCGGATCTAAGGCTAAACCGAATGGTATTTGAAATAATATTTTTTGTAGATCTTGATAAATTAACTTATTAACATGTGAACAAACAATTTTTGAAACTTTTTACACTATATTTTGGCAATTTGAAGGGTACATGTGGCTACCCCACAACACAAGCCGCCAATGGGTGTTGATGTGGTGGATTAATTTGATGGTCGATTTTTGTGATAGAGAAATTAGGGTTCGAAGGTTAGAGAGAAAATAATAGTCATGATTCTCAAAAACACAAATATAAAGAAACTTTGGTCGATGTACAATGAAAGAGTTAGTTTGGATAAATGGAATTATATAAGCTAAAAGGAATCAATCAATACTTATCAACCGGTCTCTTTGTATATTGAATTGGGGTCTTTGAGGAAAAGAGAAGTTTCTTATACGGAATCGGTTTCTTTAAGTCAAAACGTATTATAAGATTGGTTTCAACATATTGTCGAAGTTACACGGATGTTGGTGTCTATGATGATTTTTGTTTAGGAGTGAATCTGAGATGCGGTAGACCAATGAACGGATTGGTCCTTTATATCATTATCGATTCACGATTCTCATTAATACTATTATCTTTTTTCTTTCACTAATTTCTTATATTTTATAAACATTTATTTAATAATTTATAATATATTTTACTTCTCATATATATCAATTAACCTGAAACACAAGATTTTATAATAAGAGCATACAAAGTGGTGTGTGTTCTAGTGTGCTTTCATGTGTATTCTCGTGGTTCATTATGCCTTGGGAGTGTGATATGAGCGAAAATTCTCCGATTTTCCCCCTCTTTAAGCATAACTTATTTGACAGACTTGATCAATCTCTATTAACTTGACTAATTTAACGAGGGGGTTTACCCGCTTATTGCAACGGGCCCTATTATCACCATCACATCTTACAAATCTTACACATACACTTACACACTCTATCTCCATCTCCTTGACAATCAACCTCCCATACTTTCACGTGAACACACTTAACCCTAGTTAAAACTCTAACCCAGAGCTTTGATCTTTGCCTATAAATACCAAGCTCTTCACCTAAAAATCTTTGCTCATAATCATTACTTTCCATCTCCCCCACTTCCACTCTTAAACCATAAGGAAAAGAAAGAAGAAAATAAACATTAGCAAAATACTTGTTTTGAAAAGAAAAAGGAACTAATGTCTTCACAACTCAAGCACCCGAAATCATAATCAACTATTATCTCACTTGTCCCGTAAGGAAGTTCCAAGTCTCAAATCTCGGTGTTCATAAACGTTAAAATCTAGAAACTAGCTAATCGTCGGAAAGGTACGGATATTCGAAACCATTTTAAACTACTAAAATGTTGAAAGTATTTATTCGAAACCATTATATCTCATTTCATAAATATTCATTCATAAATCTTAAACAAAAGAGAGAATTTTAAACGTCAATATGTTTTAAATTGTTTTTCTATAAACTACTTTTAAATGTGTAGTCTTTCATTTAAAAACATGTGATTATATATTTTCGAGAATGCCGGTTTTACGAGAAGCTTAAAAACCTTGAGCTAGCGTCCCATGGGGATTACATGGGTGCACCATAGCGTCACCTATGGTGTAACTCCATCCGTGGAGGAGGGATATTCCCCGTCATCTCTAATAACGTATTGTGGAAAAATACGCCACACTATGATAGAGGCGTATGATACGTACCTACCTAATGTGAATTATATGGGTTATACACACCGTTATGCAGGGACGGACCTTTATGTAGGCCCAGGAGCCCCCCCAAAATTTTGGGTTTATAGTGAAATGGATTATATCTTAAAGGTAGTTTTTTGTAGTTTTTGTGTTTGGCCCTCCCAAGAATTATCAGTCGGCCCTCCCATTTTGTAGTTTCAAAGTTTCGGCCCCCCCGCTTAAAATTTTCATGTTCCGTCTATGCCGTTATGACACCAGAATTATGGGAGTAATTACCCATATTTCCTATTATTATATACACTTGACTAATGTATATGTTGCTAAATGAAAAGATTATTATTATGGTTATTATTATTAGTTTTATTTTCCCCCGATTTGTTTAAAACATATAAAACAGTAAAAAGTGGGGCAATGAACTCACATGATAATAGTAACAAATATCACTAAGCATTGTAGGGGTATGTGTACTAAGTAGGTCACAAGCTAGTCCCGTCTATAGATGAGCTTCGCTAAAGTGAAATTTAATAACCGATAGTAAGTTTGTTTTCCAAGTTTTAATACCATTTAGAGCATAAGTTACGATGTCCAAAATATCAGTTTGTTTAAGTTATAAAAGTGAGATTAATCGATAAGTTTAGACACAAGGTCGAGAAGAGAGCAGGTATATACGTTCATTAAAGGTGACATAACTCAAGATTTAAGAAGGGTTAGACAATGAATCTTATACGGACAGAAAGAGAACTCATAGGGCTACAACTTTGATTTAAATGTCTCTTAACAAAACAGATCAGAGAGAAACTTATGATCACATGAACACGAAACAATGAATCTGAATACAAACAGTAGCTTTTACAACATGACTCGTATGAAGGTTTTTAAATATCAAACGATCCCGTAAAATCCTCAACAACTCCAGATCATAACTTTAATATATAAGTAAGAACTTCATTATCAAAAATCTTCATTTTAACACTTTTAAGTCATACAACAAGTGGACACAAATTCGGATATAGAAGACAATACAAAAACACAGATCATACCCACGTTCACTAAAAGTCAGTTTTAAGGAATTTGACAAAGAGTCAGACTACGAGCCTTACATTTTTGAAAACTAGACTCCGACTACAACATTGACATAGTACTCAATCAGTTTGAGGAATTTAGCACCAAGATATGGCCGTTACAAAACAGGTTATATAATCTGTCTAAAATGTTAACCTTTATAGTTTGAGTTATAAAACGGTTTTAAGATATCCGATGAGCATATAAACAAGTTTAACACTTTTTAACATGTTTTAGGACCTGTTTAGAAGTCACAATAATTAACTTTTGATAATGATTAAGATTCACTAAGTGGTTCACATTAACATGTCCTTAATTCTATAAGAAACCGTTTTCAATAAATCTTTTGCTTAGCTTAAGGGTTTTATAGTTTTTGCGATATTTCCATAAATGAAAGTTGCAGGTCTAGGTTATGTGATGATTATTCAGATTTTTCTATGCCAAACTCAGGTTTGTAACAACAATAATTGCCGATTAAGATACAAAAACAAGCTCAACGAATAACGAGAATCTGGGTTATACCCTTTGAGTTTTGCAAGGGCTTATGAATAGGTTGGAACTGGTACTCTAGATCACAAACATAAAAGGATTTGAGGCCACGAAAACACACCAAGATTGCTGTGATCGTCCAAGGGTTCACCAAAACAAAATCAAACAAAAGAAACACTTCAATCAGAATACATACACATGCATGAATATGGCCTAAATCACGAATAACAAACTGAACGTACATACCACGAGTTAAGAAGGATTTCCAGAATGTTTAGAGATCGTTGCAATGCTGATTAAAACACGAGAACATCAAGGATAGAGTGTTGCTGATTCGAGTACATGTCATAAAAAAAACAAGATCGAACAACAACACAAAACGAATTAGAATACTCTAAATGAAGATTCGGTTTAAACAACAATTCAAAAACAAATTCAAGTCGTTACCTAGACTGAAATCTTGATGGATGAATGATGATAGTGAACTAATATGGGGCTTCAACAATCGAAGAAAAATGGTGGCTGATTAGGGAAAGATGGTGACGGCAACTAGGTATAGGAAAGTAGGTTTAAAAGTTTTGAAATGTGATGCATGGAGAATTGAAGTAAACGTATAGTAGGGTGTGTTGGTGTTATCGGCTATTAAGCCCATGACCAAGGTCATAAAGCCAAATACTCCAGCCCAAGAGATCACCTACAACTGCTAGTTTAATTAGCCCATGAGTGAAGTAAAAGAAATTTCCGAAATGAGAATGAACCGTAGACGAAACTTGAAATAAGTAGTCGTATCACTAATTTGTTTTAACATTATGAAATAAAGTTCTCAAAGTAATTTAAAGGTTTACATAAATCTCACATATACTTATAAGTCAAATACAGGATTAACTCGTTAAATTGTTTAGAAGGTCATCTAACGGGTACTAGTTACTGATGCATCTAAAACATAGTAAAAGTCTAATAATGAAATGATACACACATGAATATAACAACAATCACACATAAATAAAGTATGAAATAATTTTTAAATAAAAAGTTTGATGAAAGTCGGTAATGAACTACAGACATACTAGACTAACTTGAGACGTAAAAAATGACGATTGTCACATCTACAACCCGAAAGATATACCAACGAAACAGAATACCAGTCTCCACAAGTCTGGTCTATTAAACCGCCTTTCTGCTAGTGTTTTTCGTTTATCAATAATTTTCTTTTATTGTTTTTGTTATTATTTTCTTATTGTTTAATTCCGTTTTTCTCAAACTAATCACAATTCTTTTACTACATCTTCTACACTGGTTCTCTTTCACAATGTTATGATTCGTATTTTATTGTTGGGTAGAGATAACCGAATATCCCAAACAAAATGCCCATTAATATGATTAGCTTTAGAATTGTTGCGGGGTTACAATTATCTTGCTTGGTTCTAACTTTTATTAATTTCAAAAACTTGATTTGTGTTCAGCTCGATCTTCACATCGAAATCGAAATGTAACTAATTTTTTTTTTCTTTTCGAAAAGGGCTATTTTATTAAAAACTTCAGTTGCACACGATTGTACGTAGACTAGCGGGAAGTTAGAAGTCAGGGGCAACAAAACCAAGATACAATAGAGCAAACCGAATGAGTAATACAAGCCATAAACAAAACTACTAACCAACTATTCCAATCTTGTAAAAGCTTTCTGTACTCAAATTGTATACCCATCAAAACGAATGAGGCTAAATTTTAACAAATATGTCTGATGAGGTTAGTAGAGTTTACCTATGCATATATATATGTAATTCCTAAAACCTAAATATAATAATGGCCTTTGTGGTTTAAAGTCTGTTACTACAACCAAGCCTACTGCAACCAAGCCCGGTCAGGCTGTCAGGTTGTCACCAAAAATAGTCAAGCTGTCAGTCGCAGCGGCTGTCAAGCAGTCAGCGGCTGTCAACAGTCAGCGGCTGTCAAGCAGTCAGCGGCTGTCAAGCAGTCAAGCTGTCAACGCCTGAAAAGCTGTCAGCGGCTGTCAAGCTGTTACCGCCTGTCCAAGTTGTCAGCGTCTGTGACTGCTTTATTGTCGTCGTAATAGTAAGGCGTTACATAGCAGTCAGCGGTTGTCAAGCAGTCAGCGTCTGTCAAGCTGTCAGGCTGTCAACGCCTGTCAAGCTGTCTGCGGCTGTCAAGCTGTTACCGCCTGTCAAGCTGTCAGCGTCTGTGACTGCTTTATTGTCGTCATAATAGTAAGCCGTTACATACTGGTGATTAATGATTAAGACCGTTCAAGTATTCATGATCATCATTAATGGATCAACGTTCCATATACTTGTTTTCATCTTCAAGCAGTCAGCGTCTGTCAACTCACACTTACTGAAGCTTAAACACAGAGTTCATACACTCTTGTTTTCATCTTCAACCTTGATCACCCTAGGTTCGTCAAGAACTTGTTGGGTTTGCACTATGATCATCACAGGAGATCTAAGGTTGACATCACCTAATCCTCGTGTTTGACAATCGTTGCTCGAACATTGGCGCCATCCGTGGGACTCGTTTTTTAAACGGCGTTTCACTTTTCCAATTTTTTTTTTCTCAGTAATCAACCGTTTCCATGGAGGCAACACATCCAGCGCAGATCACTTCTTCAGCGCCAGAAATAACCACTACCGTGACTACCACTGCACCAGAAACGGTGATGACTTCACCTCCTGCTTTTCCTCCATCAATTGTTCGCACCACAATGTCGGAATCATACGTCGATTCTGAGTGGACGGTGTCGAATCTAAGGTCGACACGAGGGTATCCCTCTTTAACAAGTCCCCTTTTTTCCACAAGGCTGGATGGAACAAGTATGTTTACTTCGCCACCACCAGTGACATCCATCCCTCCATTTTAGCCTCTTTTGTCCCAGGGGACAAGCTCTCAGGAGGATGGCACGTATCTTGTAAGACAACCTGTTTCGATTGCTTCCCAGCCTGCTACTCAAGGGGTTCAGGAGGATCCCATTGCGGAACTGCTTAGAAGGTTGGCTCAGAGCACTCAGCCACCACCACCCCCACCACCACCTGCTTCGTCAGATCTGTTGTCACAGTTAGTGGAGGCATTGCGCCCAACGCCTCAGCCAGCGCCCGTACAGCTAGTGGATCCGTTGTCACAACTCCTGGAGCGGCTAAGGCAACCAAGCACACACACCCCACCAACACCTCCACCACAAGACACATCTAACGACATGATCAGAGTGTTTCAAACCCTAGTGACAGCAGCAGTACCACCCCGTGCAGCCACTATGCCTTTGTCAGTGGTTAGTTCAAAGTTCTGTGACTGGGTTGCCAGATTCACACTCCCAGATAAGCAAAATGTCCCGTCCGTTGTTGGTACTTACGACGGTACTCGAGATCCAGACGACCACCTTGCTCTGTTTGAACAGGCTATTATGACGGAGAAATGGTTAGACCCAGTCGCTTGCCACATGTTCCCTGGAACATTACAAGGTTTCGCTCGTGATTGGTTTGCTAACTTGCCTGAGAGGAGTATTCAAGATTTCGCAGATCTAAAAGCCAAGTTTGTGACTCAATTTGTACAACAAAAGAAGCACCATAGAACTCACATAGAGGCTCACTTGATACGACAAAAAGAAGGAGAGGGGTTGCGTGACTTTATCCAGCGATACACACAAGAATGCCAGAAGATCGCCATGTTACCAGAGAGTCAACAAATTTCTGGCTTTACTCTTTCCCTGCTTCCAGGACAACTGCAAGAAAAGTTAATCAAGAGAACTCCAGTTACTTTCAAAGAAGCCACGGACAGGGCATATGACTATCTAAGGTCAAAGGAAACTGTCTCCCTGACAAGAGAGGTAGGCGGCAACTCATGGACCGACACGTCAGATCGCAGGCATGATGCTCTAAATAAAGACCATCGACGAGATGAAAGGAGCAACAGGAGGTTTGGCCCATACGATAAACATGCGTCTGAGTTTGCTCTTAGCAAAACACCAAAAGAAATCTTGATAACAGAGCAGGTGTGCGCTACCTTCACACCTCCACCCCAGATGGAGCATAGGTCAGGTACGAAAAACATGAATAAATACTGTGATTTCCATGAAGACCATGGACACGACACAAATGTCTGTAGAGAGCTCAAAAGGGAAATCAGACGGGCTTTGGAAGAAGGCAAGCTAGAACACCTTGTCCCTTGCGCTAAGCAGCAAGCAAATAAAACTCCACCGAAGAAGAGTTACGCCTGGCAAAAGAAGGAGGAAGACACAGAACACCCCGGACCACCTGATACCCATGTCTTCATGATACATGAGGGAGCCAATATGAACTGACCTATCAAGGTGCGATAGTCTTTACTGTCATTTTTTCCTTTATGTTTTCAATAAATGTTTCCAAGCACATGGAATGTCATGGTCATGTATGAAACTGGCAATAATATCATTTGGTCTGATCTTGTATCCCAATATTATCTCACAATATCATTTTTCTATGGTATTTGCATAAACAAATAAATATTAAAGTAAGAATTCAATACAAAAAGCATAAGGCCACAATAGACATCTCAGTCTAAAGCCAAACATGCACTTTCATTACGTACAATGTTACAACTTGAACACGCATGCGCACGTACACAACTAAGAACATAGTTCAATACAACATGTATGAAACCAAGAAAGACAACCTTGTCTGGCCAAATAACATACAATCATATTCGTCTTTTAATCTACTTGATAAAAGATAAGCACTTCTCATTGGGAAGCGACAATCCTCGCGAGTAAACAAAGTAAAGGTTAACCAACAAAAGTGCCATTGGCACAATGTCACGGGCACAATATGAAGCATACATCAGAGATACCCAAATCTACCTATGTCATTGGCATGCAAAGGAACCATGGGCCCTCAAGAAAGTGTCATACGCACAACCAAATATACACACTGTCATGCACACCCAAGACGGTGTCATGGACACAACATCCATAATATAAAGATAAAAAACAAAAATGTGTTATTGGCTTGATCATCCAATAAAACATTATTTTTAAAAACTAGACAATGTCACAAAGCAAGGCTAAGCCTAGACAACGCCATGCCAAATCACAACAACGACAACTACAATATAAATAACAAGGTATATAAGCTATTACTACCTACAGGTGTAAACAAAGCAAAGCAATGGACAAGCAAATACGTACCTGTAAGGTAGCGCGCAATCCGGTTAAACCTGCAGCAAAACATGCAACTTCAGTTAGCAAAGAGTTAATTCGTTACGCGTAGAAAATAGTTCGCAGTGGAAATGTTAGTTTCCGCTGGTCCAAGAGTTAATTAGCAAAGAGTTAATTATCCAAACCGTCGGTCCTATGTGGCCGGTACAGGCGGTTTCTTTCTTTAAAAAATGCTCACCGTTGACTTACCGTCGACATTTAGTAAACCCCCAAATTCTCCCAATCCAAAATTGATACAATCGCACCGGTTTAGATAATTAAAGGTTCGATTTTTATGCACTTTCCGGTCCACCACCAACTCACCGCCGGTACAGGGAGGCATCTCCGGTCCTATGTGGCCGGTCCATGATGGCTACCGCCGGTACTAATTGGCCGGTCCATGCTACCGTCGTCGGTTCACTCGATGCTGGTCACCACCTAGCAGCCGAGCACCATGGGCGAAATGGATTCCGGCTAAACCGCCGGTCATAGCAATACCGGCTGACATGGGCACCGGCTGACCGACGGTTTTAGAGGGATACCGGCTAACCGCCGGTTCAGATGGTTAGTGGCTACCGGCTAACGCCGGTCACTTGCAGTCGCCGGTCCACGCCGCGGTCTGCGACGCCTGTCACCCTCCGCCGGTCCGCCAGTCGCACTCTCGCCGCCTGTCACCCTTACCGCCGGTTCACGGTTGGCTCGCTGTGCCGGCTTGACTCATCGCCGTCGGTCACTCCCGCGCCGCAAGATAACGGCTTACAGCCGGTTAAGGCGTACCACCGGTTAAGCCGTACCCAGTCCGCGGTTAAGGGCTTACAGCCTAAGGGCAGCCGGTCCACTCAAAAAAAAAAAAAAAGATAAAAGACTTACAAATAATGATAGTTACGACTTGCAAACCGTTGATGTGCCAAATCCTAACTCGGGGGCATGCTGAGGTTAGTAGAGTTTACCTATGCATATATATAGGTAATTCCTAAAACCTAAATATAATAATGGCCTTTGTGGTTTAAAGTCCGTTACTACAACCAAGCCTACTGCAACCAAGCCCGGTCAAGCTGTCAGGTTGTCACCAAAAATAGTCAAGCTGTCAGTCGCAGCGTCTGTCAAGCACTCAGCGTCTGTCAAGCAGTCAGCGGCTGTCAAGCAGTCAGCGGCTGTCAAGCAGTCAGCGTCTGTCAAGCTGTCAGCGGCTGTCCAGCTGTTACCGCCTGTCAAGCTGTCACCGCCTGTCCAAGTTGTCAGCGTCTGTGACTGCTTTATTGTCGTCGTAATAGTAAGGCGTTACATAGCAGTCAGCGGCTGTCAAGCAGTCAGCGTCTGTCAAGCTGTCAGGCTGTCAACGTCTGTCAAGCTGTCAGCGGCTGTCAAGCTGTTACCGCCTGTCCAAGTTGTCAGCGTTTGTGACTGCTTTATTGTCGTCATAATAGTAAGCCGTTACATACTGGTGATTAATGATTAAGACCGTTCAAGTATTCATGATCATCATTAATGGATCAACGTTTCATATACTTGACACTACTTGACACTGGCCATATAAATACATGGTCCAAATCATTGTCGAGACCACTTTTTTCTCAACTCACACTTACTGAAGTTTAAACACATAGTTCATACACTCTTGCTTTCATCTTCAACCTTGATCACCCTAGATTCGTCAAGAACTTGTTGGGTTTACACTGTGATTATTACAGGAGATCTAAGGTTGACATTTGCTTGGTTCTAACTTTTATTAATTTCAAAAACTTGATTTGTGTTCAGCTTGATTTTCACATCGAAATCGAAATGTAACTAATTCTTTTTTGGGAGAATTTCAAATTTACCCCTACTAACCTATATAAATATCAAATTTACCCGTTTAAACTTGATAATATCATATTTACCCTTCTTAAATTCAAAAATATCAAATAAATCCAAATTAATAATTATCCTAATTAAAACTCCAAAATCATTAGTAATTATCCAAAAATTAGTAAATCATACTAGTTGCTTTAGTCTATTTTGAGTTGTTGTTTGGTCTGCTGATAACTTTTGTTTCACCAAACTAGTTATTTTTGTTTTTGGTTTATTTTGGTTTGGTCTATTGATAACCTTAGTTTTACGAAACTAGTTGCTTCAGTTGTTTAAAATATTGCTATGTTTTAATAATAAAAATGTTTTTTCTCTGTTTTAAATTGTTTTTGTACTTGATTCAAATTTATGGATATTTCTTACCTATTAATTTGGTTGATTCTTTTTGGTTGTGCAGTTGTGGTATTGGTCGATGCTTCCGAATGTGTAACCATATTATCTCAAATATTTATTAAATCTAATAAGTCAAATATTGTGGCAAAATTTTAGGCTTCATGCGTGCAGATTTAAGACTTTATGAGAGAGAAAAGGGTATATTAGTGATTTACTAATTTTTGGATAATTACTAATGATTTTGGAGTTTTAATTTGGATTTATTTGATATTTTTGAATTTAAGAAGGGTAAATATGATATTATCAAGTTTAAACGGGTAAATATGATATTTATATAGGTTAGTAGGGGTAAATTTGAAATTCTCCCTTTTTTGTTCTTTTCGAAGAGGGCTATTTTATTAAAAACTTCAGTTGCACACGATTGTACGTAGACTAGCGGGAAGTTAGAAGTCAGGGGCAACAAAACCAAGATACAATAAAGCAAACCGAATGAGTAATACAAGCCATAAACGAAACTACTAACCAACTATTCCAATCTTGTAAAAGCTTTCTGTACTCAAATTGTATACCCAACAAAACGAATGAGGCTAAATTTTAACAAATATGTCCTCAACTGGAGACTGTTTTGCAGCGAACACTTTCTGATTTCTTCCATCCCCAATGGCCCAACCATTGTTAAAAATGACAGTTTCAAAACATGACAACTGGCTAGGTTGAAACATCTTTTATTTTTCAAACTCAATCTCCTAACAAAGTCGATAATTCCAGTCAGAAACAAGTCAGGATATCAAACCCCAACCAAGCAAAAAAAAAATTATCCATAAAAGAGATGCCCAAGAACACGAAGCGAGACTATCATCAAGTTCTATGTCATTTTCACACACGGGACATAGCACAGAAGGGACATCAATGCTTCTTTTTTCTAACTAAGACTCTCACATGAATCCGATGTCTAGCTGCTCCCTAAATAATATATACAACCTTCGATGGTACAAGAGTGTTCCATCTAGTAGGATTAGGATGATGTTTTAATAGCCACCCTTACAGGTTTAATCGATAAAATATTCAGTTTTTCCAATAAGAAGTTTCATCCATCTTCACCAGACCCAAGCTGAAAGTTTAATGGCAACTTCATCAAATCATCAAAGTCAGCTTGATTCCTCCCACTTCTAATTGGCCTTCTCCAAGTCCATGTCCAGCAAGAATTTCCGTTTTTTCATAGAAGGTGATCGTTTAAATAATTACCAGTGTTAGTTTCACACGTAACTGGTTTGAACTTTCCTTAACAATTTTTTAAATTCAAAATCACATTGTTTAATTTAGTTCTATAGTTATAAACAACCAAATCTAATTAATTTATATAACATTATGTCAATAGGATTTTCTATTTCTTTGTTCGATCCAATGTCCATGATCTGCCATGTCAAAAGAAAGAACTAGCGATGCAGATTGGCAATATGATTCGGATTGCAGCACCATCATAATGTTTAATCCAACAAATTTCAATTTAATTCATTTACATATATCCATATATATTAACAAACTAACATCTAGATTAAAAAAAAAAAATACAAAATACAAACAATGGTGTGATATGATGAATGATTTCATATCTACGATGATCAGCTTAAGTTAATATATATAAACTCAAAAGAAATAATTTCCTTTAGTAGTGACAATCCACCAATGTTGGGGTGGCGGACATATGAACTTCCGGTTGTTTCTTTTCGCTTTCCTCAGCAACAGCAGCCACGGTTGTGGTGGTTTCTCGTGGCGCTGGCAGATTAAGATCTAAACCCAAATACAATGCATCATCATTCTTACAATTCTGATCATACACTTCCATGGTGGTGATAGGATTATACGGAATCAAGGATAAGGTGGCAACATTGGTGTTGTTGCTATTGGTGCTTTTGTTACCACCACCAGCCACCCGGTGTCTCCTCATATGACCACCCAATGCTTGACCTGAATTAAACTCCGTCCCACAAATCGAACATTCGTGAAGCTTGGAGTAGGATTTCATGATAGATGGAAACCGGTTGTTTAATTGAAGAGAAAGGGAATAATTGTTATTATTCTTTGATGGGAATTCTTGTTGTGGTTTTCGCATTTCATCGTTGTTATTTTTAGGCTTTCTATGGCTAGCTCGATGTCCTCCAAGAGCTTGGAATGAAGGAAACGTCCGGCTACATGTCTTGCATTCGTAAACAAAAACTCCTGGCAATCCTGTGGCCGGCGATTCTATGTACTTTTTGCTATTAAACTTGAAATTTCCATCGTAATCATATTTGTTTTTTCTTAAAGAAAGGTCTAACGACTCTCCCTGCGACAAAAGGATTAGGGATTCTGCGGTATCTTCATCTTCGGTGGTGGTACTACCCGCTGGAAAACAAGATGAAGATACCGGAGAATACCTTAAATCATTATTATTATCAATGTTGGTGGATGAAAATGTAAAAAGAATTGGGGACTGTGGCCTTTGTCGCTTGGTACGTTTGCCTTTAGCAACATAGGTGATATCTTTAGGACCGCCATCGGCATTAGCATCACAATCTAAAGAACCACCAACACCATCGTTCGCGACGGTGGTTGTCGTGGTTTGTTCTACAGAAGCCTCCTCCATGGGTGGCTTGGTTTATTATTATTGTATCCAAAAACCAGTCACCACCATGTATTACCTAATTAGAGATAGAAAAATTCATGGAGAAAAAATATAGGGTTAAGTAGTGAGAGGTGGTGGTGCATGATGAATATTTATATATAGTTATGCATGTGAATAATGGAGATAAAAGAGATACAAGTGGTGAATAATAGTGGATGGCATACAAAAATTAAGAAAGAAAGGCCAAATCTTATCTCGTTTTAGATTTTCTTTTAAAAATATTAGATTGTACGTATTCATTAATTAATCATAACCGTTAATATTGTTGAAGGGAAACGTTTATTACATAATTTCTTGCTCTACAAACAAACCCATAAAGTGCATGGCTAGTAGATTCTAAATTTTACAAACTGATATCATCCATCAATTCCTAACAGTCTAATCTAGATGTAAATCAGTCGAATGGTGGCGTTTCATTCTATAAAAAATGTTAGAGAAAATATCATGAATTGTTTTTCTAGAATGTCATTTTCTCGCATAGAGTTCTTATATATATCTTTTTTCAGTGTCAATCCCCGAGCTCTCGTCTTATATTAATGGTAGTCCTTTCGAAATATGAGAAGACTAATATGCCCTCTTTTTCTTAAGCTTTTTAAATTATTTTCTAATCTTTTTAATAACTATAAAAATAAGACTTATTTAATTAGAAACAAATTTGTATATCTATTTTACTTTTATGATTATTATCACATCTAACACCAATACCTCTCCACTTTCTTCAATTACCATACTAAGATCTTGTTCTCAAACATAAACACCACGTCTTTCATCTCACTAGTCACCTCCGTCGCCATCACATTATCTCCGCGGCCATCACACCACCTTCGACGAATTCGCAGAAGCTTCTTTTCAGATCCGAGACTTTCCCGATGACTCCAATCTCTAAAAGGTATCGCGCGGGAATTTTACTAGTGTTAAATGAATTGCAAAACACTAAAAGGTTAAAACAATATATTAGAGCCACCTGAAACAAGCTAGAGACAAAATGGTGTTTGTCCCTAGCAAAAACAGTCTTAAGACCAAAAGAAAATATGCGACTTACACTTTGTAAAATTGTTTGGATGTATAGAGAATGTAAGAGATTCATGAATTAAGAGAGACTTTCATAGAAAACGTTAGGATTTATTTATTTATTTAGAGAATGATTAAATTTCATGAAACGATTGCTTTATTGGCTTTATGGTTGAGCCGGCACGTTCGTTAATATTATTGATCATTCTTAGTTAGTTAGTGATGCGCGACATTCTGATCATTTGCTATGTTTAGTTAATGCTTACCTCCCATGTTTCGATGTTTATTGTTTTAAATGTTAAAATTTAGGAAGCTTGCTCTCACTTTTCTGTAAATTTTGCTGCCATTGTTTGAAAGTTGATATACTTGATCTATTGATTTACACAGCTATTCTTTTCTAGAAGGTGTGTTTTGAAGTTGCTCTTCTGTTAGATAGAATGTATCAATAGCTGTGTAAATCAATAATCATCGAAATTTTGCTGCCATTGTTTTGAAGTTACTCGTCTGTTAGATATTTGCACTCTGGTTGTGACAATGAGCCCTATGATTTACACAGCTATTGATACATTCTATCTAACAGACAAGCAACTTCAAAACAGACCTTCTAGAAAAGATGGAATAGATGAAGCTATTGAAACGACACTTAGAATAAATGGCTGTCATCTTATCCACAGGGGGTGGCATTTTACTTAAGAGTGTATCCTTTTTCGCTATCTTTATATTGGTTTTATTTTTCTAGTTTCATGCGATCCTAAGTGTCGGTATGACATTCGGTCCTTTTGACCTGAAATTAGTTTTTGTTATATACAGCTTGCAAACGAATTTATGTTTGCGGTTTAAGAGTGCAGTTGTATATGCGGATGCTCGTAGATTCCATGTTCCACTGCCTGAAAACCCACCATGGTGGAAAGCATTTGATGCTGACAAAACGGTTATAGATGAAGTTTGTAGAGTTCTTGCTCATTTATACACTCTACCAAAGGCTCAATATATACCCATATGCAAAGAAGGCGGTTTCATTTACAATCTCTAATAGGTCATGGGATTCACCATCACAACCCGTTCCAAAGGTCCACCTCTCTCTATGTCTCTCTTCTACAGATTTTATATATTATTTCTTCTAGGAAGGACCGTCAAGTGGGCCCCCAATACTTGATGAAACAAATACAACCAACGTGTCTCCTGCAGATGTAAACCCTGATTCAAAAGATGCGTTGAAAGGAGCATCTGGTATGTTGAAAGATTCGACCGAGACTGATGAGGATACTCAAAGCAACCCGGTAGACGGAAAAGAGGTTAAAGACAGGCTTGTTGCGAAAAGCAAAGAATATAGAACAGATACCAGCACTGAGCGGTCAAGGGACAGAGAATGGGAACTGGAAAAAGATAGACACAGAGTTCGTGACCGTGAAAGAGAGAGAGATTCTGATAGGAAAAGGGAGCGACATGATGCCCAGAGGGACAGAGAAATTGTCAAAGTAGAAGACGCCAGTTAAAAGACAGAGGAAAGGATTGATGTTAGATTGTTGTGACTATAAAACAGCTTTCTTGTTATGTAAAAGTTTGGTTCCTTAATCGCTTGCACTACTTGTGGCAAGATGGGTGGATTGAGTAATGGGTCAAAATGGTAATTTTTAATATGGGTTCAAACACGTTGGGAGGTTGGGTTGACGCGTCAACACTTTTTCTGATTTTCGCAAATACTTAATGTATTAATTAAGGGTTTATTGACATTGTTCCTTAACCCCCTCCATTTTTGCTCGGTTATTTGTTATGAGTCGCACTGGGTTACAACACCGCCTGAATCTTCTGTGCCTACTGTGGTCTAAATTTTGTTTAATCTAAAATTTTCTCAGGTTTATCTAGTTAATAGCATTTCAAGAAGTATTTGTTCCAAATAAATGAAAACATCACATTTATGGTAGTCTATGACAAAGTATAACAATCTATATTTAAGTAATGGACGAACATTATGTTTTGTTTCTTAGAGACCATCTTACAATTAAGTGATCATTCTAATTCTAAATAGTGAAATTATCACATTTAAGCAGTGTTGTAAAACAAGGACTCCAAGGTCGAGTAATCGCTGAGTACTCGCTACATGGTTACTGATCGGGGCGAGCTGAGTAATATCTAAGTAATTTCTAGATGGTTCACATTTTGATCAATATTTGGTCAACTCAGACAAAAAATCGACCAACTCTTTCAAAAATCGGTGTTAGCGTCGGTTTAAAGTATTTAAACAATTGTGTTAATGTTTCTAAACATATTTCTAGGGTCCTATATTGTTTATAAATGGTCCTGTGAACATATTATACATATAATTTTAAAATTTATGTAGACAATTCCAATCTGAGTACTCCCCGAGTACTCTCGGCCTAGACCGATTATTGGCTCCAAGGTCCCCGACCCAACGAGTACCGATTAGAGAGTTTTACAACCTTGCATTCAAGTATTTAGCTGGTCCTTGTAGCTTGAATAAATTACAAATTTCGTCACTTGTTTAACTGTTTTACAGATATTATCCCTTATTAAACTGTTTTTTATGATTTTAGTCCCTATTTTGTTAAACTTAACAACTTATCATTAACAAAACGAGTTGCTACCATTACGTATAATTTTCCAAAAATAAAAGTAAGCTTCTAAATTTTACTATGAAAAATAATTACCTATGATATTAGCAAGACCTGTCAATTTTCTTTACTTTTTGCCCCTTGCATTTTTGGAATTATACATAAACTATCTCATTTTCCTAAATTTTTGTTTTTTGCATACACCTACAATACGAGTTGCTACCATTACGTATTATTTTCCAAAAATAAAAGCAAATAGTCAAATGAATAACCAAATAAACCATTTCTTTATCTATATAAAGTAAACTTCTAAACATGGAAACAAAATACAAACATTCAAAAGAACTTAATCAATACAAAATTTAAACTTTCACATAATATATATTTTGAATTCTTCTTTAGGGAGATTTACATTTATGTCCTTATAAAATTTCAATATTACGTCAGCGTCCTTGTAAAAATCAAAATTACGTTAATATCCTTCTAAAACATGAAACATTCATATATATATATATATATATATATATATATATATATATATATATATATATATATATATATTCAAAATAATAAATTAATAATATTTAAGTAATTTTAATATTTGAATTATTCATCTAAATATTAATTAAACTTTTTAGTCAAGTATGTTACGTTTAATCCAACATTAATCAATATATCTCAATTTCATAAACTCGCAATATAGATTTAAAAAAGATTGATTTCTATAATTTTGAGAATTAATCGGAATAAAAAGGTTGTAAAACTTCCTCGTCTTGATTGATTAATATTTTGTAATATATGTTTAAAACAATTTATTCATTAAATTTAATCTATTCAGTTCATTCAGTATTTGATTCTTAATTGATATATTTGTTTAAATAAGCATTCGGATTAGTTTTATTGATTTATTCAATAAATTAAAATATAAAAATCATTTAATTAATATTTAGATGAATAATCTAAATATTAAAATTATTTAAATATTATTAATTTATTATTTTTGATATATATGAGAATTTTTCATGTTTTGGAAGGATATTAACGTAATTTTGTTTTTTACAAGGACATTGACGTAATATTGAAGTTTTATAAGGACGTAGATGTAAATCTCCCTTTTCTTTATATATTATCTATTTAAGATAATTAATTTGTTAGATCTAAACAAATAATGTTATTTAAAATTTAGATACATTCAACATATCTATTTAAGTTTTGATACACACTATAAAATTTATTTAAAATTTAAATACATATAAAAAATCAATTCAAAGTTGATACTTATATAATTTTTAGTAAAACCAGATATATTTCTAAATGCTTACCATTTTTTCTAATAATATATAAAATAATTTAAATTCAATAAAAGAGGATAATCTTTGATGGACCATCATCCAAATCATAGTATCAACATTTGCATGTGTGAAGTTTACGAGCGAAAGTCAGAGAATGAGGTTTGAGGACTAGATATTCTAAAGATGGAATTTGTTTTTCCATTGACTTCCAATGAATCAAACAAATATATTTTGCCGACACCCTAGTTATTACTATAATTTTTTCGTAATGAGAAACACTACAACATTAAATATTAAATGTATAAAAACGTAATAAATTATGTTTCTTTTGGGTATCCAACCCTCCGGCTTTATGTTGTATATATTCGACTTTTGTTATTTCACAAATTATATAAAAGACCAGATTTTTGTTGATGTACAACCGATTGTCTGGTTTAATAATTACAAATTTCTCAAAACAATTTTGTTAATCAAATCATTTTGTGAGAAAATAAAAGTTTAATATATATTTAATATATATAATAGAGATTCTGAAATTTAGATTTATACAATATTTAATATATAATAAAATAGAGGTCTTAAATGTCACATGGCGAAATAAGGTCCTTTGGATGGATTAACTTTTTTTTATTTAAGCCGTTAGATCAAAACATATGTATAAACGTAAATGTGTATATGTTATTATAACTATAAACATATGTAAACGTAAAAATATATATGTTATTATACGTGTAAAATTGTGTTCTCATAATAACTTAATATCTACATAAAAATAAAATTTACGATTCAATTTTTTATATTTATCCACGCTATCGCGGGACAATAATCTAGTTATAAAACAGACAAAGTTTGTTACACTTTATTCTTTTCAACAAGAATCTACAAGGCTCCTTGTAGTAGTAGTAGTAGGGTTCCATTTTGGAGTTGCTACAACTCAAACACACTTAATTTCAAAAAAATTGAAGCTCTACAATTCTTTGTCATTAAAGACCAGGATTTATTTTATAAACTTAACATCCTTCTTGTTCACGATGAATAGAGATTCGACTCAAGTGTTATAGCACCCCCTTCAGACTCGACGTCTTCGTTGAGGTATGATCCACCATCTGAACAACGCAAGGGTTGTTTTGATACCACTTACAACACCCCAATGACCATAATAAAATCCATGAGCTTATTATTATGGTATGCAAAATATTATTGATTGAATTGATGAATGTTGAATAAACAACATAACAAATATATAGATACAATACATGGGCCTTAACCCAACTATGACTAGCTATCCAATACAATAAGTCTAATAAGCCCCCGCAGATTGAGCGGAGGGAGCACGAACGCTCAAGCTGGTGCGAAAATCCGAAAATAAGGGAAAAGCAAGACCCTTCGTGAAAATATCTGCATACTGATAACGCGAGGGAACATGAAGAACACGAACATCTCCTGTAGCGACTTTGTCACGAACAAAGTGATTGTCAATCTCTATATGTTTAGTGCGCTGATGCTGAACATGATTGGCAGACATGTAGACAGCACTAACATTATCACAAAAAATAACCGAAGCAGAAGTAAGCGGATTATGAAGCTCCAAAAGTAGATTACGTAACCAAGAAGCCTCAGCAACAGCATTTGCAACGCCCCGATATTCCGCCTCGGCACTAGAACGAGAAACCGTAGACTGACGTTTAGAAGACCAAGACAAGAGGTTGCTGCCAAGGAAAACACAATAGCCAGAAGTAGACCGACGAGATGTCGGACACCCGCCCCAATCAGCATCAGAATAAGCAGTGAGCTGAGTGGTAGACGAAGAATACAGCTGTAAACCCAGAGTGAGAGTCCCATGAACGTAGCGAAGAACACGCTTAAGAGCCTGTAGATGCGGCTCGCGAGGATCATGCATATATAAACATAGTTGCTGAACAGCATAAGTAAGATCAGGGCGCGTGAAAGTAAGATACTGTAATGCCCCCGCAAGACTACGGTAGAGAGTAGCATCAGAAACAGGAGGACCATGGGGCCCAGCTTGGAGTCCGTATCAACAGGAGTCCGACAGGAGTTACAGTTGAGCATGCCGGCACGCTCTAAAATATCACGAGCATAAGACTGCTGAGAGAGAAACATACCCTGAGAGGTGCGAGTCGCCGAAATCCCGAGAAAATAACTCAAAGGGCCAAGATCAGTCATGGAAAACTCACCACATAATGCTGTAATAATACGCTGCAGAAAAGATGTAGAGGAAGCCGTGAGAATGATGTCATCCACATAAAGCAATAAATAAGCAATGTCAGATCCCCGACGAAAAATAAATAATGAAGAGTCCGTGCGACTGTGAATAAAACCAAGGCGTAATGCAAAACCCGCAAACCGCTGAAACCAAGCCCGGGGTGCCTGTTTCAGCCATACAAAGACTTCTTCAAGAGACAAACATAATCAGGATGCTGAGGATCATAAAAACCAGGAGGCTGATGCATATAAACAGTCTCATCGAGAGTGCCGTGAAGAAAGGCATTCTTGACATCTAGCTGATGAATGGGCCATGAGCGTGAAAGAGCTAGACTAAGAACGGTCCGAATAGTGCCGGGTTTAACAACCGGACTGAAAGTCTCATCGCAATCAATACCCTGCTGCTGACTGCGACCATTAGCAACAAGACGAGCCTTATAACGGCTAAGAGAACCATCTGCATGAAACTTATGTTTAAATAGCCACATACAAGAAACAACATTAGCACCCGGGGGTCGGGGAACAAGTATCCAAGTACCATTTTTAATAAGTGCACCATGTTCGTCTAGCATAGCATTTTTCCATTTAGGGTCTTTAAGGGCGGCAAGATAGGAGCGGGGAACAGGGGAGTGATGGCTAACATTAAGATTAAGGCGTGTGATAGGTTTATGTCAGGATCGTATTAGTCAATGTAAACTAATAAGTTTGCCTTCGTTAAGATCGTGATCTATTGAAGAAGTTCAGCAGCGGATGAACACTTCAATATTAACAAGTTGTCGAATAATATAATGTTATCGAAAAGCAATAAGAACAAACAGAATATTATCGAATTATAAGCCTCAATTGTATTAATTAGAAAAATATCAATACAACGTGTTTTTATCAATACAAGGATCTATCTATTTATAGACCTTGAGGCCGACCTAGATAAACTAGGAAACATCAGCTATCCTTATCTAAACATATCGTTATCTAGAATAAGGAAACTCTATCTAATAACAAAAGGAAACATAATCTAATTATAATTCTATAACTTAGATTATACTTGCACGGCAAGTTGGTCTTCCGTATCAACTTGACTTCTTCCGTAGCATCTTGATTAGTTCCGTAGCAACTTGATCAGCCGTAGTAACTTTGTTGGACAGCCGCACTAACTTGTTCTTCCGTAGTAACTATTAATGTCTTCCGCATTGAACGTTTAAGTTACTTTTCTTGTTTGTTAAGCGTATTGTTTATGGTTAAACGATATTGACTATGTTATAACCCAACAATCTCCCCCTAACCTTGAACTTTTATGACACATCAAAAGTACAAGTTTTATGCTCCAACCGTACTAACTATTTTCATTCACACAAGATGATTTAACTATTACAAGTTTTAAGTCATCTCTGTTTAGGCCAATCACTTTCTTTGCCTTTGTTCTTTTCATCTACAATTTGTACCAATATCCTCCAAACAAGTTCGTGTGCAAGAGGTGAATCATGAAGTCCATTGAGCTTGACTTCAATCAACTCTTCCAAAGTCTTTAGATCATGAGGATATCGCACATCAACCAAATAAAATTCCATGGCTCCCTCCTTTCTTCTGATGGAGTAGACACCACTTCGATCATAGATAAACCACTTGAGTACTGGATTTCTTGGACTTCCTTTCTTGAACACTGAGCTTTTTTTTTTGTAACCTGGTTCAAAGAGTCCACATAGAACATCCATAGCCAGATCAGTACCAGAACATACACCTCTTTCATGCGAGTACTTAATTTTTCCAATGTTGTACATCCTCTCCAAATCATCTCTATCGAAGTCTCTGATTATCCAATGAAAGGCTTGAAGAACTTTCTTTGACTTGTCTGCTCTAATGACTTCATATTCAGTTCCCAATGCTCCACCAATAAACTTCCAGTCTATGATCATTGGAGGTTTCACATTCAATGGAGTAAACCTAAGACCTTCAACATGATTTATGTATGCAGAATAATCTCCCCCTTGAGCAGTGCTAGGAGGATCTTGTTCCATACTTTCAGGCTCTTGTTTAACATCCATAAATGGAATGTTTGGATTTTCTTGTTGAGAAGCAGCAGCAGCATCTTCATTCATCTTATGTCTTTTAGCTAGAGGCCTTGGAATCCTCTTTGATGCTCGCTTGTGTCTTTTGGGCTTCTCTTCTGGTTTCTCCACAACAGGAACAGGTTCTGGTTGAATGAACACTTTCCTTCCAGTTCTCAAGGCAGCTTCTAGTGCCTTTTCTTTCTTCTCTTGAATCTTTGCAAGAGCTGTTTTTCTTTTGGCTTCCTTTTGTTTCTCTTCCTTCACAAGATCCAACATGTTAGTTAACTTCATAGGGCCTAATGACCTACCACTGTGACCTTTGCTCTTGAGGTATGTGGTGTATTTCTCCCTGTCTTCAGCTAACTTTGCTTGTGTGTACTTGGACACTTTCTTCTTCTCAGACTTGGTTTTGGCTTTTGCTTGCTGCTGAAGAGCAATTTCATCCTCTTCAACTGTCTTCATAGCATATCTCTCATCTGCTTTCACCAAGCCTTGATAAGCCAAATCATTTAAAATCTCCTCATTCTGCATCTCCTTTGCACGAATTGCATCCTCCTCAGCAATTCTAGCCATTTCTTCTCTTTCAGCTGGAGTTAGAGACTTGTTCAGCCTAGCATGAAGCTCATCTTCTTCAGCTATCTTCCTTTTTCTTGCCCTTTCTTCTTCTTCATGCTCTTTGGATATTCTGAGCATCAATTCAGCTTCAGCTTGCTCTTGTCTTAGACTTTCAATTTCTTCTTCAGTCATATTTTGAAAATTTATTCTTTCTTCAGCAAGCCTTTCTTCCTCCTTCCTTTCCTCCTTTGATTTCTCCACAACTATAGTTTTGCCTTTTTCTTTATGTTCTGGAGCATCAAGGTCAACCCTCTGAATCTTCATCTTCTTCTTATCCACAGTTACATATCCAGCTCTACCTGTAGAAACAGAAACACTAGCAGGTTGTTCAGGTAAGGTTATAGAAGCTGCTGGTGGTTTAGCAACCAATGCAGCTGCTGCTCTTTGTCTAGCAACTAGCTCAGCAATCATCTTCTTCCTCACTTCCTCTGCTTTCTCTTTTTCTTGCTTCTGCTTCTCTTCTTTGATCTTAAGCAGCTGTGATGCTATTGTGTCTTCATCAGCCATCACACTTGTTCTTGACATCTCTTCTTGAATAAGAACATTTGCAGCTTCTTGTTGATCACTTGTAGGAATAGTAGCTTCAGATATTGTGGTTGAAAGTGTTGTAGCTTCAGAATGTATTGCAGCCAAAGGATTTGAAGCCTGATAAAAAGTGGGAGGAGTAGTTGTGAAAAGATGTGAGTGATCCGCATCATCTGTCCTTGGACTGGTAACCATGGGGTCAGTAGTAAACGTGTCCGCAGCAATGGAGTCCGCATCAACTGGATTAGTAACCATTGGCTCCGTAGTAACTGTGTCCGCAGCAATAGAGTCCGCAGCAACCATCTCTTCATCCGCATTAACTTGGTCAGCAGTAGCAACTTGAGAAGCAGTAGCAACTTGAGAAGTCATTTCAGTTTCAACTTCCATTTCGTCTACTGTTTCTTCAACCATTTGCTTCACTTCTTTGTGTTGCTCATCAACCAATGGCTCATCTATTGCCATCTTTTCCCCTTCTTCATCTACCACCATATCTTGTGTTTCTAACTCTGTCTCCCCTTCAAATGTACTGCCTTCCATATCTTCATCATGTTTTGATGTGGCAGTGATCACCGTATCTGCACTTCCCTTGTCTTCACCTTTGCTCTCTTCAGATGAGAACAGAATAATTGGTTCTTTCTCCCCCTTGTTATCATCTGCAGGAGAGTCATCTGAAGATGAGGAGCTAGAAGGTCTTGGTGAATTCCCAGCACTTCGTGTGGTGATTCTTTTGGGCAGTAACTGGGCTGATAGAAGTGCTTGTTGTGCCAGTACCTGTTGCACCAAAGATGTAAGAGAAGACAACATTTCACCCTGTTTTTCAACCTTCACCATTAGAGATTGGTACAAAGCCATCAATTCATTAAACTGACCACCACTACCCTCTCTCCTTTCCTGTTGGGTACCAACAGGTGGTGGATCATAGGGAATAGAGAAACTCTCCTGTCTGGCAGAAGCATGTAACTCCCCCATGGTCTCTTGGCGCCAGGGACCACCTTCCAAAGCTGAGAACAAGTCCTCAGCAAAGGATGGTGTTGCCGTAGTTTGGGTCTTAGTTATGTTGATATTGTCCTGAGCTTCACTAAGAGAAGTGAAAGCTGCAGTAGTATCAGCCCTCCCTACATGGTCTCCTCCCTCCTTATGGATCAACTCAGTGAACAAGGGGGTGTGTTCAATGTTTTCCCCTAAAATTTGTGTCATTCCTGAAGATGTTTCAGATAATGATTTTGAAGTGTGAGAATGAGGGATGGTTTTAGAACCAAGAGGATGAGTAACCCTCTTGAGTCTTTTTGAAACAGCCTTGGATGGTTTGTGAGGTGATGAAGCAGTGGGTTTAGTTACTTTAGAAGTAGTAACTGGTGCAGTAGCAACTGGAGTAGAACTCACAGTAGCAACTGGAGGAACATGAGCAGTAGTAACTACCGTAGTAACCTCAGGGATTCCACCTGCAGTACCTGCTTCAGATATGGCACTAGTGCCCACGGATATTGCAGTAGTACTGATGGTGGTAGCTGGGTGTTGGGACAGAGGTGAACTCACTTGTCCTTCAGCTGGAGGAATGGTGACCACCAACATTGTAGAGAATAGTGGTGTCACATTTGCTGAAAAACCTTTATTAACTTGCCTCATGTTTGTAAACACTTTCTTTGAATGAGCATGTGAGTGAAAACGTTTTTCTGATCTAGTAAGATCTTTATGCTCACAGTTAATAAAATGTTGAAGGAAGCGAGGATACATCAAAAATTTATGTTTTGGGTTCAAAATATTCCAACGCATTCCTTCAAATATCATGTAAGAAAAGTTATAAGTTCTTCTTGTAGCCAAACACACCATAGCATTGGCTAAAGCAGAACTGCCCTCATGCCATCCTGTTCGTTTTTGGGACATACATTGTTGCAAAGTATGCAACATGAATTTCCACTGAGGGGAGAGTTTTGCCTTGAGAAAGGTCGAAAGATTTAAGTCCCCCTCATATCCCATATTTGTAAAATTTTCGATCAGGATGTCATAAGGAACTTTTACCATACCTCTTGAGTCTTGCAAGTGTAGATGTTTGCGTAGAGAAGACTCTGTAACCTTGATTGCTTTACCATCGACCACCGCATTAATGGCTGTCTCCGTATTATCAATTGCAGCGGATGTCCAGAAATCCCTAATGTGGGATTCATCAATTTCAGGATCGATGGTTAACGCCGTCTTTATCTTTGAATGATTAAAGAAATCAATGATTTGATGGATATCGGCGTTTTCGTCATTCTTCTCCAAGAAAGCTACCATGTTGTGAGTTTTGAAAATTTGTAGTTCCGCCATTGTTGTATTCTGTGAGTAATGAACAAGAATGGAAACAGTAAGTCACAATGATAAAGAAAATTGAGAAATTTTTGTCTAACGGTAACTTTTTAGGAAGATTTAGGGGTTTTTAGAAAAGGCAAGTTTCAAACGGTTAAAAACAACCCCTATTTATACTGAAATATTGTAACAACTTGATAACTCCGATTAGACGCGGGTAATGATTTAAAGGTAACGGTCCAGTTAGAAATTGCCACGTGTCACGAGTAGCTGTGCCTCGCGCCTGAATTTAAAAATTAGGTTCAATCGGGCTTTGCCACGTGTAAAAGTGAGTTACAAGTTGTATTTTGACTTGTCAAATCATCATTAATTAGGGTATTCTTATTGCTTAAGAAACCTTTTAATATGATAATCTGCCGTATTAACAAATGAGTCCGTAGTAAGTTGGTTAAGCGTCCGTAGGAATGGTTCATAGGCCGTATTAACTGGACTTTCCGTAGTAACGTGAGTTACTGGCAGTATTAATCCAGAGGTCCGTAGCAACTCATTATTTGTCCGCATTAACCATTCCGTCCAATTAAATAGACTTAGGGCAGTAGTAGTTAAACCTTCCCTTAGTATTATTCGTTTGGTCGTACTAATCATACTTTGGTCACAATTTGTTTCTACAATTTATGTTGCAGTAGTAACATAGTACAATGCTAGAGAGTAAAGTACTTGATTTTCATCATAAGGTTACTACTGCTTCTCGAAGGGACTTATTTTAAACAAATAGAAATACTAAGAGAAAAGAATATAAGTTATTCATCCATATTGGTCATTCCAATGCTTGTAATCAAGAATATGAATCTCCCCACATCAAATGCTTTTGTGAGAAGGTCAGCAAGCTGATTGTCAGTGTGAATTTTCTCAACATGGATCAGTTTCTTCTCGTTGCAATCTCTTATGAAGTGGTAGCGTATCTCTATATGCTTTGTTTTGGAGTGTTTGACTGGATTGTTGATGATGCTTATTGTGCTTTGATTGTCAATATAGATTGGCGTGTTCATGAAGGAATAGCCATAATACATCATTTGATTTTGTATCCAAAGTACTTGAGCACAACAACTAGCAGCGGCAATGTACTCAGCTTCTGTGGAAGAGGTTGACACCGTTGTTTGTTTCTTGCATTGCCATGACACCAGTCTTGAACCAATAAATTGGCATCCTCCAGTCGTTGATTTCCTGTCTAAGTTTTCACCACCATAATCACTGTCAGTATAAGCAATTAAATCAAAAGGAGAGTCTTTAGGATACCATAAGCCTAAGTTAGGCTTGCCCTTTAGGTAGCGAAAGATTCTCTTGACTGCGATGAGGTGTGACATCTTGGGCCTTGTTTGATATCTTGCACATACACAAACTCCAAACATGATGTCTGGTCTTGAAGCTGTGAGATACATGAGAGATCCAATCATTGATCTATAGTTATGTATATCCACATCATCCCCCTCAAGATCAGGCGTCAATTGTTTGTGAGTTTCAACCGGAGTGCTTGCAACCTTGGCATCCATGAGGCCAAATTTGGTGAGGATGTCCTTGAAATACTTGGTTTGGCTTATAAAGAGGCCATCCGGTTTTTGTTTGACTTGTAAGCCCAAAAAGAAAGTGAGTTCACCCATGGAACTCATTTGAAACTTAGTGTGCATGAGGTCCTCAAACTCTTTGCATAATGAATCTTTGGTAGAACCAAAGATGATGTCATCAACGTAGATTTGAACAAGAAGAATGTCGGAGTGAGATTTCTTGAAGAACAATGTCTTGTCAATTGTGCCTCGTTGAAAGTTGTTTTGAAGAAGATAATCTGAAAGAGTGTCATACCAAGCCCGTGGTGCTTGATGAAGCCCATAGAGAGCTTTGATCAATTTGTATACCTTGTGAGGATGTTGAGGGTCCTCAAATCCAGGAGGCTGTTTGACATAGACTTCTTATTCAATGACACCATATAGAAAAGCACTCTTGACGTCCATTTGATAGACCTTGAATCCCATGAATGAGGCAAAAGCTAGAAATAATCGAATTGCTTCAATCCTAGCCACTGGAGCAAAGACCTCTTCGTAGTCAATTCCTTCTTCTTGTGTGTAGCCTTGTGCAACCAGTCGTGCTTTATTCTTAATCACAATCCCACGTTCATCTTTCTTGTTTCTGAAGATCCATCGTGTACCTATCACCTTCTTGCCATATGGGACTTCCACTAGAACCCATACTCCTTGAATCTTGAATTGGAGGAGCTCTGCCTGACATGCCTCGATCCAATGTGGATCTAGTAGTGCTTCTTGGATTTTCTTAGGCTCCATTTGAGAAAGAAAACATGCAAAAAGACATGTGTTGATAAGAGCAGTCTGAGGATCCTTTTTGGACTTGGTTTGACTTCTAGTTGCTATTGAGAAGTCAAGTTCACCAATTATTTGAGAAGGTGGATGATTCTTGGTAACACGAGAAGATGGGATCTTCTCAAGTCTTAGTTCAACGCCCAAGTTTGTATCATTCATATCGGGCATCTCATTGCTAGGAGAATAAGCATTAAATGGAGGAGGGGTGAATGGGGGAGTAGTAAATGAAGGAGCAGTGACTGAAGTAGGTATATCAGTAGTATAAGGCTCAAAATCTTCATTGACAATTTGTTCAACTCCATTATCATCCTCTTGAACTAGGCGTGGAACACCGTTAGAGCGTGTTGTATTATCCGTAGCAATTGGTGAGTGTGGTGATACTGCGTCGTCCTCCTTTGTAGAAGCTTCTTCATTGTGAGGAGAATCTGGTTCCTCTTGAATTATTTGAATTGGATCTTCCAAAGAGACTGGAAGATTTATGTATTCCATTACATCCAATCGAGCAGTACCTGTGATGGGAGCCGTAGCAACTGGCTCCGTAGTAAGTGGATCAGTAGGAATAGAGCTAGCCGCAGTAACAGGATCCGTATTAACTGATTTTGATTGAAACTCAAAGGTAGAGTTTAATGATTTGGTCAAGGCATCCAAATCAAACACCCAGTCTGGTCCATGTCCCTTCTTGGTATACGTGTGTTCATTGAAGGTCACATTGGAGCTTTCCTCTATAATCTTGGATTTGTGATTGTAAACGCGATATGCCTTGCTTTGAGATGAGTAACCAACGAATGTACCTTCATCAGCTTTGCTTTCAAATTTACCAAGGTAGTCTTTGGAGTTTAAGACTGTGCATGGACATCCAAATGCGCGTAGAAAACTGATCAAAGGTTGTTTCTTGTGAAGGAGCTCATATGGAGTCTTGTTGTGTGCCTTGACTAGCAAAACCCTATTCTGAACATAGCAGGCAGTGTTAACTGCTTCTGCCCAGAAAAAGATGGGAAGATTAGAGTCAGCCAACATGCTTCTGGCTGCTTCAATCAATGTCCTATTTCGTCTTTCAGCAACTCCATTTTGTTGAGGAGTCCTAGCAGCACTAAATTGTCTCTCTATTCCTTTCTTGTCACAGAAGTCATTCATTACTTGGTTCTTGAATTCTGTACCATTGTCACATCGAATTTTCTTGATCTTCAGGTTGAGTTGGTGTTCAATCTTGGTGACAAAATTGATGAGAAGCTGACTTGTTTCATCTTTGGTACCAAGAAAGTACACCCATGTGTATCTTGAAAAGTCATCAGTGATGACAAGGCAGTATGACTTCTTTGCAATACTCTTTACATTGGTAGGACCAAAGAGATCCATGTGGAGTAAATGTAAAGGTGTGGTGTTAGAGTTGATCTCATTTGGCTTGTGAGAAGACTTGTGTTGCTTGCCCTTCAAGCAAGCTAAGCAGTTGTCTTCAAGGTTGAACTGCTTGTTTGGTAGACCTCTAACCAAACTAGATTTAACTAATTTATTGATATTCTTCAGGTTCATGGGACACATTCTCCTATGCCATAAAGTAGATTCGTCTAAAGTTGCTTTTGAGAGAAAGCATGCTTCAGGTGAATTGATTTGAACCTTGGACATGTCTAGACAATAGACATTGTCCCTCCTTGGTGTTCTGAGTAAAATCATACTTTCATCTATGACATACCCAGGCTTCATTATAATGCATTCTGTAGCAGTGAAGATCGGTGTGTGTTTCTCATCACAGACTTGAGAGACACTCAACAGATTATATTGAAGCTGTTGCACATAGTACACGTCCTTGAAGTGTAGTGTACCATTGCTTATCGTTCCTTTCCCACTAATTTTTCCTCCTTTTTGATTGCCTCCAAAAGCAACATATCCTCCATTGAACTTTTCAAAGTCCTGAAGACATGACATGTTGCCCGTCATGTGCCTGGAACAGCCACTATCTACATGCCAACTGTTCTCTCTTTCTTTTGTTGGCTGTACCTGCACATAAACGATAGAGATTAGTTTCTGGTGGGAACCCAAGCCAAAGTTGACTTGGGTTTGCCCATTTCATCAAATTAACTCACCTTCCTTTGTACTAGTTTTGAGAAATCAATGGGGATAGGTGGTTGAGTTACTTGGATCTTTGGTTGCCACACTTGTTTGAAAGATTTTGCTTTTTGAACAGTTTTAGTGTTAACAATTTGTGATTTAACAATAGGAACAGGTACTGGTTTGACATGTCGTTGTTTCTTAGTGTTAATAGTAGCCTTAGTAACAAAGTTACTTTTGGCAGTATTAACACGAGCAGTATTAACACGGTTAATTTTCACAGTATTAATACGGGCAGTATTAACACAATTATGTTTGGCCGTATTAACTATAGCAGTAGAAACAAATTTTTGTCTGACAGTAGGAACTCTATTCTTCTTGTTAGAAATTACGTTTCTTTTGTTAACACCTTGATTTCCTGAAGAGACTTGTTTGACAAAGTTATTTTTATGGGCAACCCTTCCTATGTATCCCACCCCATGATGTGATTTTTGACTCACTTGCATTTGATTTTGAGGATTGTGATAACAGATTTTTGCATAGTGATTCAATTTACCACAAATAAAACATCCCTTCCCAGAGCTTTTAACAAAATGTCCCTTTTGAGTTTTGACTTGATTCATATTTCGTTGGTTTCCTCTTTTACCTATGTGTTTCCAAGTCTTATCGTTGTCCTTAGGAACTGTTTTGGGCTTTATTTGAGTTGGTGTGTTACTCTTGTTGATGGGGTCAGGACGTGGCATAGACACTAAACTTTGTGGAGAAGGTAGAGTTATGCCTTCTATTGTGAGTAAGTGATTTTCCAATGGAATATCCTTGTTTTTCACAATATGGATCTTACTTTCTTCAACTAATTCCTCAATTAGAACTTCATCATAGTTGATTGGATCAACATTGAATGATTCTTTTGGAGGTGTCTGAGAGATGGGAATCCTAGGTTCATCTAAGGATGGTGGGATGTAGTTTTGGTTAAATGGAGGGGCAACTTCTTTGTAACCTAAACCAGCCTTTACCTTGCCATGAATTTGTTTTTGACATAGTTCATTTACTGATTTTGAAGCAAATTCTAATTTCCCTACATCTAACTCAACTTTATCATGTTCTTGTTCTAGTCGTTTGATTTCGTCCCTAGCCATCTTGAGTTTAAGAAGTAAGTCCTCTTTTTGCCATTCAATTAAATTAATCTTTTCTTGATAACTTTGTTCATTAATTTTGTGTGACTTGATCTGATTTTCTAAGTTATCAATTACCCTATGAGCTGACTGTCTTTGTTCTTCTAAAATCTTGATTGAGTCACTCATCAATTGATTATGATTTTTGTATTTAACAATTATAGCTTTACAATCAGAAGTACATAGTTTAGAATTTACCTCAGCCATAAGAGATGGATTGTCAGGAGTTGGTGATGGTGATTCAATAGCCATTAGAGCATCCTCTTGAGGTGCTCCTTGATCATCATCATTCCAGTCGTATCCAAGAATGTTGTTGCCTATTTCAGTAATTCCAACATCAGTATAAACTAGCTCCGTAGAAACTAAGTCATCCGTAGAAACTAATTCCTCCATGGAAATAATGTTCGTATCATCCATTACTACGGCTATGCATGCATGGTGAACAGTAGTAATATTTTCTACGTGATTTTGTTCTTCAGAGATTAGTGCCCTATTTTGACTTGTTTCTTCAGCTAAGTCACTCCAATCATATCCAAAGATGTCTTGCGACATAAGTGCACTCTGATTTGTGTCTTGAATGGATCGTGGATTGTTGGTTCTTGACTTGTTTGGACATTCCCTAGCAAAGTGGCCTAATTCGTTGCATTCATAGCACTTCACCTTGCTTTTGTCGAAAGTAATTCGTTCGTTGTTTCGTGGATTGAATCGTCGTCCTGTCCTATTTAAAAATCTTCTTGCTCGTAGTGCCAGCATAGCAGATTGCCACTTTAGATCAATTTCATCACAGTCATCCTGATGCATCTGTTTTACGTCTTCACCTGTGAGACTTGAACACTTAGATATAAATGCGTCAAATGAAATCTCTTCGTTGATTTCATGTTTTGGTCCTAGAGATGTTGTAGCAAGTGCAGTATTGACATTATTAGTACTGGGGCAGCTATTGCCAGATTTTTCTGCTTCCACTTCTGCCTCAAAGACTCTTAAGTCGTTGTAAAGATCATCTAATTCCAGTTCCTCTAAGGTGTCTCCTTGTCTGTAGGAAACGGTATATACTTTCCATTCCTTGCTTAGAGCTCTTATGAACTTTCTGTTGAGATCATCTTTATCGTACTTAATGCCTGCGTTGATCATCTCTCCGGTGAGCTTTTTATATCGATCAAACGTCTGTGTCATTCGTTCGCCATTCAGGGAGTTGAAGTTTTCATACTCCTGTTTAAGAAGCGCTTTCTTGTTCTTCTTTGTATTCTTTGTTCCGCTGAATCTTTTCTCCAAAGCTTCCCATAGCGATTTTGCATCTTGATATTCTTCAAATTGCGATTGATACTCATTGGGGATTGCAATTAGAAGAATGCTTAGAGCCTTGATTTCGGTTTGTTTTTCTCTCCGTTCAAGATCATACAAAGGTGGTCGAGCAGCAATTCCAGGTTCTCCATCAGCTCCATGGGGAGTAGGTCGTTTGTTACCATTAATGATCACGTCCCAAACTGTATAGTCAGAGAGTAGAATGTGTTGCTTGATTCGTAGCTTCCATAAGTCGAATTCGTTGCTGTTTAGAACAGGAACTTTGCCGATTGTAATTTCAGTCATGATGGTAATATTGATTCTTTGTTTATGAGGATTATAAACTTGTTGATCAATGGATCTAAAGCACCTCCTGCGCTCTGATACCACTTGTCAGGATCGTATTAGTCAATGTAAACTAATAAGTTTGCCTTCGTTAAGATCGTGATCTATTGAAGAAGTTCAGCAGCGGATGAACACTTCAATATTAACAAGTTGTCGAATAATATAATGTTATCGAAAATCAATAAGAACAAACAAAATATTATCGAATTATAAGCCTCAATTGAATTAATTAGAAAAATATCAATACAACGTATTTTTATCAATACAAGGATCTATCTATTTATAGACCTTGAGGCCGACCTAGATAAACTAGGAAACATCAGCTATCCTTATCTAAACATATCGTTATCTAGAATAAGGAAACTCTATCTAATAACAAAAGGAAACATAATCTAATTATAATTCTATAACTTAGATTATACTTGCACGACAAGTTGGTCTTCCGTATCAACTTGACTTCTTCCGTAGCATCTTGATTAGTTCCGTAGCAACTTGATCAGCCGTAGTAACTTTGTTGGACAGCCGCACTAACTTGTTCTTCCGTAGTAACTATTAATGTCTTCCGCATTGAACGTTTAAGTTACTTATCTTGTTTGTTAAGCGTATTGTTTATGGTTAAACGATATTGACTATGTTATAACCCAACAGTTTAAAAATACCCTGTTTAGAATGAGTGCGCATATGGTGAGTGGGTGGCGGCGAGGGGGGCTGTGGTGGCAAGGGGGGTGGTGGTGGCGAGGGGGGCGGTGGTGGCCAGGGGGGCTGTGGTGGCCAGGGGGCGGTGGTGGCGAGGGGGGCTGTGGTGGCGAGGGAGGTGGCTGTATAGAGGTGGGTGGCGGCTGGGAAATGTGAACCGGTGACGGAGGGGACTCGGGTGGGGTGGCAGTGGTTGGGTTTGAGATGTTGCGGAGTGGGATATTAAGAGAAGGATCATCGGTATCATCCAAAAATTGATAGTGAGATGTGGGTATAGCGGAAAAGGAGGTACCGAAAGGAAAAGAAGTTTCATCGAAAACAACATGACGAGAAAGTATAATCTTTTTGGTAGCCAAGTCAAGACAACGAAAACCACGATGGCCGGAAGGATATCCAAGAAAAATGCAAGGTGTGGAACGGGGATCAAGTTTATGTTTTGGAAAGAGATGCGGGTAACATAGACACCCGAACACGCGTAATTCATTATATGACGATGGTTTGTTGAAAAGTTTAGTAAAGGGGATTTCATTTTTAATAGATGTTGACGGTAAAATGTTTAATAGGTGAGTAGCCATGTGAAGGGATTCCACCCAATAAATAGCCGGAAGATTTGCTTGAAAAAGAAGAGTACGAATTAAGTTATTTATTGTGCGAATCATGCGTTCCGACTTACCGTTTTGTTGAGAGGTTTTTGGACAAGAAAACCTTAATAAAATCCCATTTTTATCAAAGAGATCGTGCATTTCCTTATTATCAAACTCACCGCCATGATCACATTGAAAGGCTTTTATATCACAACCAAACTGATTATTAACGTAAGCACGAAAATGTACGAATTTAATAAAAGCATCATTTTTCCTACGCAAGGGGTAAACCCATAAGAAATGTGAATAATGATCCAAAAACAAAAGATAATAATTAATACCGCTAACACTCAGAACCGGCGAAGTCCACAAGTCCGAGTGTATAATGTCAAAAGGTTTGTGAACAATAGAAGAAGAACTAAAAAATGGCAATTTAACATGTTTGCCAAGTTGACAAGCTTTGCATAAAGAAACAGATTTAGTTTTATTAAACGAAATTAAACCATTAGTGCTAAGAACTTGAAGAGCATCTTCTCTTGGATGTCCAAGCCGTTGATGCCACGTGTCCTGACTTGAAGCTAAAAAGGCAAAAGTGGGCTTTGAAATGGGGAGAACGGGATATAAGTCACCGGTACTATCACATCGAAGTAAAATTGTTTGAGTCTGAGGGTCCTTCACAGAAAAACCAAATTTGTCAAACTCAATAGTACAGTCATTATCAGTAACAAATTTACGAACCGAGATAAGGTTTTTAATGATACTTGGTGTGACAAGAATATTGCGAAGGTGTAAAGGGCGATGTTTGGTTGGAATAATGCTATGACCTGAGTTTGTGACGGGAATGCTCCCCCCGTCACCAACATAAATAGACGAAATGTTATACTTATTAAGAATAGTACGAAGAATACCTGCATCCGATGTAAGGTGAGATGTCGCTCCAGTATCCATGTACCATTCCCCGTTATCTTTAAATGACAAATTACTGAACGCATGAGGAAGAGTAGTAGGTTGCGCGGGATTGTGAGTTTGAGCTGTGAAGGCACCGTGGGTAGACTGCGATGGCTGTTGGGCTTGGGTCACGAACTGCTGGGCCTGAGGAGCATGTTGGGCCTAAAACTGGACTGAGGACTGCTGCAGCGGTGGCCCAGGTAGCGGCCCAAAACCTGGAGGAGGTTGTGGTCCAATATGTTGCGGGTAAATGGCAGGCGCTGGGTAACCTGGATACCCGAACCCGGGAGCCAATGGAGCTCCATACCCGGTACCAAACGGGGCCCCAAATCCGAAGAACTGACCCGGTTGAAAAACTGATCCAAAAGGCAAGCCGGACTGAGCGGACTGAGCGGGCTGCTGTGTCGAGCCTGACTGTGCGGGCGCCTGGCCGCGTGGCTGCGGGGACTGTCCGGGGCCATTGTGACCGTGACCATGAGGCTGCGGAGGTGGAAAACGAGGAGCTTCGCCATGGAGAAATTTGCACTTGCTTCCGTATTGACAACTTCCGCGTTGGAAATTGCGGCAGGGGTGAGGACTAGTGTTTCTAGGATTTCCACGCGCATAAAGAACTGCTGGTGAAGCGGAGGTATTTTCATTCGACAAACGGGATCGGTCACTAGTGGATTCTTCTAGCAAAAGCATGGTGCGTAAATCCGCGAAGGAGGGCAACGGTTTGAGGTGCTTAATGAAACCTAACCCCGGAAAGCGACCACGTAAACCGTTTATATCATGCATCACAAGTGCCCTTTCATCAATTGGATCATTTAGGTTGGCCAACAAATCATAAATAACCTTTAACCTGTGACAATAAGCAGAGGCCGAAAGATCACCGATTCGAATGTTGCGAAGATCATCATGGAGTTGTATAGTTCTAGCATCTTTGTTGCCTTGAAACAAGTTGTCGAGTGCCTTCCACAGAGTACGTGCAGTTTCATCTTTTGTGATAACCATCTGGAGGATGTTTTGGCTGATAGTGTTGTATATCCACATGCGTATGAGGTTGTCAATCTTGAGCCAAGTGCGATCAGTGGTGCCTTTAGGGAGAATAGTACCATCAAGGAAGCCATCCACGTCCCAGGTGAGACAGTGCATCTCGAACATCCTTTTCCAACGGGCATAATTGTGTTCTTCAAGATCAAGGGTAATGGGAATGTAAGCTTTTATGTTTGTGATAGTGAGGACTTTATCATAATTACGATTAGCATCATCTCCAGACATGATTGGAGAACCTGGAATAAGCAAGCAGCAGCGGATTTGGTGTCACACCCCGTTAAAGCGGAATACAGGATGTGAAGAGCAATAGCATTCGATACACAAGATATAGATAAACGCCAAATGTCATTAAAGGAAAAACATAGTATTCAAGGTTTACAAATTTTTAAACAAAGTTACATATCCGAATTACAAAATGGGGTGTTCAACCAAACCACCCAAACCCATCCCGTTCTTGAAGTCATTCGCCCCCAAAAGCATAAGTCATCAGCTAGCTTACTCGTTACCTGAAAATACGAGTCAAGTGTTAACTACGGGAGACGTAGTTAGTGAGCTACAAGTTTTAGTAAAGCATAAGTTTTCAAATTGTAATCGCATAATCATGCATAGAGTATCGCATCCAAAAATAGTTATCACATAAAAATGTATAGAGTATAGCATTTGTGTTTATAGGCATTGACCACATAGCGCGACTATGTGACAATCCTAAGTTTTGCCCAATGATCGTTGCTAAGCCTAAAGCCTACCCATTTAGTATTATGCACCATCGTTATAAGTCGTTGTGGTGAGGGTCAATCTACCCTAATAGCGCTATCCATATCTACTAACGGTCCTTTCCAAAGGGATTAATAGCAACTAATGTCCTTGGTAGTTTTCGGGAGTTTTCAATGGTTTCTCACGTCCATGTTGAACAAAGTCCGCAACATGACGATCGAATGTTTTAGTCATTGGCAAATATAGCTTTCGTGTCCTCGACATTGTTGGCAAAACCCTCAACAATGCCGGCAAAATAGTTATTCGTTTTAGTATTCAAAATATCAAAGTATTTCATAATAGCTTTCAAAGTATACAAGTGTTTTCGTAATAGCATTGCATATCAAATCGTTTTCGTTTAGCGTTCAAGTAATAAAGCGTTTCATAGTTTTCTTCAGCTCAAACCTAGTGTCTAAGCCTAAGACTCGCATTTCACCCCAAAAAGTATTAAAAACGTTTAAAGAGTAGGGGTTTGTAACTCACTGTTTGCGAAGATAATCGTAAGCGGGAACGGTCGGAACGCGTGTCGGGAATCACCGAAAGCCTAATAATACCAAGTTTTGTTCAAGTGTTATTACGTTAGTGTGATAATATAATAGATAGTTTTTAGTTAAACTTTAAGTGTCGAGGTCCAATTCGTCCAAAAATCGTCCGAAACGGTTATCGTTTGTTTTAGTCCAAAAGTCCAAAATTAGCGTTTTTATTAATATGATATGTATAATTAGGTCGCTGAAGTGGTTTGGAATTTCTAATGAAATTTGGGCAGCGCTTCCGCGACCAAATTTCACTTCCAAAAATTCCAAAGTCACTTTCCCGCTCACCAATCACATATATCACATAATCATATTTAAACATGTTCTTTTTCATCATATTAAGTCCATTACAAGTCACCAATGTTATTGTTTTATCCAAACTCAGTCATATATATTAAGTCTTAAAAGTCAGAATGTGTAACCAAGCTTCAAACGGCCAATACGACGATTTTCGGGAAGGACAGCAGGCCGGTGCTAAGCACCTATGGAGTAGGTGCTGCGCACCTACCCTGCTGTTCATCCCCTTTTTGAGTTTTTCTTGCAAAATCGTTAGTGTGAGTGATAGATCTTGACATGCAATGGGTATAAACCTTATAATAGGTTATTTTAACAGTTTATACATAACTTTTAACCATAAAATCAAAGATTTAAGCATCATTTCTTATAAACCCGTTTTTGTATAAAAATGGTTATAAAACTTCATCAAAACTCATTTTTAGTTACTAGATCATACATGCAATTAGATATTTATGTATAATCAGTAAGGAGAAAGTGTTTTTACCCAAAGAATGTGTATGGATGATGATTTAGAGTGACTAGGTGGTGTTTTCGGCTTCAAAAACGGTAGAGATGATGTCTTGGTGCAAGCTCCTTGTTACCCTCGATTAATAGAACGTTTTTGATGGTGGTTTTAGTGTGTTTTAATGGTGTCTTCTTGCTGGAAATCTCTGGAGTGAAAGGGAGTTTGAGGGAGTTTAGAGAGAAAAGAGTGAAGTGTGTGTGTTTTAGGTGTGTGTTTGTGTTTTTATTAAATGAAAAAGAAAAGAAATAAGGGGTGATGGTAATGATAAAAGAGGGGTGTGGTCTGCCCAAAATGCAGAAATCATGTGCCAAAGGTCGGTTTTGATTGGGTGTTGGATTACAAAAACGAGATAGGGACTAAAATGCAATTTTTGTGAATCTGACACTCGGTGCTGCGCACCTAGCAACAGGTGCTGCGCACCGAGCTGTTAATCAGATTTTATCTGATTTTTGTTTTTACGTTTTTGCTTCGTTGGACCTTTTTGTTAACTGAAAGTTCTTAATTATGATATGTTATGAACTTAGGAAAGTTCATTAGATGTTTTCTTGGTGTTAGGACTTATATAATTTGATTCCGAAGTTGTTTTATGATTCCGATCCCGATCCGCGCTTAAAGGCTTAAAATAGAGTAACTTTCGTTTAAGAGTTTTGCGTGAGTTACAACGAGCTTAGCTTAAGAGTTATGTCTACGTAACCACATAGCACATAAAATTAGTTATATCGGGCATCAAATAAACACTTAGAAGTTATAAGTTAGCGTTCTCGACCTTAGTTTAGACGGTTGTCACATTCTCCCCACGTTGAAAGAATTTCGTCCCGAAATTTCAACTTGTGGTATTCGTTGTGGGAGAAGTGAAGAGATGAGGATACTTAAGCGTCATCTGATCCTCTCGTTCCCAGGTATATTCGGGGCCTCGCTTTGCGTTCCATCGTACCCTCACTATCGGGATTTTACTGTGTCTTAGTTTCTTAGTTTCGCGATCTATGATTTCAATCGGCTCCTCGACAAATTGAAGCTTCTCGTCTAGCTGAATTTCTTCTAAAGGTGTGATAAGTGTTTCGTCCGATAGGCACTTTTTCAATCTCGAAACATGAAAAGTGTTATGCATGTTACCAAGCCCTTGCGGTAGTTCTAAACGATATGCCACGGGACCTATCCTTTCGAGTATCTCAAATGGTCCCACATATCTCGGGCTAAGTTTTCCTCGCTTTCCGCGGCGTATTGCACCTTTCCAAGGTGACACCTTTAGAAGTACTTTGTCGCCGACTTGAAATTCTAGATCTTTCCTGCGCATATCAGCGTAGCTCTTTTGACGACTTCTCGCCGTCTTAAGTCTTTCCTTAATCGTAGTGATCTTATCAATCGTTTCTTGCACTACGTCCATGCTAATTAGTTGTCGATCTCCCGGTTCCAACCAACACAGTGGAGATCTGCATTTCCTTCCGTAGAGAGCTTCAAAAGGCGCACATTTGATGCTAGCATGGTAGCTGTTATTGTAAGAGAACTCTATCAGTGGTAAGTGGTTATCCCAACTTCCTCCGAAGTCGATAACGCATGCCCTCAGCATGTCCTCCAGTGTTTGTATAGTGCGCTCGCTTTGACCATCGGTTTGCGGATGGTAAGCCGTGCTTAAGTCCAGTCGTGTGCCAAACGACTCTTGGAATGCCTTCCAAAATCTGGAAGTGAAGCGAGTATCTCTATCCGAGATGATTGACGTGGGTATTCCGTGACGTGTCACTACCTCGTTGATGTATATTTGGACAAGTTTTTCTACGTTAAAACTTTCCTTAATCGGAATGAAGTGTGCTGACTTCGTTAGTCGGTCTACTATAACCCATATCATGTCGTTACCCTTCGATGTTCGAGGTAACTTTGTGACGAAGTCCATTGTGATTTGTTCCCATTTCCACTCGGGAATCTCGGGTTTCTGTAGTAATCCAGATGGTTTTTGATACTCGGCCTTCACTTTCGCACAAGTGAGGCATTTCTCTACGTATAAGGCAACGTCTCTTTTCATTCCAGGCCACCAATAGTGTTCCTTGAGGTCCTTATACATCTTGCTTGACCCTGGATGAATGGAATATCGCGTTCTGTGTGCTTCATCCATAATGGTCTTCCTTAATTCGTTAGTCGTAGGAATCCAGGCTCGATCCTTAAAATAATAGACGTCGTCGCCCTTCCTCACAAAGTCCTTGTCGTGATTGTGCAAGGTTTCGACCTTTATGTTATCTGCCTTCAAAGCCTCATGTTGGGCACTTGCTATGTGCGTTCTCAAATCGGGTTTAAGGTAAATTCCTAATGCACGTACTCGAGTCGTCTGTTGCCTCTCTTTCCTACTCAGGGCGTCTGCTACGACGTTTGCTTTGCCAGGGTGATACTTAATATCGCAGTCGTAGTCGCTAAGGAGTTCTAACCATCTCCTTTGCCTCATGTTGAGTAGCTTCTGATCTAGTATGTGTTGCAGACTCCTATGGTCCGTAAATACCGTGCATTTGGTTCCGTAGAGATAATGTCTCCAGATCTTAAGGGCAAAGACTATCGCTCCTAGCTCTAAGTCGTGTGTAGCGTAGTTGACCTCGTGTTTCTTAAGTTGTCGCGATGCGTAAGCTATGACTTTGTTTCGTTGCATCAATACACAACCTAATCCTAGGTTAGATGCGTCACAATAAACTACGAAGTCTTCGTTTCCCTCAGGTAGAGTTAAGATCGGAGCGTCGCACAGTTTCGTTTTCAGGATATTGAAGGCTTGTTCTTGAGCATCTCCCCAGTTGAACTTGTCGTTCTTTTGGGTTAACCTTGTTAGGGGTTTAGCTATCTTAGAGAAATCCTGAATGAATCGCCGGTAATACCCAGCCAATCCTAAAAATTGGCGGATTTCTGTCGGGCTTCGGAGAGTTTCCCAATTCTTTATTGCCTCGATTTTTGATGGGTCAACGTGGATTCCTGATCCATTGACTACGTGTCCGAGAAATTTGACTTCACGCAGCCAGAACTCGCACTTAGAGAATTTTGCGTAGAGCTGTTGTTCCTTGAGTAATTCCAACAATAGTTTTAAATGTTCTGCGTGATCTTCCTTGTTGCGCGAATAGATTAGGATGTCATCGATGAATACAATAACGAACTTGTCTAGATACGGTCGGCATACCCTATTCATCAAATCCATGAATACTGTCGGTGCGTTCGTGAGTCCAAATGGCATTACCAAGAATTCGTAGTGTCCGTATCTAGTGCGGAATGCGGTCTTCGGTATGTCATCTTCTGAAACCAACACTTGATGGTACCCGGACCTTAAGTCAATCTTTGAAAAGTAGGTTGCGCCTTGCAGTTGGTCGAAAAGGTCGTCGATTCGTGGAAGAGGATATCGGTTCTTGACGGTTAGTTTGTTCAACTCTCGGTAGTCGATACACATGCGAAACGATCCATCCTTCTTCTTTACGAATAGAATCGGCGCGCCCCATGGTGATGAGCATGGTCGGATAAATCCTTTATCCAATAATTCTTGAACTTGGTTGGATAATTCCTGCATCTCAGTCGGAGCTAGTCGATATGGCGTCCTTGCCACCGGTGCCGCTCCAGGAATTACCTCGATTCTATACTCTACTTGCCTCTGAGGTGGTAGTCCAGGTAGTTCTTCGGGAAATACTTCCGGATAGTCTCTAACTATCGGTACATCCTTAAGGTCTACTGCTTTTGCCTGTTTGTCCTTTATGTTCACTAACAATGCAAAGCATCCCTTATTTAAGTACTTGCGCATCTTCATCACCGATATGAGCTTCGAAGTTTGGCCCGGCCTATCTCCTTGTACTATCAATTCCCTTCCATCTCCTAATGGCATTCGTATCGTCTTATCTAAACAAAATATTTTCGCGTCTCTGATGGTCAACCAGTCCATTCCTATTACTACGTCAAAGCTCTTAAGTTCGATAGGGATTAGATCTATTTCGAAAGTGTGGTTAGCTAGGGTTATCGTGCATTTCTTAATTACGTCGCTAGCTTGGTATTCCTGACCATTTGCGTATTCTACTGTAAATTTTTCACTTAAAGGTCCGGTTTCTAATGCAATCAAGGGCCTAAACTCTAGGGACACAAAACTTTTGTCCGCGCCTGAATCAAGCAGTACTGAGGCATAATAGTTGTTAAGGAGAAACGTACCTGCAATCACTCGGGGGTCGTTTCTTGCCTCTTCGGCACCAATTGCGAAGGCTCTTCCACGGCCTTGTCCCCCATCGTTTCCCCTCTGATTGTTCTGATTCTGGTTTTGCGGTGGGTTTTGATTGCGGTTCTGGTTTGGGTTTCGGGCAGGGTTTAGCCTAGGACAATCATTTCGGTAGTGATCCCTACTACCGCACTCATAACATTCTCCCAGGCGAGGCCTATCGTTCTGTTGTGGCCTCCCCGCTTGTCGCGGTCCTTCAATCTGCTGCCTCCCCGCCTGCTGCGGTCCAGCATTCACGGCCTTACAGTGTCGGGTCCAGTGACCGAGGCGGTTGCAGTTGGTGCATGACCGACATTCACCCCCGTGGTGATAACCGCACCTATCGCATTTTGGTGCCTTTCCCTGGTAGCCGGTGTTCTCTGCCGTAGCAACTCCGTAGTTCCTTACCGTTCTAGCCTTCTTGTTAAACCGTTCCTTTTTGTTCCCCGATGTGTCCTCAACCTTACGCTTTCCCTTTGCGTCTTCTGCACCCGGCTTTGATATTCCTCCATTCCTTATCCAATCCTGGGTTAGGCGATTGGCCAAGCTCACAGCCTGCTGCATCGTAGCTGGCTCGGTAGCCGTCGCCATAGCCCTGATCTCGGGTGAGAGTCCCCAAATGAAGTGGTCAATTCGCTTGTCCTCGGGGGTTACCAGTTCAGGTACTAGATTTGCGAGTTCATGAAATCGCGCGACGTAGGTGTCGATGTCAGTTCCTATCATGGAGTGATTCCAGAGTTCGTTCTTGAGCTTCTTTAGGATCTCCTTGGGACAGTACTCAATCACTAGTAGTTCCTTGAACCTTGCCCATGGCATGTTGTATGCAGCGTCCGGACCTTGGACCTGAAGCTGGCTGTTCCACCAGGTTAGTGCTCGTCCCTGAAGCATGCAAGAAGTGAATTCCACCTTCTTGTTTTCAGCACACTGGCTGATCCTTAGTACCACTTCCATACTATCGATCCAGCGCGATAGTCCGATGGCGCCCTCAGTGCCATGGAATTCCTTTGGCCTGCAAGATATGAAAGTCTTGTAGCTACATCCTTGGTTGTTCCCTTGGTTGTTGTTTCCTTCATTGTTATTGTTTTCCCGATTGTTGTTTCGTTGGTTGTTGTTCTGTTGGTTGTTATTTTGTTGGTTGTTGTTTCCTTGGTTGTTGTTTCCTTGGTTGTTGTTATTCCCCCTTGGTCCTCCCTGGTTAATGCCTGCGTTGATTCGGGCTATGATTTCGGGTATCGCCTCGTTCAGTCGGGCGTTGATCCTTTGGACAATGCGCTCATCGTTGGGTTCAGCCATTTTCCTACACAAGAGAGAACTCGGGTTTAGGGTTTTGATATATTACTTCAGATTCAATAAAGGGGAAATAACAAGAACAACAACAATCGTAATATAATCCGTCCATTTATATATCGCTCAAAATTTGATGTTCTTACAAAATCCAACATCATCGACTATTGTCGTACATTACCAACCACATAAAGTTCTACGCTTACAATCCAAAAGACATCTTACAACAACCTCTAAACCTTAAATGCAACCAATACAACCATAAGGAATACTAGTACTATGCTAATCAACATCAAGTTGCGTGCTGCTCGGATTGCCTTTCGTGCCATTGCCTTTGTGCGTAACACCTCGGTGTACAAACCACGTATCTGGTGGGAGTGATCTCTCACGACTTGAGTGTATCCGCGGAGGTCGACGGACATGTTACAAAGCGCTTGGATTTCTTCGGGAGTCAACCCGCGAACAGGGGGTGGTGGTGGCGTAGCTATCTGAGGTCTCGAGTGACGATTCGGTGGTTGTCGTGCTCGACGTGTTGGTAATCGTGAACTTCCTTCACCGTCCCGACGGAGGTAAGGTAGGGTGAGTGGTGACGATTGTTGACTCCTAGAGCGTGATTGAGAATCGTGGGAGGGTTCGGTCTCGCTGTCGGACCTAGCTATCTCTTTCCCTCTCGACATACCCTAAATCGATAACGCGTTAGTTCGAAGATACGGCTCATGTTAGTGTTAGTAATAAGCTGAGCACATAGAGTATCTTAAGTATAGCATCTAGGTCTGCGTGGGTCTGACTTCAAGAATTCCCGGGGAGGTTCGTTTAATGTTTACCAATCCCGTTCTGGCATAATTTAGTCCAAATTATTCATAGGTGATCAGGCTACGAATAATTCAAGTTAAACAATGCCTTCACGTTTTGGCTATATAAAATCTTTCGTTTAGAAACTGGTTATAGTTCGATTTTTGAAAAATCGGTATTCACTATAACCTTGCGCTCTGATACCAAGTCTGTCACACCCCGTTAAAGCGGAATACAGGATGTGAAGAGCAATAGCATTCGATACACAAGATATAGATAAACGCCAAATGTCATTAAAGGAAAAACATAGTATTCAAGGTTTACAAATTTTTAAACAAAGTTACATATCCGAATTACAAAATGGGGTGTTCAACCAAACCACCCAAACCCATCTCGTTCTTGAAGTCATTCGCCCCCAAAAGCATAAGTCATCAGCTAGCTTACTCGTTACCTGAAAATACGAGTCAAGTGTTAACTACGGGAGACATAGTTAGTGAGCTACAAGTTTTAGTAAAGCATAAGTTTTCAAATTGTAATCGCATAATCATGCATAGAGTATCGCATCCAAAAATAGTTATCACATAAAAATGTATAGAGTATAGCATTTGTGTTTATAGGCATTGACCACATAGCGCGACTATGTGACAATCCTAAGTTTTGCCCAATGATCGTTGCTAAGCCTAAAGCCTACCCATTTAGTATTATGCACCATCGTTATAAGTCGTTGTGGTGAGGGTCAATCTACCCTAATAGCGCTATCCATATCTACTAACGGTCCTTTCCAAAGGGATTAATAGCAACTAATGTCCTTGGTAGTTTTCGGGAGTTTTCAATGGTTTCTCACGTCCATGTTGTACAAAGTCCGCAACATGACGATCGAATGTTTTAGTCATTGGCAAATATAGCTTTCGTGTCCTCGACATTGTTGGCAAAACCCTCAACAATGCCGGCAAAATAGTTATTCGTTTTAGTATTCAAAATATCAAAGTATTTCATAATAGCTTTCAAAGTATACAAGTGTTTTCGTAATAGCATTGCATATCAAATCGTTTTCGTTTAGCGTTCAAGTAATAAAGCGTTTCATAGTTTGCTTCAGCTCAAACCTAGAGTCTAAGCCTAAGACTCGCATTTCACCCCAAAAAGTATTAAAAACGTTTAAAGAGTAGGGGTTTGTAACTCACTGTTTGCGAAGATAATCGTAAGCGGGAACGGTCGGAACGCGTGTCGGGAATCACCGAAAGCCTAATAATACCAAGTTTTGTTCAAGTGTTATTACGTTAGTGAGATAATATAATAGATAGTTTTTAGTTAAACTGTGACAATCGTCACTTTTCCGACTCAGATTAGTCTAGTATGCCGTATGCTCTTACCGGGTTTACAAATTTTTTTTATATAAAGAGCTTTACATTTTCTTTTATGTATAATGATTACTTGTGACATGTGTGTATACTCTATATGTGATGCTATAGTATTAGTTAGGTGCACAATAGTTAGTTCCACTAGACGAACTCCTAGATGACTTATTGGTTATTTCCGCATTCTATATATATATTATCATTTCACTTTGTTACGTGATCGATATTAAAACTATTGGAGTGTCCGTGTTCGATACTTGTACGTAATGTGCTTATCCATTGTTCCGGGTATTGTGTATTGTGCTTCTATGTTGTAAACCCTAATTCGATTGACTTACTTTTGGTATGTTAATCTGTCTTGCTCGGTTAATAGTTCCTGGGTTTTATTGATTTAGAATTTGTGGTCTAAACATAAATCGTAGCTCTCTTCATCTAGTTTTCAGAAATATAAGTTTCGTCATCTAATTATTTTTCAAACTCTCAGAATCTGTAAAATGGTGAACGTGGGTCAAATCTGAAACGTTGAAACGGTTTCGTTAAGTGTTCGTAATTGGAAATTGCGTAACGATTTAGTAAACGAGATCATAAATGAATATGATTTGGATATTTCATCTCTGGTCCTAACCCTTACAAAATTGGTCCCTAAACTAAACCGTAAGCCAAACACACCTTAAAAGAAATTAACCTAAAAACCCTAATTACTTAACTAAACTAAAAACCCTAATTTCTTGTTTCCTCCTCCCAAAACCCGCCACCCCTTTTCCCACCTTGCAGCAATTCGTTTTTCTCCCATGGCAGCCACTCCACGAATCTAGAAGCCCTCCTCCCTCTTCATTTCGTCGTCTCCAACAGCAGATTAATCGAGCATTGTTTAGTGGCATTGTGGGTTGTTGTAATCCGAAGAATCTAGCCTCCAAAACCTCCTAGCCGCCGCCCCATCTCTTCCTCTTGCTGCTGCCATTTATCACCACCACCATCTCTAGATCGTTGCTGGTAATCCATCATCAAAACCGTGTTCATCATTTCAATATATCAAGGTTCGTTTTTAGTTTTATATCCGTGAGTTCTAAGGTTCTTTACCTAAAAACCCTAATCCGTGTTCATGTTTGAAACTCGTATTGTAACTTTTTGTTTATGTGGTGTTTTGTCTAGCAAACTCTCATCATCGAGCAGCCACCTATCCACCATCAAAATCGTGATTTCAAGGTATAATCTGAGTTTCGTTTCAGTTTATGGTGGTGACATACTTGGCCGAATTTGTTTAGAGTTTTACCGAGTTATGTATTGTATTCTTGCAGCCGGGATTTCAATGTACCAAGAGGTGGTTTTCTTTTCGATGATAATCTGATCTATACGTCTTCATATTCAGGTCCTGCTATTCTCTTTTCGTTATTATATCCATCATATTTAAATCGTTGATTTGCATAAGTTTGCGTATCGAAATTCTTATCATAATACTCCAATTATCGTTGTTTGGAAGTGCAGTTTTGCGGACTGTTTTTGTGGATTGATTTTCACCGTAGAACCTGATTTTGGACAGCGGGAATAAGTCTCCTACATTGTCCTCGAAAGGTTTGTAATCGGGTCTTTAACCCTTTTCGATTTCATTTCGATATTTGCTTGTTATTCCGAGTAGTTTACCTTTTCTAGATTTCGCGTCAATTTGATTTGAAACCGTATTAATACATAAGTTTATTGGTGATTCTAATTTTAGACATCCTTGTATTATTACAGCTCTCAAGTCTCTATTCAAGCAATTTCAAGTCGTAACGGTAATCGACTCCCGATAGTATAACCGTTACGACTAACGGTAATCCACCTTTCTTACTTCTTTTGCGTTTTTGATTTTGGTGGCGTTTGTTTTGCCATTTATTCTTTATTCCGTATATTTTAATTGCGTGGTTGTTTATATTACTCGTATATAACTGCGTGGTTGAATTTCGTTATTCGTATCTTTTCGTTTCATCGTAAATTACGGACAATCTTGTATTTGGACATTTTTGGGTCCCATTCCTTTGTAATCTGTATTCATGCATGTTTTTATGTATCTTGAATTGAGAATTAGACTTTGTGGCCTGAACATAAGTTGTAGGTCTCGGAGTCTAGTTTTCAAAAACGTAAATTTCATTTCCTAATTCCTTATAGTTTTTCCTAAAAACGTAAAATACCAGCTAGGGGTCTAATCTGATTATTTTGAGTAATATGTCTAGGTTCATTAATCTATTTCGTGTAACCACTTAGACAACCATAATAATTATTAATTTGGATTACACTAAGTTTATAACAAGCTTTAAAAGTAATAAAATTGTTTATCTTGACTACACCTAAATTATACGACACTTTAATGTATTAAACTCAACATCTTTAAGAATAACGTTTTTGGACAGATTTGAAAACCAGTTTTGTTTTAACCATATCTTACTCATATCAAACGCTTTTATAACTATGTCTTAGTCTAAAACGTAGCTCTCGGTGTCTAGTTTTCAAATACGTTTCCGTCAACGTCTAATTCCTTCTAGAACCATAGATATCTCAGTTTGAGTGAACCTATGTGTTGCTGAAAAGTTTGTCGTTTAATCCAAAATTAGTTAACCGTCGAATTATATTCTTATACGTTTATACTTTTATCTAGGGGAGCTCTAGGGCTAGTGAGGACTATAGTTGTGACCAACTTACTACACCATATACACACAGTACCGCTTACATACGCTCACTCGATAAGGTGAGTCATCGCCCCTACTTTACTATTGTTTATGTTTTACAAATCGGGGGAAGGTAAAGCTCAACCAGACTATTTTGAGAAAAATGATTTTCGATAAACATATTTTACTTCCATACTTACTATATATGGAAACATTACTATTTTCAGAACTTGCTATAAATATATACTTCTATTTATGGAAACTTACTATTTTTAGAAACCATGAAATGTGTAACAAAACTAATGCAAACTTTTCTAAAACTTTACGAGACAGTTGGTTGATTCACATCAGTATACCTTTCCTACTGATGCATACACGCTCATTAGTATACCTTTCCTACTAATGAGGTGTACTTACGGTAGCGTGGCTACTGCGGATGATACATATCAGTATACCTTTCCTACTGATATATGCATGCTCATTAGTATACCTTTCCTACTAATGAGATGTACTTACTATGCTTACTTGTGATACATGCTTACGTTGTATGATTGTGGATGATGTTTTCTTACTACTTACATGCATTAGTTACACATTACTTTACTACTGATTTTAAGATATGTTTTCTACCTTACTTTTTACTACTACTCGATGTACTCGCTCAACTTTATGTTGACGTTTTTTAAGCTTTACTTTCAGGTAATGAGCAGGCATAGGACTTGGATGTAGGAGTCGGACTCTAGATGACCTCAGGATATATTTGCATTGTGGACATTTTATATTATACATTTGAATTACATTTCGGGTTTGCACGCCCAAGTATTCTTTCATTCGTTGATGATTGCATTTGAATATTCGTCTTGTAGTGTTTGACGATATTCGTGTACTAAGGTTTATACCTTAAGTATGGCGACGTCATAACAATACATTATTTATTTATTCATATAGATTATATTCTTTATATTACTGTTGTGTTATGACCATCGCCAATCGTGTTGCACTCTGCGTTTCCGCCAAAGGCGGGGTGTGACATAAACTTTAAGTGTCGAGGTCCAATTCGTCCAAAAATCGTCCGAAACGGTTATCGTTTGTTTTAGTCCAAAAGTCCAATATTAGCGTTTTTATTAATATGATATGTATAATTAGGTCGCTGAAGTGGTTTGGAATTTCTAATGAAATTTGGGCAGCGCTTCCGCGCCCAAATTTCACTTCCAAAAATTCCAAAGTCACTTTCCCGCTCACCAATCACATATATCACATAATCATATTTAAACATGTTCTTTTTCATCATATTAAGTCCATTACAAGTCACCAATGTTATTGTTTTATCCAAACTCAGTCATATATATTAAGTCTTAAAAGTCAGAATGTGTAACCAAGCTTCAAACGGCCAATACGACGATTTTCGGGAAGGACAGCAGGCCGGTGCTAAGCACCTATGGAGTAGGTGCTGCGCACCTACCCTGCTGTTCATCCCCTTTTTGAGTTTTTCTTGCAAAATCGTTAGTGTGAGTGATAGATCTTGACATGCAATGGGTATAAACCTTATAATAGGTTATTTTAACAGTTTATACATAACTTTTAACCATAAAATCAAAGATTTAAGCATCATTTCTTATAAACCCGTTTTTGTATAAAAATGGTTATAAAACTTCATCAGAACTCATTTTTAGTTACTAGATCATACATGCAATTAGATATTTATGTATAATCAGTAAGGAGAAAGTGTTTTTACCCAAAGAATGTGTATGGATGATGATTTAGAGTGACTAGGTGGTGTTTTCGGCTTCAAAAACGGTAGAGATGATGTCTTGGTGCAAGCTCCTTGTTACCCTCGATTAATAGAACGTTTTTGATGGTAGTTTTAGTGTGTTTTAATGGTGTCTTCTTGCTGGAAATCTCTGGAGTGAAAGGGAGTTTGAGAGAGTTTAGAGAGAAAAGAGTGAAGTGTGTGTGTTTTAGGTGTGTGTTTGTGTTTTTATTAAATGAAAAAGAAAAGAAATAAGGGGTGATGGTAATGATAAAAGAGGGGTGTGGTCTGCCCAAAATGCAGAAATCATGTGCCAAAGGTCGGTTTTGATTGGGTGTTGGATTACAAAAACGAGATAAGGACTAAAATGCAATTTTTGTGAATCTGACACTCGGTGCTGCGCACCTAGCAACAGGTGCTGCGCACCGAGCTGTTAATCAGATTTTATCTGATTTTTGTTTTTACGTTTTTGTTTCGTTGGACCTTTTTGTTAACTGGAAGTTCTTAATTATGATATGTTATGAACTTAGGAAAGTTCATTAGATGTTTTCTTGGTGTTAGGACTTATATAATTTGATTCCGAAGTTGCTTTATGATTCCGATCCCGATCCGCGCTTAAAGGCTTAAAATAGAGTAACTTTCGTTTAAGAGTTTTGCGTGAGTTACAACGAGCTTAGCTTAAGAGTTATGTCTACGTAACCACATAGCACATAAAATTAGTTATATCGGGCATCAAATAAACACTTAGAAGTTATAAGTTAGCGTTCTCGACCTTAGTTTAGACGGTTGTCACATTTGGAGGCAGGCAGTAGCGGAATTTTGAGCAAGCAGTAGGCGTGGAGGCAGCGAACCCTAATTAGGGTTGAAAGAGGCAGCGAAAAAAAAAAAAGAGAGAAATAGAAGCAGGGATAGGATCGAATAAGGGGAGAAAGTTTAGGAGAGCCCGTTAGGCTCTGATACCATATTATGGTGTGCAAAATATTATTGATTGAATTGATGAATGTTGAATAAACAACATAACAAATATATAGATACAATACATGGGCCTTAACCCAACTATGACTAGCTATCCAATACAATAAGTCTAATACTTATTACTTTGTTTTTGGTGAAACTTTTGAGGAGGGTTGTCCATGTTGGAATTTCATCGTTCCGAACACGTTTAACTAAGCTATATGTAACGTTTAAAACGAGTTGTATCATAAAGACCAAAGTTACTTTATGAAACCAACATCCGATCTTCGGTCCATGACCAATTTAAGATTCGTCTAAGATACTACATTATTATATTTGGACATCTATATATAACTATTAAATTTACAAGAACATACATGAAATGTTGTCTTTTTCTCTTTCTAATAAGTCACAAAATAGACTCTCCAAGTTATGAAATTAATTGAAAAATAGGTGAGATTACTTTATAATGATTATAAGCAATAGTAGAAAGTATTAATGAGTTAGTTATCGATGCCATTTTAATGGCAGACATACACCATGCATTAAAGATGCACTCAATAAACACAAAGATTCTAAACAGTTTATATCAAATAGACGTGCAATAATTTACGTTTAATTTAAAACATATAGTTACTATGAAATTATGTAGAAAACCAATAAAATCATGTCCAATAACATAACAACAGCTCATTTTTATAAGAGAAATATTATATTTATATTAGAAAATCGATAAAGGGTTCCAATTTTCTTCTTTAACCTGCTCATTTGCAAATTGTACTTTGTTATTAAGGTAACAAAAATTATTTGCCAAAATGCAAAAGAAAAAGACTAAAGATGTTACTCAACGAATTGAGACGGTTTGGAATGATTATTTGTAACGACAATTAGAATTATCATGATCAAAACAACATGCTTTATATTTTATTATCTTTTTCTATATTATCTTTAAACTATTACAATAAACTTTTTCATTAAAAAAAAAAAGGAGTAATCATATCATATGCAATTGCTACATGTAATTATCTCAGGTGAAGTGCTCAACATCATCAAAAAAAACTCTACTATTAAATCTACACTTGTGAAAAAAAAAAAAAAAAATTGATATAAGATTTCAAGTCGAACATAATATAAATTTTCATTCATAAAAACAAACCCCCGACATTTCGGAGTATACAAGACCTCGCCCGACTTCACATTTTATATGTGAAGGGCGAGAAAGCAATACTAAAAGGAAAGAAACAAGAACATAAAATCGTCTCGGGTAGGTTGAGAGGACTTAATCAGTAGTACATACTAAAGTTACCAAAAATATCAATTCCAATCTGACCTAAAAGAAAATATAAAAAAGGAATGCCCTCAATCAAACATAGAGGCTCTAAGGGTTTGATTGTGCCCTCTCTTTTTTGTTGTTGTTGCTAATAATAGTTAGGATACTTAGGTTGTAAGGGAGAAAAGTAATTAATGTACACCCATTCTAAAGGAGAAAAAAAACAAAGGTTTCATGATATCCATCCCTTTCATCCTAATAAACTTTTTTAAGTCTAAAGAAAAGGATGGAAATTGGCATATTTGTGGCTAAATTATGGTATGAGGAAAACCAAACACTAGATGTTGGTCAATGATGATTGGTGAACAACTTTTTGGTTTTTGGTGGTGGTAGTGATAGTGGTAGTGGGGTAAGAATCATAGTCAAGTTCTTCAAAACTTTCGTCTAAACACCTTTTCCTAGCACCACCAATGATTGCACTAACACAAGAGTCTTGGTGGAGTAGCATCCGAGGCGATGGGATAGTCACCGGTGGGATCTCAATTGAGTTGAGTTGAGGTGGTGGGTGTTGCCATTGTGGAAGCGGTCCGGCTAGTAGGAGAGTTTGGAGTAACGGACCGGCTTCCACCACTGCTTGTAAGAACTTCCCGTTCTCTGGCAACCCTTTTTTCGGTACTACTATGTTATCAATGACTTCTGTTTGTGGTTTTTCCATCCCTTGAGTTCCAACAAAGCTTTCGTCAGAACCCGAAGATGAATCCACTCCTAAATTAGGGTCATCTTCTAAGTAACTAGTGGGAAAGGCTTCATATTTTTGAACCTTTTCTTGGAGAATGAGGTTTTCCAAAACTAATCCTTGACACTTCAATTGGGCTTCATCTCTCTCCTTAATAGTCTTTGTCAAAAGACATTTGAAATGCAAAACTTCGTCATCCTTTCTTGCAATCTCTTCATGGGCACAAGCAATTGTTGTTTCCAACTCCAATGTGTACAATAAAGTGTTTTTCAACTCTTCGATTCCTTGCGACTAATAAACAAAACAACCAAAAAGAATCAAAAAACGAAGCAAAACGAAGCAAAACAAAACAAAATGTATCGTATCGTATCTTTCGGGTCAAGGAAGTAGTATATACCTCTTCTTGGTAGTAACAATCCCAGTTGAATGGACTACATTCATCTTCCATCTTGATATGAACACAAAGAGAAAGTATATGTGTGTTTTTGCAAGTGGAGTGAGGGTTTTAAGTAGAGAGGTTGTTGGTTTCTTTTTGTTACTTTTACTTTTGCTTTTGGTGCCATTTATTTAGAGGTTTTTTCTTCACAATGGGACAACAGGTTGTGAGGTGACAAGGAAAAACAAAACCCAAAAGCGAGTAGAATAGAAAGTTTAGCCATAGTGCTTTTTTTATGCTGTTGAAAAATCTTTTATAAGATCCCGAAAGAATATAAATATTATTGATTTTTTAAATAATCTATTTAAAAGTAACATAATGTTAATAAATAATAACTAATAAATTTAGATAAATGATTATTAAAGATTATTAATTTTAAGAATAAAACTAATTATTTTGACGATTGATCTCTTTTAATCCAATAGTTAATCAAAACTCATTTTAATATTATTTTTATATACTAATTTCCTTTCAAACCGTTAATCATTATATGAAATAAATTACATTGTTACGATCTTTGTGTTCTCCTCTATAATTAGAGCAAAATAGTTATGTTTTATACTTCCAACGATACCTTTGAGTAAAATTGAAAACATAAATGCTAGAAAATGTATACCTTATTTGGAACCAGAAGAAAAATTGAATTTTGTAACTTTTTATTTTTTCGTTTTTAATTAATATTGAAACTCGTAAAGAAATATTCAAATATCACATGTGATTTTAATATCAAATGTATATTTTGGAACCCAATTATCATCGTTTTTTGTACGAGTGTCGATCAAGTGTTGTGGCACTCAATGTTTGTCTCATGAGAGCGTAGAAGAGACTAATGCGCATGTCAGTCAAGTAAATAGAATGTCATCGGGCAAATCATTAAGAAATATTTAGATGTCGGGTTATACAAATGGTTTGTCATGTTTGTTGCCTACACTAAGACGTGATTAGTTGGCTTTTTAAAGCAATTGGAATTTGTCAAAGGTATTGGAATCTAAATTGATAAAAAAGTTGTCTTGTTTGGTTGACACAATTCAACGAAATTAGGTTTTCAATATTTGCATATAACTCTGTTCGATTTATAAACTTTTAAAATTAATTAAAATTTTGTAACATATGTCTGGTGAAAAATTTAAAAGAGACTTATGAAAGCTTAATTTAATATTTTTGGTTGGTCGACATTTTTTTGGAAAACTTTTATATATATATATATATAAATATATATATATAAAAAAATTTTAAAAACAAGTTGTTTCAAATAGCTTAAAAACGTATTTTGAGATTATAATATGGTAAGTCACATAATTACCCCTAACTAATTTTATTTTACTTAGTTATTATGTACTATTATTTTATATTTTTAAGCTAGAACTTCAACTACATTTACGAAAAAAGTTGGCAGTTATATCTCAAAATGGTGCAAAATTTGTTTGAAAGAAGTTTTAATAAACTGATCAATTCCATGAAATCAGGAATTCTGAAAGGAACTCTGAATTCCAAAACGGAAGGAATCTGATGAAAGTTTGTGAGATTTCAGTTCTTTCAGTTGTCCAACCAAACAGGATGCAACAGTAATTCAGAATTCCAATTCCATTAGATTATACGAACCAAACGGGCGTTAAAGTTTCTTATTCTTTTAATCTAATTAAAAGTTGGTTTTGAAAGATTAACTAGAAGAAATATAATGTAATACTAATTAATGTTTGATTAACATGTATTTTAAGACATATGTAAGTCAAACCCTGCTAATAATATTATCACTCAAAAAATAATATTAATATTTATCTTATTAGAGGCATCGATATTGGCTTTCGCATGTCCAATTTACTCTCCTCAAACACTTCACATGTAATAGTGAACCGCGCAGACAATCTGTTATGACAAAGTGTCCACTGATTATTTATTTATTTATTAATTTAAGTTTTACTTTGGTTTTCATACTACTTTTTTTTTCGATTTATAAGTTTCTTCTATTTTTGTGGTTACTCTATTGATAAAATAGCTACACTTTTATTTCTATTAATTTCTAATTTTTACTTTTAGTCTTTTCTTTGTTATGTTTTCTTTTTTGAATTTTAGAATTCTTTGGCTTTTTAAAAATATAGTAGTTAAGTCATTATTTCGATTAATTATTAATTATAGATTTTAGTTTATTTCTTTTTAAGTTATGCTATTAAATAAAATGATTATGTCATATTTTGATTAATTTTATTTTCTTTTAGAATAACAACATTAAATAAAGTAGTAATGTCTTTATTTTACAAGATTAGCGGAATTTAGCTTTTCAGTTTGGAAAAGAAAAGTTACATAAGTTTATTCTTGTAATTGTAACTATATGCTTTTTCATATATATTTTTGATCGACCGGACCAATATCTAATAAAAACTAATATATAGAAAAATTGAAATTTTGGAGGGAGAAAAACAAATACAGTAATTAAGAAGTGGAGGGAAAATAAATAATAGAAAGGTGGGGTCCATTGGAACCCTTTTCAGAGAACACAAGTATATATCTGAAGGGAAAGCAATTACCTTTGACTACTACACGCGTTTCTTTAGCGGGTCCACATTATCTCACGGGTGAATATGGGTCCCCTTCAAGATCCAAATATAACAATATCAAAATCAATTTATTAAAAAAAGTTGGGTGATAATTGAAAACTTATGTTTTAGTTTGTATAGTTTCTAAAAGATTATAAAAACCTAAAGAAACATTATTCGTTGAAGTGGAAAATGTAATAATGACATTAAAACAATTAAAATGATAGAAACTGAAATAATACTTTATTTCTTTTTTTATGTTACGTTTTATCATTCTTCAAACGTTTTATTTTTCATCTTCTACAATTTTAGTCGTTGTTAGCGTTATAATGTGACCTTCCAAACTAAAGTCTAACAACTTATGGGGCAAGTTTCCATTAATTGTAAAATCTATTTTGAAATTTTTTAACAAAGTTAGTTTTTAGCTAAATAAGGGCTCTTTCAATATAAACATAAATCATGTTGTACTTTATTCTTTCAATATAAACAATAAATAATTTTTAAACATGATTATTTTTTGTTAATACTCATACTTTGCACAAAGACATATAGCAAACATTATCTACTTACGATTTAGTACAATAGAGAACCAATCATATCGTTGTAAACGGTTTGACACACAAACGTATCATTGTGTCCTTATCCAACTCTCATAACTACTTATGGATGTATTCATGATAGAACAATTCTTAATACATTATTCAGATAACCATTTACATAGTTTATCATAAGCAAAACCAAATATGACATCATATACATATTCATGCACAAGGATAACATGTCCTTGTATCTTTTTAATAAAAAGTATGTTATCGATAAAACCCCTTAGAAAATTTATTCTCAATAGGATAGTTTGACAATATCTCAAACAAAGCTTTAGGAGTTTAAGAGCATACACTATTTTATTTTACTTAAAAACATGAGCACGGAATTTATCATTGACAAAACCTATAGGTGAATTAACATAAAATTCCTCATGTAGATTCACATTCAAGAAAGCATTTTTAACATACATTTTAAATACTTTAACGCCCTTGTATATATAGCATAGGCCAAGAATGGTGCTATTGCCTCATTTCTAGCAACGGGAATTCAGTGACGGATCCAGAAATCTATGTTAAGGGGGCATAAAATAATTACCTTAGATTGGGTGGGGGCAAATATATAAAAACCTAAACAAATTAAAAAATTTATATCAGTTTTCTCTAATTATTTTTGGACCAATGGGGGCAACTGTCCTCCCAATTTGTGAACTGTATCCGCCCCTGAACGGGATCATAAGTATCATCATAATCAATATCTTTCTCTTTTTTTGTATCCTCGAGCTACCGACATTTCCTTATTTTTGATCGCCCCACTATATTTATCCATTTTGTTTCCAAAAACCCATTTAAAACTAATTATTGTTTCCCTGTGAGGTATGAGCAACAAATTCCACATGTTTTTTTTAACTCATATAATTTATCATATAAGTTATCTTGCATACCACCTATTAAGATGCTATCCGTCTAAGAATCTTCAAACATCTTAAGTTCCATCACTAAAAGGATTGAAAAGAGTCATTGTGATTTTATGAAATGAGATAAGATCTATATCCATATATTAGGGGTGTCAGCTTCAAATCTGACATGACTCTTTCTGCTAAGAACATATCCATCCCTCGAAAATGCTCAATTGATCCGGTCACGGAGGACTTTGGTTAAAAATGGTCATGGACTCACTCCTTGGTATGTGACACTGAGACATGGGAGCATTGCATTGAGCCTAGTCCTTGGTGAAGGATTAGGTTGGGTTCAACAAGAACCACGGAGTCGGGTTAGAGGTGAAGGAAAACCGGTTTTCGGTTTTTAAAAAACCGGTTTCGGTTAAACCAGTTTTTTCGTAATCGGTTTTTTTCGATTTTAAATGTTCGGAATCGGTTTTTAACCGGTTTTAATCGGTTAATTTTTTTTTCGGTTTTTTTTTCGGATTCGAATTTGGAGAAAATATAAAATATAAATATAAATATAAATTTTCTTTAAATTTTAAACAATACAATTACAACTAAAAATATAAAATACAAACATAACTTTTATTTCAATTTTAAATAATACAATTTCAACTAAAAATATAAAACACAAACAAAACTTTTATTACAATTTTAAATAATACAATTGTGTAGTAAAGTATATCGAGCTTCGGCATTGCCATCACCCGGATACACTTAACTAGTATTCTTCTTCTTCTTCCACGGGTTCTACTTCAAATTCTTCAAATTCACCTTCATCTAATTCAGTAGTTGTAGGTGATATCCCCGTTTCGATTTCTTTTTGTTCAATAACTTCTACCAAGTCTTGTAATAGTGGGCCTTCTAACGTTGTTACATTTTGTATCCTTTCGACTCCGTCCAAGTAATTTTTCAAGCATACACATAATTCCACGACTTGAGTGGTTAGTCTTGTCCTTTTTTCCGATATTATTCTACTGCTAACGAAAAAGGTCAATTCGAAAGCTACCGTCGAAGCTTGGACGAATAATAAATCCCGAGCCATAGCCGCTAAAATGGGAAATTGTACTTCTCTATCTTTCCACCAAGCCAAAATGTCAAATTATGAAACCCCTCAATACCCAAAGTGGTAAAGAAATTTGTAGCATTATATTGTTCCAATTCGCTTGTTGATGTTCGTTGACGCTTTATAGCGTCTTGAAATAAAGTATTATAAAGGTTTATATTTAAGACTTGATTCCCTTGAGATACTTTGTTGACCATATTTATCGCAATATATAACAAATAATTTATTTCAAATCTAGTTTGTTCATTGTCAATATATAGGGTGTCATTGTGTAAGCCTAAATTTTCCAAAATTGATTTGATTAAACTTTGTACCCCGCCAACATTTAAACAAGGATTTAGTGCGGCGGAACAAGTAAAACTAAAGGCAAAGAACCAAAATATTTTATAAATTTCTGTTTTATAACTCTAACCATTCTTCTAAAAATTTGATGTTCAGAGATTTCAAATTCTTTTAATTTTTCGGTCTTTATATAAATTTGGTTTAGAACTTTGCTAGTTTTATTTTTTCGGTCATTATATAAATTTGGTTTAGAACTTTCATAATATAAGCGTAGATTTTTTAAAAACTAATAAAAACGAAGTCAAATCCTTTAGTCGTTCCCATTCATAAGCGAAAATAGATACAAACTTATTTCTAGAAACTAAAACGTCATTGAAAGCATCTAAAGTATCACGTAGTAGTAATATATTTTCAAACATAGTGTGGGTAGAATTCCACCTAGTATTATTATCGTAACAAGGTCCTAGGGGAGGTTCACCACATTGTTTTCGAAAACGTCTATAATTTTGTTGTCGTTCGTTACTCGAACTATATATAGTTGTTAATAATTTCCTAAATCTTTGACGTAAATCATCACCTATTATTAATGCATCTTGCACAGACAAATTTATAACATGAGCAACACAACGCCATCTAAAAGTGGTTTTATAAGTAATTTAGTAAATTCGTTGTTTTAGTATTATTTGACGCATTATCTAGTGAAATTGTAAAAACTTTATCGTCTAAACTATATTTAACTAGTGTGTCATTTAATAATGTTCGCAAATTACACCCCGTATGCGGATAACCAAACAATTTAAAAGCAATTGTACATTTCATCAATAACCAAGATAGATTTTGGTTTTGATGAAACCAATAGTAACGCCGTACCATGTGGTGCGGTCCAAACATCACAAGTAATATTTACCCCATATTTATAGTTTCGAAAACCCTCAATTATTTCATTTTTAATTAGCATTTTCCCAATAATTAAAGGCATCGTTTCTAAGGATAGTCCTTGGTGAAGGATTAGGTTGGGTTCAACAAGAACCACGGAGTCGGGGTCGAGGTTACTCCGCCAAAATTAACCGTTTTGGTTGAAAGGATTGTAAATAAAGAGAGCTTTCATTGAGTGTAGATCAAGTCTTAACACAACCATTGATGTTTCCAATGATTTAAGAAGGTTGTAAATTATTATGCAATCTCAAGAATGAATCGAGTCTAGGAGATGGAGACATGATTGAGTCAGTTCAGTTCAGGAATCTCAGTTTCAGATGACTCATGTTGAAGTGATAGAGGTGGAGTTTTCGGCTTATCAGACTTAGATGGAAGCTTATTTGGTGATTCATATCTTGAATTGTTTTGTATTGTTGGAACATTTGTGGGGTGAGTTTGTGATTGATTAAATGAGTGACCTTTGCAACCTTGATCTCTTTCTTCATCAAAATAGTCATCTTGATTGTTGAATGTAGTTCACTTACCCTTTAGCCTCCAAAAACTACTAATTCTTTTAGACTAGCCAACGTAGTTTCATAAATAGGTTTCTCACAGTTTGAGTTTTCATGGAAAGAAACATTGATTGACTCTTCAACCAATTTTCTTTTGTTATTGCAGACTCTGATTGCTTTAGAAATAGTATAGTTAGTAACAAAAATCCCTTGATTAACTTTAGGTTCCACCTTTTTTTTAGTTGGTGGTTTTTAATTTAGATGTAACATTTACTTCAAACACATAGAAATATTGAATACTTGGATCATCAACTAAAAAGATGATCCATATAAGACCCAGATAACCCTGTTTTCACATACCTGCATAATGAATAACGATAATAAGAAGAATGATTTCTTTGTAAGTATTTTTTTGAAAAATAGTTTTTTGTCATAAAGAAAAGAAAGAAAAAAAAAAGATCACAAAAAGATATTTGGGATATATGGGACAGACTTCTTTTATACTTTAGTTTTTATGTGTATATAGAGTTATATATGCACTCAACATTTAAGATAATGTTTGTAGCATTTCATCTGCAATACCTTGTGTTCAATCTACATTGTTAGTTAGTTAGTGTAGGTGACCTCATCCTTATAGTTTGTTTGTATACTAGATTATTGTCCCGCGATAGCGCGAAAAAAAATAAAAATTGAATCATAAATTTTACTTTTATGTAGATTTTAATTTATTATGAGAAAATAGTGTTGTACGTAAAATACATATATATTTTTACGTTTATACACATGTTGTTTATAGTTATAATAACATATACACATTTATTTTTATACAAATGGTTTAATATTTTATGTTAGGAGATTTTAGAATAATAATAAGATAAATTAATAAAAGAGAGAATGTAATTATGTATTGTAAGAGGGTGTAAAATGAAAATAATTTTTGATGACATCATCAATCTGATCTAACGGCTGACATCAAAGAGGTTAATCCATCCAACGGATCTTACTTCGCCATGTGGCATTTAAGGCCCCTCTTTTATTATATATTAAAGATATAAATTTAGATGATATGCATATAAGTCTCAGGTTTGTCTAGAGACTTATGTTCTTCATCCATGCAACTTAATATGTTAGAAGATCTTCAAAGTGTTTAGCTAATGAAGATTTTTATGACTGATATGAATGTGCAAATATGTAGATGAGACATGCAAAGGATCTACAAATGAAAACCTAAGTTATTGATAAAAGAAAAAACAATCATTTGTGGTAATTTCCAAGCTATAGAATTCAAATACCGGTAAAGATATTTACTTAGAGCACCCGATATCATAATCACGATTTTGGTGATTCTGAGATTACTTTCGCTGACGTGGCAGTGAGAATCATGATTCTGAGATTTTGGATGGTATGGTAATGAGGATTGTGGGTAATTGTGGGACCCACTGTTTTTTTTTTTCTAACCATTTAAATAAGATAAATATAAGATTTTATTAAAAAAAAAAACAATACAGATTATTAAAACTAAAATAAATACTAAGCTAAATCATCCCATATTTTTGTTGGATTTTTACTTTTTCGGCCTCGATCCACTCCGCTTGTACTTGTGGCAACCCCTCCGTGCTTTATTGAAGAAATAACATATCGTCTCTTCTTGCACTTGAATAAGCCGCGTGTTGTTGTTCGAGAGCCTCTTGTTGTTGTTGGAGAGCCGCTTGTTTTTGTTCGAGAGCCTCTTGTTGTTGTTGGAGAGCCGCTTGTTGTTGTTCGAGAGCCTCTTGTTGTTGTTGGAGAGTCGCTTGTTGTTGTTCGAGAGCCGCTTGTTTTTGTGCTAGGAGTGTTTCTTTTTTTGTTTTGGCGATATCTTTTTTTGTTCTTGTAATTATTTTTAACTGTGCAGCTATCGCTCCACAAAACGCCCACGACGAAGATGATTGTGCCTTTTCGGATGCGTCGTATGATTCTTTTCTTTTACTTCCTCTTTGTTTTCCGCGAGGTCGTTCTTGTTGATCATCCGCGAAAATATCATCCGAAATATCCACGTCTTCAAGGTTGACGGTGGTAACTGGAGTATCTATTTTGGTAAAAGCACGCCATCTGGTATGTTCTCTCCAAACTTCCCACACCGCCATATGCCTAAAAGGTTCACCCTCCGTCTCAAAGAACATTTTACTACCCGCCTCTAGAACCTTCGAATCGTCGGTCCCGCTAGCCCGAAGTCGTAAAGCCTCTGAATGGTGGCTTATAAAATTCTTTACCGAGGCACTCATCGCCGTGAGCTTTCTATTGAGGGACTCCTTGTTTCTCTCCACAAACTCTTGCCCCTTAGCTTGTTCGTTGTAACCCGACACGATCCGTCTCCAAAATGTTGCGTCGGGTTGGGTGTTGTCGATCTCAGAATTTTCAGAAACGTGACACCACATCTTTGCCAAAAGGACCTCCTCGGGCGTCGACCATGCCACCTTTTTGCACACCTTTTTCTTTTTGGGATTATATGTGGAGGGTCGTCGCGTTTCTTGGACCAAGTCATCGGTTTCTTGACCGATTTCTTGGGTTTCTTGAACTCGGCTTTGTGATTGTGTAAGTGGAAATTGTGTTTGTTGGGAAAAAAATTGGGATTGTTGGGGTAAAAATTGTGATTGTTGTTGGGGGAAAAATTGTGATTGTTGTTGCATCAAAAGTTGTTGATGCATAAATAATTGATCGGGATTGAACATTACTTGAGGTGGTTGGGATGATTGGTGCGCTAAAAATGTGTTTAAAATTTGTTGTTGTTGTTGTTGGAAAAAGTTTGGTATTTGGGGTGATAATAGGGCGTTTGGTGTATTGTGGTAGTTTGCGAAACCGGAGGGTGTTTGTGATTGTGACGTTGAAGGTGTGTTTGTGTTTGTTTGGGGAGCGTTTGAAGACGATGAAGACATTTTGAGATTGAGATTATGGTATGAGATTGAGATTGAGATAGAATGAGATTGAGAGAATGTGTGATTTTTTGGTTAAAATGTGAATGTATTTATAGGTGAAATTGTGGAAAAAAAAATATAATTTTTTTTTAAATCCAACAGTTGTTTTTTCGACCTTTGGTATTTTTAAACTTACTTTTTTTTTTATAAAATTTGACCGTTTGTAATTTTTTTTTTTAAATAAATGAATAAAATTAAACCGCAACTCGATCGTTGTCGAGACAACGACGAGCCACAACGACACCCACAACGAGGGGAACCGCTCGTTGTGGGTGTGACAACGAACCAACACCGTGTGCTCTTAATAGTTATGGTTTGTTATACAAGAGGTCTTAGTTGTCCCATTAAAAAAGATAGTTTGTTAGACAACTTTTGTGAAGAGCAATTATATAAACTCTAGATTAATGTTTTGATTGTTATTTATGTATGTTCTATACTACTATTGAGTATGTTTTAATATTATTTGCTCATCCATGTTGATTATATGAGATCATGGGTTTTGTTAAATGATTAGCAACGTACATGTGTTACGCAGCGGAGATTATATATGACGTTGTAACAAGTAGTAGCGTTATATAGCAGTGTGAACATCGATACTAAATATTATTACACGTATGTGTATGTGAAAATATATATGATGTTGACCTTTTTTGAATATGAGTATATGTGTAACGACCCGAAAATGTGAAAAAGATTAAAGTTGTAATAAGTTTTTGGTTAAAAGGACTATTTTTTTTAAAGGATCGTACGAAAAGGATAGTTATAGTCATTATGGCATAGTTAAAGGTTTAAAATGAAAGTTTTATAAAAATAACTTATATAAAGGGTTTCTTAAAGTTAAGGAAACCAAAACTATATTATGTGTATGTGTGTGTATTTAAGTAGGCCTCGCTTTTCGGAGCTGCTCCCAGCTCACACTATGGTGGAGGAGGTGCCGTGAAGATCTAGGAGTGTGAGCAGTACGAGCTGAAAGGCTCCCATACTGTTTGGAGGGCAGGGGGCATAGATGCCAAACAAACCTGACCCCTATCTATCGTCGTAGAATCAAAAGAAAGAAAAGAAACGAAAACATTAAGTTGGTAAAAACTTCGAAACTATCTTTCGATAGTGATTTTTTGCCGGATAAATAAATGAAACATAACACGACGCTCCTGGAGTTACAAGGAACGCGTTGATATAAGTGTAAGTTGAAACCGAGTTGGTTTATTTAGGGATGATTCGAACCCGTTTTGATTTCGTAATTTATACGTTATTATTTGAGTATATAACTATGTTTTAGGGTAATTCTAGTCGTTTGACTTGAATTATTTTAAGTTTGATCGATGTTTATTAACCTGCAACAATGGAGTTGCAAGGTTGGTGAAGATGATGAAGTCGGTAAGCCAACCGGCGGTTAGATGAGCTCAGCCGCCGGTTGGAGTATAACGGCCCGAAATTTAAAAAGTACTAAACTCGTAATAGATTTTGGCCAAAGATTAAATTTGTAATGAAGTTGTGAAAAGGTCCAAATATGTTATTATGGCATAGTTTGAGGTTTATCTTGTTAATTTTTATAAAATCTTATATAGATTACTTAAAGTGAAGGAAAGCAAGAATCAGAGATATTTAAATGTGTGTGTTTTCACGTAAGAAAGAAATGAGAGAAAGTCGGTTTATGTCAAAAATTATCGATTCAAAAGTAGTTACTTGTCGGATAAATAAATAAAAAGCATATTTGAACTTCTGGTTTCATAAGGAACACTTTGGTGTAGGTGAGAGGTAGTTTTGAGAAGGTTGGTTTCGGGTCGAATCGAAACTCGATTTAAAAACGAAAGGTATAACTCGTTATTTACTTTTATATGAGTATTTCATTTGGAGTTGATTGGTGTGAGTTTTATTGAGTTTCGTTAAGGTTTTTAAACCTGAAACTATGTAAGTGGTCGGATTGGAGAAGCCGAATCCAGTCGGCGGTTGAGAAAAGCCAACTAGTGTCTGACATCGGCCAACCGGCGGTTGGGTTTGTTTTCAGCAATTTTTATTGTTTCGTATATAGTGTTGTCGGGATTGTAACGATTAAGTTAGTTAAGCTTTAACGCTGAAAGTAACGACGTTATTAATGGATAATGTATGATCAGGTAGATCTTGAAAAGTATTGATAGGATGTTTGCATAATGTTGAAAACTTGAGGTGAGTCCAATGTGGTTTTGTAAAACTGAGCCTTTAGACAAAATAACGTTTTAAAAGATGAATAAACGTGTTAAAAGATGTTTTGAAACGCGTAAAGATGTTTGAAAGAAACGTTGTTGATAAACGGCGTTGTTTATGTATAAAGATGTTTTGATCAAATACAGATGAACCAAAACAAAATACCGGAATTATGTGGTATGGGTAGCACGTAGTTACCCATACATGGTGATTACGGGTGGTTGAAGCTACCCGTATATATGGATGACACATGGTAGTAAGCTACATGTATCCGTATTGTAAATGTGATTTATGTTAATTATATGATTATATAATTGTTGTTGTTGATATTTATGCATTATAAGGAGTATGTCTTAGTTTTGCATAAGAGGACTTGATTACGGGTAGTGTAGATGCTCGTAGAATTGACAGTGAAACCTAGTGTGACCAACTACGTGAAAAGTGCTAGCAAAAGATGAGTTGTACACTTAGAACGTTGATGTACTAGATGAGTGATACACTTAAGACGTCAATGGACCAGATAAGTGGTACACTTAGGACGTTGATGGAGTAGATAAGTTGTGTACTTAGGACATCGATGGACCAGATAAGTGGTATGCTTAGGACATTGATGGACCAGATCGGTGGTATACTCAAGACATTAATGGATCACATAAGTGGAACACGAAGGTGTTGGGATTGAAACTTAGTTAAAATAGTTTGTCTCATTAATACTGCTTTGTTACTACTGCTGATAAATACTGCTTCATTGCTACGGACTGAAGATGTTAATACGACATGAAGACTGTTACTACGTAAGATACTTATTACTACGGAAGATACCTGTTACTACTGTCGCTGTTGTTTCTACTGTGTCAAGATCATTTTGGAATTATCTTGATCCGCAAATTTAGCATTACAATTAGAATGTAATTCCTTTTTAGATGTTTCCTATTATAGATATGTTAGCCTCAAGGTCTATATATAGATCCTTGTAAACAATAGAAAACACATTGTATTGATTCATATTTTTCAATATAATTGAGGCTTAATATTCGACATTCATTATTGTTCTTAGTTGTCTATCATTATACAATATTTGTTTGTTCGACAGACTTGTAATATCAAGGTGTTCATCCGCTGTTGAACTTCCTTGATAGATCAAGATCTTTCATTAACGTGCTTTGGGTTTATACAACCTAAACGATGTTGACAAGTGGTATCAGAGCACAAGAGGTGCTCAAGATCCATTGATCTAAAAGTTTCTAAGAAATCTCACCAAGAAGAAATCAATCTACAATTATGACAGACGTATTAGTCAACAAAGTTCTTGTACTCAATAGTAATGAATTTGATATCTGGAAGCTACGTATCAAACAACACATACTGCTATCTGACTATGCAGTATGGGATGACAAAGAGATTAACAATCTCGCAGCTGATGGATTGCCTGGAACTGTTACTCGTCCCATAACTGATCTAGAGAGAAGAGAGAAGAAAACATAGATAAAGGCTCTGAGTATCCTTCTTATTGCTATTCCAAACGAATATCAATCTCAATTTGAAGGATACAATGATGCCAAGTCTTTATGGGAAGCCTCGGAGAAGAGATTCAGTGGAACTAAGAATACCAAGAAGAATAAGAAGGCTCTTCTCAAGCAAGAGTATGAAAACTTCAAAGCTTTGAAGGAAGAGAGAATGACACAGACGTTTGATAGATACAAGAAGCTTACTGGAGAGATAGGAAGTGTAGGAGTAAGGATTGATAAAGATGACATTAATAGAAAATTCATCATATCATTGGGTGATGAATGGATCATCTATACTGCCTCATACAGACAGGGTGATGTTTTGGAAGAGATGGAGTTAGATGATCTCTACAATGATCTTAGAGTTTTTGAAGCAGAGGTTGAAGCAAATAATCCAAGCAGCAACAACAACAATATTAACAATTTTAATACTGCTCTTATCACATCGTCTGCTGGAACAACTCAACATGAATGTGGAGAAGATCTGTCCTTTGAAGCTTTTATCTCACAAAGCTCCTGCTTAATCAATGAAGATCTGAAGCAGATTCATCAAGATGACTGGGAAGAGATGGATCTCAAGTGGCAGATGGCCATGCTTTCATTGAGGGCAAGGAGGTTTGTTCAAAAGACTGGCAAGAAACAATGACAGAGTTGTCTTTGACAAAAGCAATGTGAAGTGCTTTGACTGTGGAGAACCATGACACTTTGCAAGGGAGTGTAAAAACAAGACAAAGGTTAACAACGCAAGAAACACTCAAGAGAATACATCAACAACACTAATCACTAAATATGTATTTGGGTATGATTGGAATGATCCAGCCGAAGAAACAAGTCAAAACAGAGCTTTAATGGCGTTGATAATTGATACTACATATGTTTCTACTAAGACGGTTTCTACTGTTTCTCATGCATACATTGCAGTTGCTGTTAATACTGAAGAATGTGATACTACTGTAGTTGGTGTTTATACTGAGCCTGTTTCTACGGCAACCGATGAAGATATTCTTGGATATGACTGGGATGAAGATACACAAGAAACGACTGAATAATCCAATCTTATTCAATCATTGATGTCCATTGATTCTTCTTCAAAGGACACGACAACATCATCTCTCATGGCTGAGGTAAATTCCAAACTTTGTTCTACTGATTGTAAATAAGTCATGTCTAAATATAGAAATCATAATCAATTGTTATGTGACTCCATTAAAACATTAGAAGAACAAAGAAGATGAGCTGCTAGGGGTATAGAAAACCTAGAAAATCAGATTAAATCTTATAAAGCTAATGAGTTAAGTTATCAGGAAAAGATTAATTTGGTTGAATGGCAGAGTGTTAGGATTAAATTGTCGAGATTGTTATTCTAGAGTTGCGTTACATACAACAGTTAGTATTGCGCAGTTCAAAAGAACTCAGTTACTACTGCTCAGTTAATACTGCTCAGTTACTACTGCTCAGTTACTACTGCTCCACATCAGTTACTACTCCCGCAAGTTACTACTCCCGCAAGTTACTACTCCTGCAAGTTACTACTCCTGCAAGTTACTACTCCTGCAACTCAGTTATGGAAGACTTGAAGTTCAAGATAAAGATCTAAAAAGATTTAGTCTCCTAATATAACTAGGTTTCCTTATGTAAGTCATATGAGACTCTATATATAAAGAGATCTCTAGACATTGTAAAGGTGTGGTTTTCATCATGTTTATTCTTTAGGAAAACACCAAACGATCTCACCACTTGAGATCGTTTCCCCTTTATTCAGCCTCAAGGTCAAATTGATCCTTGTAAGATAGAAGAAACACGTCTATTCTGATCAAATAGATTGAGGTTGTGTTAGATATTTCCTAGAAAAGCTAGGTTTAGCCTCAAGGTCTTTTATAGATCCTTGTATGTAAAGAAACACGTCTGTTAATTTATTAATAGATTGAGGCTTGATGGTAATCATTGTTGTTTGTTCTTATTGTTCTTTTATATACAATATTCGATTATCATAAACTTGTGAATATCAAAGTGTTCATCTCCGCTGCTGAACTTCTTTGATAAATCTTGATCTAATTAATCATATCGATCCTGACAAGTGGTATCAGAGCACAGGAGGTGCTCTAGATCAAAGATTCACAAGTTTACAAGAAGAAGACGAAGAAGAAAGAAGGAGATCTTCAAAATTTGCGAATTAGGGTTTATGTTCGTCATAATCTGGGCAGCTGTAGTAAAAAGGGTATAACTAATTCGTTAGCCGTCGGATTTGGACGAAATTTGGACTGTAGATTCTTGACATATAAAAGCGCAATCTGACTGAAGGGATTTTCGATCTGAACTTTTATCCGTGAGATATTAATTTTCGAAATCTGCTGCTGAAAGGTTAAAATTATTGTGTTTATGTATTCTGAAACGGTAGTTGTTTATTCGTTACACACTGGATCTTAGTGATTTTTGGATATGTGCTCCAAGGGATATGGATCTATGCTGTGTTAAAATTTGATCGTTATCAGAGCTATTCTCAAGGAGATGTAGAATTTCAAAGTTAGAAGTTGAATGTTTATTGTTTACAGAGCGCAGTTGTGGTAAAAAGGTTATTGTGTATTCGTTAACCGTTGGATTGTCCTGAGTTTTGGATATGTGGTTCGAGAGACATAGACCTACTATGTGTAAAAATTTGAGCACAATCGGATTTGTCAAGGAGAACTTATTTATTTGTTAATATGCTGCAAGTTTTTAGATAGTATTGGGCTTATATTGATGCTGCTACTACGTTGTTAGTTCTACAATACACATTTTTCTGTTCGATGGTGAAGTTAGTATTGCTCCTCTCTGTTATTACTGCTTGTTTGCTCTTCATGGTTACTATAAAGGCGGTATTAATATCTAAATATTCGTTTGAGGGGAAGATGTGATCTCATACATGCAACACTTGAGGACAATGTTCTTACTTGTGAAACATGATTTAACCTCATGAAAGAAGAACAACTCTCGATTCAAAGAAGAAGTTTGTAGAGAGATGTTCCCCTAATGGATGATAACAAAAAGGGGAAGATATAAAGTGTGGTGGCATGGAACATGATTTGAAGGCTTCAAAATATCGAAAGTCTACTTAAAAAAAAAAAAAAAAAAAGAAGTGGCGTGTTTTGATAGAAATATCAACGGTAGAAGAAGTATTCACAAGAGATCTCAGTTGAAGGGGAAGTTTTTAAAGTTCTCAGTTTAGTGTTTGTTTTGTCATCATCAAATAGGGGAAGATTGTTGGGATAATATTTTGATTTGATGAGACAAAATATTAACTGAGTATATACATCAAGGAAACATGGAGAAGACAAAGTTGAAATAGCAGTTGTGATAACATTCTCATCAACAATTTACATTGAAGAAACTTATTGCTTTGCATGTAGAAAGCATAAGTTTAGGGGAAGATTGTTAGGATTAAATTGTCGAGATTGTTATTCTAGAGTTGCGTTACATACAACAGTTAGTATTGCGCAGTTCAAAAGAACTCAGTTACTACTGCTCAGTTAATACTGCTCAGTTACTACTGCTCAGTTACTACTGCTCCACATCAGTTACTACTCCCGCAAGTTACTACTCCTGCAAGTTACTACTCCTGCAAGTTACTCCTGCAACTCAGTTATGGAAGACTTGAATTTCAAGATAAAGATCTAAAAAGATTTAGTCTCCTAATATAACTAGGTTTCCTTATGTAACTAGGTTTCCTTATGTAAGTCATATGAGACTCTATATATAAAGAGATCTCTAGACATTGTAAAGGTGTGGTTTTCATCATGTTTATTCTTTAGGAAAACACCAAACGATCTCACCACTTGAGATCGTTTCCCCTTTATTCAGCCTCAAGGTCAAATTGATCCTTGTAAGATAGAAGAAACACGTCTATTCTGATCAAATAGATTGAGGTTGTGTTAGATATTTCCTAGAAAAGCTAGGTTTAGCCTCAAGGTCTTTTATAGATCCTTGTATGTAAAGAAACACGTCTGTTAATTTATTAATAGATTGAGGCTTGATGGTAATCATTGTTGTTTGTTCTTATTGTTCTTTTATATACAATATTCGATTATCATAAACTTGTGAATATCAAAGTGTTCATCTCCGCTGCTGAACTTCTTTGATAAATCTTGATCTAATTAATCATATCGATCCTGACACAGAGAGATGATATTTTAGTGAAGTTTCAGGATGCTAGGAAAGAAATTAAAAGATTAGTTGAGGAAAAAGATAAAGTAGAGTTAAATGTAGGGAAACTAGAACATGCTTCCAAATCTGTAAATAACCTTATTCAACAACAAATCCATGGAAAAGTAAAAGCTGGATTAGGTTATAAAGAAGTAGCCCCACCATTTAATCAAAACTATATCCCTCCATCTTTAGATGCACCTAGAATCCCAATCACACAGACACCTCCAATAGAATCATTCAAAGTTGATCCAATCAACTATGATGAACATCTGATTGAGGACGTAGATGAAGAGAGTGAACTGGATATCGAGAACAACAATGATATTCCTTTGGAAGATCACTTGATCACAATTGAAGGAGCTACTCAACAAAATTCACAAAGTCAGGTGTCCTTGACAACAACTATAAAGATAAAGAAAACAAATAAGTGTGAATGTAACTGTTGTAAGAACACAGAAGGTCATAAAGAAAAGGAAAAGTCCTGGGTTCATATAGATACACGAGGAAATCAAAGAAATAAGAACTAATTGAAAATTCAAAAGGGACAACTTCCTAATAAACAAGTTAAAGTGTGTTTTATTTGTGGAAAAGCAAATCACTATGCAAAAATTTGCTTTTATAACCCTGAAAATCAAAAGAAAATGCTTCAAAAGCAACACAGGGGGGTTGGGGTATACTGGCAAGGTTGAAAGTCATGGAAAAACTGCTTCAAAAACCAAGGTTGTACTTGAAAGAAAACCTGCCTTGAATAGTAGAAATAGAGTTAATACTGTAAAGAATAATTCTGTTAATACTACTTTAAGTAGCATAAGTGTTAACAAAAATTATTTTAACAACAGTAGAAATAGGATTAATATTGCTAAACAAAGTTTTGTTAATACTGCACATGTTAATACTGAAAAACGTAACTCTGTTACTACTGCTAGTGTTAATACTGCAAAACAAACGGTTGTTAAACTAGTACCTGTTCCCACTGCTAAATCAAAACTTGTTAATACTGCACATGTTTCAAAAGTTAAATCAATTAAACAAGTATGGCAACCAAAGGTCAAAGTAACTCAACCACCTAGTCCACCTGATTTCTCAAACTTAGTCCAAAGGAAGGTGAGTTACTTTGATGAGATGGGCAAAACCAAGTCAATTTTGACTTGGGTCCCCACTAGAAACTAATTCCCTTTGTCTATGTGCAGGTTCATCCAACAAAAGATGATGAGAGCAGTTGGCATGTAGATAGAGGTTGTTCCAGGAACATGACAGGCAACATCTCTTGCCTCCAGAATTTTGAGAAATTCAATGGGGGTTATGTTGCCTTTGGAGGAAATCCAAAAGGAGGAAAAATCACTGGGAAAGGAACTGTTAGAAATGGAAGAATCAGTTTTAAAGATGTATTCTATGTGCAACAACTACAATACAATCTGCTGAGTGTATCACAAGTATGTGATCAAAAGAACACTACAAAGACAACGTATACTGCTTTGATATGTCCAAGTTTCAACCAACTGGAGATGAAGCTTGCTTTGTATCCAAAGCAACTTTGGATGAATCCACTCTTTGGCACAAAAGGATGTGTCACATGAATCTCAAGAATATCAATGAGCTGGTAAAATCCAATCTAGTCAGAGGTCTGCCTAACAAGAAATTCTCTCTAGATGACAATTGTGTGGCTTGCTTGAAGGGAAAGAAACACAAGTCTTCTCACAAGACCAAGGAAATCAACACCATTAATAGTCCTTTACACCTGCTCCATATGGATTTATTTGGACCCACAAATGTAAAGAGTATAGCTAAGAAATCATATTGCCTTGTTATCACTTATGACTACACAAGGTATACATGGGTGTACTTCCTTGCCACTAAAGATGAGACCAGTCAGTTACTCATCTCTTTCATCACCAAAGTAAAACACCAAATCAATCTGAAGGTGAAGAAGATCAGATGTGATAATGGGACAGAGTTCAAGAACCAAGTGATGAATGAATTTTGTGAGAAGAAGGGGATAGAAAGACAATTCAATGCTGCAAGAACTCCACAACAAAATGGAGTAGCTGAAAAAAGAAATAGGACCCTCATTGAAGCTGCTAGAAGTATGTTGGCAGACTCCAACTTACCAATTTTCTTTTGGGCAGAGGCAGTTAATACTGCTTGCTATGTGCAGAATAGAGTCCTATTGGTAAAGTCCCAAAATATGACTCCGTATGAGCTTCTACATAAGAGACAACCACTCATCAGTTTATTAAGAGCTTTTGTATGTCCTTGTACAGTTCTCAACTCAAAGGATCACCTTGGTAAGTTTGATAGCAAAGCAGATGTTGGCTATTTTGTTGGATATTCATCACAGAACAAAGCCTATCGAGTTTACAACCATAGGACAAACATTATTGAAGAGAGTACAAACGTATCTTTCAATGAAAACACCCCCAACAAACAAGGTCAAGGACCAGACTGGCTCTTTGACATAGATGCATTAACTAAATCATTGCACTTCAACTTTGATTTCCATCAATCCGCATCTATTCCTACTGATCATGTTCCTACTGCTTCAGCTCATCCTGTTAATACTAATCCGGTTAATACTGAATCTGTTTCTACTGCTAACTCTCCGGTTGTTGGTACAGACAGATTAGATGTTATGGAGTATGTCTATCTCCCCATTTCAACTGATGATCCTTTCAATCTTTATGACACTATTAACAAGGTAGTTGAAGAAGAGACACACCAACAGGAATCCACTGAAGACCAATCCTTACAAGATGAAGAACTTCCAGTTACACCACCAGACAAAGAAGAGATCATGAGACCAAATGGAGTTCCACACTTGGTAGAATAAAACGAAGAAGGGGTTGAACAAATAGTTACTGAAGAAATTGAAGATAGTGATACTGAAATGTATACTCCCACGAGCACTTCTCCAAATTCTAGTCCTTACAATGGCTATAAAATGCCAAACATCAATGATACAAATCTGGATGCCAACGTAAGAGTGGAGAAGATACTAACTTCCCGTATTCACAAAAATCATCCACCATATCAAATCATTGGTAAATTTGACATATCTATGGAGACAAGGAGTCAAACCAAGCCCCCAAAGGACCCACTGAGGGATATAAACACTTGTTTATTTGCATGTTTTCTCTCACAAATGGAACCAAAGAAAATACAAGAAGCTCTTCTTGATCCAAACTGGATTAAGTCTATGCAAGAAGAACTTCTCCAATTCAAAATCCAAGATGTTTGGAAATTAGTTAAACTACCTCCAGGAAAAAAAGTCATTGGAACAAGGTGGATCTTCAGAAACCAGAAAGATGAAAGAGGCATAGTCATCAAGAACAAGTCCAGACTAGTGGCTCAAGGCTACACTCAAGAGGAAGTAATAGAATATGAAGATGTCTTTGCCCCAGTAGCAAGAATGGAAGCAATCCGACTATTTCTTGCCTTTGCATCTTTCATGGGCTTCAAGGTGTTTCAAATGGACGTAAAAAGTGCTTTTCTTTATGGAGTGATTGAAGAAGAAGTATTTGTAAGACAACCACCAGGCTTTGAGGACCCTCAATTTCCTCATATGGTGTACAAACTAGAAAAAGCTCTTTATGGGCTTCATCAAGCACCAAGAGCTTGGTATGAAACACTCTCAGGCTATCTTCTTAAAAACAATTTCGAAAAAGGAACAATAGATAAGACCCTTTTTTTATCAAAAAGGTGAACTCATACATTCTTCTTGTTCAAATCTATGTGTATGACATCATCTTTGGCTCCACCAATGAATAATTATGTAGAGACTTTGAAATGCTGATGCATGTTAAGTTTCAAATGAGCTCAATGGGAGAATTGACCTTCTTTCTAGGCCTACAAGTCAAACAGAATCCTGATGGACTCTTCATCAGCCAGTCCAAATATGTGAAAGATATTGTAACCAAATTTGGTTTCTTGGAAGCAAAGGTTGCAAGCACCCCAGTGGAGACTCACAAACAGCTGACTGCAGAACTTGAGGGGGAGGATGTAGATATTCACAACTACAGGTCTATGATTGGCTCACTAATGTATCTCACAACTTCAAGACCTGACATCATGTTTGGAGTATGTGTGTGTACAAGATATCAAACTAGACCTAAGATGTCTCATCTCATTGCAGTCAAGAGAATATTTATATACCTGAAGGGAAAACCTCATTTAGGTTTATGGTATCCTAAAGACTCACATTTTGATTTAATTGCTTATAATGACAGTGATTATGGTGGTGAAAGTTTAGACAGGAAATATACTACAGGAGGATGTCAATTCCTAGGATCAAGGTTGGTGTCTTGGCAGTGCTCTAAGCAGACAACAGTTTCCACTTCCTCAACAGAAGCTGAATACATAGCTGCATCAAGTTGATGTGCTCAAGTCTTGTGGATACAAAATCAAATGATGGACTATGTATATGCATTCATGAACACTCCAATATTCATAGAAAACAAACTCACAATTAGAATCATCAACAATCCGGTGAAGCACTCCAAGACCAAACACATTGAGATACGATATCACTTTATAAGAGACTGTAATGAAAAGAAGTTGATTCATGTTGAAAAAGTCCACACTGATAATCAGCTTGCTGATCTTCTCACAAAAGCTTTTGATGTGGGAAGATTTACATTCTTGATTACCAGTATTGGCATGATCAACATGGATTAATTAGTGTTAGGATCTGTCGAACTATACTTGTACGAATACAACTGTGTAGATCTAGATCTATCAAAGAAGTTGCAGCGGATCAACACTTTGATATTAACAAGGATTAATTGATTAAAAGTTTATGTATAAATATGAATGAACACAAACGTTAATAATTAAGAACACAAGAGTTTTAACCAACAACCTCAATTTATTAATAATAACGATGGTTAATAGACGTGTGTTTACTAATGACACAGGGATCTATTTATATAGACCTTGAGGAAACCCTAATAACGATTAGGTTAAATCTAAAGAAATCTACAAAGATAATTATCAATATATTGTTTACATAATTATCTCCTTACAATACGCTAACAGTATTTATCACATAAGCAGTATTAACAAGCGTGAATATAGAAACTCTTCTCCATGCATCCCATGCAGCCAGTATAAACTATCCACCAGTCTTATGTTGATAGCAGCGAGTCACCAGTATTAATCTTCGCCAGTACTAAATAACATGACTAGTAGCAAAACCTTGTAAACCCAACAATTAGTCTTTTAAATATCTCAATTAATGTCCCTTCGAGAAAAGCAGTAGTACCCTTCACATAAATCAAGTGCCTTACTTTTTAGTATTGTACTATGTTACTACTGCAAAAGTAACAGTAGAAATAAATTTTAGCCAAAGTATTATTAGTATGGCAAGTATTTCCATTACTAAGGGAAGGTTTAACTACTACTGCCCATTGTGATGTTAATAGTGCTTGAATGGTTAATACTAGTTTTAATTTTATTACTACGGGACCTCTGGTTAATACTGGAAGTAATGTCCATTACTACTGCCAGACTAGTTAATATTGCCTGTAGGTGTCATTACTACTGTACTTCACCTAATTACTACGGCCTGATTTGTTAATACTGCAACGATTAGTACTGTAGAGTTTTCTTAATTAATAAGATTATTCTGTTAATATTGCATTCTGTTAATATTGCGTTGACAAGTCAAATCTCAAGTTGCAAATAACTTTTAACACGTGGCGGATTGTGATTAGACCTCGAATTTTAAACTCCGGCGCGCGTTCAGTCTTTTTAACACGTGTCATTACACGAATGAATCTTCAATTTTAAACTACGGCGCGCGTCTAATCAAACTCGCCAAGTTGTTACAATTTTTAAGCGTATAAATAGGGTTTAAGTTTAATCTTTCCATTAATTAAGTTTCTCAAACAAGAACCCTAATTTCATAAAAGTTACCGTTGCAACTCAAAATCAAGTTTTCTTACCTTGTTCCACAAAATTCTTTCAATCAAACAACAATGGCAGAACTACAATTCTTTGACAGTCACAATCTAGTTGCATGTTTGACCAAGAACAAGGATAACACTGATTTTTATCCCATCATTGATTTCTTGAAACAATCCCACATAATGTTTGCTCTAACCATAAGTCCAGAAATCCATGAAGAACACATTAGATCATTCTGGGAAACTGTTGTGGTTTCTTCAGAGGGAGAAGTACCAGTTATCAATGCAACAGTTGATGGTAAAGAGGTCATAATTTCATAAGCCACTATCAGAACTCATCTTCAACTCCAGGATGGAGAAGGTATAAGTTCTCTTTCTACTGAAACGGTTTTTGAAAATTTGCAACGAATGGGATATGAGGGGGATTTAAATACAACAACTTTTCTAAAAGCCAAGTTGTCCCCTCAATGGAAATACTTTATGCATACTTTACAACAATGCCTCTGATGTGTAAAATCTAGTTTAATAAACTCGACCTACTATTCGACTTAATTACACACTTATAGGCAGTGGACCTATTCGTATATAATATAGCTTTAAGTAAGTAAAGGTTCGTTCGCAGGGACTAATTTAGTTTTTAGATTTCGAATTAATAATACTGGTTTGGTTTTGGGGGTTTTTATTATTGTAACAAAAGATTGATTAAAAGTTGCAAAGTAATTACTAAAGTGATTAATAAAAATCGAGTGAGAAAGTAATTGAAATTATCAAATATTGGAGAAATTACACTTGTTTGACACTTCACGTATTTTCCATTTAAGTTTACGAAATTGATTAAATATTAAACTTCTAAAATATAGTAAAAGTCCTCTCGAATCTTTTATTAACTTTAACTACCTCTAATTACACCGTTCCTCTCGAATACAGTTGTAATTATTAATAGTTAAGCATTAAGTAACAAGCCTGTTTTTAGTGATTTAATCTTATAGAGTTTCCTCTCGAATAACTCCTCTAAATACTAAGTCCTTCTGAATCTTAACAAATAGACTTACTCAATTAAGTTTAATTACCTAAGTTGTTATTACTAAGTCCTCTCGAATTCTAGTAATTTTAAACCGATTATAGACCGACCGATTATTTCATATAAGTTATTTAATCTATCTAGATTCCTCTCGAATACCTAGAATGTTGATTAATTAAATTATATATATATACAACTTTATGATAATATGTTAAAACTTAAGCAAATAAGGATTAGCGATTAAACACAAAAACATAAATAATCAATAACGAAAACTGAAACTTCAAATAAGATCCGTTAATCAAACAAGCGTAAAAAGAGTTTAGCTACGCATTATTAAGTCTAAAACAGCAAATAAAATAGTAGAAAACATCCCGGAAAATAAGTATTAAAAAGGAAGAAAAGCAAACTAAGAAATCTTCAAACGTGTCGTGACCGAATATTATGAATAACGAATTCCTAGCTTCAATCCTTGCCTCCAAACGTAAACTCCAGCTCCAGAAACTTGAAAATATTAATTGATGAAAAATCTGAATGTTTTGGGGTTGTATTTATAGGCAAAAATAAAGAGAATTCGTATTCGAGTCGAACTCCAAAACTTTTTAGATTGTGGATAATGATCGATTCAAATAGACGGTGGACTTTTCCTTGTCATGTTACAATTGGGTTTTCTTTTATTTCCTTTTGTCCACGTGCATGTCTCAATATTAATTCCATATCTTTCATTTACTTGCATTTCTTCGTCCAAATGTCCACTTTTCGATCATATTCAACCTGTCACTTAAATAAAACACTTTCACACAATTAAATGTATAAATCCTATCCTATCCATCATGATTAAATACGAAAATGACCAAATATCGCATATAAATAACTATATAAATATGCGATATCAAATCCCCCCAAACTTACCCTTTTGCTTGCCCTCAAGCAAAAACTGTTTTCAAAAATGATCAAAACCAATTTAAATTACATAACCAAACACCTCACGATTTTTATGGGAAGTAAAATCACACAAACTCTCAAACTAATCTAAAAGGGTGTGTAACGTTTTCTGTAGAATCGCTCAACTGCTCAGTCATGGTGAATATTCTATCATAGGCTTGATAACGTATCAAATCTCCACCACTAGAGTCTAGGTACAACTAAACGGGGACTTTTATTCGGGTTGTAATATACAAGTAAAGGCATGTGAAAAATATATAATGGAGTGTAAAAGGGTAAAAATAAAAATAATACAAAACTTAGATTAAATCCGAACTCCTAAAATCTTGAACGAACCGAATTGCTCAATTTTATCGAACTTTACTCTTTTCTCCGACTTTACAAACATCGTATAGTACAAAACTCAATATACACTAACTCTTTTAAATTCTACAACTAATTTTTTTTTTGTTTTTCTTGTTTTTTCGATTTTTTTTCTTTTTCTTTTTTTTCTTTTTCTTCAGCCTAGTACATGTCTTACAATAATATATTTCTTTCGTGGTAAGTAAACATGCTCAAAATGCTAACTTTATTATTTTTTTCAACTATTTCTCCAAATACAAAATAATACAAGGCAATAATATAACTTTTCTTTTATGTCTCAATAAACTCTAACTTCACTTCATATATAGTAGCAATCAATAAACTAAGTTCGGATCTAATCTAAAAAGAAACGAAAATAAGGCGAGTGTACAAAATATATAGTAGTGTTTAGAAACGAAAAAGTTTAGGCGCAAATTGGTTTACTAGAGTTTCTAACACTAAAAGTAAGCGTTACAAGGGTTAGGCGAAAAATATATAAAAAGAAACGAAAAAGGCTACACAAATGGGTTAATCCTAATTGCCCCTATCATTGTACCAAATTACACTAAGTTACCCTAATGTAATTGCTCATATGTGGTCTCGAAATGTATAACAATGTTAAGTTCTAAAGTCATCAACCATCGGTACACTCAAGAATCGAAAAAGTAGCATTAAAAATGAATGCTTTCAAAGGCTCAAATTCTCACTATTTTTCTGAGTAGGGTATAAAATGCGTCTGGTTATGCTTAAAGTTTAAGGTATTTACCGACTAGACACGTTATATTTTTTTTATTTTTTTCAATTTTTCGATTTTTTTGTATTTTTTTTTCTGACTCAAGTATGTACAAAATAACACAATCTAACACGATGGAAACTAAGCTAAGGGTCGAAAAATATAAGAAAAATATAATTTGGAATTTCCCGATGACCCCCCAAACTTAAGTAACACATTGCCCCTAATGTGTTAACGACTCAAACCTAAGGGAAATTACAAAAATAAAATGTAAAAAGAAAAATAAATACAAAATAAGAAAAGAAGAAAATAGAACCCGGTCGTAGATATCGAAAAATCTTCGGTGAAAAGCTGTGCTGAACTGAATGCCATTCCCAAAACCGATTGCTGAACTTACTTCAAATCTATAAAAACTAAAATAGAAAAACTAAACACAAATATTAAAATCATAAAAGAAAAATAAAATAAAAATAAAAATTACAAATTACGACGGAATAAAAAAAAATAGTAAAAATAGTAAGGTCTAATAGAGAAAAATGGTAAACAATAACTTTACAAAAATTTACAAAATTTTAGATTTTTTTTAGTTTTTTTTTTTATTTTTTTTTTTATTGTTTTTTTTCCGATACCTGTCTAAATAACACTTCAAAGAAAAAAAAATATGTTAACAATTCCTAAAAGAAGAAAAGAAAAAAAAACGAAATAAAAAAAAAAAAAAAAAAAAAAAATTCAAATAAGAAGTTACGACGGAATAAAAAAAAAAGTAGACTATTTTTTTTTCTAATAGAGGACAATATGTAAACAATAACATTGAAAATCTGCCACCCTTTTTTTTTTGGTTTTTCATTTTTTTTTTTTTTTTTTTTTTTTTTTTAAAGGAATGAAAAATTAACTACGAAAGAAAAGAAAAACAAACCCGGATTGCCTCCCGAGAAGCGCTAATTTTTACGAATGAGTCGTTAGCTTGACTCGATATGCCTCCACTTACGACTTCATGTAAAGGTCGAGACTTCTCTCGCCTTTCTTTCCCACGTGTTTTCCAAAAAGTACCGATTCATCCTCCGACTCATGTCCAAAATGATCGCCAAAAAGAAATGCTTCCTTTCAAACATCGAGCATCTGATTTCGCTTCACCCAGGCGTCATGCCACTCTCGAGCCTCAGAAATCAGTAATCCAACATCTTCAATTTCCCAAACATCGTCATATTTGCTTTCACTGAAATTCGTCTTCTTAAATTCCTCCCATGCTGTATCATCTCCGATATCCTCAAATTCCTGCAAAATATTCTCCTTTTCTCGACAAGTAAAAGAAAATAAATCAAAAGGGTCGTGAGAAATACCGTGACAATTTTCCCCCAAACTTGAGTTTGATTTCTCGAGCTCTTCCTTAAATGGAATTCTTTCCTCCAAAAACGTTGCACCCGGATTATTCATTAAGTGTGACAACCGTCAAAATTCAGGTACTTATTCTGTTGTTATATCGGTTCGAAACGTTAGTTACTTTTTGTCTCGTTCGCTTTATTCTGGTTCGTAACTTTTTGAGTCTCTACTTTGTCGAAACTAGTGTCGGAATAACTTCCGGAATCAAATTATAAGTCCTAATACCAAGGAAAACACCTATTGAACTTTCCTAAGTTCATAACTTATCATAATTAAGAACTTTCAATTAACAAAAAGGTCCAACGAAGCAATAACGCAAAAACGAAAAATTTCGAAATGACCAAAAATGGCCCGGTGCGCCGCACCCAGTGAAGTGGTGCGCAGCACCTCGCGCCAGGATTTCAAAATATTTACAATTTCAGTCCTTTTCTCGTTTTACACTCCCACCACCCAAATTGGCCAATGAGAAACGTTCCTTTACTGCTATTACCTGTCCCAAGGCCAGAATTACCAGTCCCTATACCCCCAATTATCTTTTCTTTTCAATTTACTTTTCATTTTAATCAAAACAAAACACACACACATACCCCTTTTCTCTCTATTCTCTCTCTAGCAAACTCCATTTCCAGAAACATTCCATCCATTAAAACCCATTTTAATCCATACAAATCGTCCCTTTCATCAAGAGAAGCAAGGGGGTGTTGTTATTTCGAAAAAGGACCACGGTTGTAAAGATTTTTGGAGCTCAAATCCGACCAAAACTCTTCATCCAAGCTTTTCCTTCGGTAGATCTCTTTGTTTTTACTATTCTTACACTAATATTCATGTGCATGTAAGATCTAACGGTTAAAAATATGGTTTTTCATAAATCTATGACTTTTTACGGTCAAAAACGTTTTTAAACCGAAACACTCTTTAAATCCACAAATCTAAGAATAAAAATATTTTAGAAACTGTGGAAATGATGTTTTGAATGATATTTACTAATTGCATGTACAATCTAAACAACAAAAACGAATATTTGTAGAGATTATGTCATTTTTATATAAAAACGATTTTGTTTAAATAGCACCTAGATCTATGATTTTGTGGCTAAAAGTTGTTTAGAAACTGAGAAAAACATCATATTATAAGTATCTACTGGTTGCATGTCGAAATCTTTAAGTCACAAAACGTTTTTAACAAGAAAAACACAAAACAAGAATCGGGACAGCAGCTGGTGCGCAGCACCAGTGCTCTGGTGCGCAGCACCGGGCTGCTGTTCCCCCGAAATTTGTCGTTTTCACTCGTTTTAAGATCATGGTTATATTCTGGACTTCTACCGTTATCATTTTTAGACTGAGATAAATAAAACTAATAACATTGGTGACTAGTATTGGACTCTTTTGACTATTTGAACTATATTATGTATATTATCGTGTTTTAGGTGATTTGTGAGCGGAAGTGACGATATAATTTTTGGGCATGAAATTTGGGCGCGGAAGCGCTGCCCAAATTTCCCTAGAAATTATAAAATCACTTCAGTAAGCAAAAGCACTTAAGACGTAATAATCGAAAACAATAACCTTTCGGACTAAACGCAACGTTAATCGCTTCGGACCAAATTTTCGGAATAATATTGGATTTAACACTTAATTACAATCAAAAGTTACATAATCTCTTATATCATACATAAGAACATAATAATGTAACAACTCATTAAACTACCTTGGTATTATTAGGCAATCTGTGATTCCCGGCTTTCATACTCCGACCGAGTTTCCGAGTTCTCAATCTCTTCGCAATCCGTGAGTTACACCCCTCTCTACTCTTACATTTTAAGTACTCTTTTTGGGGGAAACATGAGATCAAACCTTTGTAAACTTGTATGACAATTTTGACTTTTAAACTTGTTGAACTACTTTGACTTTTGACTTATTAAACTTTGACTTTTGACTTATGAAACTTTGACTTATACTTTATTAAAACTTTGACATTGAAACGTCTACTTGGTTTCTTATGCGTAAAACATTTCTTTCTCTATTTATAATTAATGATTCATCTCTTTATCTCAACTATTTATTGATACTTGTATGCGTAACCGACCCTTGATGGAGCTATAACACGTTTCTAAGTGATGTTGATTCTCTCTCTTTTTATAATAAAATTTCATAGTGCCCAATTATGTTTTAGTTTCTCTCTTACACACTATTAACTACTTAAGCCGTATAGTAATTATGGGTATCGATACTTAGGAAAGAACCGTTCCTTGCTTAGATGGCAGTCTAAGTACATATTACTGAATTTCTCTCTTTTAACTTCCCGTTTGAGAGGCGGGGAGTTGGGGCCGCTCGGTTGATAATCGGATTAGTGTGAACACTTAAGTTATAGATGCCAAGTGGTTGATACAAGAAATCTATTTAGTTACTTACGCATAATTTATAAATTTTTAGCGATTGTTACCCGCTTCTCCTACTTGACTAAATTAAATTCTATTTAGTCTTTATAAACTTATAAACTTTTAGCGATTGTTACCCGCTTCTCCTACTTGACTAAATTAAATTCTATTTAGTCTTTATAAACTTATAAACTTTTAGCGATTGTTACCCGCTTCTCCTACTTGACTAAATTAAATTCTATTTAGTCTTTATAAACTTATAAACTTTTAGCGATTGTTACCCGCTTCTCCTACTTGACTAAATTAAATTCTATTTAGTCTTTATAAACTTATAAACTTTTAGCGATTGTTACCCGCTTCTCCTACTTGACTAAATTAAATTCTATTTAGTCTTTATAAACTTATAAACTTTAGCGATTGTTATCCGCTTCTACTATTTGACTAAATTTGATTCTATTTAGTCTTTACAAACTTAGGGCACCTACTTGCCGTTACTTAGATTTTTTTTTTAAAGTATATAAATTCTTTAAGCGACTTTCCTCCGCTAATCTTCCTTTTTGGAAATTTCTACTTTTATATACTTTACTTACACTTCGATCGTACTTAAACTTATTTGAAACTAAGTTATTCTTGAATTTTAAGCACTTAAAGTTAATTAATTTATTCTTGAATTTTAAGTACTTGATCTTATCTTGAAACTCTTTGATCCCGAACGACTCTCAAACTTTTGTAAAACCTTGAATTCGTTTCGGACTTTTATAAACTTTTAAATGGAACTTTTCTTCAATTCATAAACTGTAACTCACTCACTACGTTTTCGTAGTTGACACTTTATCTCATGTTTCAGGAATTAAGCATAAGTTATGAAGCGCATTGCTCAGGCGGGTCAAGCTAGTTATGTGAAGAGTAATACGGGAAAAGACCTTGGATACTTGGGAATTTTATTAAAAATACTTTATTATGTACTTGTCTTTCTATACTTACGGATCTTGGTTGTATTTTTCGAACATGATTACCTTTTAATCTCAATATATATAACTTGAACCGTTGACTTTTGGTATAACTCGTGAAATGATTCTTTGCTCTTCACATTCCGTGTTTCCGCTTTAGCGGGGTGTGACAGACTTGGTATCAGAGCACGGGTTATAGTGAAAACGGTTTTAAAAATCTTTTTCCAAAAAGTTTTCGAAACCAAAACTATAACCAAGGCTTTTCAGAAAAATCATTTTCGGGTTCAAACTTTAGTATATTATTTTCCGCAATTGCATGATTATCTTTTTCAACTATGCGTGACTTGATCAACCACCCGTAGTTCAAAATGAATTATGCAAGAACGGAAAAGGAAATTGCTATCGTTAACGGTTTTTGGGTCCAAAAATTCCCGGTCTTATCAATTCCCGATTCTCACATAACTGACCCGTGCATGCGATTTAATTATGTGTTTCCTATTTCTAGTTTCCCCCGTACTTGTATAACTCGATGTTCGCAGATTCGTCACGTCTCAGTACTCCCGTTCGCGATCACTTTTTCGATCTCAGTCACGATTCCCTCCCGAGCCGTTTCCCCATTGCGCGAACCTTCAAAGGGCCACACGACCTCCGAGAGTCAACGTCACCAGACGACCGACCCGACGGAGGATACGTCAATGGCGAGCAGCAGCAGTAGCGGATCCAGCCCGAGGATTGTACTACCCCTTCCTCCACCAGCGCCGCTACAGCATCGCCACCGTCCTAAGGGCCTCACCCTAGGTTGACCGCGCGTATACAGTTCATCCACCCTGGCCGTCTGCCTGATCGGATTACCGGATAACAGTCCTATCCATCTCAACCCACTCCTCTCCATATACCGACCATGGATTGGTACCATCGGGAACGCCAGTTCCTAGAGGAAAGACGACGCGCCCAGGGGACCAGACTCTCCCGATCTATGATTTCACCTTTCCTTCAGCCTCCCTCGCCGGCCGCATTCTTCCACTTCCACCGAGAGGTTCGGGGGCTCGCAAGGAGACCCAGTAACAAGGGCTCCTCAACAGCGAAGTCACCGATGTTGCGCATCAGTTGTCCGAGCAGTCGTTGCGAATCATCGCCTCGACCCGAGCCACGACACGAACTGTGCAGCGTCTCGTTGGGACGTGTTTAATCATGGGGACTCTATTGGCGGTCATTGCCGCTAAGATGTTTCCAGGAAGGCATCATCAATCGGATTTGCTTGGTATTTGTACCAAAGGCTTGAGTCGTAACTTTCCCCTGAACACAACCCAAGGTCGTTCTTATCATTGTTTCCTTGTATCATACTCGTACTCTCTCTTTCTTATTCCGAACTATGTTATTGACTCCTTAGTATTATTATTAATGTGAATTCTCTACCCTTATCGTCTATACTCGCCGTTCTCGTGCGAACCCTGACATCGTCGTTGAACCATTCTATCGTATCGCTTAAATCATCATCGTGCATGTACTAATTATCCGTTCATATTACTCCTGTGTATTGGTTACTATCAACCCCTGAGTTAAATTCTTATCACAAATTCCTATTCGTACGCCCTAAACTAATTCCTTCTTTCCATTGTGGAACCATGCCGCCCAAGAGAAGCCGCGTTGACCTTATGGCTGAGCAGATAACTGCGCAGTTCAAAGCGGCACTCCCAAGCACGATCGCCCAGACCATCGATGGGATCAACAACGGAATTTTCGGGGACGACAATCCCAACGTCGACTACCCGAAGTACAACCCTGACCATAACCTCCCCTTCTTCCCAGCCACCATCGAGCAAGAAGAAGGTGAACCCCTTAGAAACAGTAAAACCCTTCTCCCTCCTGTATCAACCCAACAGGATGAGGACGAAAACCTTGGAAACCAACAACCTCCCTTTCCCTCCAAACCGCATCCAGCGAGGGGGGAAATGAGAAAAGGAATATTCATCATTAGCCCACAAGGAGAAACAATAACAAGCAACCAACACATCCGTGGGACTTGCCCCATAGCGAATACCACAAAAGCTTTCTATACTCTCGAAATCACAGCCAAGGAAGCACGTCCGGACCCCAGTACCGTTACGTGTACGTTTCCCTATCAACTTCCATCCTTCTTCCATGCTATTCGATACAAGAGCTGAAAGAAGCTCTGTCTCCGTAGGATTTAGACCCCTCATTTACCTGGGATCTAAAGCTCTTAAGGGTAACTCACTATCGAATATGCCAACGGTCAAGAGCTCGAAGCTATGAATACAATCTTAGGAGGTTCACCATGCTTACCCGACAAAATTTCCCCATCCAGCTAATTCCCATCGCACTGGAAAGCTTTGATACTATCATCCAATTGCACCAGCTATTTTATTTTCGAACCAAGACCGTCTGTTTCGGCAAACTCATCTGTATTCCCCCTTCTTCAGGGAGTCAAACTCTCGTCGTCCAAAAAGGGTAAACCTGGACGACGACTTCGCATCATGTCTTCCTTGAAAGTGTGCAAGTACCTCGAGGAGGACTACGACGCACCCCTCGCCCATGTCGCCAGAGGTAAACCTAAGGAAAGCCGAGTCCAAGACATTCTCGTAGTCAAGGACCACCCAGAGTCTTTCCTGAGGATTTTCCTGGGCTACCGCCGCAATGACAAGTCGAAATCCCGTATAGACCTCGTTCCTGGCATAACACCGATAGCCATGATACCATGTCGTCTGGCACCACTCAAAATGCAAAAGCTGCCAAGCAACTGCAAGAACCCCTAAACCATGACTCTGTTCGCTCAAGTTCGCCCCCTGGCGAGCCCCAAGTTTCCCTATCAACAAGAAAGACGGATCCCTCCGCCTGTACACCCATTATAAGCAAACCTAACGAGCTGACCGACAAGAACCGATAATCACCCCCGAGGATCGACGACCTATTAGAGTAAGTTGCTGGAGGCAACTTGCATCTCAAAGGTAGACCTCCGCTCAGATTATCGTGAGGTTCGCGTCAGTAAACCGGCATTCCTAAGGCCGCATTCGAACTCGATACGGACATTACGAATTTCCGTCATGCCATTTGGCCTAGTCAACACACCAACGGTATTCATGAATCTAATGAACAGAGTGTGTAGGCCATACTTGGACAGATTCGTAATCGTATTCATAAACGACTTTCTCATATACTCCAGGAACAAAGAAAATCACGTGAAACACCTTAAGCTCATTCTAAGGACTCCCCAGAAGTTGGAAATCGTACGCCAAATTCTCAAGGCGTATATTTGGGCTCCGAGAAGTACATTTCCCTGATTATGTTATCAACCATGAAGAAATTCGGACTCAGACTAGGCGTAACCCACTGCGTCAATGACTGAGCATGAAATTCAGAATCTGAGAATCGTCGTGAACTCCTTTTGACGAGGGCCACCGATCTCGATGTTCCATCCACCCGGAATCCGACGTGTTGTACGAGGATTCCCGAGAATATTGATGGCGGCCAGTCATGGAAAAGGGATACCGCCTTGCACATAACCAAGTGCCTCACTCACCCCAAGGTCAAGGCGAAATATCAAAACCCCTCTCCAAATCACCGCCGACAAGGATAGTCGATCTGCGCCCCGTCCTCTTTGGAATGCCCTCCAGAGAATCGCTAGGGACGCGACTAGACCTCCTCACCACGTACCACCCTCTGACCGATGGTCAGAACGAAAGGACGATCCAAACGCTTGATGAAATGCTGAGAGCGCGTGTAGTTACCTTCATAGGGAGCCGAGATACTCACCACCCCTGAGTTCACCTATGACAACGACTTCCGTGCCAGCACCAAGAGCGAACCCTTCGATACCTATTTGGACGCAAGTGTCGGTCACTGCTCTGTTGGCTAGAAGCTAACGATTGACGACTTGCAAGGTCCGACGCCTCCCTTCATTCGTGAAAGACTGAAAGTATCCCGTACCCGTCAGAAAAGCTACGTAACCAACCAGAAGAAAACCCCCGAGTCCCAAGATGGCAATAGAGTACCTCCCAAGGTATCGCCATGGGAAGGGATAGCCTGCTTCTGGAGACGCGGCTGACTGAGCCCTAGGTACGCCAGTCCAAACTAAGTCTTAGGACGTGTTAGTCCGATCGCTCATCGCCTTCAGATCCACCTGATTCCTTCAAACGTTAATACATACATGTTTCCATGTCTCACCCTCGAGAGGCACCTATCTGATGAGACCATCGTCAACCCCCTCGACAAGGTCAAAATCAATGCCGAACTCAAACTCTTTGATGAACCGCCTAAGTTTGTTGACCGGAAGGTCAAACAACCCAGGCAAGTCTTTCATCTATCATCAAGTCTCAGTGGAGATTCTCGACGTGGTCCCGATCTCACATGGAGACGTGAGGACCAAATCCGTCAGAAGTATCCCCATCTGTTCGAGAACTCTTCTACCTGATAAGACGCACTAAATTTCGGGACGAAATTTCTTTCAACCCGGGGAGAATGTGACAACCGTCAAAATTCAGGTACTTATTCTGTTGTTATATCGGTTCGAAACGTTAGTTACTTTTTGTCTCGTTCGCTTTATTCTGGTTCGTAACTTTTTGAGTCTCTACTTTGTCGAAACTAGTGTCGGAATAACTTCCGGAATCAAATTATAAGTCCTAATACCAAGGAAAACACCTATTGAACTTTCCTAAGTTCATAACTTATCATAATTAAGAACTTTCAATTAACAAAAAGGTCCAACGAAGCAATAACGCAAAAACGAAAAATTTCGAAATGACCAAAAATGGCCCGGTGCGCCGCACCCAGTGAAGTGGTGCGCAGCACCTCGCGCCAGGATTTCAAAATATTTACAATTTCAGTCCTTTTCTCGTTTTACACTCCCACCACCCAAATTGGCCAATGAGAAACGTTCCTTTACTGCTATTACCTGTCCCAAGGCCAGAATTACCAGTCCCTATACCCCCAATTATCTTTTCTTTTCAATTTACTTTTCATTTTAATCAAAACAAAACACACACACATACCCCTTTTCTCTCTATTCTCTCTCTAGCAAACTCCATTTCCAGAAACATTCCATCCATTAAAACCCATTTTAATCCATACAAATCGTCCCTTTCATCAAGAGAAGCAAGGGGGTGTTGTTATTTCGAAAAAGGACCACGGTTGTAAAGATTTTTGGAGCTCAAATCCGACCAAAACTCTTCATCCAAGCTTTTCCTTCGGTAGATCTCTTTGTTTTTACTATTCTTACACTAATATTCATGTGTATGTAAGATCTAACGGTTAAAAATATGGTTTTTCATAAATCTATGACTTTTTACGGTCAAAAACGTTTTTAAACCGAAACACTCTTTAAATCCACAAATCTGAGAATAAAAATATTTTAGAAACTGTGGAAATGATGTTTTGAATGATATTTACTAATTGCATGTACAATCTAAACAACAAAAACGAATATTTGTAGAGATTATGTCATTTTTATATAAAAACGATTTTGTTTAAATAGCACCTAGATCTATGATTTTGTGGCTAAAAGTTGTTTAGAAACTGAGAAAAACATCATATTATAAGTATCTACTGGTTGCATGTCGAAATCTTTAAGTCACAAAACGTTTTTAACAAGAAAAACACAAAACAAGAATCGGGACAGCAGCTGGTGCGCAGCACCAGTGCTCTGGTGCGCAGCACCGGGCTGCTGTTCCCCCGAAATTTGTCGTTTTCACTCGTTTTAAGATCATGGTTATATTCTGGACTTCTACCGTTATCATTTTTAGACTGAGATAAATAAAACTAATAACATTGGTGACTAGTATTGGACTCTTTGGACTATTTGAACTATATTATGTATATTATCGTGTTTTAGGTGATTTGTGAGCTGAAGTGACGATATAATTTTTGGGCATGAAATTTGGGCGCGGAAGCGCTGCCCAAATTTCCCTAGAAATTATAAAATCACTTCAGTAAGCAAAAGCACTTAAGACGTAATAATCGAAAACAATAACCTTTCGGACTAAACGCAACGTTAATCGCTTCGGACCAAATTTTCGGAATAATATTGGATTTAACACTTAATTACAATCAAAAGTTACATAATCTCTTATATCATACATAAGAACATAATAATGTAACAACTCATTAAACTACCTTGGTATTATTAGGCAATCTGTGATTCCCGGCTCTCATACTCCGACCGAGTTTCCGAGTTCTCAATCTCTTCGCAATCCGTGAGTTACACCCCTCTCTACTCTTACATTTTAAGTACTCTTTTTGGGGGAAACATGAGATCAAACCTTTGTAAACTTGTATGACAATTTTGACTTTTAAACTTGTTGAACTACTTTGACTTTTGACTTATTAAACTTTGACTTTTGACTTATGAAACTTTGACTTATACTTTATTAAAACTTTGACATTGAAACGTCTACTTGGTTTCTTATGCGTAAAACATTTCTTTCTCTATTTATAATTAATGATTCATCTCTTTATCTCAACTATTTATTGATACTTGTATGCGTAACCGACCCTTGATGGAGCTATAACACGTTTCTAAGTGATGTTGATTCTCTCTCTTTTTATAATAAAATTTCATAGTGCCCAATTATGTTTTAGTTTCTCTCTTACACACTATTAACTACTTAAGCCGTATAGTAATTATGGGTATCGATACTTAGGAAAGAACCGTTCCTTGCTTAGATGGCAGTCTAAGTACATATTACTGAATTTCTCTCTTTTAACTTCCCGTTTGAGAGGCGGGGAGTTGGGGCCGCTCGGTTGATAATCGGATTAGTGTGAACACTTAAGTTATAGATGCCAAGTGGTTGATACAAGAAATCTATTTAGTTACTTACGCATAATTTATAAATTTTTAGCGATTGTTACCCGCTTCTCCTACTTGACTAAATTAAATTCTATTTAGTCTTTATAAACTTATAAACTTTTAGCGATTGTTACCCGCTTCTCCTACTTGACTAAATTAAATTCTATTTAGTCTTTATAAACTTATAAACTTTTAGCGATTGTTACCCGCTTCTCCTACTTGACTAAATTAAATTCTATTTAGTCTTTATAAACTTATAAACTTTTAGCGATTGTTACCCGCTTCTCCTACTTGACTAAATTAAATTCTATTTAGTCTTTATAAACTTATAAACTTTTAGCGATTGTTACCCGCTTCTCCTACTTGACTAAATTAAATTCTATTTAGTCTTTATAAACTTATAAACTTTAGCGATTGTTATCCGCTTCTACTATTTGACTAAATTTGATTCTATTTAGTCTTTACAAACTTAGGGCACCTACTTGCCGTTACTTAGATTTTTTTTTTAAAGTATATAAATTCTTTAAGCGACTTTCCTCCGCTAATCTTCCTTTTTGGAAATTTCTACTTTTATATACTTTACTTACACTTCGATCGTACTTAAACTTATTTGAAACTAAGTTATTCTTGAATTTTAAGCACTTAAAGTTAATTAATTTATTCTTGAATTTTAAGTACTTGATCTTATCTTGAAACTCTTTGATCCCGAACGACTCTCAAACTTTTGTAAAACCTTGAATTCGTTTCGGACTTTTATAAACTTTTAAATGGAACTTTTCTTCAATTCATAAACTGTAACTCACTCACTACGTTTTCGTAGTTGACACTTTATCTCATGTTTCAGGAATTAAGCATAAGTTATGAAGCGCATTGCTCAGGCGGGTCAAGCTAGTTATGTGAAGGGTAATACGGGAAAAGACCTTGGATACTTGGGAATTTTATTAAAAATACTTTATTATGTACTTGTCTTTCTATACTTACGGATCTTGGTTGTATTTTTCGAACATGATTACCTTTTAATCTCAATATATATAACTTGAACCGTTGACTTTTGGTATAACTCGTGAAATGATTCTTTGCTCTTCACATTCCGTGTTTCCGCTTTAGCGGGGTGTGACATTAAGTATTCAATCTCTAATAAATCTAAATCCGGATCGCATTTTTCCAGTGTCATGCTTGTAGAATTCTTTTCAAATTCCTCCAACTCCATTTTCAAGATGGGATCAAAATCCTCGAGCTCCTCATCTTCCTCAGCGTCAACGGCAACTTGTCCTCCAAGCATTTCCTGCACATCTAAATCAAACATTTCATCAAAAACGTCAATACGAAAACAAGTTTCATCAGTGGAGTATGAGTGTTTTGGGGCTTTATCAACAGAAAATGAAATTCGTTCATCCCCAACCCCCAAAGAAATCTCCCTGTCCTTTACACGAATTAGTGCGTCCGCAGTGTTTAAAAATGGTCGACCTAAAATAAGTGGCACAGTGACATCTTCATCCATTTCTAGAATCACAAAGTCAACAGGGAAAGTGAATTTTCCTACTTTTACTAGCATGTTTTCAGCAATTCCTAACGGATATTGAAATGATCGGTCGGCTAATCGGATACTCATTCTGGTAGGTTTTAAATCTCCCGAAGCAAGTTTAGCATATAATGAATGTGGCATTAAATTTATGCTAGCTCCTAAGTCGGCCAATGCATTACAACTATAGGTATCACTAAAATTACAAGAAATCAGAAAACTCCCTGGGTCGTCCAATTTTGGTGGTATCGAGTTTTTCACTAAAGCTGAACATTCTGCGTTCAAGAAGGCGGCTTGCTCCTCCGATGGCTTTCCCTTGTTCGTGACCAGCTCCTTGATGAATTTAACGTAATTTGGCATCCCTGCAATTAAATCAACAAGAGGAACATTAATATTAACAGATTTAATCATGTCACAGAATTTACCGTACTGCTCCCGCATTCTCGCTTTTCTTAATCGTTGAGGATATGGAACATGTGGCTGGTAAGATTTGATTGGAACTTCCTCCACTGGTTCAGGTGTTTTAGCCTTTGATTGAACTGGTGGTGCCTCGTCCTCATCGTCCTCGATCTCGAAATCATCCACAACTGGTTCTGTAGTGGAAAGTGGCGTCCTGGCTGACAGTTTCTCTCCGGTTTCGTTTTGATCTTTTCCGTAAGCATGTCCCGAGCGTGTGGTAATTGCGTTCACGTGCTCGTCTCTGTGTTTTGGGCA
>CAJVGC010000592.1:34000607-34284965 GCA_910822075.1 Senecio squalidus | reverse complement strand
CCTGCGCACTCGGGCGACCACGTCGTGCTGACTTCTTAGGCGGCATCGTCCTAAAAGTATAAACGTGTTAAGCAAAATAGGCGACAAAATAGAGTTAGATGATAAAAGCAAAAGCGAGAAAATAAACACGTAAAGCACATAATGCACACTTAGCAAATCAGAGAAAATCGATTGTAAAGCCTCCGGTCATAGTCCAAGTGATTTCCTTCATAAAGCCACTTAGTTCGCTATAACCATTGGCTCTGATACCAATTTCTGTCACACCCCGCTAAAAGCGGAACGCAGAGTGTTCCAGTTAATGATACCAAGAGTCAAGGATTACAACATACAACCGTAAACAAAACATCAAAATATATTAATCATGCCTCAAGGTTTTAAAATACAATACATAACCGAATGTGAAAACCAAAGTCAAGTACAAATACAATACAAATGTCAAATACTCGGATCATAAAGGAATTACATCAAACAAAACGAATTCCAAATACAAATAATATATGATCCCAAAAGATGCAAGGCATGATCAACTAAAATCCTCAAACTCCTGAAAAAGCGTTAAAAACGACATCAACACAATGTTGGTGAATTATTCGCAATAAGTAAATAAGATTTGACCCAATAAAAGATTTAATAATCATATTAAGTTTCAAAAGCATATCTTGATGTATAACCCTAGTGTGAGTATAGATACCAAAGATTAATATACACTGAACCTGACCACAAATCCCCTAACCTAAGGCGATGCAATACCAAAGGCAACAAATAATCATACGGCCATAACATTCACTCGTAGGGATATCCTCTCGAGTAATGAGGGTTGGTCAAACCCATATAGATCTATATATATGCAACCGTGGGCAAAATAGCTAACAAGTGTATGAGGGGGGCTTACCAAAAGCCTATGAAGCATCCTAATCTAAGGTGATACTAATACACTAGGCATACAAGATATACATCGTATAATAGTTCAAAAACGCTTTCCAGCCCAAATAGTAAGAGAAAAGGGGCTACGAATAACTCACAAAATAAGATCGGCAAGAGATCGGGTAATACTCAATAAGAAGCTAATAATCCGCCGCCTAAGTGCCCTAAATCAATAACAAAGTCTAAGTATCTCATTAACATAGTTCGGTTTAGCCTTGTCGGTTAAGTTTAGAGTTTAAGATTTATTAAAGTATTCCAACGATTTCCAAGTCGAGTCGTGATGACGGTTCAAGGTGACGATGTTCCGCGCCGATAGGGACGATGGGAAAATATCGATAAGTTTCACGTCATAATGACTTTTAGAAAGGAATAACATTCCGAGCCGAACTTGACTAACAGGAACGTCGATTGAAAGGAATACCGTTACCAAAGTTTATTGAAGTCAACCAAAGTCAACGTCGAAGATGTTGACTTGGTCAAAGTCAAAGATGTTGACTTGGTTAAAGTCAAAGTCAACAATTGGAAGGAAAAGTCAAAATTAAAGATATTGATTTAGATTAGTCAAAAGTCAACTATTTGAGAAAAGTCAAGGTCAACGTTTGTAGAAAAGTCAAAATTGATGATTTTTAGATTGAAATATAACTTTGACCATTTAAGAGTAAAAATACTTTTATTTTCAGAATAATAGAGTGAAAATGATTTATGACGGTTTTAACAATTTTCCGTAAAAGTAAAAATAAACGTTTGTTTAAATATTCTTGATGAAGTTTAAGATTGCGATATTGTCTTTGAGTCCAAAGACGTTAATTTGACTTATATGATACTTTTATACATGATAGGTTACTGATATAAGTTTAAAGTCAAAACACGTTACGAGTCTAAGTCGAAAAGTAACAAGAAAACGAGATTTTGGAGACCAGACCCTCGGTGCTGCGCACCTATGGGTAGGTGCTGCGCACCGAGGTGTTTCCCGAAAACCAATTTTACGTTTTAATCGTTTTCTGGCTTGTTTGACGTTTTATGGTTAAAACACTTTCTGTCCAGAAGTTAAAATAGGTTTAAATAACATTTACCAAGTGTTTTATATATATAAATGTGTAGTTTTTACATAGTAATAACATAAATACGTTAATTTCGGTAAATAACATATCTTAACATATTTTACTCGTTTTAAGTCCAAAGTTCCGAGAACGAAAGGTGTTGGTCTAATATGTTAACCTAACCGTTTTTAAGGCTTGAAACCGAAACAAAGATAATGAAATGAAAAGATAAGAGAAATGATGATCTTACCGATTTCACCCGCAAGACGTGTCGATGTTGAAATCTTGCAAGGATTCGGAGGAAGGACTTAGATGGTGGTGGTGAGGAGGTAAAGAGCTCCAAAACACAAAATGTCCATCATTAGTAAAATGTCTCAAAAGAAAGGAAGGAAGTAAGGATTTTTCGGAGAAACTTTCTTACCAAAATTCTCAAGGTGATGTATTCCGGTGAGTCACAAGGCTCCAAAGTTATTTGTAGAGATGGTGAGAACAATAAATCTCCATTCATACAAAACAAGAAGGTTGTTAGGAGTTTCGAATTAGAGAAGAAAATAGAGAAGTTAGGAGAGTTTTCATACCAAAACTAAAGAAATGCTTCTTCAAGAAAAATCACCGAAACTCTTCATCTTCATGGAAAATCACCGGAAGCAAACTTGGTAGAGCAAGGAAAGTGATTATGAGTTAGAACTCCAAGTTAAATGGAAGAAAAGAGAAGAAAAGATAAAGGAATTAACAAGGAAACTTACCGAAATTTATGTAGATTCAATGAGTGTTTGAAAGAGATGATTTTCTCCAACTCTTTCCCTTGGATTCTCACTTCAACTTGGATATGTTCTATTCTTATTTCTCTGGAAATTTTAGAGAGAAACAAGGGTTGAAGGAAGTGAGAATGAGAGAGAAAGGTGGTAAAGGTGTTTGGTGTAATATGAAACTTTTGGTAATTTGGAAAGAGAAGTGGTCTCAACATGTATTGAGATCCACATTTGAATCTAGCATACCCAAATGAGGGAGTTTGCAGGAAAAATCACGTGAAAAGGAGGTTTAGAACCTCAAGAAATTGACCACAAAGTCGAAAATGGATTTTAGCCGAATTTGTACTAGGTGCTGCGCACCACCCCTTTGGTGTTGCGCACCGGGGCCTTAAGTGGTCCAAAAATGTTAACTTTTGTTAAAGGACTAGATTTGTAACAGATTCCGTTAGTTCTCCGTTAAAAGGACTAACTTTGTAATAGAATAAGTTAGAGGACTAACTTTGTAATGAAATTTCGAAATATGATTTTTCTTAACCGACAATTATGGCGTAAACGCAATACTTTAATAACGTGAGAATACTAGATATTAGGCACTTAGGTGATTCTAAAGCTTCCGTCTCGAGAGACAAAGTAATAAAACACATAAACCCGACTCAAATGCATAAAACGTGAGTAAAATAAAGCGAAATACAAGGGTCCAAATCATTGCGAATAAAAAGAGTAATAATCGGTAAATAAAATATACCTCGAAAAGACGGATTGTCAGAAATTATCTTCAGGTGAGGATATTTTATGGGAACCAACTAAGCTATCTCCCAGGCTCCCTGAGGTGGTCTATAAGGAGGGAGATGACCATATGGGAAGGGCTCAAACTACTGCTGCTCTTACTTCCTCTAGTAAAGCACAGGATAGTTTGAACATCACTAAGACCCAACCCACGGCAACACAAACTATTGATGCTGCTTTTGTGGCATCTTTAGAAAGTGGTCCCAGGCGCCAAGAGACCTTGGGGGAAGGACAAGCTTCTGCTAGGCAGAAGGATCTCTCTACATCCTATGATCCACCACCTGTTGGTACCTAACAGGAAAGGAGTGATGATAGATATAACTACTCACCTTTGGAATTGATGGAAATGTGTGCCACATTCTTTGTTAAGGTTGAAAAACAAGGGGAGGAACTTGCATCCTTAACAACTTTAGTACATCAGCTGGTGGAGCAACAAAGACAATTATCAGAATATTTGTTGAAATAAAAGCCAGCCAGCAAGAGTGTTGGAACTTCTCCAATCCACTCCAGTTCTTCTTCTTCATCAGCTGACACCCCAAATGATGAAAAAAGGGGGGAGAAAGAAAATAATGATATTTTGTCAACAGAAGAAGAGGAAACTAATGTTTTAGTTAAGGGGGAGGAGGAGAGAAGAAGTGATATTGTGACCACTACCACATCTGACAAAGAGGAGGAGTTTGATACTGAAATTGATTTTGAGGGGGAGAAGATGGTAATTGATGAGGAGGTTGAGGTTGTTAATGTTGATGATGATAAAGCTAAGGGGGAGCAAGAAATGGAAGAGCAAGAAGTTATTACTACTCCGTCCATTGACAATGTGATTATTTTTGCTGAATAGTTTGTTTCTACTACTCTAGTTTCTACTGCAACAGTTTTTACTGTTGTTAATACTGAAGGAGTTGTTTCTGCTGAAGATCCCATTTCTACTGCAAGCTCTGTATCCATTCCTATAGGAGAAGCTCCTACTGCAATTTTCACAGAAGCAACCATTGTTACAACTGTTCCTACTTCAGAAGCAATCATGGTTACTACTGCAGTAGTCACTCAAACTATTGATGATCAAGCAGCTGCTGCAGAGCTTCTAAAATTGGAAAGAAGTAAGATAATTGAGCAGATAAAGAGAGAGCAAGCTTCTAGACCCAAAAAAAAGGAGTTGAAATTCCTACTTCAGATGATAAGACAAAAATGATTGAAGGAGTTGACTTTATCAATGATCCATATGTACGTTCAGGTGCTGTACCAATCATTCCTCCTCGTACAACTTACATTCCCAGACCAAGACCACAAGTTGACCCAACTGAAAAGGCAAAGGGAAAGAAGATAGTTGTGGAGGAAAGTAAGAAGGATAAAGAGAAGAAGAGGAAGGAGAGAGAAGATAAATTGGTTGAGCTAGCTGCCTTTCAACTAGCTTCTGAAGAATTGGATGTGGGTAATGATCCTGAGATCATTAGAGAAGTTCATACCAAACTTCAACAAGCTGAGATGGAGAAAATCAAAAGGTTGAAAGAAGTACACTTATTCTTGCTAGCTGAACAGGAAAAGGAATTAGCTCAGATAAGAAGAGAAGAAGAAATTGAGAAGAAAAAGAAGGTATTCAAGAAACAAACCACACAGGAAAAGCTAGCAGGTAACAAGCAGAAGTTCATGGCTTATTTAAAAGAAAAGGGCTACAGTGGCAAGTCACTTGGTCCAATGAAGATGGTAAATCTGCTTGCTCTGTAGAAAAGGAGAAAAAGAAGGACAATCTGAAGAAGATCCAACTGACAAAACAGCAAAATCAAGAACAATTTGAGTTGGAAAGGTCTATGAAAAGGACTCAAGAGACTGGTAGGGTAATGTTTGATACCCAAGGAAAATAAATTAATAATACTTTTTCTCCAGTCAAGCCAAGTCAGCCAGAACAGTTGAAGAGGAAGAAGTCACATTCTACAAGAGTGCCAAGTAAAAAGCAAAGACAAGGTGATGTTCCTACTGCCTCAACAACTACTGCTGAAAGAAGTCCACATGTGTCATTACCTATCAAAACTGATCCAGTCAATGTTTCAATTGAAGAGAAGGAAGGAGATATTGAAATATCTGAAGATGACTGCTCAGCGCTTATAGTTCCTAAGGAAGGTCTACCCAATGAACCTTTGGTTGTGGAGTTTCGTAGAGATTATAGACTGGGAGTATGTTGGTGGACCAAACAAGACTGCTTACATGGTAACTAGATTAGACAAGAAGAAGTGTGTTATACCTGCTTTCTACAAAATGATACGGGATTTTTCTAGAGAAGATATTCAGCGCTTGTATGACATTGGAGTGAGGAAGTACTCTAGGTTTAGAGGTACTTTCTCAGGAACTTATATGGCAATGGATTGGTTGAATGGAATGTTCAATCCTGAAGTAGAGATGGTAAATCCAGCGTTCAAGAAAGGAGGAGTTAACAACCCAGTGATCAAATGGTACTTATATGAACGAAGTGGAGTCTATTCAATAGTTATAAGGCATGGAGCTATGCAATTCTATCTAGTTGAAAGAAGGTATGATCTGGGTTTAAGAACACTTAAGGAGTTGATCAAAGTTAGACTACATGGTTTAATCGCTTCCAGAATGGCACATGAGCTAGTATGGAGACTTATGGGACAACTGAATGAAGAGTTGGCTAAACAAGCAGAAGAGGAGGAGGCAAAACAAACAGAAGAGTAATAGTATTTTGTAATCTAAAGTAGTTAACTTTTGTTGAAAAACTTGTATTTTGTTTAGTAAGAAAAGTTCAAGTTAGGGGGAGATTGTTGGGATTGAAACTTAGTTAAAATAGTTTGTCTCATTAATACTGCTTTGTTACTACTGCTGATAAATATTGCTTCATTGCTACGGACTGAAGATGTTAATACGGCATGAAGATTATTACTACGGAAGATACTCGTTACTACTGTCGCTACTGTTTCTACTGTCTCAAGATCATTATGGAATTATCTTGATCCGCAAATTTAGCATTACAATTAGAATGTAATTCCTTTTTAGATGTTTCCTATTATAGATAGGTTAGCCTCAAGGTCTATATATAGATCCTTGTAAACAATAGAAAACACGTTGTAATGATTCATATTTTTCAATATAATTGAGGCTTAATATTCGACATTCATTATTGTTCTTAGTTGTTTATCATTATACAATATTTGTTTGTTCGACAAACTTGTAATATCAAGGTGTTCATCCGCTGTTGAACTTCCTTGATAGATCAAGATCTTTCATTAACGTGCTTTGGATTTATACAACCTAAACGATTCTGACAGAAAGGTATCGATGGACCAGATAAGTTGGATACTTAGAACATCGATGGATCGAATAAGGTAAACACTTAGGGTAATGATGGACCAAATAAATTGGATACTTAGGACATCGATGTATCTAGATAAGTGAATATTTAAAGCATATGATGGTGCCTATTGTTATGAATACTTAGGGCACAATGACCCTAGTATAATGAAATATATATGTTGTGATACGAAATTGATTATGTGTTGAGAATTAATTTCATATGTATTCGTACATTGTACGTTTGATTGTTTAACATATCTGATTACGAGGTTGTGGGTATGGTTTGGGTTAGTAAAGACAAATTATTTATATGAAACTTTTTCATAGTCTTTATTAATAAATTATTGTCTCACCATCTTTATTTGATACTCTTTCTCCAAATGTGTCTTTTGCTCGTAGATGGCTTTCCACGTGCTTGGTGAGGCGGGATTACTATGGTGTAGCTTGTTGTCCTCATCTTTACATAAGGTTGCCAACTTGTTTCATATTCATATTTATATGATATAAGTTTTGACAGTTCATTTATTGAAATATTTTTATGAACCGCTAATTACGTATTTTATCTTTTTCGTTGTAACTCTGATACTTGAAAAAGTTTTTGTTAAAAGTAATTTTTGAAAACCAGGTCGTTACATGGAGGCTTGGGTCAGTTGGTGGTGGCTGGGAGACCTATGTTGTGAAATTTTCGATACCATTATCTCGTATTAAGTATCGTTATTATAAGTTGATCGAGAATGGTAGCAAGTATTTATCTAATTAGGTTGATCGTTCAATATCTCTCGGAAGTTAACTAAGTTGTTAAAGAGTCTTAGGTGAGTATAATATCGTTTTATAAATCCGAACATAAAATAAATATAACATTTTGAGAAATGTTTGAGATATTAAAAGATAAGAAAGGTGTAACACTATGAAAAATGTTAGAAAGTATGAAAGTTATGAGTAAATGTGTTTTGATCAAAAGTAAAACCATTAACAGAATGAACAAATTTTGTTGTATGTGCGGTACGCAGCTACCCATATTTGTTAAAGTTAAGAATGTATCTTGCATGGATGGTACACATCTATCCATACATGATGAAGTTACGGGTAGTACGTGACTACCCGTACGTTTGAATGACAGGTGGTAGGTAGTTTGCATGTATCCTTATTTGTTATTGTTATTTGAATAAATATGTTAAAGATATAATTATATGTATATATAATTGTTGTTGTTGATTTATGCATTATAAGGAGTATGTCTTAGTTTTGCCTAAGAGACATTGGTTATGGGTGGTAGGTAGTTGCTCATAGAAAGAAAACCTAGTATGACTAATTATGTAAAAGTGAAACCCTAAAGTTGGTTGCTTGGATTTCTAGATATCGTGGGCAACACATGGTTCTGGGGTCAGCCTCAGAGCTAGAGTGATACTGACCCGTAACAGTCGCCAGAAGTATCGCGTAGGAGTGGGGTGGTGCTAATTGGTCACCATTGAACCCTCCTATAACGACAACGCATTGATTTTCAACGTTGGAGTAGTGAAATCCTACATTTCGGGTTATTATAAAGATTGAGAGTCTCGCCCCAAGACTATTATAATAATATGTATGAATGTGTGAGTAGCGAACGTGATAGTAACCTTAGGGCATACATGGTGCCTATTGTTATGAATAATTGGGCAAGTGATAGACCCATCTAAGTGGATTATCCGGGGTTTTTGATGGACCCTAGTGTTATGATAAAGAATGAGTATATTATTTGAAAGTTAATTATGTGATGAAATTAATTTTTATGCATTTATATCTTGCGATGTTGATTATTTTAATCACCGCTGACGAGGTTGCATGTATGATTTGGGATTAGTAAAGACAAACTTGATTTTATTAAATGTTTTTGTAGTCTTTAATAATAAATTATTGTCTCATCAGCTTTAGCTGACGTTTTCCAAAACATGTTTTTTTTTCTCATAGGTAGCTTGCAGTCTCGTTGAAGCGGGACTCTCAGAATAGTTGATCACCCTTGTTTGAAATGTTTTGTTACCAACGGGCTTTGTAAAATAAGTTTTTATTGTAAGATATAATGTGACGAGTGGTTTATTATCGTTTTAGTTTTTTTAAATCGATAATCTCGTTTAACTAACCGCTATGATATCTTTAAAAACATAAAAGGTTTTTGTTATACGTGACTTTGTTGAAAACCATGTCGCTATAATATGTATATTTATTATATATTTTAATTTGACAATTTAAATGTGTAATGATGTTTATAAATGAGATATATATGCATTGTTGTACTCAAAGGTGGATGGCTTTGATTATATAGTTAAAGTTAATTTATTATATAAAAATTAATGTAATTCAAGTATAAAGATAGTTCTCTATTCATGTATCAATAATAACAACGATAATACTTCATCCGTTCTAAAAAAGTTGTCCACAATTTTATCTATGTTTGTCCCAAATCTTATTGTCATATTTCTAAATATTGATAGTTAAATTTGGTAACTTCCCGTGTTGTCTCTCAAATAGTTTTAATTTTTCAAACTCTAAAAGTAACCGACATTTTTAATACAGGGGTAACAAGTAATCTAATAAAAATACTTCATTAATTGTACTTACCTTATTTTGACCGTTTTTTGTTTCAATAAACTTTTTTTTAGGACAAAGAGAGTAACATTACATATAAATTATTAATAGTTACATGTATTTATAATATATTTGAATATTAGTTACATTTTTTAAGAAGTCAAGGAATGATTAATTGTTTTTATGTTTTAATGTTTTGAATGACGATTACGTTTTGAAGTAGTCAAAAGTTATATATTGCCGGTTATATTGTGAAAGTAATAAAAGTACATGTTTGTATTTTTAAAAATAAAAATAAATTATTTTTTTCTAGATAAATGAATAGTTAAGATAATATGCATTATAATCCTTTGATTGACAATAAAAGATCAAGATCGAAGCTACTTAAAAATTTATTCACTTGAAAAGGATCATATACTTTAATAAAAAAAAAGATATAGATTTAATCAATAATCACTTGTGTTATTTATTATTTAATTAATTGCTTATAGTGTCTCTTAAAAACCAATAGTAAAATATGATGACACTAGTGAAAGCGCATAGCAAATTATTTGCCAAAAAAACAGCTTTAACTTTAAACAAGTCTAACGACACAAAGTGGCGTATTTCAAACAACAAACCAATTAACTTTGAAATAATATAAGTAAATAAAATAATACAGTATATCTTATAATATTAACGCCTATATAATTCAAAACCTTTTGGTCATATTTCATTTGATAATACATAATCATGCATCATTAGGTAGAAACTAAAATGCTAATTAGTGTGTGTTGGTCCACAACAAACTTTAATAAATAATGTGATACCCAAATCCGTTTGTTTATTAAAGTGATACAATCATATTCTATTACCTCAAACATACCAAACATGGAGACAACAATATCAAAAACGAATAACTTTTACAATCACCTTTCAAACAAAATGCCAATAAACATGGTGAAAATATCAAATAAAAACATCATAATTATTTAGCACACTATATTTATTATCCAGATTGACATCCGGAATCACGAAATTACTTTAATATCCGGAAAACGTTGTTGAGACATCCGAAGCACAAATAATCGATTTTTCACTAATTTTGACTATGTTTATCTCATTTCTCCTAGTGTCCAAATACTTTGTTGAGACGGTTAATATGTTTCTACATGAAAGAAAAAGTGTATTCGAAAAGATATGATAAACTTGAGAGAAATAATAACATACGCAGTTGGACATACTATATTCAGTTGTACATTAACACAACTTTGATCTTACATTTGAGAGATCGTCCATTAAATTTCATGAAAATACAACATTATTTATGTATATAATAAGTTTAATAACATCATGTGGAGAGACAGCGGAATTGAAGGGTGTTTGGTATGCTCTATCGAAGCTATTTCATATGAATTTTATTATATAAAGACTTAATTTTTGCATTTCAATCCCCTTAAATATGTCATAAATATTACCTATCGACCCTTTTAATGAGTCCAAAATGCTATATATCGGATCAAACTTTGTAAAATAGTCCACCGCCCCTATCAATCCCAATCCTGGTTTCGTCTCTAAATAACATATTACTAAATCTCCATTCACTTTTGAAAATACGAAATTCCAAATACTGGGTGTTTGTTATAGCTTATAGAAGGGGCTTATTAGCTTATTAGCTTATGTAAGATAGATAAGCCCATTTTAAGTGTTTGTTTGAGCTTATTAGCTTAGGCTTATGAGCTTATTAGCTTAGGTTTATGAGCTTATGTAAGGGGGTTTTCATAAGCTCCTTTTGTGTGGCTTATTGGCTTATCAAACATTTTTACCTTGTCATAAGCTAATAAGCTCATAAGCTACCCCAAACACTTCATAAAAATTTAAAAGATTATATTTCATAAGCCATAAGCTACTTATAAAACATAAGCCTAAGCCTAAAAAAATAAGCTTACACAAACACCCCCTTGATAGGAACAAAAATTAAACTAAAGTTAAAGAGTAAATTATTATAATTTTACGGATACGAGAAGCCAAAAGATGATGTGACAATAAAACATTTGAAATGATTCTCCCAACAAAATACTATAATTAATTATTAATAACATTATGATTGTTAATTTGTTTCGTGCATCAACGCGGTTTTTAATGTTTTACAGAATAGATATTTGATTGTGACCTTTGTAAGGTTGAAGATCTTGGCTTTTTCATGTGACATTGTTTTTATTATTTTTTGTTTTTTTATATATTTTTTCTTCTTAAAATAGGACCCATCTTGATTTTATGCCGTCAATACCGATCTCCAGTAAAAATAAAAAAATTAAATTTATATGAATATTATCCGACTAACTTCTAGACTTTGCTTACTATAAAAAAAAAAGAAAAAGAATTAGTATTGACTTTTTAAGTCGAGAAATATATTCTAACAATGTTGGAACTTGATGAAACTAAATTTTGGATTTCAGTACCAAGTATAAATTGATACTAATTTATATTTTTTCAGTTTAATTATTATGTACATATAAAAACCATGAAGTTTAAAAAATCGTAATCATTAAGTTGTAACAACAAAAATTATATGTACTATATAAACTTTTCTTGACTAGTGTAATTTACAAATGAGAAAAAAAAAAAGAATTAGAACATACTTAGAGCCTACCCAACGGAGGTGTTTTAGGACGCGTTTTTTTCCTCATAACACCGTTATGGCTGGGGGTGGCGTTATGGTACGTGTTTTGGCGCGGCGTTGGTGTGGTGACGCCGCGTTTTGGGTTTTTTTTTCGACCGTTAGTTTAATAAAAAAAATAATTAATTAGAGTTAATTATATGGGTTGTCCCTATGGTTTGCACCATTTACACCGGTGATTCCTATAACTTTTTTATTACACCACTCGTCCCTAAGTTTGAATTTTGTTGCATGGAGAGTCCCTATTTTGGATGTGCCGTTAAGTAAGCCGTTAAATCTTATCATGTGAGGGCAAATTTGTCTTTTTACCTCCATCTTCCCCATTTACATACTACCAACTCCCCAAATTTCCAAAAACCCTACTACCCACAAAATCCTTAACTTTCCAATCACATCTCACTCAAATACTGAAATCCCACCTATAATCCCAACCACCCAAAAGCTGGTTACAATTTGAATTCGAAATCATTAAAATAATAATGGGAAATTTAAAGGATTTTGTTCAAGTTTTATGCATTGGTACTGCTGATACAAAGCTTGATGAACTCATTTTTCTTTCCGAATCTGTTCAATCCAATCTCACTACTTTTTCCCCTAAATCTTCCTCAAATGTCACATTTTTCTGACTTTTTATGTTAAATTTATTCAATTATTTATCATATTGTTTGATTTATTTTGAATTTCAGCTTAATTTTTATTTTTTTAATTAAAAAGTATATATTCTGATTTCTATATTTTAAAAGTGCGTTAGCGTTTTAAAAAAAGTTACTGTAACAATTAAGCCCGGTGCCTAAGGTGTGTTCTGCAAATATGACATTTTGTAACTCTGACTCGATAATTTCGATCTAGGTTTTGCACGGGGATGCGGTTCTTGATGAGTAACTGGTATTTAGTAACTAAGAGGATGGTTTTTGTATGACAGTGATTAAATCAAAATGTCATTTTTTTGGGGCTGCACTATATTAAGCGGAGATGTAATCATAAGTCATTTAGCAGCAGTTCTAAAGCCTCAATTTGTTGTTTTTCTTGTATTTTTTGTGTTTTTTGATATGTGTTTTGATTGAATTGTTTTGAAATGGGGATTGGAAAAATTAAGGTTTTTGTTTATATTAGGGTTCTAGTGGGAGGTAAATGGGGAAGATGATAGTAAAAAAACAAATTTGCCCTCACATGTTTCTCACATGATAACATTTAACGGCACATTTAACGTCACATCCAAAATAGGGACTCTGCAGACAACAAAATTCAAACTTAGGGACGAGTGATGTAATAAAAAAGTTATAGGGACGATCGATGAAAATGGTGCAAACCATAGGGACGACACATGTAATTAACTCAATTAATTATTTTAAAAAAGTAGTCGTTGGCTAGATTTTTAAAACTTTTTTTTTTCTAACCGTTAATATCGCCGTTTTTTTGTTTTTTTTTTTAAATTTTTAAATTTTTTTTTCCTAACCAATTCTATAAATAATCAAACACAAACACAAAATATTTACACCAAATCATATTCTTTCTATCTACAAAACCATAACACAAGAAAAAATGTCTCAGCACAACGATTTTTCGCCATCCGATCCCGACTCGTCTTCCTCCCCGGGCTTCGCAAATTTCCAAACACAACCCGGTGGCTTTACTTCACTACTCGCTGGAAACACCAACACGCAACCTCAACCCCATCAACAAGCCATGAGCAAATGACAACAATTCCAGTTTTGGCAATGGCAACAACAACAATCACAAACACATTCATTCCATCAACCACAAACTCAATCATTCCACCAACCTTAAACTCAATCATTCCAACAACCCCAAACACAACCATTCCAACTGTCTCAATCGTTTCAACCACAACAAGCGGAACCTAGTGGTTCTCGTAAGAGAAAAGACAAGGGTAAGAAAAAAGCTACGGTGGTGGAAAACGCCACCCTATCGTCTAAGGTTCAGAGGTCACAAGCCCAAGAACGACGTTTGGCGGAGAATTGGATTCATGTGTCGGAGTGTCGAAAAAAGGGAAACTCACAAACCGGTATAACTTTTTGGTATCATGTTATGGCTATTTTCAACGAAGGTTTGGTGGAACCTTTCACAAAAAATGCACTAAGTTCAAAATGGAGGGCTATGAGCGCAAATTTGCGGTCTTTCATAGCATGTCATGACCGTGTCGAACGAGATTGATCGAGCGCCGAGGATGACAAAGTCGTCTACACAACGGCGTTAACCATGTACGAAGTCGAGATCGGAAGCCCATTTCGTCATCATGTTGCGTGGTAGGTTTTGCATAATTCGTCAAAGTTTCTGAATCCTAAACCCACTGACGAACCGATCGACCTCGATGACGATGCAGAACCGGACCTCTATGGACATGATGAAATTCCACGACCTTTAGGAAAACCATGAGCACCTAAGGTCACACGTTCCTCCTCGTCCTCTGATGTTACTTCAAAGCGGGACGAGTTTAACGACGGCGTTGTCAAAGAACTTCGCGAGCTTAGGATCGCTAAAACAATGGAGATCCAAGACAGACGCCGTTTTCGGAAAATGGAATTTCTTCGTATGCCAACACATGATATGGATCCAGCGGATCGAGCCGAAGTCGAGAGGTTGAAGGCCGAAAATACGCGCCGAATTTGCCGCCAAACGAGACGATTAGTTTTTTATGTATTGTTTTTTTATCGTTTAAATTTTAATGTATCGTTTTTTTATTTTTAATATTAATCTAAGTTTATTTTTATTATTAATGTATTTTTAATATTAATAATGTATTAAAAACAATATGAGTAAAAAGAAAAAAAATAAAAAATAATAAGACTGGTGGATCCCAAATTTTGGTGTTATCGATGGGGTTTTTTTCTGATATTATGATGACGTGACCATAACACCACCCAAATCGGTGTTATGGTTGGAAGGGCTCTTAAAAGGAAAAATAAATGGTAAATTTTACAACGGGTAGTAACAGATAGACATATATAATTTTCATTTTATAAACTAAGTTTTTAAGTTATTTTGAAAGGTCTGTAGATTTCAAAGAAAAAACCCGCAAAGAGGGAATTTCCTTAAACTTCGAATAAAAAATAGAGAGTTTATAGAAGTTTAATATTCTATGTTGTTGGCTACGCAACTTGTGTTCAGCAAGGACAAAAGAAAAGTGAGATGTTACATTTTCGGCAGTTGAAAATATGTATCAAAGATTACTCGTCTATCACAAGGATACGATTTTAACTCCCATTAGAAACAAGTGCATTTGCCTATTTGCCGATTAGAGAAAATCGAAAAGATCCTGATACCCATTTTCTCTGTGCACTTTTGAACACGAAAATGAACACATGTAAAATAACAAATGAAAAATAAATAAGATGATCAAACACCTAATGGTGAAAACTGCGTAAGTCCATAACACTGCTACATTCGGCATCCAGTAGGGTTTTTCCTAAGCAATTGAACTCCTTTAACATTGGTACATCGTAATCAAATTACTAAACCATCCAGAAGAAAAAAGTTCAATCTTCTAAGCGAAGAGACGAATCTTATAGTTTTACGAAATCAGACAACAACTAATCAAATTTAGAAAGTCAACAGAATATTAACGAGCGGTAAAGCATACAACTAATAATCACCTATTGAACTAGAACAGAAATATAGCCCAATGCAACAGTTTACCTAGTTATAAATCATACAAATTACAAAAAAGGAATTTTCATACCCAAATTGTTGCAGCGGGTCAAATGATGATTTTCTTGTAACGAAATGTAGAAGATAGTCTCACTCAGGTCTCCGCAATTTCACATGAAGGCTAATTTCCTTATAAGACTGAACTTTCTGAGCTGCAACACGCGATGGTCTTGAAATAGACGATCTTCTTTCTTGAGTTACTTTGTCTGGAAAAGAATCATCTTCTTTTTTAACCGAAAATACAATTGAATTCAAATCATCCTCTTTTTTAACAGAAAATGAAACCGAATTTGAATCGTCCTCTTGTGTTTTATCATCAGGTAATGGACATAGTCGAAGATCCGCATCATTTGTATGACACGAGTCTTCTATAGGTTTTGGTTCCTCATTCTTAAACCTAGCAGATTGCCTTCTAGCTTGGAATCTGTAAAAGATAATAAATAAAAAATGCCTATTTATGCGAAACTTTGTAATACGAGTATTATTATTTTAATACGAAAATGGTTAAGCAAAAAATACATATAAATGACATACCTTCCATTGTCAACGACACCCTTATCCTGAGCTTTTCTAACAGATGGTCCTAAACCTAAAAAATCAAATACAAATAATTTAGAATTTATATAATTAACGGTCATAAAACAGACTGTGATTTATATATCCTGAGCTTTTCTAACAGATGGTTTGTCATATGAGATAGGCTGTTCAAGCAATTTCGCTTGAGGTTAATGTGGCATTCAACCACATTCCATTGTACTTAACTGTTTTTTTGGAATAATATATTTAACCGGGGCGTTGTCCTCTTTAACCAAAAAAAAAAAAAAAAAAACAGACAGTTGGGCATCGTGTTTGGAGTTGTAATAATCAAATTATGATTACTTAACAAATTAAAAGCTATAATGACGATTTTTGTGAGAAAAAAAAAATGAATTGGGAAACATAAAAACGAGTCTCAAATTAGGTTTAAAAAGTAGTAAATACGTAATTCTATATTACCATCAGATAACAGGCTATGTTGCAGCCGACATGAAAAGAAAAATGTTTTATCCAAACAGTAAGAAGCAATTATTGTGATTTTAAGACAAAATAATCAGATAATCAATTCACAAATGCATATCGAACACCCCCTAATCTCCTATATCAGAAAATGAAATCAAACTACGAAAAAGACTGACTTTTGGATTTCTGCCTTCCAGTGGTATTGCAATGTTGGCCTTTATCTTTTTCTGGTACCATACTGACTCCCGTCTCCCCATGCTCAGATACTTTCAGCTTCTACCAGTTTGAATAAATAAATGTTTGGTATATTCTTTAAAAAAAGTTAGATGAAACGATTCATGAGATTTAAATGCTAACCTTGATAGCATTTGTTTCACATGTTTTGTTTTTCCTTTTTCCCTGAGACAAGAGCAAAATGTAGGTAAACATGAGAAAAACCAACATCAAGCGGCATATCCCTACTACTAGATGAAAACTGGGCAACAACTAACCTCTAGCTCCAGTTGTTTTGCAATTAGCACGCCGTTTTTACATCCAAGCTGATGCTGCAGGTCTTTTAGCTAACCCACAACAAAACAAAAGAAGGTGTCAATATAATCCGTAACAAAAAATGCCACATAATAAGAGTATGAACAACGTAGTACCCTTTCCTTGCCAGAATTTAGCTCCTGCAAAATAATAGTAACAAGTCATGTCTTTATAGCAAAGAAAAAATAATATCTAAAGCAAACAAACCGCTAGCATTTGGCTGTTTGAGTGAGCAAGATGCAAATTCTGTTGCTGCATCTTCTGCAAAGTAATCCTCAGTTTATGTAATTCAGCTGCACTTAGATCGATTATTTTACTGAAAACTATTAAGGAAAACATTGAAAAAACCTAATAGAGGATTCATATAACAGCGCACAAGTAGAAACATTTTAAAGGATACTTTTTATCTGCCACCGCTTTCATCAATGCAGCGTTTTCCTGGATTACAATAACATTTATTTCACAAATCAAGTGGTACATGATATGATACGATACGAGGCAGGGTATTCAAAAAGAGTAATGATATATCCTCCTAATTCATTCTCGTAAAAATCCTACTAACAACAAGATGAAAATACCTTCTGGAGCTGATCAATATATTGTTTGACAGGAAGTGAATTTGATTTGGGGATGTTGCTTATGTCAGCAAGCATAGTTCGCATTTTAGGGTTATCTAATTATACAAAACAGCAACGGGATAAGTGTTTGATTTTTAATAATCGATTCAAAATTCTATGAATGGGGAATAGAATACCTTCGGAGACGGCGTCGTTTTGGGGATTAAGGACTTCCATAATCAATTACTGTAACTGGGAATGCAATGGGGAAGAAAATACCGATTCAATGTCCAAACACCTTGCCGAAGCTAAACCCGAGCCTAATTTTGAATCTGCGAGCCTAATTTCAATTTTATGAGTTTGGGCCTCAAGTGTCAACTATTGCCATAATTGGCTTAATTGGTTATTTTTTTCCTTTACTAGTGTCGCACGATGCAGTGACGGTAATATTTATTTTTAATAAAATTATATTATAAATATATAGAAAAAGATAAATATGAAGAATGATAACTAATATGAAAAGAGTAATTAATCAATAATCATAATATAAAATATAAAAAATACAAAATTTATATAAAATAATAAAATTAAATTTGAGACACGTGTGATTCATTCATCATTTAAACTTCTCGATAGACAACATTTAAGATGTATATTTTCTCTCGCTTAAAATATTTGGTGGGCGTCACCAATACCTTTGTATTTAAAAGAATAAAGTTGTTCATCTGAAAAAACAATTTCGGTAATACAGTCGTTTTAAACTATCAATAGTTGAATACCCAATTAAAATTAATAATATTACATATAACTAATTTAAATTCAATATTTATAATAGAAACTTTATAGCAGTGGCGGAGCCTGAAATTTTTTCATTTGGGAGCAAATTAAAACACATATATCAAGTGGATAAATTTCATTGCTTATATGGGGGCAAAATGTATATATATATATATTTTTTTTTTATGGGACAAAAGTTTAAAAATAACATAGATATAACTATTTTTCACATTACGAAAAATATTTAGTGAGACAACTGCTTACTTTGTCCCCACCCTAGCTTCGCTGTATAATTTTTGTTGAACGAAAACTTTCTGACACCGCTGCATAGCGTGGGTACCATGCTAGTTATTACTAATAAACTTTTATAAAAAAAAATTAAATACATTATACTCACTTTTACTAAGAAGCTTTTATTCCATTGTGTTATTGTTTAAATAATACTTGTTAAGTAATTTAAGACTATCAAATATATGAAGTTAAAACATAAGATGCCGAGATCTATAAGAAAAGTAGTATTAGTGACGGATTTAGCGACAGTTAATTCTGTCGCAAATTCTGAGTGATTTCATAGGGATTAACTGGAGAATTTAAATACCAACGAAATTACGACGGATTTTCGAGGGATTAGCAACATAATATCCGTCGGTAAACTTTCATGTCGACAATCTCTCGAAAACACTTTTTTTTCGACGAGGGTTATTGCAACAATCTGGATGTCGAAAACATGTCAATAACTCTATTTTACATTGGATTCCGACGAAATAGTATGTCGCTAAAGTCAGTTTTCTTGTATATATATAACACCTTGATATTTACTTATATACATTCTCTTGGTGTTAATAATAAATGGAAAATGTTAAACGTAGCTCTTGGGTTATGAAGAAAACCGGTTAAACGGTTAATGTACAAGTGAAAAAAGCATGACCCCCTGCATTTTGGGTAGTTTTTTTTTTTTACAGTTTTTAACGGTTTCTTCATATTGGTTATTGTACAATATTTTTAAACTTGAAAGTTATTCTTTAACTGTTTCCCTAAGGGCTACATTGTCAGGATCTAATGAAATAGGTTTGTATAAAAACAAACGTGTAGATCTAGATCTATCAAAGAAGTTGCAACGAATCAACACTTTGATATTACAAGGTTTAGTGATTAACAGTTTATGTATATAAATATGAATGAATAACAACACAAACGAATCACCTCCAACAACCCCAATTATATTTTGATCAGAAAAATAACAAATATTTACAACGGTATCAAGTTCAAGGACACCTTGACCTTGAGGCACTACCTAGTTTTTCTAGATTTACATCACCATGCATTTTCTATGCATTCACTCGTCTTTTTTTCTCTATGCATTCATCAAGGTTTTCTAAGTTTCCGATTGTTTTTGCAATGAACTTAGGCAAGTTAATTATGTGTTTTTCCTTAGTATTAGGATTTATTTATAAATTCAAATTTGATTTTCGATTCCGATTCCGAGACACGCGTTAAAAGTTTAAATAACGTAAACCTACGTTTAAAGTTTTGTGTGAGTTACATCGAGCTTAGCTTAAAGAGTTATGTCTACGTAACCACGTAACACATAAAGTTAGTTATAGCAAGAGACAAATATTCGTAGCGAGGTTATAAGTTAGCGTTCTCGACCAGAGCTTTGACGGTTGTCACATTTAATTTGTATTATATATCTATCTTTTAATTTTTTCACAAAAAACTATATAATTATCACACATGATTATCAACTAACCCGTATAATCAACACTAATATTTGTTAAAGAATTAAAACTTAAAAAAAAAACCCGAAAACTTGTTTAATATCTCTTAACAAAGATTTAAACATATTTTGTCTACAAAAACAACATCAACAACCATCATAACAAGTTCTAGCAAAATAAATATAACAAATCTTGCAAATACTACAAATTACAAACAATTTATCTTTGAAATAATGTGGCAAGAATATTATTAATACTTGTTCGGATTTTAATACAATTATCTGAAAATTTAAAATATTAAAATGAAACACCCGGAACCAAATACACACCATTTTTTTTTTAAAAAAAACTTACAAAACATTTAACTAACGTTCTAAGGTGTTACTACTTCATCTCTTTAGTTAACGATAAATGTTCGTTAACATCTCATTTTACAAATTGGAGCGGAAACTCTTACAAAAACATTTTTAAACATTTAATTTTTACAATACGGTCCCCCTTCCCTTATTTTTTAGCTTGCCTTGCCATAAATCCCGATTACCTACAAAACATACAATTAACATAATACATTAGCGTTAAGCTAGTGAGTATACCTTACAATTATGTTAATCACATCTAACACGACTACTTAAAAAAAATCTATTCTTTCTTTCTTTCCAATTACTTCTTTTCTTTCCCGATAATTAAATGTCGTATCTAACACTTCTTTTATTTCCCGAAAATTAAATGTCGTATCTAACACTTCTTTTCTTTTTCGACAATTAAATGTCGTATCTAACACTTCTTTTCTTTCCCGACAATTAAATGTCGTATCTAACACTTATACATACCCTTGCGGTATGTAAAGTTGATGCTACTTCTTCTCGACTAATGAAAGTCGACTTCTTTTCTTTCCCGACAATTAAATTGTCGTATCTAACCATTCTTTTTATTATAACAATTTATAATATACTTCATACACATAGACAACATTAAAACTACTAAAACTACTAAAAACTGGTATGTACAACAACTACGACGCATTGGACAACATTGCAAACAAAACAACCCATTCTGACCACTCACTGCGACATTAGCGTTAAGCTAGTGAGTATACTTAATCATTGATTACGGAATCTTCCAAGACTAATTAAAGTCTCATCTTTCTCTTCTTCTAAATATATAGAATTGGTTCTTACTTCTTTCCGACTATTAAAGTCATACATATACCCTCGCGGTATGTAAAGTTGATTCTACTTCTTTCCGACTATTAAAAGTCGATTCTACTTTTTTCCGACATATAAATGTCATCACCACTCATCTCTAACTTATTAATGATTTAGGATATCATTCATACACTTAAACTACATTAGAAATCACTAAAAACTGGTCTAGGCATCCACTGCGACGCAGCCGTTAACAACTGCGACGCATTGGCTAAAAACGGAAACAGGGCACCCTCCCTGAGTGCCCAATGCGGCACACTGGGACTCCAGTGCGCCGCATTGGTGCCCAACGGAAGACCCTGAATTTCGTTTTGTTGTTTTCATGCACTTACACGTTAGACTAAAGTACTTCTAGTTCTTATTTCCGCTAACAATTTAATCATATATAAAAATAGTATATAAATCAACTCTCCAAGATAATTACATACAAATATAAACATTCAACATAACAATAAGCTTCGTATACTCACCTCGAAGTCGGATTAAGTCTACAACATACAAAGCTCTTCCCTTTTACTCTTTTTCTCCAAATCTGCGTTTTTACAACCAAACACAAATCTTTCTTTCAATTTATCTTACATACATATAAATACATGTATTAACCTTATTACAACTCTTTATAACTCCTCCTAACTCTTTCTAACTCTTTCTAACATTTTTTAACACTTTTGGCAAATTCTACCCAACTCGCCACTTCTTGGGTCTTTTGACCCATTCAACTTTCTAATGCACAAACAAACATTTTAACTCTTTAGACGCATTACACCAATCATAAATAACACATTGCAAGTAATGTTTTCTTTCCTCTAATCATATCTTACCAATTTGTCATCTCTTCACGGGTCACATGACCCGTTTGACAACTACTATAACATACTTAACATCATTTCACCCAAACACATATTCGAGTACATTTAGCTTATCTTTTCTATCATAAATATCACAATGCTCATTCTTAACATAATTCTTCCATTCTAAAACATTTTCACAATAATTACACTTCTACATAACAAAATCATCTTTTCACACTTATTAGCTAAAACATGAAATCTTACAAAATTTCATACAAATTAATCTTTCAATCTTCTAAGCCTTTTCATATATTATTAACATCAAAATAACATATAAATAAAGTTTAATTCTAATAATTCTTCAACTTTTATGATTATCCCCAAATAATCAAATATCTAATTTAACCAAATTAAGCATTTCTATCTTCAAATTAAACATCTACATGATGTTATAACACATAATACAAACTCAATTTCATGAAATAACTCCTTAAAGTATATGATCATACCTTATTTTTCTTCCACTAGAACCAAAATTATGGTTCTTAAACCCTTAATTTTCACTTTAATTGAAGAATTACACTACAAAATAGCTTCAATTTGATCTTTTCTCCTTCCTTGGTTTCTTCTCCAAACCGACCCACACACACAAACACCTAGAAAAATCTGGAAATGGCACCTCTAATTCCACCTCATATTCAATTTTCCAAAATTTCACTTTTAGTCCCTCATCTTTAAAGGCTTTACTAAGTTACTTACTTAACCATTATAGTTAATAATTTAAATCTTTTCTAACTAAAGTTAACTATTTTTCTTACCAGTCTAGTCCTTCTCCATTTCTAATTTCTGTTAAAGACTAAAACATAACATATACTTGTAAAATATTCTATTTTCGAAACTATGATGTTACATAAAACAATCTCTCTTCTTACTTCTTAGTGTTAACCCCGTCCAATCTGACTTGTTCATATGAAGAAAATAAATACCAAAAATTAATTCTGGATTCAAATATTAATTTTTTTTTATATAAAAATGAATATTTTAAATATATTTCTCTAAAAGTTAACTTAATGTAAAATATAGAATTCAAAAAAAACCTTAAATGCATTATTATTTAATAAATCATAAAGATATCGAACTTAATGAGCAAAAGGTAAATAAGTAATTCAACTTAATTATAAATTCTATATGTTTGAATTGAATAAGGGTAAATAAATAATTTCAGTTACTTAAATTTTAAGAGATTAAGAGTATGAGGAAATTCTTTATAATATAGTTAAGATCAAGATAATGTTGGTTTGTGTTTTAATTTCTTAATTCTTAATAAATTTGAAATGTTTAATATACACCTTTTAAGTTTAGCAAGTATGACTTGTATATAGTTGGTTTTCCCGAGCAGCAACACATAAGTTTATTAACATAAAGTTTTTTACCGGGACGATGTGATCAAAATGTATGACATTTAGGGCCCTTTTGCAAGCATCAAAGACTCGGACTACGGACTCGGTCCGTGGTCTGAGCGTTTGATAAGTTTATGAAAAGCTCGGATCACGGACCGAGTCCGTGATTTTGTCTCGTTCTCAGTCTGCGATTTTTCTAAACGGACCGAGTCCGAGGAAATATCACGGACTCGGTCCGTGGTCCGAGATTTTCATAAACTTATCAAACGCTCAGACCACGGACCAAGTCCGAGTCCGTGGTCCGTAGTCCGAGTCTTAGCAAATAGTCATAAGCTTAGAAAATGGTGTACATGTTTAGCAACGTACGGAATTGGGTTCCCGCAAGTAAAAAAGAAAAATAGGAAAAAACCAGAAACATAAACCTTTGCAAAACCAATAAGTTTGGTTTGAGTTCTGGGCAACTAAAATTGAAGAAACTGTAGCACTTGTAGTTATTGGATAACTGCTGCAAAAAAAGGTGGTGAATCAAGAACAGAAATGGAAATGGAAATGGGATGTTTATGTAGTAATAAACCCCCTTTAGTAGCAGCACTTAAATCCTCATTTCCCTTATCTCCAAAATTATCCTTTTTTCATAAATTCCGATTCCATAGAATTAGGGCTTCTTCCCCTCAACAACAACAACAAGATTCAGACTCTTTTCAGCTCTTCGAGGTCGGTTCAATCTAACCCGAATGTAACAAACTTTGTCCGTTTTGCTACTCTGTGTATTCAACTCTTAGTTTTTTTCTCAAACTTGTAAACTTTGTCCGTTTACTTATTTAAAATTTCTCAAAGAAAAAACCCGGTTCGTACATCATTTGGGGAAAAAAATAAGACCCGAATATACACAATAGCAAAACAGACAAAGTTTGTTACACTTTCATCTACTTAATGCATATATTTACTGCTACTACTGCTACTGTCTTTGTAGTTTGAATTATGTTATTATTATGCATTATATACTATTTTACTATTTGTTGCTAAATTAAGTACTATTACTACTAGTCTAATTTTAACGAATAGGCTGCGGTTTCAGAAAGTGAAGGAGAGTGAAAAAGACCGAATTAATAAACTCGAGGAGTTTGATAGGAAAGCAAATGTTCAGTTAGAAAGACAGCTTGTTATGGCTTCTAACTGGAGCAGGACTTTATTGAGTATGCAGCAAAAACTAAAGGGAACCGAGTGGGATCCTCAAAACTCACACAACATTCATTTTAGTCAATTCCTTACTCTCCTTAATTCAAATCATGTTCAATATATCGACTATTCAAATTACGGCCAGACCGTATCAGGTTTACGTTCCTTCTCCTTCTCCTTCTCCTTTATGTATTTCTCTTTTACTTTAACATACTTTAAATTGTTATGTTTCTTTTAAATATTTACAGTCATTCTACCGTATTCTAACGAGGGAGAATCAAAAAAGGATATTGTTTACCGGAGGCATATTGTTGATCGAATGCCTATTGATAGCTGGAATGATGTTTGGCAAAAGTTGCATCAGCAACTAGTGAATGTTGACGTCATTAACGTTAATACGGTTCCTGCAGAAGTTTATTCGAGTGTTGCGACAATTGTTGTGTGGTCAATGCGTCTTGCTCTTGCTATAGGATTTTACGTCTGGATTGATAGTATAATGAGACCAATCTATGCAAAGTTAATACCTTGTGATTTGGGGGTACCACCTGCAAAGACGAGACAGCCAATTAAAAACCAGGGACTTGGATCATTAGGCGAGAGTCGGTATGTAAATGCACCATATTTTGTCGACTTCAACTTTATTTTACTTAGGCATTCTACATAAATTAAGTAGATGGATTTCTAAATTTTTGCTTGTGCGAGTCTCCAGGGCGAAATTTATATCAGCGGAAGAAACGACTGGTGTCTCTTTTGATGATTTCGCGGGACAGGAATATATAAAAAGGGAATTGCAAGAGATTGTTAGGATACTAAAGAATGACGAGGAATTCCAAAATAAAGGGATTTACTGTCCTAAGGGTGTGCTACTTCATGGTCCTCCTGGAACTGGTAAAACCCTTTTAGCAAAAGCTATAGCTGGTGAGGCAGGTCTTCCGTTCTTTGCAGCCAACGGGACTGATTTTGTCGAGGTTCTTTTATCTGCAGGATTTTTTTATTTTTTCTGTTTATGGAAGTTACCTCTTAATTGCTCTATTTAGGATACCTCAAAGCTAACTTGTGAACATTTATGCTCAGATGTTTGTTGGGGTTGCAGCGTCTCGTGTGAAGGACCTTTTTAATAGCTCGAGATCATTTGCTCCGTCAATCATTTTTATTGATGAGATAGATGCTATTGGTAGTAAACGTGGTGGTCCCGACATAGGCGGGGTATGCTGACCACACCTTCTTTGTCATAGTGAAACTAAAGATTAATGTTCGATCAACTCAATGTTCTCGTCTTTTGTAATTGGTTGCTCCTTGTTTATCGTAGAAGTATGCTCAAAACTATCTTATGACTATATATTTAATAGGGTGGTGCAGAGAGGGAACAAGGCTTACTTCAAATATTAACAGAAATGGACGGTTTTAAAGAGTCAACATCTCAGGTATTGATTTATTTGGCAACTTCAACCCAGTTTCTTTTGAATGGGTCGATTTGGGCTGTTTTATCTCCACATGGGTCAGACAGGGCTGATTATTTTTAATGCATACAACCATCATAAATCGTCTTTCTTCGAAGGTTTATTAAATACCTTTGTTTATGAAATCATAACTGAAGTAATATTTCTTTATGGTTCCTTTAAAAGAATGGAACTTAAATAAAGTCATCCTGAACAAAGAGGATAGTTTTAAAACCCATACTCGTTTTGTCCGAGCGACCCTCTCATTTTTCCATTTCTACTATAGTCTTTGTTGTTCGTTGCAGAAGTTGGTACTCTCCTTGAGATGCTATAAAGGTTGTGTAATTTGGTATGTGTAGGTACTAGTTATTGGAGCAACCAATAGGCTCGATATTCTTGATCCTGCTCTTCTGAGAAAAGGCCGTTTTGATAAGATAATAAGGGTTGGTTTGCCGTCTAAAGATGGTAGATTTGCTATATTAAAGGTACCACCCTTAAAGATTAACATCATCATTAAAAAGTTTACTCTTATAAAATTTTGAAGTATTTTGTTTTAGGTACACGCGAAAAACAAATATTTCAATTCCGAAGAAGAGAAAGAAACCCTTTTGCTGGAAATTGCAGAGAAAACAGAAGATTTTACGGGAGCAGAACTGCAGAATATACTGTAACTTTATTATTCATGATTTTAGTTTGTTCCAGTTTCAGTTTTATTTTGATTGATCGAAAGAAGCGAGCTTAACATCCCGAGTCAACAGGAATGAAGCTGGTATATTGACTGCTAGAAAGGACTTGGACTACATAGGACGAGAAGAACTTCTCGAGGCCTTGAAAAGGGTAAGGTGTTATAACTTGTGAAGAAAATACATCTATGTATTAATATTATTACTCGATTTATGAATAATGTTGAGACATTGCAGCAAAAAGGAACATTTGAGACAGGTCAAGAAGATACAAGTGAAGTCCCTGAGGAGCTTAAACTGAGGTTGGCATATCGAGAAGCTGCGGTCGCTGTTCTTGCATGCTATTTTCCAGATCCCCACAGCCCTTTCACGGGAGTAAGTAGATATATAGATATATGTATATATCATATCTCTCTCTCTTTATGGGTAAGGTGGCTGATGAGTGGGTTGGGTATACTTACTGGTAAACATGTCACATTATAAAACTATAAATACACTTTAAGTGATTTATAACCCGTGCAGCGTATTTGACACGTTGCCCTTTTGGTTAATTTTTTGTATTTGATCTGTTTGAGATTACAAATAATTGGCTTAAAAGATGCCCCTCTAGGGTAAAACAAGTTTCTGAATCGTTTCTTGACAGTCTGAATTTCTTATATACGTAGACAGATATCAATTCTGTTAAGAGTAAATCAAACATGCGCTACTTAGAGATTTCAGGGCGAGTGTTTAAAAGGAAAGCAGATTATGTAAACTCCATAGTTCGTGCTTGTGCTCGTACGTATATTCCATTCTACAAGATAACTCAATTTTCCCTTTTTATATACTAGTCTCACTCGAATACTATCTCCTCCATATTTTATAGCCAGAGTTATTGAAGAGGAGATGTTTGGATTAGACAATCTATGCTGGATATCTGCCAAGGCTACATTAGAAGCGTCAATGCTTGCTGAGTTTTTAATTCTCCAATCTGGAATGACATCATTTGGGAAGGCGTACTACCGAAAACAACATGATTTAGTATCAAGTGTAAGTGCCTTCTCCTTAATCACAGAGTATAAGCTAGCATCATCACTTTAAATTACTATACCCCCTAAATAATTTGACGTTCCAAAAACTAACCAGTACTAATGGGTAAATCCAAAGACCCCCTTAATAGAGTTTAAATACTTCTCAAACCTTCTTTTAATATGTTGCAAGACCCGAAAGCTTTTGTCTGCTTTAAATCAATGTCTTTCTTTTTTGCAGTTTAGTTCATGCATTTTGGTACTTTAAGTACGTACTTGGGCCAATTGGTTCATGTGGATTGTATTTATATGTAACGTTCCAGTATTTGGATTTTCATGGTTTTTCAACCTTCTGATAGTTGATGTTTTTATATATAGCTTGCCGCCAAACTTGAAGCACTGAAGGACGAGTACATGCGTTTTGCCTTGGAAAAGTGTTATTCTGTCTTAAGAGAATATTATTCTGCAGTAGAAGAGATCACAGGTTTGTTTTGTTCAATTTGTACGAATTACCGAGTATGGTAAATTTTAATGAATGAATATGCTGGAAGTCTAAATCCGTCAGTGTCCACATATATAATCATTAATGAAACGAGTGCATTTGGTTAGCAAAGAAAACCAGTAAGAAAACATTGTTACTGTATGGGTACAGATATCCTACTTGAGAAGGGCGAAATCGAAGCTGATGAGATTTGGAGTATATACAAAAGTTCCCCTCGGATATCTCAGGTTACTTCAAAAGCTATTTCCCATATGACCCAATTTAAGCGATGATCTAAATTCGTATAATTGAAATCTGTATCTTATATTTACATTACAACCTAGTTAATTTGGGTGCTTATTTTAATTGCAAATGATAACATAAAATTGTATTGTTTATTTTCGTTTATTGTTCAGCCTAGTGTGACCCCTGTCGATGAATATGCTGCATTGATATATGCCGGAAGGTGGGGAATCCACGGTGCTTCACTTCCTGGTCGGGCGACGTTTGCACCTGGCAATGTCGGATTTGCAACTTTTGGTGCTCCCCGTCCTATAGAGGTTAGTAAATCCCTTTATTCATACAAATATTTTTTATTTTATTTTATTTTATTTTATTATATTAATGGAATTTGGTTGAAATGTGTTTTCGACATGTTATCCAACCTTTTTAATTTGCCACTTATAGTGAATCTTTTTGTGTAATTGCTTCATTGTTGTTGTGAGCAGACACAAGTTATTAGAGACGATACATGGAAGCTTGTCGACAAAATATGGGACACAAGGGTTCAGGAAATTAAAGATGGGGCAAAAAGAGAAATTGAAGCAGAAAAGGAGAAGCCACGAGTTCTAATCGCCAGCCATTTCCTTTGACCGTTGTCGCCATTTTATGGTCGGTGTCTACTTTTCTGCGAACAGGAACTAAATGGATCAAGCACTTGATTTCAGTATTATATATACGGTTGTAAAACTAACTAGGCAGTACTGGAGAGGTAAAATACCTTGAAGCGAGTAACCACCTAGGTGGGGAGTACTCGGATTGGAATTTTGAATTAAAATTTTGAGTTTATATGTATGTCATGTAGGACTATAGAATTAAATATTCTAAAGTTCAAAACTAAACAAGTAGGATCCTAAATGTTTAGAAACAACACAATAGTTCAAATACTTCAAACCGAATTTTGCTCGAGTTCTGGCCCTTTTTGAAGTTCCTTTTGGCTGATTTGGCTTAACTCTCATTAATATCAAAGATCATATTCCGCAGGTTTACGATGCATTACTGTGTTCTCGAGTTTTATTTTTAGGGTAAAAGAATCCAGAGGATAGGAAATAAATAAATTGTCTTGTTCTTAAGTTTTTTTCTTTTTTTAGGAAAGAAAGGATTAGAAGGAAAAGTTTATACATTTTTTTTCAATAAAACATTCCGACCACATTTAGGATGATTATAAAGAATAATAAATCCACTTCTTTACTTTAATTTCCTTTTCCTTTATTTTCCTTAGACTCGAGAACAGATATCACTTCTAATATGCATTGAACATAGATCACGGCGGCTGATTTATATCCTAGATAAGTTAATATGACATGGATCCCAATCACCCCCGTTTTGGCCGAACATATGCTTTTCCTTTTACAGTTTCTTAGTTTTTTAGTTTATTTGAAAACTTTATAGAGAAAAAAGAAAATAATGACAAGGATGACCAGGACACAAAAAGAAAACAAAAAATTAAAGAAAGTTTGGAGTAAAAACTTTTAGTATTCATTATATGGTTTATTGTTTACATAATTGTATACTTTTATAACCTAATTAGTGATTATAAGTTGTTCATTTGTTTCATTTAGATTTTTCTTTTAGAGTAAATTTCAAAATAGTTCTTCTAGTCTTTTAACTTTAATATGATTAGTGATTTTTCGAAGTGTAACTAAGTTTAATCATTAATCAAAAGTAGAACTTTCATATATCTTCTACCCTACGTCCCTAACCATACTTATAAGTCTTTTAATTTAAATTTTAAAGGGTAAAGGCTAAAAATAATTAATAAACTTATGATTTGTAGCTTTATAATAAACGTATTTGTGAAATAACCTTTATAATCAACTAACCAAGTTTTTACATGTTGAAATTAACAATTGTTAACTTGTTACCTGCTTATTAGCTGACTAGACATCCACGTCACCATTTTTGACAACATGACATCCTAATCAGCAAGACTCATTTAACCCTAAATCCCCAACTTCCAAACTAGGACCCTAAATCATCTAGCCTAAATCCCCATTTTCACAATACAAAACCCAAAATCCCGAAATTCCCCAAAAAAAACCCTAATTTGATTTCAATCGCCCAATTCCATCATGTCTTCTTCGACATATGATTTCAATCGGCAAATTCCCAAAAAATTGTGATTGTAAGAAACATTCAAAGATGCGTACGTCATGGACTTTGAGCAATCCGGCAAGGGGGTTTATGGGTTGCCTAAATTCATTGGTAAGAATCTTCGTTTAACATTTATGGGTTTATGGGTTGTTTGTTTTCATTGGTAAGAATCTGACTCTTTTCTTTCTTTGGTTAACAGTCAAATGGAAGACAATGTAAATCATTCTATTGGTTTGAACCTCCGTTACATAATCAAAGATACAAGGAGATAATGTACGAACTATACATGATGGTCAATCAAGAAGATAAGCAAGAAATATCCAGTCAAGATCAAAGGGCCGAAATTTTACCCAATTTGGAGTGTAAGTTTGACTTGTACAAGTCAAACATGACAAATGAGGTTATCAATTTGCAACTATAACTGAAAAAATCATAGTCCAATGTAAAATTGTTTAAGAAAGTTTTCTTATTTAGCTGTTTTTTAGCAATTTTCATGTTTATTTTTTTGGATTAGTGCATTGTACTTTTGTTATTTTTAATGAGATGACGTTTAAGTATATGTTGTTTGTATGGTACTCTAGATTTTGTGCACCAAATATTACAGAAAAGGATATCCTACATGAAACTTCTACATGAAAACAGGGGAAGGAAGTACACACACATTAGTGGCCAACTGAGGACAACCTGATAGTCATATTCAAACTTCTTCAACCCTGAAAGTGACCCTTGAACCTAGATTTTTAGGTGACATGGTGAACAACATAGGACAACCATAGAGTAGCCCATTAGCCTTCTTGAACCCCTTCCAATCACCCTTGATGGTTATATGGCTGGGTGGTAGATGTCTCCTCCTAGGATCATCATGTTTCACAAGATCAAAAAACCTCATGTCATCATGGTCAGTGAAGATTACAATGCAATATGTAAAGGCAGTGAGGTTGTTTTCCCTTACAAATGGAGCTAGAATAGTCTGTAAGAGGTTATTACAAACCATTATAAGTTTAATTTTTTCATTAACATGTATAAGAATAAAATAGCCATACTTACCACAACTCCCCTTTCAACTTTGGACCTATCGAAGGACACCACAAACCAAGGTCCTTCATCAGCACCACTTTTTGAGTTCAATGCTACACCATCTGAATCACTAGAGTCACTTGAGAGCACAAGAACAACACCATTTGAATCAGTAGACATCTTTTGTTTTCTTGATAATTGATTGAGTATGGCATGAACAAAATCTGCAATGCATCATTTTATAGGCAAACAATTTCACATTACTATTGCAAATAGTGTTGTAAATTTGATTGAGTTGACATGAGTAATAGTAGTGTGATATGAAAATAAAAATGTGACATTCTTGGCATGCTTAAGTCTTATGGGGTTTGATAGATGTAAAGTTATTTTTGCAGGATTCCCTATGAAAAATACATGATTCTTTTGGCTACATTGCCCAATATATGCTTCTTGTCTTTGGCCTTTGGTAGAAGACAAACACAACCACAAACTAAATATACAATATACTTAGTTTGTATATCCGTAAAGTGATCAAACAGTATGTGTCCGACTAATGGGCGCTAACCATCCGAACATAGTTGTCAAACTCAATAGATCTATACAAAAAGTTCGCGTTTAAGTCCATAACTAACTATCCATGATTCGTGCAGTTTGTCTTATCGTTATCTAAGCAATGCAAATATGTAAAAGTAGTACTTGTGTCTAAAACGTAAGAAAAATGTAGAAATAACATTCTCCCCAAAATAGTTAAAATAGTTGAAAAAGGGTACGAACTCACCTTAAGTGAATGCTTGAAATGAAGTTGAAAAACGTAGTAAAATCCTAAATATAGTAAGTCTAGATTAGGATTTAGAAATATGCTATTTTTAGTAAGTTTCCATATTGAGTAAGTTTCCACATCGAGTAAGTTTCCGAAAATAGTAATTGATAGAAATAATAGATTTCCAAAAGTAGTAAGTTACTAATAATAGTAAGTTATCGAAAATAGTAAGTTATCGAAAATAGTAAGTTTAACGTTATTCATATTATGTAAAACTTGCTATTTATATATTAGATCCAATCCCGTCATATATTGTTAACCTACTTTACTTAGTGAGACCCTTTTGGTAGCTCTACTCAAGCAAACCAGGTAAGACGATGATAGGGTCAATGTGACTACCACTTATTAATGGCCGTTCTTATTAGGATCGTGTCCTCTTTAATCTTACCTAGACATCACACTTAAATAGGTGAGCCTATTTGAGAATACTTTGCAAATTATCTAACACGTTATAAGCAACTTGCAATTATAGAGATCTAATACGTAAATAGTTTGCGTACAAAATAAAATATAACATTTCAATAAATCAAAAATAAAATATATGTATACATATACATACATACGGTCGACATATACATATACATATTAGGGTTTTGAAAATTATAAGTAAAACATGTTTATGTTGAAGATCTAAGTTTACCAAATCAAAGGTGTTTAGATCCAATCTAACATCAATCAATTAGATGCAAATTAAGATCAAACAATAATTCAGTATAATTAGGTTTATGAAAATTCATATGAATATGTATGGAAATCGAAACATAGACAAAAAGAATTAGGATTTAGATTTACTTGAAATAAGCTAGTGTAACAGCCCAAGCACACTCGTAGCGTGATATTGTCCGCTTTGCCCATCGGCCCACGGATTTGCTTCTGGGACGGAGCCCGTGCCAAAACGCGTTATACTAGGAGAGGTATCAACCCCCTTATAAAGAAGGATTCTTTCCCCTCTCCAACCGATGTGGGACAAATGTTACAATCCTCCCCCCTTATAGGACATATCGTCCCCGCTGTGTACATCGGTCCGGGCCCTGGCTCTGATACCATTTGTAACAGCCCAAGCACACCCGTAGCGTGATATTGTCCGCTTTGCCCACCGGCGCACGGATTTGCTTCTGGCACGGAGCCCGTGCCAAAACGCGTCATACTAGGAGAGGTATCAACCCCCTTATAAAGAAGGATTCGTTCCCATCTCCAACCGATGTGGGACAAATGTTACAGCTAGAAATCTCTAAACCGAAAAACTAGAAATCGATTTCCCTCTCCCTTCCGTTGGACGATCGGTCGATTCCTTACACCTAAAAATAAGGTTTTCATTAATGATTTAAGCCTTGTATTTATAGGCCTTGGAAACTTGGAGAAAAATATAACATTTACTTTTTTGGTCCTTAGCTTCTAAGCAAAATACAATTTTAACCAAACACCCCCATTCGACTGGCCATCTAGAAGGTTCCCACACAAAAATTGTCACACCCCGCTCAGGCGGAAACCTAATGAGTACAGTAACATAGGTATCAGAACACAAAGATTACATCGAATAAAAACTACAACATTAAGTTTACATTAAATAAAGTTAAGGAGTACAATAAATACAATATAAATACAAGTTTGTGGCTTATATAGAAACTAAACTACGTCTAGTTAAGTCTCCTCGAAGTCCACACAAATAATAAAGAAACCGAACTACGTCTAGTCAAGTCTCTTTGAAAATCCTCAAAATCTAATATAAAAAATGTACTCCATAATCGATGTAAAATCTCAATCTCCTGAAAAAGCGTTAAAAATAATACAACGTCAACATAAAATTGGTGAATTATTCGTATTTTATAAAACATTAAGTATACTCGATAGTTGAATAAGTTTTGACCATGTTGAAATACATAAGACCAATAGAAATAATGTCAATAAAATAATAATTTGAATAATAACCATAATACGATATGTGCTCAGCTTTAGATAATTCAATACTTTAGATACTCCAATACACCTGACCCTTACAATAATACCCAATACAACCCTCAATACGCAGCGTGTCAAGCTACAGTGTAATACCTAATATGTGGTCGCCATAACATCCTCTCACATATGTGAGAGATGAAGGTTTGTAAAACCCATATAGATCTATATATATGCACCGTTGGCTAAATACGTTAACAGGTGGGAGGGCCTCATACTACCATACGGCCGCATAAGTCATACGAAAATACTCGTCTAAAGGTACCATATCATAAGTTCATAACATAATCAAAATACCTATATACATACATACTTTAAAATAACGCTTAACATGTCCAAGGCTTAAAAATAGTAAAAAGGACAACGAATAAATCACAGATTAGCAAATACTACGTCGAGTAGACACAAATGGGAGAATAAGCTCCACCGCTTAAGTGCCCTAGAATAAACATATCAAATAAGTCTAAGTATCTCGATAAGTCTAGTAGGGTTTTGCCTTATAATTGATTATTGTTATATTGTATAGTTTATATGAAGTGTTCGAAGGTTAATATGTTTCGAGTTAAAGATACGTTTGTAAGATCATAATATTTTTATTCAATGTGACGAATAAGAGTTAACGATATTTCGAGTCGAGGACGACTAATAAAAGATGTCAATAAATGGTGACAATATTGTCCAATGGAAGACGACGATACCTCAAGTCGATAACGACTAATGGAAGGCATCGTTTATATAAGTCAGTAACGAAGATCAAAGATGGATGATTTTCCCGAGTCGGAGATGACTAGAAGGAGCGTCGGTTGCATAGAATATGGTTACCAAGGTTTGGTTGAAGTCAACTCAAGTCAACGTCAACGGTAGTTGACTTGGTCAAAGTCAACTAAAAGCCAACGTCCGACGATTTGAATAATCTTTACGTAAAAATAGTTTAAAATGGCTTTATAAAAAGTTTAATGAGAGTTGACTTTATTCAAAGTCAACTATATACGATACGAGTCAATGTTGACCAAAAAGTCAATGTTCGAAACATTTGACGAGAATAAGTCATAAAATGACATTGTAAAGCGTTTTAAGTCAAAAACTATTTTATAAAGTGTCAAACGGCAACAATATACGTTTACTATAATAAATTCATGATTACGCTCGCCTATTAGAGAAAATTGTATTTTATCGAAAGTTATACGTTTTTAACAAAAACCGTGTTGATAATTATCATCTTTCATGTTGTTATTACGTTTTGAGTTCAAAACTTATGTGTGAATGAGTATAATACTTTACGTATACTAATAAGTAGTTATAAGCAGGTTTGAATAAGGTTTAGGGTTTATATAACGAAAACCGAGCGATAATACGAAATTGTGCAGCATGTTGCGCCACTTAGGGCCATATTGCGCCCCATAGGTGTTACGGGGTCGCATGAACCATTCACTATATATATATATATATATATATATATATAAACTTCCGAAAATTATATAAAAATAATAAAAATATAAAATCTGAATTTTATAAAATAATAAAGTAATGGAAACTTATCTCGCGTATTGAATATGGTTTATTACTTTTAATGCATTCTAACTCTAACTGTGACTTAACTGATTATGCTAACTGTCGGTAACGGAACTAATTGTTCTGTCTCTTAAGTAGAAGTGATACGTTATAAGTAGACCCTTATATTATCTTCACTCAATAATTATAGTCCAAATCTAACTAAAAGATGTGGTTTTTAATTCAATGATATTTACTCCATTTATATATTCGGTGCTCTATGAAATTGCACATGTAACATTAGCACGACGATGACCCGTTGATTTAACTAAAAAAAAAACTAGGTTAGTAACCCAAGTTATAATAGTGACTATCGAAAAACTAGTTTTAATAAACAATTAAGATTTATATATTAGATTGAAGATTTGATTATATATATATATATATATATATATATATATATATATATATATATATATATATATATATATATATATATATATATATATATATATATATATAGGGTGAGGTTCAAAAGGGATCTCCAATTCTCTAGAGATTCATGGATCCACTTCCTAGCCATACATTTTTCCCTTCATATTTTTTTTTTTTTTCATTTTTTTTTTTCGGTTTTTAATTCGGTTTTTTTTTTTTGCTATGTTTTACTAAATTTTTTTTTTTTTTTTTTTTAAAATCACATGTGATTTTTTTGTAAAAAACTTGAAATCACATGTGATTTTCAAAAACCAAAATTTATAAATTTTAAAATCACACGTGAATTTTTTTTTTGTCGAAAAAAACCAAATTTATAAATTTTAAAGTCACACTTGAAAAATTTGTTTCTCGAAAATCACATGTGATTTTATAAGCAAAATAGTTTGTAGGTTAAAAATCACATGTGATTTTGGTAAAAAATAATCAATAATTTTTTAAAATCAAACATGATTTTACCCATAAAAGATTTGTAGATTGAAAATCACATGTGATTTTTAAAAAGTAAGGTTGAAAATCAAATGTGATTTTCGGAAAAAGGAAAATCCAAAAAAAAAAAGTAAATAAAAAGGTAAAAAAAAAAAAAAAAAAAATATTTTTTAGAAAAAAAGTAAAAAAACAACAACAAAAATATAACGAAAAATGGGTGGTTAGGAAGGGATCCCTGGATCTCTAGAGAATTAGGGATCCCTTTTGAACTCCAATCCATATATATATATATATATATATATATATATATATATATATATATATATATATATATATATATATATAGAGGTGGGTTCATTTAGGAACCATCAATTATTTAGGAACCATTAGGAACCATTTTTAGGCAAGGTGGCAATTTTGTAATTAAGTCAAATCCCCAAATTGGAAATCAATTAAAACCCACTTTAAAATACTAATTAACTTTAAATTAACATATCTAGAGTATAACTAGGTTTTAGGAAAAACTAAATACACCATTAAAACAAGCATTTAATTATCTTTCCAACGAGCACCCACTTGATATACTTTTGACGACTTTTTTTTTTTTTTTTTTTTTAGTGAGTTTCGGTATATACACTAGTGTATATACTAAATATTCACCAGTGTATATACTAATTCACCAAAAACACATCTAAACCATATACACTATACACTAGTGTATACACTATATTCACTAATGTATACGAATCTTTATATTAATTTCCTTTTAATTGTGAATACGCAATATACAAAAGTGAATATACAATATATATATACACAAGTGAATATACAATATACACCAGTGAATACGCAATATACACAAGTGAATATACAATATACACCAGTGAATACCATGTATTCAATAGAGAATACATCTTATACATTAGTGAATATAGTGTATACACTAGTGTATATTGTATAAATACACTAGTGTATAACTATACATTAGTGAATATAGTGTATACACTAGTGTATAAATACACTATTGTAGTGTATAAATACACTAGTGTATAACTATACATTAGTGAATATAGTGTATACACTAGTGTATAGTATATATGGTTCAGATGTGTTTTTTGTGAATTAGTATATACACTGGTGAATATTTAGTATATACACTAGTGTATATACCGAAACTCACTGTAAAAAAAAAAAAAAAAAAAGTCGTCAAAAGTATATCAAGTGGGTGCTCGTTGGAAAGATAATTAAATGCTTGTTCTAATGGTGTATTTAGTTTTTCCTAAAACCTAGTTATACTCTAGATATGTTAATTTAAAGTTAATTAGGATTTTAAAGTGGTTTTAATTGATTTCCAATTTGGCTCTCAATTTTGACTTAATTACAAAATTGCCACCTTGAGTTTAATTACAAAATTGCCACCTTGCCTAAAAATGGTTCCTAATGGTTCCTAAATAATTACATGGTTCTTAAATGAAACCAACTCTATATATATATATATATATATATATATATATATATATATATATATATATATATATATATATATATGATTTTAAGTTAAAGAATTTAAAAGATGAAGATGGGTAATAAAAATAAATAATATATTAATTTTGACGGAAAACTATTAGTAAATGAGGTTGAAGGAGCGACATATAACGATAAAAGAATGCTTTATTTAAGATAAATATATTTGTTCAAACATTGGTAATACTATCGCACCCGAATTCCTTCATTTAATCATCCTAAACTTTTTACACCTTTTGGTTTGCTCCCATGTTTCTATGTTTTTCTTCTTCTCCTTTATCAAAGGTATTTCAACATTATCCATATTGGGTTTCTTGTTTTATTTCCCATAGAATGATTTATAAGCAAGATTGGAATGTAAAGCAAAAACCTCAAAAGAAACCTCTAATTATCTTCTTTACTTCTCCTTTAATTATTCAAAAACCCATTCTCAAAATCCATTTCCATTTCACATAACAACCCAATTTTGCAACCATATAACAATTCCCATTACATAAGATTATGATATGATTATTATTATTATTATTATTATTATTATTATTATTATTATTATTATTATATATTTTAAAAAGCATCTCATTTTGTCACCATTTGCACATTATTTCCCTCTAAAACATACAAAGATTCAAGTTGAAGGCAAGTCTTTATCTTTCATGACATTAAGAGATTAACCTTCCCTCCAATGAATTAATTTCATTCACAAAATGCATCCTCAAAATACAAAATACATTCTCTTATTTTGCCTTTTAACTTCTTTTTTCTCTCTCATTAAAGCTACTTTTAATCTCACACTTCCTTATCAACATCCTAATCCTGAAGCTGTCGTTAAAGAAGTACAAAGGTATGAGTTCGAGTTCAACTTTCGACGTAAAAATTAGACGATTTCCCATCTGGGATTTGCTCATTACAACATTTACTCATCTGGGTGTCGGGTTTCTTGATTTTTCGTCAATTAAATACATTTTTATCAAATTTCCAATATCGGTTAAGTTTCTCAACATAAAAAAGAAAAAAAACAGTTTGAAATGAATTGAACAAAATTTTGACTTAACATACATATTTATTTTATAAACACAGGAGACTAAATGTATCTATATACAAAAGAAAGACCTTAGACATCGGCAGCGGTTGTCTTACAGGAAACCCAATCGACGATTGCTGGAAATGTGATCCAAATTGGTTCAACGACCGACAACGTTTAGCTGACTGCGGCATTGGGTTTGGAAGATTTGCATTAGGTGGCAAAGGTGGTCAATTTTACATCATCACAGATTCCTCTGATCATGATGCCGTCAACCCAACTCCAGGCACTCTCCGACATGCTGCCTTACAAACCGAACCATTATGGATCATATTTGCATCAAGCATGTTAATAAAACTAAAGTACGAACTCATAATAAACAGCTACAAAACCATTGATGGGCGTGGGGTGAATGTTGATATCACTGGTGGCGGTTGTATTACCGTTCAGTACGTTACTAATGTCATCATTCATAATATTCGTGTTTATGATTGTAAACCGTCTGGGAACGCTGATATAAGGTCTAGTCCCACGCATGTTGGACGAAGAGGGTTATCAGATGGTGATGGAATTTCGATCTCGGGGTCAAGAAATATATGGATTGATCATTGTTCTTTTGCTCATTGTACGGATGGTTTGATTGATGCGATTTTAGGATCAACTGCTATTACGATTTCTAATAGTTATTTTACTAATCATAATGAAGTTATGTTAATGGGTCATGATGATGCATATTTGCCAGATAAAGGGATGCAGGTAAAAAATATTTATATTTATGTTATTTTAGAAATTTTGCCCTTATAGAAGTCAATCCGTAAAAATATTTGTTTTACTTTGCCCACACGTGAGAAAAGAAAATTTATTAATTTGGTAAAAATTCTTTACTTTCTCCCAATATGTATTTTCATGGCTCCGCCTCTGTTTACTGACTTTTAATTTATGTAGTGTTGATTATACGATGAGCTTTTATGTGTAGGTTACATTTGCATTTAATCATTTTGGGAGAGGGTTGATACAGAGAATGCCAAGATGTAGACATGGCTATTTTCATGTTGTGAACAATGATTTTAGAGAATGGAAGATGTATGCTATAGGCGGTAGCGCTAATCCGACGATTAATAGCCAGGGTAACCGCTACATCGCCCCACCCGATCCTAATGCGAAGGAGGTAAATTCCATTTTTGGCAATTGTTGATGTCAAATTTGGTGTTGCAAGTTAAAGAAAAGAATCAATGGTTCAAATTTATGTTAACAAGCAAGGCCAAAAGAAGTTATATGTATTTAAAGAGTAACCTAACCTTATTTGTATATATACTTCAATTATAAGAAAGGTACAATTTAAATTATAAAAAAAAAAAAAAAAAATTGTATCAATTTGTTTTATTCCCCTTACTTAAAAAACGATATATGAAAATTGTCTCACGTAAGATAGTTATTGTATGGTTTGATATCGTTATATTTTGAAATTTGCAGACGTTCGTTTTGACATACATTAAATGAATAGGTTACAAAGCGAGTGGAAGCAAATGAGAAGAATTGGGGAGGGTGGAACTGGAGAACGGATGGTGACTTGATGGAAAATGGTGCGTACTTTGTACCCTCGGGTGAAGACTTGAACACTATGTACGCAAAGGCGACTAGTATCGACCCTAGGAGCGCCTTCCTTGTAGACCAACTCACAATGAATGCTGGTGTCTTTGGTGAACCAAGGTACATGGTCTTCTATACATTTGAATTTGCCACTTGTTAAGTTGTTAAGGTTATTAACTTATTATAGTCATTTTACATATTCGAAAAATATCCCTTTCCTTATTTATCGACGAGTTCCACTTGCCTTCGCCTAGTGGTTGAGAGAATATTAAATCTATATTTGATTTTTCATCTTTTTCGTTATTCTATTCTATTATTCTTTCGTATACTTTTAATTAATACGCGTTCTTTTGATCACTTATTGTTTTATAAGTTTTGATAACAACAAACGTAGAAATATGTTACTTATCTGTTTCCTTAAAAATTTAAGGTTTCAAGCTTTTGAACATGTAAACTAGCAATTGTAGCTAACAAAACTCTTTACGACTTGACTCTAATTATACAAAATGGTTTTATGTTATTCGCTAAAACCGTTAATACCCATGTAATTAATGTGACTGAAGGATGTGTTAGAACCTTGAAAAGGGTATATATCTAGTGTCTTTTTCTTGGAAAAGGGTCAGGTAACCTTTATTCTTAAAGCGTTTAAAAAGGTTTCCATTGGCATCCTTGATCTTAAAGGTTAATTGCTGGTAATATTTTAACAATTGCAAGGTTGTTCGTCCTCCTCCTCGAGGGTGAGCCAACCCACGCCCACTAGCTTTTTAGGGCGTCGATATTAGTTTTTACATCAAATCAAGGACTATTAGACACTTTAGTAAAGGTGTATTTTTCTTTCATTCTTAGGGCAACAAGGCTTTCGTATAAGTAACAGAAGATGCATGCTACGCTATAAATTAATGTTGATCGAATTTAAAGTTGTTCGAATGTATAAAAATGAGGCAAAATAGACTCAAATAAGTTAAGTTGGGTTTAGGGTTATTCTAACTACTCAACAAAGCTCAATTATTTTATCATCGAGACTACTTTATGGGGACAAAACTGAGCTATTCTAAGTTTCTAACCACCATAAGTATGGGGACAAATATAATTCAGCTTTGTCGTTTATAATTTGTTTCGACATTCGGATAGACTCATATAATACAAACCTGATGTATATCATTCATGTCATCATGTGTTATATTTTAGATATTGCTTCTTTCAACTTGGCATATATACAAGGTTATTATATATACATTCTAAATACGTACATGGTTGGTTACAACTTACAAGTGACCACACACCTAGCTAGACTAACACGATGGTTGTGCGTGCAGGACTGATGTTGGAAGTGTGTCATTTGGTGATGGTCCTATCACGAGAGGCGGTGCAACAAGGAATACTGATAGTGCCCATAACAACGATGACTACTTTGGATCTATATTTGAGAGCGGCGCCAAGACAAATCCACAACCGCCCACCATCGTTTTTTTGCTTTCACTAATTGTTTTAGTTTCATACATTACCACTTCCATCAATTGTGGTGGTTTATTTACATTATTATAGCATTATACTTGGGGATATAGTAGGAGGGAAATCATATAATTTGATCAATTTCTTATACTTCTCTAGTCTTCTTGTATGGCCAATTAAAAATAAAATATTTCACATTTGGTTTTTTAGTAAATGAATATCAAAGAATATATGTACAACTTAATATATGTATAATAATAATAATAACATTGTCCAAAGTAGCTTTTAAAAAGATTTTGGACAAGTTGGTTAGGCAAGATTGAACATTTTTGGGGCAACAAAGTCAAGAATAACAAGTAGTTAAAGAACAAGCCAAATATATATATATATATATATATATATATATATATATATATATATATATATATATATATATATATATATATATATATATATATATATATATATATATAATATCTCATTAATAATATTCGTGAGCATCATGTCAATTTTGTCCCACACACGTTTGTATGCCTTATAAAAACAAACCCACAATTGATAGGTATTGCATACGTCAATTAGCTTGGACTTTCGATAAAAAAAATTATATAAATTTCATGTATATAAACTTTTGAAGTTTTAATAACAAACTTTATAGATTGTTGTTAAAAAATTTGGACATGCATAATTTCTTTCTATATATTTGAGGTTGTCATCTCCTACTTTCACAATATACAATTTTAACCAATATCTTAAAAGTTATGGTTATCAAGACTCTAAACTTTAGTATTTGCGGGTCATGATTTTCTACATTTATGAACTAAAGCTTTGAATGTTTGGTAAGACATGTTTCCAACTCTCAAACTCAACTCTAGTTATAAGGTCGAATTTTAGCTATAGCTTTAACCACAAGCTTCAGGATTCAGTCAATTTCACCAAACATGCACATTAACGATTATCGTTTATCTTGTCGATGTAGTGGAAACACGAATTTTGATATTGGGTCATTATATTAATAATTGAATAAAAAAATTAACGACTTTGGCCTAGTCTTCAATCGCGAAGACGAAGATCTTACACATATAACATTAAAAACAAATCTGAATGCCCTTTTTGACAGTGGATTCACAAGTATTTGTATTTACACAAAACAATTGTTCATTTAACCACAAAAACACATGAACAATGTGTTGCAGAAAACATTCCTATTATGTTTAATATATCGAAACCTTTTTTTATCTTGTCCCGATATAACAACAAAAAAATCAAATTCGTAATTATAACAACAGATGATACAAGATTACATCTCCAAAAACCCCCAAACAAACACAAATAGAAAGGTAACAAAAAAAAAGTTAAAAGAAAATGTAGGCAAAAAGACCTATTTCATTTCCATTGTTGTATCAATTAACCATACACATATAACTTCATGGGGCTTGTGAGGCGATTGCTTCTAGTTTTGTCCAAGCCAGCTCACGTTGCTTAAGTTTTTCCTCAACCATGGTTTCTTTATCCATATATCGAGTCTGGCATTCTTCAAAGAGCTCGGGATCCATTTCCATGAACATTCTTCTCACATTTGTTGTTAATTCATTGATTGCCTGGTTCCAGTGACCTTGTATATTCCTCTCTAATGATTCAAATATCACGGGTAAAATGATGTGTCTATTCTGTGCAATTAAGCTCACTACTCGTTCATTGTTCCATAAAAATAGTGCACGCTCCGCAACCTACAACATTACTTGACATTACAACACTTTTGGATGAAATCGTGCTACATAAAGTTGTTTGCATTTACATATGCAACAACGGAGCTTTAAATATTTAAGAAGGCATAATAAAATTTGAATATGATAGCAATTAAACTGATGTGAACGCTACCTAACCAGCTAAACCCAGGTGCATGCAATGGACAAGTAAATTTGGACTAGTCTCTTAATGGACTTCACTAATAGTATTTCTAATCAATGGGTAAATACGTAATTATGTACTAGCGGACCGCTTGAGTAAGTGTGCCCCGACTTTGTCGCACTCTCATCCATTTGGAACTAAACAAGTAGCCAAAAAGTTTTGAGGGAGCGTTTAAAAGGCTTGGAATAAGACAAGATATTTACGCGTTCACTTTGTCGGGGTACTGTCCCTTTTACCACCCAAAATACAAATTTACCAGAGACTCAATCAACTTAAAGTGCCTTGTATTATATACAAGCGGCGATGAAGCTTAAAGAGTTCCATTATTCGTGGACTAATTTAAGAGGTTCCATTGGAATTAATGGTGCCACTTAGCTGAGGTATGGTACAACTTATGATTTCAAGGAGCAAAGGGAATGAGTCATTGTTCAAGCCGGTTACGGTAATGGGCCTCATATACTCGCACGACACTAGCAAATAAGTGGGCTGCAATTAACGACAATATCAAACAACGAGTTGATTGGGTAACATGGTAAAATTAAAAATTATATAAAAAAAATATGAAGATTGTATGAATGACAGGAAGCATAGGATCAGTGATCGGGGGTTTTATAATGATTAACCATATAGACAACTAACCCTATGGACGGTATAAATAACAGTTGTCATGTTTCGATTCCAAGGGACAAAGATCAACTGACAGGGAGATAAACGTTATAAGACAGAAAAATAGAGGCGGAGTCACGGAAGATGAAGATCCGTTTGACAGGAAGAAAGTCAATAACCAATGGGAATCTAGTAATTATGTAATTATAGTTTCTTTTCTTTTCCTTTATAATTTGGTGGTAGGATAAGTATAGTCTAAATTTCCGTTTAAAAATAGGATGAACAAGCCTTGAATATGAAATGAGCTCTCTATATTAGTACTCTCTTTTGCATTCACGTGCTTATCTTCTTTAACTAGATCTGACATGTATCCCTCAGTAGAACACTAACAATTAGAGAGTTATCCTTAATCCTAAAGTAATAATAGGTTCTCTTTTCATTTTCGTTAACGACCCATTTTATGAGCTGGTAAATTAACCTTGCAGGAACTCACCAAGTGTGAATCGAACCTTACACCCCTCACCTTCGGGAAGTTATTCTAATATCATTATGACATTAATATAAAAGTTAGTAAATAGCCTGAAAAAAATCAAGATACTGTTGTAACAAAACTAGATCAACACTGAAAATGGTGATAAAAATAAAAATTAACAGAATATTGGATTCTTTATTGATAATCCTTTGATAAATGATTATGTATCACATATGCAGTTGACTATTAAGAAACCGTATTTACTTAGCGTGAAGACATATCAAACCATAGATAACACTATAGGAAAGATGCACATTTTATAGGCTTCTTTTGAGTTCTGTCATCAACTAGTTCAGTTAACTCAATTCCGTATCATCATACTACGTATAATGGTAACATTTTAAAATAGCTTGTCAGATCTAGCTTGTTCAGTTAAGTCAACTTAGATTTCAACGCATTTTTCTATGTAAAAACTCTCGTAGAATTTTTCTGCCACACGGAGAAGCATAAGTAAACAATACTAAGCTGTAAGGCATATAACACAAACGCACAGAATAAAACGTTCTGAGAAAAACTTATTGAGCTGAAATTTAATACATTATGACAAACCTGGAAATGAAGGCTATTTATGCAGCATCCAATCCTTCGAAAGAGCGGAACCATACAGTGCTGGAACTCTGCATTTTGAGTAGCATCTAAAATTTCTTCCAACTCCCCGAGAAAAAGAATTTCCTTTGCGCAGTTTGTAACAGGCCAATACTTCAACAACCCCCTTATAACCGTATCGGCCAATTTATAATCTTTTTCAACAAACTGAATGATACAGTAGGACAACTGTTGATGATACAAATTAATAGACTTGGGTTTGTGAAGTGGAATAAGAGCCCGTGAAAGGAACAACTTATGTTCTTCCTTCATCGGGACAGCAAAACCGTTTATTATACTTCCAAGAATCTCCAACAATTCACTGATACCAGGATGCCTCTCTGTTTCAAATATAAACCTATAGAAGATATTATTTATCGCCTTTCTTATAAAGGGACGATGAACCATAAATTTACCATACACACGATGAAGTATAGTCTTCAAATACTCACGTTCCCTCGGATCCTCCGTATCAAACAAATCAAGCAAGTTCAATACAAATGAATGATTAAGGTATCGTTTAGCTATTTTAGTATCGGTATCAGATGAAACCACGTATCTCAAAAGCAACTCATAAACAAGCTGCAAATGTGGCCAAGCGGGATCCAAATACATATCATCTTCTTCGGGATCAAGATTTTCCGTCCCAGTATTCTCATGTGCTTGAGGAGGTAAACACCGGAAAATATTAACCGATATCATTTTAATCATCTCCCCTTGCATAATCTCGTTCATCTTACTAGAACCCGACTGTACTAAATCAACAAGCTCCAACAAAGTCTGCTTCTTAATCTCTTTCTCTTTAACATTCCTCAACGTAGACGAAAAATCAAAGATATACGAACAGATGTGCAGCTTCTTAAGAAACAAAACATGTCGATCGGCTAGAGGGACATCTTTCAACAAAGGCAACACCTCAAGCACAGCCGGTTGTAATTGTAACTGTGGCTGTGGTTGTGGTGGAGGTGACCTAGGAGGGTGCAGGTCACTAACTACAGCGGAACGAGAAGCGTGATTTACAGTAACATCAGACGAAACAACATTAGGCACGGATGGTGGTTCAATAGCTTCTGGTTTCAAACCTTTTTTCTTTCCTTTAATAATCTTAAACATATTTTTATATTTCTATAATAATAAAACGAACCCCAAATTCAAAATCAGACGATCATCCATACAGATACAGATACAGATACGATTATTCAAGCAATCAATCAATCAAGAATTAAACATTATTACCTTTTTGATTGAGATCTGGAAACTGAAAGCATTTGCAGATTGTGAAATTAGGGTTTTAAACAATCATGATTGAGCTCAGATAAGATCAGTTGAGTTGATAAATAGGATGGATAAAATGAAGCTAATCTAATCTAGGATAAATGAAAGAGGATGACATGACCAATAGCTTCACACAAACTCTCTGCTCAACTCTGCTGTGCTGTTTATTTGCCAAAGATTTAGGATACAATCATTTTACCAAATTTTAATACAATTCTTATTTTCTATTTTACACGTATTTGTTTCGGCTTATGTAAATTTAGGTTATTTTTTCGGGCCTATAAGCTTATTAAGTTGAGTTTATAATTTTAAATAAGTCATAAGCTCAATTTAATAAACTTATATGTCGAAAAAATTGAGCTTATAAAAAATTATACTAAGTTTATAAGTCGGTTATATAACTCAAAACAAACATCCTCTTGTTTTTAAACAATCCTACTTCTACGGATACAAGATTTTAAATATGATCTTTGTAATTTAACTAGCGTCCTGAAAATTATAATAATCAACAAGTTATGTGTATGTTAGGTGCTTTTAAATAAAGTTATGTATTTATTAACTTTAGCTCCATATATATAATATATGCGATAGAAATTATAAAGTAGCTAAATAAATAGAACGAACTAACAATTATATGGATGTTCCTTAGAGTAGGGGGAGTAAATAAACAACATAAAACACATATATTTACATACACACACATCTTTTTAATTTACCTTTTATTACATAAACACAAAAATGAGTTAACAATCTTTAATCAATCTTGATGTGACGGATATCATCGTCTGAATCTGAGATGGTCGAATTTCTACTTATAGCGGAACAAACTATTACACAAATTACGAGGAATGAAAATGAAGTAGAAAGTTCAAGTCGGTGTGAAAAAAGGAAGAGACGATATATTAACCCTCATCGTTCCGCAACAAATGCAAATGTGCTATAACATAACTTCTCGGGCTAAAGCACGTACCCGGATGAATATTTTTGTAGAAGATTTCGTGTGAGAAGACATCTTTTCCTTCGGATAGTCGAAGGTATACCTTTGACCCACTATTTTAAATATTTCAAACCCCTACCAGAAAATGGGTTTTAGTTATTTACATAAAATACACGTCCGCTATGGGTTTGATTGCGTATAGGATAACTCCGAACGCTTTTGACGAATATTTACAAATGTTAGAAAGAACATCATGTGAATCTCTAAATAAAATTTTAAAGTGTATTATCCATCTTTATACAAATGTTTATTTAAGAAGACCAACACAGGATGATGTAAATCGTTTATATCAACGATACGGTGATGTTCATGGGTTTAAGGGTATATTTGGTAGCATCAACTGTATGCATTAGCGTTGGGATCAATGTCCAAAAGCATACAAAGGGTAATACACACAAGGTGACCATGGTCATCTAACGGTTATGTTGGAAGCAGTTGCATTGTATGATATTTGGATATGGCATGTTTACTTCTGTATCGCGGGGTCGAATAAGGATATTAATGTACTTAAACAATCGTCGTTGTTCCATGATATGATCATTGATCAATGAATCATCCCCAGATTACGAATTTTCGGTCAACGAGCATGATTACACCAAAGGATATTACCTTGCAGACCCTATCTATCCGGAGTGGGCTTTTGTCAAAGCTTTTTCCTACCCACCACTTGTTTCAAGAAAGTGCGAGAAATGATATCGAACGAGCATTTGGTGTTCTTTAAGGTCGTTTGGGGATTATAAAGCGTGCATCTAGATTTCACAAGATGGATAAGTTCAGAAGAGTTATGTACGGTGTCTCATATTGCACAATATGATTGTTGGAGACAATGGATAAGCGATTTGTGATGTCAATAAATGGTATGATCCTCCGATTATCGGTGTACACCGACCTTTTTATGAGAGAGTGACGAAACATATCCGAATTAACAACGAGATAAGAGACAAGGATACCCCATCAGGGCTGCAATGATCTCATAGCATACATTTCGACGTTTTCGAAGAATTATCGACAACGTTAGCTATTTTTATTCTATGTATTGAATTTTTTTTTATTTTAAATATTGTATTGTAATTTTATTATTAATAAAATGTTAATTTTTGTTTTATTAAAAAAAAAAATTAAAAAAAAAAATAGGTTTAATAGTCCATTATAACCAGGTTACCACTCCACCAAATTATACAAAATTGTTTTACAGTTAGTGATGCAAAAGAGTCTCATATGTTCAAACCAGCACAATGCCTAGAAATAATGACAACTATTTCAACCTTCGAAGGGGATATAGTACAAGCAAGGTCGTAATTAGGATTTTGAAGGGTTTCTTCTCAAAAATTAAATAAGCAGATCCCTACCACACACAAACACTGCATACATTGTGTTTGTTAGAGATTTGATTCGCCGTAAAATCATCACAACAACAAAATATCGGTCATGCCGTAGAAAAAGTAGTGGAGTTTGTTTGTGAAAAGACAACATGTTACGATCTTTAGACCCGACCCGACCCAACCCAACTCTGCCAGAAAATTGGCTTATGAACGGTTGCCAACCAAAGTTGGCAAATGTTATATATTTAATTTTTATATAAATCACGGACTAGTTGAACGACCTATAGAGCAATATATATGTATAATTAGATGATGTCTGATTTTGTACAGGTTATAATAACAAAGTAAGATTATAATTTTATACATTACAATTACAATAATATACAAAAACAACAACGACCCAACGAGCAATGTGCATGGTTTGGTCACAGCTTTGGGTGACTCAAACAGTAAGTTTTGCCCCTTAGCGATATACAGAAGGTCATGATATAAATGACTGTACATAAATTGGTGAAACAAGTCATTAAATCAGAGATCACCATTTTTTTTTCTTTTACGTGACTGTGGTGTCTAACCTTTGGCGCGAGTGCCTGACTATTCAGGCAAAAAAGGCAGCCTAGCAACACTTGTACCTGCAACACCACCAGTTGGCGGTGGATTGACTCCCGTGCTCGGTTTGGGGTGTTTTGCTGATTTCTTGTTTAACTTCTGGGGAAGAATTTGCAGCCTTGGGTTAAGGTCGGTTCCCGAGTTTTCTACAGCCAACTGATAACTTTTTACAAGCTCCAGCTGTTGAGCAATTATCTCAGAGCATCTTGGGAGAAGCTCTACAGGTTCTCCGCTTGGAATCACGATATACTCAATTGCAAGTCGAACTTCCTACAAGATCACCAAATTACAAGTCAAAATTTGAAAATGTAAATCCTAGAGATGGAGAGATGCGGGGTTGGGTAACCCGTCAAAAAAGATTATGCTTTAAGCTGGTCGTTTTAAAGTGCATGTCGGGTTGGGTTGTCCCTAATTTACATTTTGTACATATAACTAACTTGTTGATTATGATTACAAGAGATTATTATCACTACAATAATCTAAATCTTTGAGTAATATGATTTTGGTAGGATGTATGCATGGGCGACTCAACCCGTTTTCCTTTTAGGTAAAATTTTGGTCTGACCCATTTGAACTTTTAAACAATTCGATCCATTCAGAAGTAAATAGGTTGAAGTTGTAACAAAGCAATTGTACTCAAAAGTACAAAAATTACCATGTAACCAAAAAAGTCAACAATTCATTTTCAACTCGGGTCGTTGGTTTGACATTACAAAGTCCAAAAAGACCGCATGTTCTTCTTGCAGAAAGACATCATTAGCAGAAGGGTAACATAGGTTAAGAGCTGATTTGGTTTATGACACTATCAAGTGTTTATAAATCATAACCTCCTAAATTGTATTATTTAGAAAATTGGGTACTTATTGTAGTAATAGTTTTATGATCATATCTATTTTTTATAAAATTGAAGAAAGATGAAAATTAGCAGGTCAACCCAAATATTGAATTACTCTACCAAAAAATCTAAGGCCGACTGTTAAAATATAGTTACAAGTTGACATTCCTGTTAGATATGCTGCTACATAAAAAATGACAGGATTTTTTACTCATAATTATATTTTTCATGTTCAGGTATCGTACTTTGTAACTATGGCACAAGGCTACTGAAATTCATAACACTGACATAGCCCTTTAACTATAAATATTTGAAAAATAGGCAAGGGACATCACCTCTAAAGCATCGATCTCTTCTAATGATGGTTTTCTTCTCGGTACATCATCTTCAATCTCGATATCCATAGAACTCTTTTTGAGTTGCTTGGTTCTAGAACCAAACAAGTCCCTCCCAAGAATCATGCGGATTGCTTTTACCATTTGAGCCATGGTAGTTGACTGTAATACCAAACCATCAATAAATTTTACAATTAGATCTTACAAATTCGGTCTATAAAGTCCAAGGAAAAAGAAATAGATAAATACCCTGATAACAAATACGGGCAACTGGTGGAATTTGGCTACACTGCGAATCCATGGGTTCTCCTTCATTTCGTAGCTTGATGCTAATATAGCATCTGCGTTACTAATATCATCAGTTACATCAATTTCGTCTGTTAGTCCCATCACCATTGCTACTTGTTGTAGGTCAGCTTCCAGTATCTAATAGATGTGAGAAGATATATTATGACGTTACCGATAAATTAATAACGTAAACAAATACTCCAAATGATCAATAGTCATATTATAAACTCCCTTTGTCCCAAATATAAAAATGTGATATTTCCCTTCTTGGCAGTGTTTGAAGCCAAGGTTAAATTTTGAACATTAGTAATCGTTAAAAAGGATGTCTAAACATTATTTACCGAGATTCCTACATAACTATCAAAGGTACTGTTAGAAACCAAGAAAATATACTATTACCAGCCATAAGAAGAAGCAAAAGGGAGAGTATGTTACCTTATAGGTATAGACATAAATCGGAGTATTTTTTCTGCTTTGTTGTTTCCTGCTTAACTTTCTGGAATTATAAGAGCGTTCTTCATCTAACTCATCAGACTCGATATTAGCCTTATTAACTTCATTAAACCGCTCAGCCCTATCTGATTTATTCATTTTAACCGGTGCTGAAGCAATCTGTACATTCACGAGTTTAGGTTTCTTGTTATCTTCATCACGACTCAATTTTTCAAAATAGGAGAGATTTTGATCTTCCTCATCAAACAGATTTTCCTGGTTCGATATTTCAACCCGTGTGGCTTCATCAACATGCTCAGAACCATTTAAAGATCTTTCGGCTTCAGCATCCATACGACGGATTTCAAACAAAGGAGATTTACCTGCTTATTAATCAAGAACGAATGTGAGTGTAAAGATCAGGTTCTTTCTTCGCATGATAGGTGGAATGCTTTCGGGTTGTATTGGTTGTAGAACATACAGTAGGATGACTAGTAACAGATTAGACATAAAAGATAAAAGAATTTTGAATCATACCTGCAAGTATAGCATCGACTGTAGCATCCAATCTATGATGGACACAACATTCTGTTCTGGATATCATCTCGACAGCACATGAGAATGTAGGAGGCCCTTTCCTCTCAAGGATAGTCTTCTGCACTTTCCGTTTCCTTGCTTCATCATCACCGAGTGTAACACTCTGTACAAATGAGATAAATTATATAATTACTACGCAAAGCATAAACTAACAACGAACCGAAATTAAAAGGACAAGTCGAAAAACAACCTCGATGTCACCAACAAGGATTTGCAGAGAGGGGTTTTTAATTATGCTTTCTATGGTTACTCCATGTGCAGTTGCAACAAGCTGAACGCCTCTCTGAGCAATCGTACTCGCAGCCATAGCCTCAAGCTCTGTCCCAATCTCATCAATTATAATAGTCTGAGGCATGTGATTTTCCACCGCTTCAATCATCACCTATTGTAAAAAATAAAATAAAGGAAATTAAATAACTTACTGCACATTACTAAAAATATATGCAAAGGCGAACGCAGCAAATGAAATTAAAAAAAGACAAGACGGACATTGTGTTGCATATTAACATTTGGAACTTGCATCCTTCTTGCACGGCCTATACCAGAATGAGGAACATCTCCATCACCTCCTATCTCATTGGAAGTATCTATAATCACAACACGTTTCTTTCGCTCATCTGCCAACATTCTAGCAATTTCTCTACAAGAATAACATCAAGCATGATGACATTATTTTCCCGAGTTCAAAATGTAACTAAATAACAACAATTAAAACCAAATTCAATATCTACTTGTGATTTTGACCCATTACTCAACCCGTTCAACCTATCTAGCATACTCAATGATAACATAAGAAAATCTTAATGCTAAAAAGTTAAGAAGGCAATATACCTGATTAGCGTTGTTTTGCCAACTCCAGGTGGTCCGATAACCAAAATGGAACCTCCCCCTTCAACCAAATCACGAATAATTTCTGCACTACCAGATACAGCTCGACCCACACGGCAAGTGAGACCGATTATTTGTCTTTTACGATTGCGAATGGCACTTATTCTGTGTAGAGAATGATCAATTCCTGATCGATTATCATCCGAAAATTCACCAACCTTTAATCAAAGAAACAAGTAAGTTACATAGTTAACTTAACTAAAATAGTAACAACCTTAATCTTTATAATATTATTAGGTTCTTTATTTGTCTTCTTCCTATATCATGACAAATAAAGTTAACTTTTTTATAATTTTAAATTGAAACCAATTTTCTTTAAAAACATTTAACATACTCCCTCCGTCCCAAAAATATATTTGGAAACAAAAAACGATCGAAATAACTTTTGATAACTTTTGTAAAGAGTGAAGAAAGGTACCTTTGAAATTGCATGATTTAAATCTTGAATGTTAACAGGATGATCAGAAATAAGATAATCTCCAGATGGGAATCTAGCAAGAGGCTGTCTACCCAAATCCATAACAACTTCAATCATATTCCCAATTTCCGAATGCTCATAAAGTTTGTTCCTCATTCTCAATGGCACCAGTTCAAGAAACAAATCCATCTCCGATCCCACTTGAGATTCAGACGTCGATGTCGATGTCGATGTCGAAATCGATAACAACCCATTTCCTGTATCTCTGGGTGGTCTTCGAATCTCGGGCACAAACGATGACGATGATGATGATGATGAAATCCTACCACGACGTGTTCGACGAAATGCCGCAGTTGAAAAAGTTGATGGTGGGATTTGGGTAAGGGATTGCCATGATGTGGTTAGATCAACAAGCACAAAATGGGAATTTAAACCACTCATAATTGGTTTAACTTTTGTTACAAATAATAATCAACAACTGTGTGTGTATATGTATATGTATATGTATATGCAGATGATGAGTTGAATTAAAGGAAGATTCTATGGTATCTTCTTTTGCATTGAATTGAAAGCAAACAAAGTAGAAGAGTTGAAGCCATCCACGTGTTTAGGGAAGAGATGTAATCCACACAAAAATTTCTTTCTTTTCTTGCTTATACTCTTCTCTCACTTGCCTATTCTTTTCAAACTTACTACCTAATAACGATCGAAAATTCGGGTTTATGAAACATAAGTTAAAATTTCAATAAGCCATACACTCCTTATATAAACCCAAACAAACACCCACTAAAACTTTTTTATATAATTATAAACTATTTCAATCGTTTTGATTATTAGTAGAGTTAATAAGACAATGAGCTACATATAGGCTCCCCTCGACCCTTGCCTTAAGAGTAGTCCCCAACCAGGGTACATTACCTCCTACCCCGCTAATAAACAAAAACGATAAACGAACGTGCATCCTGCATTCGCCCACTTATAATAAAGCTTTGACTTGTTTTCTCTATTGGTCTAAAATCATCAACACAATCTTCTTCAAAACTAAAAAAAATTCTTGTAAAACTATGTAGCTGGTATAGAAAAGATATGATCGTCTACATATGGAAACAACTTGCATGACTCTAATAAAAATGATAAATATTTATTTTCGTAAGTATAAATGTTAGTTTTTCATTGGTATAAAAAAGCCAAATGAGTAAAATATAATGTCAAACAAGTTATATTAGGTTGTAGGTCATTTAAATGACTTAAACGATTTTAAATTCAAAATTTAGTGATCATATAATATTCTTTTTAATTGAATGATTCAATCGAATTTTTAAAAAATATACATTATTCGTGTGTGTATTAAACCAAAATAAAAATAGATAGGTTATTTTTTACCTCATATTTATGGTTTACTTTTACCAGTAATATGTTGACAATAATTTACATATTGTACTAGTCATCTGTTAAGATGGTATAAGGTCTATATACATTTTGGGGTTATGATTTATCCCCTTACTACATATTCTAAATTTTACACTAAAATACATCGTTAACTTGTACTATACAAATGAATGCATTGTCGGGTTGTATATTTAACACAACAACCCGACAATTCATTCACGACAAATTTCTATTGTCCAATAATGATGTTCCAACTTTTACTACCATCCCATCAAGTTCTTGACAACACAGTCTTTGATTTTACTTCTTGGAACCAAAGCAACGTCCCCTTCATCAAGTAAAACACGATACACTTCCCATTCTCGATCGTGAATCTTGTGCCTTGCAATCTCAACCTACAGAAAGATCAGTTACGTCAAATGGGTTGGGATGTAACATGTCATTTGTTTAGAACGTGTTTATATTTCTCGTACGTATTATCTCAAGACTTTTAATTATAAGAAAATTGCCAAACTTTTGTTACAAAAACGATATTATTTCATTACATAATAATAAAAAAAAACTCGGAATAAAATGATTTAGGAGGTTGTATCATTGAAAAAAAGACTTTATGGAACTTTCGACTTCCACATGTTTGACCCGTTCTCCTTTTAGGTAAAATTTTAAACTGATGTCAGCATTTAAAATAAGCAAATCTTAATCAACCAAAGTAAATTAGTTGGAATTTTCCACCTTAAGACCAAAAGTTTTAATAACCTACCGAGAAGATGCGTATACCAAGACTTGTTATAGCAAGTGTGATGTCGTAAAACACAAGCGGCCGGCCTTTTCCTGATAACTCGACAGGATTAGCCACCAGCAACTCGGTATCTGGACCACGACTCACCACTTCCACTCGAAGAGGTCTAACAAGCTCCATTCTAAGACGCGAGCTCACCAAATTTTGTTTCTCGGGGTCCAGCACCTTCTTTCCATCTTCTTGCATTATTAACAAGTTGACTTCATAGTTTTCTTTCCCTTTCGTGGAGAACCGTCCATATGAGATCTATCATGTATTCTAGATGGTGAGCATTTTTTATATAAAACTTCCTATCTGGTCCTTATACAAGTCACACATGCTTGTTAAAATTATACGAATGATTAGAAAAAAAGAAATCGACGTTATAACACATAGAAGTAACTAGTGAAAAACCATAAACGTTCAGTATCCGTTTGAGACACAAGGACATAAATGAGTACCTGGATATTGTAATCTTTTAGTGTTCGCATGATATCATATACCAAGCCTTTATGATCTTGACAAACTATATGAACGGCCGTATGTGAAGGACTAAGATGGTTGTCGAACGTAATGGACACAGCACCGCCAAATTTTAGTGCACCTCCAGATGTAAGTGCACTGCCTTTTAATTCCAAACCAAATGTATCGTTTGTGATTGCAGGCGGAAGAAATGCCCATCCTTGAGGGTTAGCAGTGATTTCATGACCAGCCAATTCAACCTCGAAACTAATCATGTTATCTCCTAACATCGCATTCAATTGACTTTTTGTTTCCTCCTGTCGGTTTTTTGTATGAAGAAGCTCTCTGCACATTCCATGAGGGTAAAAACGTCAATAAATAAAAAATATAATTTGGAGAGTATGACTTTTGTACCTTGTATCCGTGACGAATAGAAGGTCCATGACTCTCCCGTCTGGTGCTGTGAACACTTTTACTCGCTTAACTGTAAGCTCGAGCTCGCAAAGGGCTTTTGTAACATCTATGAACAAGTTTTTAAAAAACGACTGGTTATTGTATCTTACGAAAGAAAGGGTAACTTAGGAACTCCCAGGAATGGTTGTCCATAATTAAAAACGGAATGATAGTTTAGGATCGTCATAGCAATAGTGCAACATAAGGTATTATAGTTTAGGATCATCGGTTTGGTTCGGTTTTTGCATTGAACCGACCGCACAAAAATTCTGGTTTTTAGAAATTAGAAGCCGGACAGTTTAGTTTTATTTGGTTTTTCGGGTTTTGGGCGGTTAGTTTTTTGGGGTAGACCCAAAACCACACCGAATATATCTGTCTTTTCATAAATAAAAAACCGAACGATCAGTTTTTGCTTTGGTTAGGGTTAACGCATCAAAAAAGACTGCATAGTTCTATGTACCAATTGAAGCCGGGTGAAAGATAGTGAATGGTCAACGAATCCGGTTTGTTTAGAATGTGTAGTATGCTACCAAAGTGGTCAGTTCACACGATTAGTTTCAAGTCCTTTTTAGCATGATATATAAAATACTCAAATAATTTGGTGATAAAATAATCATAGTTATGCCGACTACGACATAAACAATTGATCCTTTTTAGTCAAAGTAAGCTCTATATCACCAACTTGTTACGAAACCTAATCACATTAAACAATTATACACAATCATAGACTATATCTTTGTAAATTCAAATTCATGTGAAACCTCCTAAAAAGTGGAAAAGTAATCATGTATTACTCTCCGAGCGGCATACAACAGTTACTAAGATAATGTATATATGGTATTGATATATACTTGTGTCGATTGGGGGCAAAGTAAATACTCTGCCCCGTCCTGTTTCCGTCCCTAATAGTAAAACGTATATATTGAAAAAAAAAAGCTATATGGGGTACCATGTAAGAGGCCTTTTCGGTCAAAAGTACACCAGAACTTCAAAAGAAAAACCTTTGGTGGCTTTGTTGGCTGCTGAAACTCGGGGCGAAAGAAGAAGATTTCCGACATGGCTGGGGTACATGGTGGGCATACCTCAAGTAGTCTCTCTCTCAATAAGTCCCATCTAGTGGTTGGTTTTCGCTTACCAACCACCCAGAAAACCAAGTAACACCATTTCCCATCTGTTGAAACATCTGTGCCAAACAAACTAATATAAGTTTCTTACTCCAAATTATTTATAAAAAAAAAAAAAAAAAAAAAAAAAAAAAAAAAAAAAAAAAAAAATCCCAGAAGAATTTAAAAGAAACCCATATCAAAAATATTATTTTCTAAAAAAAAAAAAAAAAAAAAAAAAAGATACCTCCTTTAGTAATACTGAGACCAAAAAGAAGAATAATTCTGCACACATCACAGCCAAGGCCTGTTTTATCTGGACAGTTAACAGTGATTAGAGTGTTGTTTTCTCCAGATTCTTTAATCAAGACTGCATCATCATCAATTAAGATGCCCATTCATTCAAGAATTTCCTGATCACATAAAATAGATAAGAAAAAATAGTCTTCTTCTTTTCTCACTAAATCTTGGAGGTTTTGGTATTTGTTGTTGGATATTTTGACTTCTACTTTACTTTTATTAATGGAGACATGATAAAGACAATCTAATAAATATTTTAGCCACCATTTTATATTAAAATAATATTAATCCTTTTGTTTGAATTTAAATATGATAAGTGTTAGACTTTTGCAAGATGATGATTATGTTTCATGAAATTAGTTAGAGTTTGAATTGGTTGAGGCATAAGTTTATGGATTAAATTTGAGTTGGATTTGAGGTTGAGTTACTTATAAATATATAGACAAATTATATATATATATTAGATTATTATCCCGCGATAACGCGGAAAAAAATAAAAATTGAATCATAAATTTTATTTTTATGTAGATTTTAATTTATTATGAGAAAATAGTGTTGTACGTAGAATATATATATATATATATATATATATATATATATATACTTTTACGTTTATACACATATTGTTTATAGTTATAATAACATATACACCTTTATTTTTATACACATGGTTTGATATTTTGTGTATTGAGATTTTAGAATAATAATAAGGTAAATTATAGTCTAAATTAAATGATTCTATAAATAAATTATAATTATGTTTTTTATTTTAGTAGAGATTGAATAAAAGAGAGAATGTAATTATGTATTGTAAGAGGGTGTAAAATGAAAATAATATTTGATGACATCATCAATCTGATCTAACGGCTGACATCAAAGAGGTTAATCCATCCAACGGATTTTGCTTCGCCATGTGGCATTTAAGGCCCCTCTTTTATATTATATTAAAGATATATATATAGAATTAGGATATAATAAAAAGAGATTTAAAATAAAAAGGATAGGGAGGGTTGTGGGGCTGACACGTATCCCAAAATTTAAAACAAAAAAAAACCATGTGAAGGGCAAAATGGTCATTTAACACCATAAATCTAAAAAACCTAACCCTATCATTTCTCTCTTTCAAAAACACAGCCGCCTTTCTTCATCTAAAACTCTAACCCTAACAAATCTCTCTCTCTCTCCATCTCAAGAATCCCGCCGGCAAACCACAACCACCACCACCTGCGACGACGGATTCCGGTGACAGGCGGCGACAGGTTCGGCGGCGACAGGCACGGATTCCGGTGACAGGTTCGGCGGTGACAGGTTCGGCGGCGGAGTTGCTGACGACGGCGAGTGGTTGCTGACGGTGGCGGAAGGCTGACCGGCGGCGGAGTTGCAGGTTCATGTCGGAGTTGTAGGTGACTGTGGCGGCTGATGTGACGTGACTGTGGCGATTTCCTGCGATGATGATGATGATTCCGGCGATGATGATGATGATTCCGGCGACGGCGTTCCGGCGTTCCGGCGATGGTGATGATGATTCCTTTTGTGTATTTTCAGTAAGTTGTGCATAACAAGTTGTACATTTTGTTATTTTTCAGTAAGTTGTGCATTACCAAGTTGTACATTTTGATGTAATAATAGTAAGTTTATGCATATTGATTTTTTTATGCACATTGATTTTTTTATGCACACGTTTTTTTCCGGTGGATTTTTCCGGTGCACATGTGTTTGTTTTTGGTGGATTGATTTTCCGGTGGATTTTCCGACGGTGGATATGTTTTGTATAAAAAAACTTATGTAAAATCAATACACATTATTTTGATAAAATCGATGCACAAGAAAATCGATGCACAAAGATTGAAATAGTTATGCACAAAGATTCAGAAAATAAGTAAATCTGGAAAAAGAAAAAAAAAAAAAAAAAAAAAAAAAAACTAGATTTCCGCAAATTCCTAAAAGGGCATGAAAGTTCGACTTATTTACCATCGTGCCACCGCGAAGATCAAAACAAATGAAGGGCTAGGATTGCTTCCTACTCTTTTTATTTTAAAAACTTTTTACTTTAACCTACCCCTATATATATATATATATATATATATATATATATATATATATATATATATATATATATATATATATATATATATATATAGGGGATGGTTCTTGTGAAAAGTCTCAAATTTGTAAAAAATGTAGGAAGTATTGTGGGATTGACATGTGGCACATTTGTAAAAAAAATATAACTCGAAGGTGCTCGGAATCACCGGAATCCTAGTATAACCCAAGTTTTCGTGTAAGTATATAACTCGTTCGCTTTTAAACTCGTTAGTCAACGAATGATTTGTTGTTTAAGTGTTATAAGTATATCCAATAGAATTTGGGCAGCGCTTCCGCGCTACAAAATTTATGTCCAAAATTTCCTATCCACTTTCCCGCTTAATACGATTCATAACATGTCATCAAATATCGTCATTATGAATTAGTTATTTAAATACCTCATTTTATCATTCAAAGTACAAATATGTATTCTGTTATATTGTGTTTAAAACTGTGAAAAGTATATGTTTCTCGATTTCTTCGTTAACGATTTCAAAATACGATTTTTGGGAACAGACCTATTCAGCCGGCGGCTGAATTATTTCAGGCGGCGGCTGAATTATTTCAGCCCGCGGCTGAATTGCCGAGACAAATTTACAGTTTTGCCATTTTTGCGTTTTTAAGCGTTTTTGAGCTAGATTTCGACATGCAATTGAATATTCATCAAGATTACTTATATATATGTTCAAATATCAGTTTCTTTTGGGTTTTTAGCCACAAATATATAGATCTAAGTAACCTTTTTGTTTAAACCCGTTTTTGTAATAAAATGGTTATAAAACTTTATAAAAACTTGTTTTTATGTGTTAGATTATACATGCAATGAGTTTAGGAAGTAGTAGTAACTATTAGAAGAGTTTTTACCGGATGGAAAAGCTTTGATGATGTTTTGATGGTGATTTGAGCTCCAAAAAGTGTAGAAAATCGTTTATGTAACCCAACTAGATGAACCCTTCTTTCTTCCTTTGATTTTTAGAACGATATTATGGTGTTTTTAGTGTGTTTTAATGGGGTTTTATGGCTGGAAATCTATGGAGTGGTGTGGTGTTTGAGAGAGTCTAGAGAGAGAGTTGAAAGGAAGAGTGGAGTGTGTGTGTGTGTGTTGTGTTAAAATGAAAGGAAAGAAAGAAAATAAAAGATGGAGTGTTTTGGGGTGAAGAGATGGCAGATTCTGCCATATGGAGGGGTCCAATCGGGTTAAAACATGTGCCCCAATCGAGTTACATGCAAAAATGAGTCATCGAACACCTGTCCAGCAGCATCCAGCCGCCGGCTGGAGGATCTTAGCCGCCGGCTGAAGCCCAGCCGTCGGCTGAGTCCATCCAGCCGTTGGCTGAATGGCTGGTTCGGCAGAAATCCCGTTTTTCGTTCTCGTTAAGTATTTTTGTTCGTTAATGTTCCCGATTGATTTAAAGTAAACTTAGGAAAGTTCTTTGTATGTATTCATAGTATTTTAGAGTTCAATTGTTGGTTTGATTTCGATTTCGATTCCGGTTCCGAGACACACGCGTTAAAAGTTTAGTAACGTAAACCTACGTTAAAAGTTTTGTGTGAGTTACAACGAGCTTAGCTTAAAGAGTTATGTCTACGTAACCACGTAGCACATAAAATTAGTTATAGCAAGTATCAAACAACACTTAGAAGTTATAAGTTAGCGTTCTCGACCTTAGTTTAGACGGTTGTCACATGTTCTTATATAATAATATAGATAAAAATTTATTAAACTTTAAGTGTCAAGGTTAAGTGTAGTTAAAATAGTCCGAAAAGGTAATTGTCACGTTTTTGTCCAAAAGTCCGATTTAACGTTTTTGATTATTATGTCTTAAGTGCTTTTGCTCGCTGAAGTGATTTACAATTTCTAAGGAGATTTGGGCAGCGCTTCCGCGCCCAAATTTCATGCCCAAAAATTATACAATCATTTCCGCTCACAAATCACCTAAAACGCAATATCATATATAATATAGTTCAATATAGTCCAAATAGTCTAATGTAAGTCACCATTATTATTAGTTTTACTCATCTCAGTCCAATGATATTATTCACAAAAGTCCAGAATGTGTGTACAAGTTTTAAACAACCAAAACGACGATTTTTGGGAGGAACAGCAGCCCGGTGCGCAGCACCTGCTAGGGGGCCGGGGGGTGTTGCGCACCTCCTTGCTGTTCTTCCCCGTTTTGTGATTTCTTTGGTAAAAACGTTTTGTCACCCATAGATTCCAACATGCAATGAGTTTAAACTTATTAAAACATCTTTTTAACAGTTTATAAAGCATTTTTGGTTACAAAACCGTGGATCTAAAGGTTATTTCGGTTAAAAACGTTTTTGACCATAAAAAGTCATAGATTTGTATAAAAACACATTTTCAACCGTTAGATCTTACATGCAATTGATTATTTGTATAAAAACAGTAAAAAAGAAGAAATCTACCGAAGGAAAAGCTCGGATGATGAGTTTTGGTCGGATTATGCTCCAAAAACCTTTACAAAACTAGTCCTTTTTCGAAATAAATGGCACCCCCTTGCTTCTCTAGATGATTCAAACGTTTTCTATGGATTGAAATGGTGTTTTGATGGTGGAAAGTCTCTGGAAATGGTGTTGGTTAGAGGGAGTTTAGAGAGAAACTTGAGAGGAAATGAGTGTGTGTGTGTGTTTTCAATTTTGTAAAATGAAAATGAAAAGAAAATTAGATAGAGTGTAGTGATAATAGTCTTGGGATACTGTTATGGCAGTAATGGCAGGTCTAGGCTCGAGTTTGATTGGTTGGTGATTTACAAAAACGAGACAAGGACTGAAAATGTAATATTTTTGAATTCTGGCACTAGGTGTTGCGCACCAAAGCAGTAGGTGCTGCGCACCTAGCCCCAAATCAGTGTTTTTCTGATTTTTCGTTTTTACGTTTTTGCTTTGTTGGACCTTTTCGTTAATTGAAAGTTCTTAATTATGATTCGTTATGAACTTAGGAAAGTTCATTATATGTTTTCTTGGTAGTAGGACTTATAAAATTGATTCCGGGAGTTATTCCGACACTAGTTCCGACAAAGTACAGACTCAACAGTTACGAACTAGAACAAAGCGAACACGATAAATGAGTAACTAATGTTCTGAACCGATATAGTAACTGAACAAGTACCTGAATTTTAGACGGTTGTCACATAGATGATGTTACTTGAGAAGACTTGAATATTAATTGCTTTACATTTCGTGATTTTTCGAGTTTTCTGTTAAACTATTAAATATAACTTATATAAATATATAATATAGTTTATATATTATACGGTTATACATGCAACAGGTTTCGCGGATTCGTGAGTCGGTTTACTCGAGATGGGTAGTCCATACCAGCAACCCGCCTACGACTCGTCGACAAACACATATTTTACCTATAACCTCACATGCAGGTTTACCCACCCATTACGTACGGATACCCTTTAATCATATGTTTTTACCTCTTCCATTGTCATACCTTATTTCAAGTTTCCAATAATGGACAGGTAAATTTAAATGATGGCAGGTTACAAAAAAAATATAGTATATCTCACGCAACGGATTAAAACCTCCAACAAATCATTAACATGGTATATATAAGTAAAGTGCAAATCAGAAAGTAAAATTTATGTATGTATCACGATATAATTTAAACAATAAAAAACCTGTTAACATAGTATAATGAGATAAATAAATGAGAACCCTAAACCGAAAATATATGTATTTTATGACCCAAATGAACTTAATTGATTGAATGAGGTGAACAAGCTTAATGAATGGAATATAACAAAACCGTAGGTCAAAATAGATTTTATTAAACATTATTAACCACTAGCTCGACATAAATATCGTTTTGCTAATGTAATTTTTCAAACTAAAATTTCCGTCTAAATTTTTTGACGCCACCACTCTATCGCGTAGATATTATATTAATCATTTATTTATTAAAAGAGCGTTGTTCATTTAATTAGCGGTAATATTAAATACACGAAAGTCGTAAATTAAGATCAAACCACGTGGAGTTAGTGCAATGCACGAGTCACAATGCACACCCTCACTACCATCTATCTATAAAACCTCACACTCTTTCTCTCTCTCTCACAAACCCCAAAATTCTCTCTAAAATGAACAAATCAATTTTACTTCTCTCTCTCCTTCTCGCCGTTTTTTCTACGGCGACCGGCGTCAGTATTTCGCCGGAGACTGAAGCCAGGAAGCTGATCAGAGGTCTCAATTTGTTCCCAAAACATTCCGTGAATATCGGAAACCGTTCGTCTCTTACTCGATCGAAAATTGTTGAGAAGGCGTTTAAGTTCCCCAATTTTGTTGATCCTGATGACGTGTCACTTGATGATTTAGGTCATCATGCTGGTTATTATCAAATTCAACACTCTCATGATGCTCAGTATACTCTCTCTCTCTCTCTCTCTCTATATATATATATATATATATATATATATATATATATATATATATATATATGTATATTATGATTTATTTACTGATTAATAACTAGAGTGTTTGTGAATTGAATAATTGTATTTAGATTGTTAATTATTATTTACAGTATTAGTTTTACCTTTTTACTAAATTTAGACTTAGTTATACTCCCTAACTACTGTATGATTTAATGAATTAAATGTTATATCGTCATCCGTAGAGTTAGTTAACTCGTTTAGGTTATATAGGAGGCATGATTATATCGTCAGCGAGATAATTTAGCATTAGAGTTGCAAGGATTAAGCATTTTGCATAATAAATGTTACTGTATTGAATAACGGACTTAAATAGCATATACAACGACTTAACCTTCCCTGAAGGACTAGGATTCGGCACGTATCTGGTGTTTAACACTAGTATTCAGGTATGTAGCGTTGAATAAGTGTGACAGATTCTCGTGTGCACCTACACCTAATACTACTGTCCTAGTTAGTAGTTTGATAATTATTTGTCACTTATGTGGTTTCGTTGTTATTTGGCTATTTTTGCTACTTACGGAAATGGATGTGATTATAAGTTTTATCTTTTTCACTAGCATCTAAGAATGATGTTTTGGTGTTTTGCAGAATGTTTTACTTTTTCTTCGAGTCACGGAACAGCGAGCATGACCCTGTTGTTATCTGGTTGACTGGGGGACCAGGCTGTAGCAGTGAGCTTGCTCTTTTCTATGAAAATGGTCCTTTCAAAATTGGAGAGAACTTGACTCTTGTTTGGAACGAGTATGGTTGGGACCAGGTGAGAGTTTCTTGGTTAATTATTAGTCATCATATATAGAAAGTGGATAATATTATTGTTATCACTTTATATCTCATTCCTTTTCGGTAGTATTTGATCTAATGCTTTTCCTCTTTCCAGGCGTAAACTTTTCCTCATATTTAACTTATTTTTTCAGCATCACTTTATTCAAGTATCTGAATTACCCAGTAATGTTGAGAGAATTCGTTACTTTATAATAATAGTTTTTCACTTAAGTTGACTTTTGAAAAATATTGTTTGCAAGTACTTGCTATAACTATTTGACATATGTAGGGGTTCTTGAAGTTAAATAATTAAATTAACAATTGTAGATGTTGATGAAGTGTATTTCATGTGCTATATACATGCGTAATAGGGCAGGATGGGCGGTCTGGCCGTTATCATAATGCTTGATAATAGTCCATAAAAACCTTTTCATTTTCAGAAATTTATAGCTGTCTAACTATTTTTTTGTTGCTGAATGTTTGAATTTGATGGTTTTTCTATATGTTCATATTTTGTTTTTATTGTATGGGTTATAAGAAATTAATTTTTCTGTGCAAAACCAGGCATCAAACCTATTGTATGTTGACCAACCTACTGGGACTGGATTTAGTTATAGCTCTGATAAAAGAGATGTTCGCCACGATGAACAGGGTGTGAGCGATGATTTATACGACTTCTTACAGGTCTGTTGTCTTTTAACAACAACGATACCTTCAATACCTGTGTTTTCTTTTTAATATAAGAATATCTCTGAATTCAGTAAACCATTTTATAATTTTGTTATAGGAAATAATTTAGCGGTTTTTAATTATAATATTACATTTCAGGCTTTCTTCACAGAGCATCCTGAACTTGTTGACAATGACTTCTATATTACTGGAGAATCATATGCTGGACATTACATTCCTGCTGTTGCTGCTCGAGTCCACCAAGGAAACAAAGATAAAGAAGGAATACACATAAACCTCAAGGTATCTCTTCGTGTTTGAAGAACATAGGTTTTCTCAGTTGAGCTACTGTGTTTACTTAATGAGTTATTATACAGGGATTTGCCATTGGAAATGGACTTACTGATCCAGCAATTCAGTACAAGGCTTATACAGATTATGCATTGGACATGGGGATAATTAAGGAATCCCAGTATAAACGTATCAACTTGATACTTCCAGTGTGTGAAGCAGCAATAAAGCTTTGTGGTAATGCGCTCTCTCTCTCTCTCTCTCTCTCTCTCTCTCTCTCTCTCTCTCACACACACACACACACACACACACACACAGATTGACACGTGAACTTGCTATAATTTTTTTTTATGATCTCTTGCTAGGCACTGATGGAACCGTCTCGTGTATGGCTGCATACGTAGTTTGCAACGCTATTTTTAGTTCAATCACTTCTATTGCCGGCAATATCAATGTAAGGATGTCCGATTCTCTTAATCCACACTGAATATTTTATAGTCTTAAAAGTTTATTCACGACTTTTATTTACTATTGAAGAAAAAATGTACGAGTGTGTAAAACAGGATATGACATATTAACCATACCTGTCAATTTTGACCCATATACTTGTGAATGGGCCAATTTGAATCGTGTTTATCTCACAACGACCAATTTAAAAAATAGATGAAAGGGGAACGTGAGTTGGTTTTGATCCGTTACACATACGCAACTTGACCTTGGTTTTGATGACTCGTTTGTTCCATACTAAAAAATGACTCGTTTCAACCTGACCTTGGTTTTGATCCGTTACACATACGCAACCTGCATGTACCCGTCCATCTTGCTATTTCAAATATCAATCTAATATGACAATATCTTATTATTTTCTCTTTTTCAGTACTATGATATTAGAAAGGAGTGTGTGGGAAGCCTCTGCTATGACTTCTCGGACATGGAGAAACTCCTTAACAAGAGAGCTGTGAGGCAAGCTCTTGGCGTTGGAGATATAGAGTTTGTTTCTTGTAGCACAAGTGTGTATCAGGCTTTGCTTATGGACTGGATGAAAAATCTTGAAGTTGGCATTCCTGGGCTCCTTGAAGATGGAATTAAGCTGCTTGTATATGCTGGAGAATATGATCTTATCTGCAACTGGCTTGGTTAGTATCTATTGGACACCGTTTTGCGTAATAAGGATTTCTAAATCATGATTTTATTTATTTATATATATATTTTTTGAAATAATCAGGTAATTTTAGATGGGTTAATTCTATGGAATGGAGTGGCAAGGAACAGTATAATGCATCTGCTGAAGTTCCTTTCGTAGTTTCTGGATCCGAAGCAGGCTTACTCAAAAGCTATGGTCCACTCAGTTTCCTAAAGGTATTTCTACTCACTTGATGATTACTTCTAGAGTTGCCTAATAGGAGGGTCGGATGAGTTGGGATATGGGTCAAAATGATTGGCTCGGCCCAAATTTCTATTTTATTTTAATAATCAGTTATTATGTCAAATAAGATTAGAAAATCCATTATTCTATTAAGATTCAAAATTTGTTACTTGATATAATAACATAGGAGGTTTTATGCACTTATAAGTTATAATACACCTAGGATTTCTTGACCAGTTTCCCTTTCAGCTAATTTCTTTATTTTATACGTTTGGCTCATTAAAAATAAAACATAACTTAATCAACCATTGTATTATGGGTTGAATTTGCTACCTCTAATTACATTTAGTATGTTCAATTCTACTTGGACCAACCTAGTTGAGGTAGGCATGGAAAAAAGAAAAAAGGAAATGATGTTTCTGATATTTAAAACCAAAATAGTGCATGAGTCTGCTTCAAAAACGGTAACACCAACAAGAGTATTGTCGTTTCAAAGCAGTATATACTTCAATGAAAATTGCAACATTTTTCTTCTGAAAGTTCTCCTTTCAGTTACCTATTTATCCTTTCATTATTGCTACGAATAAATTGATGGTTAATTTGGGTCTATGGCATTCTGCATCCCTTTACTCTGTCTTTGTTTATATAACTTTATAGATATATTGATCATTTTGTTTAAACTACTTGGCAAGTCAGATTTTAGTTTTCATCGACCAATGGACTAAACTAATATTAATTTCGAGTACATTATTTTGGAATGAAAATTAAATCCGTTTATTTAATTTCCTGCACCAGTCCAAAAGACCCTTCGGTTCAAGTCATATTGTATTCAAACTAGTATTTCATTTTCATTTTCAAACTTTGGAATCATGCATTGAAATGAAAACTTCTCTGTTTCGCTTAGTGGTATAGAACCGAAAAGAGTATTGACATCTTTTGGGTTTGTGTGTTGAAATGGAAAAACAGGTTCACGATGCTGGTCATATGGTTCCTATGGATCAGCCCAAGGCTGCTTTGGAGATGTTAAAGAGATGGACCGAGGACTCGCTTTCTGTATCCCCAGTGGAGCCTGAATCTCTTGTTTCCTCCATATAACGTATGGTTGGTTTTGTAAATAATGCTGGGCTGTCTTGCCTTTGTTACTCTGTACCCTTTAGCTATGGTAGTTGCATCATAAGCGTAGAGGACACAGTAAGCATCTTTTTCTTTTAATCGCTGTGCTTATTGTAAGGACTGCAAATGTTGTTGTTAATCATAGATAAGTGTACTTGCTGTTGATACGATGCTATCTTTCCATTACCCTCGTAGTCGCAAAAAGTTCATACTGCTTTGGATCTCGTTTCGTTTGATATTTTTATGGTACAAGACAAATGAGTTTAATGCATACCCAAATTGCTTGTCAAATAAATGGAAATGTATCCACCATCTCTCTTGTCCACGACCGATGTGTCCCTTAAGCTGTGACATGGAGGCTTCCTGTATTGGTTTCATACTTAAAAACATAATTAATTCATAGGATTTTGAGTTGCTTTATTTTTAAGTTTAACGGCTGTTGTATGAATATCAAGGGCACTTGCTGAATTTCATTTTCGTTTCACGGTCGGAGTTGATATCAAGGTTAATTTCGAGATTCTTCCTTCGCCTTTGCTTTTCTTTCGTTGCAACAACATTGTCCGAGACATAGACAATGTGATTTACACGTGGGTTTTTCACTAGATGTTCGGTCTTGGCACTGAATACAAGAATTTCAGGCAAAGTTCGTCAAAGCTCGTAAATGATTGGTATTGTTTTCATCCTACAAGGAGAAAATGGGTTAGATTTCACTTATAGAACATAAATCTAGATGTTAAGTGTAATAAGGTATCATGTGGTCACATTATAGCTCGTTTAAGAGAGTTGAACAATAGTGATGTTGGTGGATGGTCTAAACGCCGGTTAAAGGCATAAACTGATCGATAAACCGAGTTTGACATATTTCTGAATGGTTGATACCTAATAAGGTTATTACGGTTAAACTAACATTAATGGAGAAACGACACGCAGAAAAACAATTATCAAACACAAAAAATGCATACCATCCGAAAGACGAAGTGAAAAAAATAAGGTGTGATCGTTGTAAAGAAAACAGAAGATCTTAGAAAAATCTTATTTGTTAAAGGCCTAATATATCACGGTCAACGAATCACAAATCCTGATTAAACATGAGTATTTCAAACATCAATGAATTTGGATGATCTATAATCAATGTATTTAGATAATTCAATATGTATTGTTAGATGTAATTAGTGTATATTTACTCAGACTTTAACTTAAAACTGTTTACATTAATATGTTAAGAACCACAAAAAAAGAAAACGAGAAAATTGGTCTTTTACCTAAAAGCTTTGAGACACATGATGATATTTTGTAAACTACGATAACTAAAAATTAGGTACGAGGAAAAAAAAATAGAAAAATCAAATTTAAATAAAAAAATTAAACCAAAGCAAAAATCTTTCGGTTTTGATTTTATCCCAAAAACCGAATCATACCACTTAAGATACACCATTAAGAGTTATAACTTCTTTAAGTTATTATTATGGTCATATGAGTTTATTTAGATCAAAAATGGTATATGCAAAAATGTGTAAAGCAAATTTATTGTAAATTTGTAAGTCCAAAAATTTGTACTCAATTATATAAAAGAAAACGAAACAAGATACTTTATAGTAAGTCAAATTTTCCAAAATATATGAAAAATCGATTGAAAATTAAACTATATTAAACTTACATTAAAGAAAAAACCGAACGTATATAAAACCAAACCGAACTAAACTTACACTAATAAAAAAATCGAATTTATATAAAAACGAACCGCACAGTTTTTACCAACTAAGCTTTGGATTTTTATATACTTAGGAAATATTTGTTTCGACTTATGTAAGCGGCTTATAAGCCCATTTTCTTCTGCTTATAAACTTATCTGCTTGATCTCTTATTTAAAGTTTAATTAAATAAGCTCCTTAAATTAAAAAGTCTGAAATCATCATCTTCTTCTTCTGATCATCTAGTCGACACAGAGAGATCGGGAATGGCTCAAATTCCGAATTTACAGAACGGACCTATCAATTTCACTCCTTTAAGGTTAATCTTCTTTATTAGATTTTTCACCTTTTTTATATAATAATTTAATCCCTTTTCTTCAATTACAGAGATCAATCTCAGAAGGAGCTCTTATCAATTCTTAATACTGTAATAATTTTCAATTCCTTATTATTATTATTATTATTATCCCAATTTCATTAAATTTGTTCAATTATATTATTATTATTATTATATATAGATTCGAGGAAAAAAGTGTTTAGTAATCGATCCGAAACTAGGTGGTTCGCTCTCATTAATCGTCCAAACTTCGCTTCTCAAGGTAACTAACTCAACTCGGTTATTTTCGTTTTAATCCGAAAACAAAACTAAACTAACTACATTACATTATGTTGTTATGAATAAATAGGAACATGGAGCTGAACTGCATCATCTTAATGCCGATCCTATCGAGACTACGTGTACTAAAATCGTCTACCTTGTTCAAACTCATCTTCCTTTGATGAAATTCATTTCCTCTCATATTCATAACGATACCTCCAAAGGCATTCAACGAGATTATTTTCTTTATTTTCTTCCTCGTCGTGATGTTGCCTGTGAGAAAGTAAGCGCCTTTTTTTCCGTCTCTTTTTAGCAAAGAAATTGGTTGGATGATAAACGTTTTTTTTCGCTTTGCAGCTTCTTGAAGATGAGAAAGTTCATGATCTATTAACTATTGGGGAGTTTCCGTTGTACGCTATTCCACTTGATGAGGATATTTTATCGTTTGAACTTGATCTATCTTATAAAGTACGTATCATTACATTACATTACATTATTATTAACTTGTTACGGAATTGAAATCCTAGTTGGTTTTCGTATTGATAGGAATGCCTTACGGATGGCGATACAAGCTCTCTTTGGCATATTGCCAAAGCTATCCACAAACTTGAGGTTTATTTGTTTTGTCTAATTATTCGTATTTATATTAATTGATGATACGTAATCATTGAGATTGATTTTATTTTTAGTTCTCTTTCGGTCTGATACCAAATGTTAGAGCAAAAGGGAAGTCATCTGTACGTGTTGCTGACATGCTTAACCGTATGCAAGCTGAAGAACCTGTCAATTCAACCGATGTAATTCTACATTATACAAATCCATATAATTTGATACATGAGAAAATTAACTTTTTATTTCTAGTAGTTATCATATGTTGATTTGTTATATGTAAATAACACCATTTTCACTTTCTTTCTGAACTTGCAGACGGGCGTTCCGGAGATAAATACGCTTATCATTCTGGACAGAGAGGTACTTTATCTAGTATTAGTCATACATTGATATTATATATTTGAACGTACTTGTTTGAATGATATTTTATTCTTGCTTACATACCATCATTTTACGCATTTGAGTTTAAATTTTCATGATTGTTATGGCATTGCAGTTGGATATGGTTACTCCTATGTGTTCTCAATTAACATACGAAGGGCTTATGGATGAGGTAAAGGCAATATAATCTAGTCCCAATTAAAGTACAGTTCTCACATAATATCTATGATACCAAACTTGACACTGCCCGTCACATTTTCTGACCTGTAATAGTATTTCGATCCCAAACTCCTTTACGTTTATCTTTCTAAGGAAAAAGACAACCTGCTCAAATTTTTAGGTTCAATTAGGCATTCTCTTAAAGCCATTTCTGATTTTGCAGTTTTTACACATCAGTAATGGTGCTGTGGAGATAGATGCATCTATCATGGGTGCTAACCAACAAGATGGGAAAAAAATGAAGGTTCCTCTAAACTCAACGTATGTACTGCTCTATTCTTATATTATCGAGTTACCGCTGGTACATATTTGTTTAATGTTGGTTTTGTTATGTTATGTTTGCATCTGACACTTTGAGAATGATGCTATTTGATTTCAGAGACAAGCTGTTCAGGGAGACTCGGGATCTTAACTTTGAAGTTGTTGTCCAGGTTGATCTATAATAACCATGATGTATATATCTATACGTATTTACTATTTTGATAGAATATTCTTCTGTACTGATATTCATATATGTCCTAGAGGTCCTTTCTTAGTTGCCATCTGCAGTATGATTGCAGGTTCTACGCCAAAAAGCAACATCCATGAAACAGGACTACACAGACATGACAACTACGGTAAGTACATAGTTGCTCTTATGAAAAATGTAGAGGTGTGATTTCAACCCATTATATTATGAATGGGTTAATTTGGGTTATGTTTTATTTCTAATGGACCAAAAAGATAATGTAAAAACAAGTTGGGCCAAATGGGCCTCACGGGTTGAAATCACTCGAGGCATATTTTAAAAAGAAACTTAGTTCAATCTCGAAGTAATATATAATTTTTCCAGTCTATTTTGACATACTAGTTAATTACAAAACATTTTATTATTTTTGGAGAACAAATGTTTCGGATCATCCAGACTCGACCTGCTCTGACCTTTATCAAAATTCGCCCATTCTAACCCGTCGCCGTACCAATTGTCACCCGTTATCACTTTGCCAGTTCTAGAAAAAAATGTTGGTACTTTTTTGGGGGTAAAACACATAACTTCCAAATGATTAAATGGTCCTCTTTTCTCTTAACAATTGAATGATGTTGATTACAGAATCAAACAGTCTCTGAATTGAAGGACTTTGTCAAAAAGCTCAACTCATTACCAGAAATGACTGTATGTGCCTTTCCCCGACTCTTTTTCTCATCTGGTTCATAAGGAAGTTCTTGAAATAACGCCTGCTGTTTTTTAGAGGCACATAAATCTTGCTCAACACTTATCCACACTTACTTCAAAACCTTCATTTCTTGGGCGACTTGACATGGAACATACTATTGTGGAGGCCGAAAGCTATGAAATGTAAGCATACATTATGTCAATTGGAGAAAATACAATTTTTTTTAATAAAATATGCAATATTCGCTATTGGTGCATGTATATTAGTTCCATCTTTGCCACTTATTATTTGTTTGATAGATTATTATGGTCGATCATTCACATACAGCATGGCCGAGTATTAATGTGTCATTTTTAATGTGTACAGATGTTTTGAGTACATTGAAGAAATGATACATAAACAGGAGCCGCTTGTTAGTGTCTTGCGACTTCTTATCTTACTTTCAGTTACAAATGCTGGTTTACCAAAAAAGAACTTTGACTATCTAAGGTAAGGGGATAACACAGATTATATGAATTCATTTTAGTCACAGAGTCTAGAAGTGTCAAAATGGCTGGTCAAAACGGGTATGAGTTGGATATTCAGAATGGTTATTTTTTGGTTCTTGATGAAATGAGCCGGGTCAGGTTGAGTTAATTACTTTTTGTGCACATTTCTTTGTGAATTATAAGAATAATATTCCGTATGTTTTAATTGGGATTACACAAACTATGTTATTACAATTAATAATAATCTAAATTTGTGTATGCATTAATAATAGACGTCTTTAAACCCATTACGCATTTCCGTTTTTAGATGTATTTTCCATTATTTTACACATTTGACCCATTAGAGACAAAACGTAGCCCTAATCAACCCGTAACTAAGTAAATAGGTCGACATTGACACCTCTACTCTTATTATATTCCACTTCCCCGGGGTATTTTGATATGGGAAAAATAATAATTAACTCATTATACTTTTCTCTGTCCTGATTTTTAGGAGAGAGATTCTTCACAGCTATGGATTTGAGCACATAGCTACTCTTAATAATTTGGAGAAAGCTGGGTTGGTCAAGAAGCAGGTTATTATTGCTCATGGTCTTGTAGTTTCTTTCCTAATTTGAGCAAACTAGTCAAGTTTAATTAACTCTGTGTGTTCTTCTCAGGAGGGAAAAAGCAACTGGGTGACCATCAAACGTGCTCTTCAACTTGTGGTCGAGGATATTGACACTACCAAGTAATGTATTTATATGATTACTACCAATGTTTAATTATTCTTCACCACAATACATAGTTATACACATGCACACACACACCAAAAAAAAAAAACAAGAACAAAAGAAACTATGGTAAATTTGAACGCAAAGATTGGTTTCTAGTTTTAGATAGTTTAGTTGTTAACGTTCTTTATTTTTTATTTTTTATTTTTTTTTAATCGACATCTGATATCTTTTTTGTGCCAGTCCCAAAGATGTATCATATGTGTTTTCTGGATATGCTCCTCTGAGTATTCGCCTGATTCAACATGCAATTCGATCTGGATGGTGAGTTTAAATTCATTTTTACTATAGGTGGCAACTCTGACCCATTAACTCATGAATGGGCTGATTCTAGTAATGTTTGATCTTTAATGGGGTTCAAACAGGTAAAATAAAAAGTAAACATGTGAAATGGGTCAAATGTCCCTCAAAAGTGTATTGTAATGCTAAATCATTTTTTTTTAAATTTATTATTGAATTAATATAGTCTTTTGTAATTTAAAGATCATAAAGGACTTGTTACCGTTCTCTTTTTATTTCCTTCTTTAAATGTTACCAAAATGCGTGACTGTGACGGGCTGATTTCTCATCATCAGACCATGTAGCACATTTTTCTGCAGTCTATCCTCCCATTTATTTTTTATTTTATTTCTTTAATTTTTTAAATATTGCAACATATATGAACATACATGTGGCCCTCAGGCGTCCCCTTGAAGAAATATTGAAGCTGTTGCCTGGCACGCATACAGAGTCAAAGAGGGTTAGTGATTATTTAGCATGCCATCATTTCTCTTTTCTTGATAATCATTTTATACGTTCCCTTTCTTTGTATATCATTTAATCATTTTTGATATTTTCGTTATTTAACTTTTTTGCCACATTGTTACAGAGTGCATTTGCAAACAGTCCATCATTTGATATACTTCCAGGAGGTGCACAAATGGACAAGTATGTTCTGTGTAACCCTCATTCTTGTTTATGAAATAAATCACATAATAGTTGTTTCCATGATATTAACATATGGTTTACCTTCGAAAATATCTCAGAGTTCAAGACGGGAGACGATCTCTTGTTCTAGTTGTCTTTGTTGGAGGGGTAACGTTTGCAGAGATTTCTGCACTTCGCTTTCTCAGCTCTCAGGTACTGTATCCAAGTGATGATTTCTTGACTTTTATTTGTCCAAGATCCATAGGTCGTACAATGAGCGGGTTGGATTGACCCGAAACACTTTTTGTTCTACGTTCTAATTTGTATTTAGAACAAAATAGGGTATGGTATATGATTACTGTTAGAGATAGTTTTTGTAGCATAGGGTTTCTTGGTAGTTAAAGTAGCATGTATTTAGTTTCCTGATTAGGTAGTATTTCCCAATTTTGTATATATAATGAGGCATTACCTTCAGAATGAAAAATCACGTAAAACATTACAAGATATGGTTTGCAATATTTAGTACAACTCTGAGCAGCATAACCAGAACCCTAGACCACCACTGCCGGAACACCGGAATCCACTGTTTCTGTCTTCCGGTCCCTGTTCAGATCAAGTATGTTGGCGCCTCTCCTGTAAAAATACGACATCACAACCGTCCAGTTCCACCTGGAATCTAGTGAGAATCCGACCCTGCTTTCTTTCTTGTCCAAATCCACATCTTCCCAGTTCAGATCCAAACCGCTACCTTTTCTGTCAAGATTCGAACGCTAAGCTGCCCCTGCCAGAATTTCAGTTTTCCACTGTTTTCTGTTCTCTCGGAACGATTTTGACCGGACTTAAAATCCCAGATTGCTCATGCTCACCGTAGTTTCCTGTGGGTATTGTTCACACCAGATTCTCAGTCTTTGGTTACAATTCAGATCGAAAGAACTACCTCTTCTGTTAAGATCCGAACCCAAATCCGCCTATGCCAGAATTTCAATTTTCACTGTTTTCTGTTCTCTCGGATCGATTTTTACCGGACTTGAAAACCTAGAGTGCTTATGTTCACGGAAGTTTCCTGTTGGTACTGTTCACACCAGATTCTCAGTCTTTGGTTTCAGTTCCTGATCTCATTCCGGTGTTGTTTGTGTTCATCACCGGTTCAACCATCCTCATCAGTGTCCAACTCACTAGTGCTCACTTTCCCCGACACTGTTCTCGGTCTCTGATTCCAACACTGCTCACTTCCGTTTGATGTTACTTGATATCTTCTACAGCTACTTGTGCCAAACATACCCTATGTCTGCACCATACATAGTGATGCTATGTTTCATCTTTTGAGGTATCTCAAGACCAGGCTCAAGGATGCTCTATTCAGATCAGGTTCCCTATTGAGTGGGTGCAATTTATTGACGACGAGGTATTGTATCTTTGAGGGAGGTAACCTAGTGTCTTGGAAAGAGCAAGAAATAACACACCGTCTCTGTGCGTCTCTAAAAGAAAGCGATGACAGACTTGTCATGCGAAGTGACGTGGGTAAGAAGGCATTTTAGAGAGTTGGCTAAGTGTACGGATCAGATTGATGGAGGGTCTTTCCGTGTTCCTCAACAGAACGTCATTGTGCTAGGTCCTATCATGGAACTACTTGAATTTTGGCTATATGAATGGGAACTATCACAATAAAGTCTCGTCAAGTCATTTGTAGCTACTTCCAAGGCCAACAAATTGGCGGTTAGCTAGTCAATCAACAGGTGGTGAGTCAGAATTGGAGAATCAATTACGATACCGAAGATCCGAACACAATAGAACAGATAGAATTAGAAGGAGAAGGGAGTGGCGCCAAAGGGCATTTTCATATCATTCAATATATCTAATTTAACTATTACAAACGATTATATAGCTGCTAATATATCCAGTTACACTATTTCACCCTCTACTATGAGTACTTGCAATTTCAGCCCCTATAGTATTATTTAGACATGTAACAGTCATACCAGTACTAGTTTGATGTTCTCACAAAGCCATTACAGAAAGCAATATCAGATTTTATTTGTAAGAAGTTGGGCATGATTAATATTTTTGCTTTAGTTCGAAGAGTGTTGGAGATAGTTTATTTGAAGCATAGGTTTTTTTTTTCTGGTAATTTAAGTAGCTTTTAGTTAGTTTTTCTGCTTAGTTAGCGTTTTCATTACAATTACAAAATGGCAAACACATAGTTTATTTGTACAATTTAAGTAGCCTTTTTTAAGTGATTGGTCGAAATGTCCACCTCTAGGTCAAATTGACACGACTAAGTAGTTATGCCCACTCCAAAATTAAAGTTTAGTTTTTTTTTTTTTGTTTGTGGCACAATTTAAGTAGCCTTATACACTAGATGCTTCTTTCAATTTTAATCTTGATGTTCTTATTACTCGCAGGAAGGGATGGCATACGACATTATCATAGGGACAACAAAGATTATCAATGGTAACACCTTGATCGAAACCTTGATGGCGAAGGTGGGTTGAGTCGCCTCTTGCATGTTGTCTGGATTCCGGCTTTGCTTTTCAACTTTTAGTATGAGCATGAGGGTTTGTAACTTGCATCAAGTAGTCCTGTCAAGAGATGGTGACCGTTACCTCAGATTAACCCCGTATGTGATCCATGTTCTCTGGGTACGAGGTTTCATATTATTCTTCACTCTTTATGTTTGTATATGTTCTTTTGAGGGTGTTTTTTTCCGTAATTTTGTCTTTATGCTTAACTTATTCGTCTTATTGTGCTACAAGTTTGTAAGTTCACTGTTAAACCAATTTTTTACATGGGTTTTCTGTTGTTAACTTCCTTTGGCCACCAAAATTTTACCCGGAAATGGTGAATGGTTTTTAGCTTGAAAATAGTTATAGATAATGTGGTGATGCTTGGGTATGCAAGCTGTTTCTTAGTAAATTAACAAGTCGGTGTTATTATCTCACCATTATAAATTTTATATTTAAGCCAAAAAACTGACCTTTGATTGAATCATATCGAGTTACTTCAGTTTTGACTCTATCTCCTGGATCTTCATTTTATCTAAACAAACCCGGAACATACTGTTGGGAAGTGATTTGGTAATTAAACCTTCATGAATCCAGTTTGTTATTTCATTCTAGGTAAAACCCCCTTAAAGTATTAACTTGTGGAGAAAGAACCTTATTAGACAAGTCACCTCTTTTTTTTTTCTCTCTTGGTATGTCATTATACCGTGAGAGGTAGAAAGAATTACAACACTCATTTCACGTAAAATTTTAGGAATTATTTGAAAGTTAGAATATATTCGTAGACCCGATCACTTATTCGCTTTAAAAATAATTTTTTTTGATAAATCCTTTTCATATTCCTTCTATGATGTAGGGTTAAAACCAAAAAAGATTAGTTGTTTGCTCGACGTTTTCTCACGCTTTCGATAAAACCCTCTTGCAAAAGTATTTTAACTATACTTTGGCCGATATTAGTCTCGATGCTACTCGAACCACGCTTTTTCTAAACATATCGGCATTTTGTATAGAGGTTATCATGTCACTAATAGTATCTGTATCACTACCCATGAAAGCCTTTAGCAAGGAGCTAAGGCAGAAAATACAAAGAGTAGGTTTAGTTAAGGAATGCGAAAACATGAGGGATTACAAAGACGAAACTTTACATGGTTACAAATTTAGGCCCCTCAACGCGTTTAATACATCAATAAAACCATTCGAGTATATTACCCTTTTGGTACTCACCAAATAACTAGTTTAAAAGGACATCATTGACTTGTTAATTTACTAATCATAGGGAAGGGATGAACACCGAGTGGCAAACCATGAACAATACATGGCTATTTATTAACACAAAATACCAAGACAAGTTGTAAGATGTATATATTAGAAAGATTCTAAAAGATTGCTATAAAAAGGTCCTCTAATTAAACCATTAGACACACAAAAACAAGTCTTGGTCTTTAAAAGGAGGAGGGAACTTAATATGGGAAGAATTGGGGTATTGAGGCATTGGCCTCAACTTGTGTATGCTTTTGTTTTTGTTCTGCTAGCCACCATTGTTATTGCGGATAAGTCTTATGGTTATGATTCTCCAACCTATAAAGGCGGAAAATTACCACAAGTTAAGCATATATTGCCCAAGTCACCGTATGTGTACAAGTCTCCACCACCACCACCACCAGCAAAACACACATCTTATATTTACAAGTCTCCACCACCACCGGTAAAGCATACATCTTACGTTTACAAGTCCCCACCACCACCGGTGAAGCACACATCTTATGTGTACAAGTCTCCTCCACCACCGGTAAAACGTACATCTTACGTTTACAAGTCTCCACCACCACCACCCTTAAAGCGTACATCTTATGTTTACAAATCTCCACCACCACCACCCGTAAAGCGTACATCTTATGTGTACAAGTCTCCTCCACCACCGGTAAAACGTACATCTTACGTTTACAAGTCTCCACCACCACCACCCGTAAAGCATACATCTTATGTTTACAAATCTCCACCACCACCACCGGTAAAGCGCACATCTTACGTTTACAAGTCTCCACCACCACCTTCAAAGCCCAAGTCTTACAAATACAAGTCTCCACCACCACCCGTAAAACACAGATCTTACGTTTACAAGTCTCCACCACCACCAGTAAAGCACACATCTTACATTTACAAGTCTCCACCACCACCTTCACCCTCTCCACCACCTCCATATGTCTACAAGTCCCCACCTCCACCATCACCTTCCCCACCACCTCCGTACATTTACAAATCTCCTCCCCCTCCTTCCCCATCTCCACCTCCTCCATATATATACAAGTCTCCCCCACCACCTTCGCCATCCCCACCTCCTCCGTATGTCTACAAGTCTCCTCCACCCCCATCATCATCACCCCCACCTCCATATGTGTATTAATTACAACATATCCCTTTCACGTCTCCCCCTCCACCGACTTGCTACTATAATTCCCCTCGACCTTTGATTTATTACTAAAATACCAACATTCTCAAAATTTCTTTACGATAGAAGTATAACTTATTCTCTTTCAACGAATTTGTGTTCTTCAATATATTTTGCAATATGTTTTTATTCTTACACAAATGTATTTGATTGTTAATAACGTCTCCTTGTCTTATTATTTTGGTATTTTTAAATCATATACGCTGATGTTCTTTCAATCAATGAATACATATATTTCATTATGATAGTCATTTTTCTTTTTCATGTAATCAATCTATTTGATGACAATTTGATGCTAATGTTTTTGTTCTCTCTTTTTCCCATAACTTGATTTCTTAAGAACGAAGGAACAAAAGTACGTACTGATGTGTCGTTAATTCACCAACCAACTCTAAAATAGTGTTCGCAACTTCAACTAAACTACCAAATTAAGGGTGTAACGGGAGTCCTAAGATCACACTAAATTCCAGGGTTAATTATCTAAAGTGTCAACTTACTTTCGCTTTTTTTTCTTTTTCCTTTCATCTTTTAGGCATTATACATTGTTTTGTTCCTCTCCATCATCCAAACTTGGTCCCGATATTTCTTTTTGACAACGTTTTATATTTATAACATATACCGCGATATGATTTATACGTGATCATATTTTATTTAAAAAGATCGAGTATACAAACCAAATGTGCCTTCTTAGAGAGTTTCATTTACTTTGTTTTGACCCAAATGTTTTATACTCCTCAACGTAGTACGAACAACATCTGTAACATATGAAGACGTCATCATATATATGATAAGTATAATATTTTGATATAAGTTTTAAATATAAATTAAAACAAAAACTTTTAAAAATAAATATCTGGAGCACTTTAAATGATCAAGCCGAACAAACATAATATATTTAGTTTTGTTCGGTAATCAACTCTAATAATATTACACTACAATCAAAAAACAATTCAATGAGTAAAACCGATAGTGACAAACATATATTTAGTCATTAAGAGCATAAATTTCATTGCTAAAGCCATTTAGTAATGAAAATTGGATGGTTTAGGGCGTCACTAATATGTGGAAAATAGAAGTACAACTTGCCTCAATGATTCGTTAAAATGGTATTAAAACTAGGAAATAAGGCGCACGGGCAACACCTTATATCAGCTCATGGAAAACAATTAGATATTAATTCAGAATGTATGTCAATGTTTAACTCGAAACTTGAAATTCAAAGTGAGAGTAAAACAATATTTGTTGCAAACTTATCAAGTTAACTCTTTCTCTTTATCTTCTAGATTGTAAACTTTCTGATTTTATCATATTGCAACTTGTAGTGATAAGATTAATAACACAATCACAACTCAACACTCAATAATCAACATCAGTAAAACACACATCTTATATTTATCTCCAGTTACAACTATAACTACTTGTGCCAAACATATCCTATGTCTGCACCATACATACTGATGCAACGTTTCATCTTTTGAGGTATCTCAAGACCAGGCCCAAGGATACTCTATTCATATTAGGTTCCCTACGTGCATTTACTGAGGAAGGAGCTTGTCGGATATCTGAATTCTTTGATGCAGATTGAGTTGCTTCCCTGTTCTAGGAGATCAACTATGAGGTATTAGATGTTTGTGGGAGGTAACCTAGTGTCTTGGAAGAGCAAGACACCTCACACCGTCTTTTGGACAAGTGCATCTCTCAAAAAGAGCGATGACGGACATGTCATGCCAAATGACGTGGGTAAGAAGTTATTTTAGAAAGTTGGAGTAACCACAAATGACTTTATGAGACTTTATTGTGGCATTCACCCGTTCATAGAGCCAAAAATCAAGTATTTCCATGAGAGGGCCAAGCGCAATGAAGTTGTGTTGAAGTAACACGTACAGACCCTCCATGGTTCATAACAGTACTAGTTTGAAGTTGTCACAAAGCCATTACAGAAAGCATAAACATAACTTATTTATAAGAAGTTGCACGTGATTAATATTTTTGCTTTAGTACGAGGAGTGTTAGAGATGGTTTATTTGTAGTATAGGTTTTTTTTTTTTGGAAACAAAACTTTGTTATCTAGCTTTAAATAGAACTCTGACCAAAGCTCGTTACCTTTTCATGCAATTATATCTTTACATAAGTTATAATTATATAATTCTTTGTATAACACAATTTTGAAGATTTGTACTCCTTCGTCCCAAAATTATTTCTCATTCACTCGGTTTAAGAAAAGTGTTATTATTACATAGTGCAACTAATAAAACTCTTCTTATCATTTCAAAGCCTTTTTATTCATGGAATTTGGAAACAGACCATAACTTTGAGACAACGAGAAAATGAAAGATAGACAATATATATGGAACAGAGGGAGTATATATTAACGAATTTACTTTTGAATTTTGATGACTTATGTCAATTTGGCCCTCTTCCCTTCTAGTTGTTTTTGCTTTTACGTGTTATAGAATATAACCCTTTTATAGGTGATTGGTCGAAATATCCACCTCTAGGTCAAATTGACTAACTAAACTAGTTATGCCTACTCGAAAGTTAAAAGTTTAGGTTTTGTAGTGGCACAATGATGTAGGCGGAGTTGTTTTGATACTTTTTGTTCTTTTCTAAAAATTGCAAATCTTCATGTTTTGAGTTATTATGAAAATCCTTATTACACTAGTATTTCGTCCAATATCAGATTTTTTTTTTTTTTTCTTTTACATACACCATTACATATGAGCGGAAACGTTTTACATATATCGTCATTTAGCCCAAAAGTTACGCCTTTGACTACCCGTTATGTGTTTGCCTTGCCATCCACATTCTAATTTATACCTACACCCACGTAACACCACAAATTAGTAAGTTTACATTACTAAACTAAGTATTAACACTTACCCAAGCGTTTAAACCACCATTTAAACCACCACAAAACCATCCCGCCACGCTGAGGTGCCAAAGCGGCGTAGTGGCTCTAACTGCGCCGCAATGGCGTAAGTTTCACCAATTTAGGATCGTATTGATCCTCCACTGCGGCGCAGTGGCTCACCTTTCTGCGTAAAATGGTTGTTTCGCCACCATGCGACCCATGTGTAAGTTATTACCTATTTTCACCGCATAATCATTTCATCTACTGACTTTACACTAGAATTCCTCTCCCCATAATAGCAACGCTAATTACTTATTCATTCAACGACATAATAATATTACTCGTAACCCATTTTTATCACCGTTCACCCAATAAGACATATTGGTAATTCAAAAGCATACTTCCACCAATTTCGTGTTAGAATTATTATTTAAAGCAATAACATTATCAAATTCATTCCTAACCATGATAATGTGTAAACACGTGAATAGCATAAGTACATTGTACTTAACTCAGTCCTTCGTTACGATCTAAGACTCGGGTATTGCTTCGTCTTTCTTCTTCAAATCTAATTTAGCCATATGACACCATTTCAACTGTAAGAATTATATTCCATCTTTATTTAACTTTAGACACATATTCAACCCATTTTGCCACCAAACGGGTCAAATGTCAAACACCCCCCAAATACCCGAGATTTCACCAATTTCATACATTTTTTTGACTTCTAAGATTAGTTTTATTCATTTTACGACAATAATTTCACCATAATTATTATAGCTTCTATAATCTAAATTTCTTCCCCACTTTTCTCCAATTATCATTATACTAATCTAATTTTACAAATTACACATGAATACTTCGAATAAACTGCCAAATTAACATCACCCACAATAAATAATAGAGATTATTACAACAAAAATATAACAACTCATATCTTTGTAAAAATCTCCTCATCCTATGGAATTAAAGCTTCTAATCACTATTTAGATGTTAAATTTCACCAAATTTCACTTTAATCGCTCTAATTTGATGCAAGTCGAAAATTTTCTTTTATTTTCTTCCTAATAGGTACACACACATATACATCTCTCTCAAATTTTCTAGATTTCTCTTTTCTTCTTCTAATTTCTATTTAAAACAACCGGTTAACTATATTCGGTTAACCAAAATATCGGTTAACCTTTAACTGGTTACTTGGTTAACTAAGCAATCTTTCTTCAACTATGGAATACATCCATAAACTTAAACTAAATATCTGTAACCACATTTTGAAAATTATAACTTTCACATTGTATAACCAACTATTAATACTAATTGATATCACATTATAAATTTTAATGACTTAACAATGTAATTTATAAATAAGTAAATGCAATTTGTCATCCAAGCTTGGCCATAAAGCAGGAGACGAACATTTTCCACCCAAATTATTTAATTAATCACATCATATAAAAAATTACTAATACATAAGCTGGTTAATTTTTATTAAACTCATTACATGCGCAATAGACTAAACAAGTAAATAAATATTAAACTAATTAGTATTATGTTTTTTCTTTCTTCAGTTTTTCGGTTAACCATCCGCCACCCAAATCATACAACCATAACTGAACCGAAAAACTGAAAAAATAGTCGCTTTGGTTAACCACACCGAAATTTCAAAAATTAAAAATCAGTAACATTTACATGTTTTATCGTTGATATTTTAAACACCCCGAAGTATCACTACCCATGAAAGCCTTTAGCAAGGAGCTAAGGCAGAAAATACAAAGAGCACGTTTGGTTAATGAATGCTAATACATGAGGGGTTATAAAGGCGGAACTTTACATGGATACACACTCTCAATAATGATTTATTTGAATTGATTTATAGATTAAAGGATGTACGCGTTTAATACATCAAAAAAACCATTTCAGTATATGACCCCTTTGGAACTCACCATATAGTCTCTGGCTAGGTTTAAAAGGACATCATTGACTTATTAATTTACTAATCACAGGGAAGGGATGAACACCCTGAGTGGGAAACCATGAACAACAATACATGGCTATTTATAAATAGAAAATACCAAGGCAACTAGTAACTTGTATATATTAAAAAGATTCTAAAAGATTGCTATAAAAAGGTCCTCTATCAAACCATTAAACACACAAAAACAAGTCTTGGTCTTTAAAAGGTTGAGGGAACTTAATATGGGAAGAATTGGGGAGTTGAGGCATTGGCCTCAACTTGTGTATGCTTTGGTTTTTGTCATGCTAGCCACCATTGTTATTGCGGATAAGTCTTATGGTTATGATTCGCCAATCTATAAAGGAGGAAAATTACCACAAGTGAAGCATATATTTCCCAAGTCACGTTACATGTACAAGTCTCCACCACCACCAGTAAAACATACACCTTACGTTTACAAGTCTCCACCACCACCGGTAAAGCACACATCTTACGTGTATAAGTCTCCTCCACCACCGGTAAAACATACATCTTACGTATACAAGTCTCCACCACCACCACCAGTAAAACGTACATCTTACGTTTACAAGTCTCCACCACCACCGGTAAAACGTACATCTTACGTTTACAAGTCTCCACCACCACCGGTAAAACGTACATCTTACGTTTACAAGTCTCCACCACCACCGGTAAAGCGTACATCTTATGTTTACAAATCTCCACCACCACCGGTAAAACATACATCTTACGTATACAAGTCTCCTCCACCACCAGTAAAACGTACATCTTACGTTTACAAGTCTCCACCACCACCGGTAAAGCGTGCATCTTATGTTTATAAATCTCCACCACCACCATCACCGGTAAAACGCACATCTTACGTTTACAAGTCTCCACCACCACCGGTAAAGCGTACATCTTATGTTTACAAATCTCCACCACCACCGGTAAAACATACATCTTACGTATACAAGTCTCCTCCACCACCAGTAAAACGTACATCTTACGTTTACAAGTCTCCACCACCACCAGTAAAACACACATCTTACATTTACAAGTCTCCACCATCACCTTCACCATCCCCTCCACCTTCTTACATTTATAAGTCCCCACCACCCCCATCACCATCTCCACCACCTCCCTACATATACAAGTCTCCTCCCCCACCATCACCATCTCCACCACCTCCATATGTCTACAAGTCCCCACCTCCACCATCACCATCTCCACCACCTCCATATGTCTACAAGTCCCCACCTCCACCATCACCTTCCCCACCACCTCCGTACATTTACAAGTCTCCTCCCCCTCCTTCCCCATCTCCACCTCCTCCATATATATACAAGTCTCCCCCACCACCTTCGCCATCCCCTCCTCCTCCGTATGTCTACAAGTCTCCCCCACCCCCATCTCCAAATGTGTATTAATCACAACATATCCCTTTCAGGTCTCCCCCTCCACCGGCTTACTACTATAATTCCCCCGACCTCATATTCATTACAAAAATACAAACATCCTCAAAATTTTATGAGGATATTAGTATAACTTATTCCCTTTCAACGAATTTGTTCTTCAATGAATTTTGCAATATGTTTTTATTCTTACACACATGTATTTGAGTGTTAATAACGTCTTCGTGTCTTATTATTTTGGAATTTTTATATCATGTATGCTGATGTCCTTTTCAATCAATGAATTCAAATATTTCATTATGATAGTTATTTCTTCTCATGTAATCAATATTTCTATATGATGACAATTTGATACTAATGTTTTTGTTCTCTCTTGTTTGCGTAACTTAATCTTTTAAGAAAGGAAGGAATAAATATACTAATGTATCGTTAATTCACCAACGGGTTAATTGTTTGAAAATGTATCGAACTTTACACCAAAAACTATTGTATGCATCCATCTTCGAAACTATCTATTGTATTCAGTTATTTTCCAAATTAATCTAATGTCAGCACAATTTAACCTTTAACCTGCTCCATGATGACGTGGATCAGGTTTTATATATTTCTAATGATCTGGCAGCCACGTAACTAGAAAAAAAAAACATCTTCTTCGTTTTGCTAGAGAGAGAAAAAACAACAACCATGGCTTCTTCATCAACCATGTCTATTGCTGCTCTGCATTCGCTCAATCACCAATCCCCGCACCAACTGTCTCTCCAACCGCTTCTCCTACCGCAACACCTGTGGTTATCCCTCCTTTCGTCGCTCCAAATTCTTCACCGACTGAATCTCCGATGGCTTCTCCACCTGCTCCTCCTACCGTCGACACACCCGCTGGTGCCCCGGTTCCTTCCATTGCTTCCACACCTACTGATTCACCTACTTCTGCACCTAGTTCCGCTACCTTAAACAAATTTGGAGTTGCCGGATCTGGTGTCGTTGTCGAGGCTGCTGCTTTGCTTATGTAGAGATCTGATATTGTTTGAGTTTTTTTTTTTTTTGTTCGTTTGTGATTCTTCTGATTTTCTTTTTGTACAATAAAATACAATATATAGTTTCTAAATTGTTATCTGTAACTGAATCTAGAATCTCGTTATCGATTTTTGACTTATAATCGATTATGATTTTGTTTACGCTTTACGTTTCAGATTCGAAGAAACTAGCCAATTGCAGCTCGTCGGCGTGAAGAAATCGAAGAAGATGGAGAGCTGTTTGAAGTTATTGATAAGCGTAAGCATAAACTTACTAATTCTTTGTTCTATTTCTGTAATTCTGTTAGCTTTGTTTGATTATTCATGATTTTGCTGTTTGTTACCAATTTAACGAGTTTTTGTCCGTACGAAGGTTATAGATTTGTTAACTATTGAAATCGTTATGAATATGATGAATTAATGTATATGTATATGTATATGTATAAAATGTGTGGTGGCAGTGGTGAATTTGGGATGAATAGGAATGAATAGATTATAGATATAGATGTATTGTATGTATATATATTGAATTTTATTTTTTGACTTTAAAAGGTGACATGGCGGTCCACATCACATGGTCAATCATTGAAAAATCCAAAGTAACCGGCAACCTTTTAAATAGGTTAAATCGTGCTGACATTAGACAAATTAGGAAGATAAATGAATACAATAGATGGTTTAGAAGATGGATGCATACAATAGTTTTGGATGTAAACTTCGATGCATTTCCAAACAATTAACCCATTCACCAACCAACTCTAAAACACTGTTGGCAACTTCAACTAAACTGCCAAATTAAAGGTGTAACGAGAAGTCCTAAGATCACACTAAATTCCACAATGATCGGGGTTAATTACCTAAATTGTCAACTTACTTTCACTTTTGTTACCAGGCATTGTACAATTTTTTGTTCCTCCTCATTATCCAAAGTTGGTCCCGATATTCCTTTTTGACAATGTTTATTTAATTAACCCGTATTTAAAGCCTATATTGTAATATGATTTAGACGTAATCATCTCTTATTTAAAAAGATAGACTATACAAACTATGTAAACCATACCTTTTCAAAACGTTTCGTTTACTTCGTTTTGACACAAAATGTTTTATAATCCTCAACAAAATATGTACCATATCTACAAAATATAAAGACGTCATCATATATAGGACAAGTATCATATTTTGATATAAGTTTTAAATACAAATTAAAGAAAAAAACCATTTTTAAAAATAAATATCAGGAGCACTTTAGGCGATCAGGCCGAACAAAACAAAATGCATTACCTAAAAGATAACGAAAATCAAAGTAAGTTGATATTCTAAGTAATTAACTCTAATAATAATATTACACTACAATCAAAAAACAGTTCAATGAGTTAAACCATATAGGGACAAACATATATTTGGTCATTAAGAGTATAAAATTCATTGCTAAAACCATATAGTGATGAAAATTGGGTGGTCAAAGGGTATCACTAACATATAACATTTAGAAGTACATCTTGCCTCAATAATTTGTTAAAATGGTATCAAAACTAGAAAATAAGGCGCAAAGGCAACACTTCATATCAGCTCATGGAAAACAAGTACATATTAATCCGGAAGTATGTCGATGTTTAACTCGAAACTTGAAATTTAAAGTGAGAGAAAAACAATATTTGTTGCAAACTGATATCAAGTTAACTCGATGTCTTCTCCCCTGGATGGTAAACTTTCTAATTTTATCATATTGAAACTTGTAGTGATAAAATCAATAACCCAATCAACTCAACACCCAATAGTCCACACACTTTATAATAGCCCAAATAACCTAGAAAATGAGACCCAGATATTATTTACTAACATTAAAAAGAATTTTCAGGTGGTGCGGGATTACTTTTCCTAATATTTCTTCGGTGGTAGAGTTAATTGATTTCGGTGCTAGTTGGGGAAGATGCAAAAAGGAAAGGAAGATTTTTCTAATCATTTTGCATTGTTATTTATGGTGCATTTGGTTGGCAAGAAATAACATGGTTTTCAAGAAATTTCGTAAATCTCCTTCGGAAATCGTCAACGATATTACCTCCACCTCTATGTTTTGGATAAAAAATAGGAGCAATATTTCTTGTAATTGGGTTGTTTGGCACTTTAATCCTTTCATGTAACTTTTGTACTTTTATTTGCCGCCTTTAGCTTCTTGCTAAGTCGCGGTTTTATTAATATCATTTGCCGTTTCCAAAAAAAAAATACTAAAATACTTACATGACTCATTTAATTAGATAAAATAAATTATTCTTGTAAAAGCGTTGAAAAGTATTAATAAATTAGATGTCGTCAAGTGGTCGAGAGCTTATTTCCCGCTATATCGTTTTAATCTGATGACTACTAATAGTGTTGAATCTTTCAACGGGTTATCTTTTCATGACGAAGTTGTCGAGTTGTATGCTTATAGAATATATGCGAGCAACTATTCAGAAAATGGTACTATGAACGTAGCAAAATTACACGTATATAACTTATAAACTTCCGTTAAACTCTTACGAAATTGTTTTCAAACTATCTTTACTCAAAATATATAAATTCTTCAAATGTCGAATGTTGACTTTTTAGTTGACTTTTTAGTTGACTTTGACTCTTTATCGTAATCGTTGACTTTGACTAAAGTCAACTCTCTTTAAACGTTGAACTCGATGGACGTTGACGAAACTTTGTTTGTCAACATTCAATCTTCAAATGACATTTTTGTTAGTCAATTTCGGCTCGAAATGTCATTCCCCTCTAATCGTCGTTATTGACACAACTTATCGATATCTTCTAGTAGTCAGTATTGACTCGAAATATCGTTAAATATCAATTCGTCATTATTGACTCAAATTATCGATATCTTCTAGTAGTCATTATTGACTCGAAATACCGTTATCTCCCACTTGTCACTTTGACTCGAAATATCAATCTTTTCGAACACTTTTGAATATACTATATAAAATAACGTTAATTGGAAGGCTAAACCGGACTAGAATTGATCTTAGAGGTTGTAGGTCCCAGATATTGGATCAACAAGATTAAACCTATTGATTATGAGGCGGAAACTCAATAATCAATAGTTATAACACAAATAAGAATTACTTACTAACAAACACGAATACTTGTATTAATATTAAATCACTTAAACCTTAATACAATCAGTATTCTTCAGTGTCTACTTCTCTATGTGTTTTTCTCTGTGAAGCATTAACCCTAAACCTAAACATGTTGTTCTTTATATAGGAAAACATGTTCATTTGGCTTGAGCTACTAATGAGCTTATGAACAATGCAATGTCCATTAACACCCATGACAGACTTAGCCCACGAACAATACAATGTTCGTTGGACCTAATAGACACGAACATGAACATTAATGATGTTCGTTTATACATACCAACATCATGTTCGTTTCATGTTCATTTACATAGACTATCAATACAGATTTAAACATATCTAGAACAACTGTCACATATATTGCACCAACAGAGGTACATAGATTTACTCAGGGTTCTAAAAAACGAGCCATGGCGCCGAGGCGCGACCTAGCCGTTTCGAAAACCTGTAAGTCGTGCTGGTTAGGCGTGGCGGCTAAAAAGCTTTCCTAGGCGCCCTTTTTCGCGTTACGCCACACGTTTTTGTGTAACGCGTTATGGGCCAATTAATTTTTTGGGCTTGGTTTGGATAAAATTTTAGTAAATTGGCCCATTGGGGGAATAAGGGATGAAATCTACTTCTTTCCTCTGTGTCTTTCTAATCTCTCCACGGCTCCACCTAACTTTTTCCTAGCCAAATTTTGATATTCAGCAACCATCATATGATTCATAGCTTCAATTCCTTAATCAATGTAGCTGATTAAAGACCTAGAGTGAGAAAGAACTAAAAAGGTAAAAAGTAATAACCTAACAGGTATGTTTCGAATTCAATGATTTTTTCGAATTTGTTTTTATTTTTTCATGTCGGGAAGGCCAAAAGCTCCTATTTTGTTGGTAAAATATTCAATATGTGGGGCTTGTAATTTTTTTTTTAACTTCGTTTAGAAATTTTAAAATTGCATATGTAAGGTTCATTAGGCTTGTGAGTTGTAAATTGTGATAGTAGTCAAAATATTTTTAGGCCTATTTATGTCAGCCATTGTTCTAATGGTTCTTTTTTATGTTCTTTAATGTTATCATATTATAATATACTCATATATGTGTTTTTAAGTTGCTAATCTGTCTTTTTTTAAACAAATATATGAATGGCTGGTAGTGTAGATCAAGATTCTAACTTTGATGGTGGAACGGATCCAACAACTACAACAGAAGGTACTTCAAGTGTGGATGCGGCCTTGAAAAGGAACTCGGATGATCCAGGATGGGATTATGGCACTTTGTGTGATCCTCTCAATAAAGATGCAATCAAATGCAAATTATGCGGGTTTATATGTAAAGCGGGAATCACCAGACTAAAGTACCATGTTGCTGGACTAAAAGGAAAGGGTGTAGCTATATGTAAGAATGCGAGCAAAGAAGATAAGGCGGTATGTGTCGCTTTACTTGAGAAGCCAAAAGAAAAGAAGAAAGAGAAAAGAATACGAGAAGAAGAAATGAGGGCAGAGGTTGAACTTGAAGCTGAAGATAATGTGTTTCATGCGGGATCCAAGAGAAAAAAGTTAAATTTGGGTCCTTTGGACAAGTTTGTAAATCCTATTAATCTCGAAGTTCCAATTCTTAACACGCGACAACAAAATATTTTAGATGATATTTCTAAAGAACGAACACATAGTGTACATCAGTTTTGTGCGCGATGGATATATGAATCAGGTATTCCTTTTCATTCGATTGATAATGATGCGTTTAAAATGTTTGTTGAAGCAGTTGGGCAATATGGTCGAGGTTACTGACCTCCAAGTCAATATCAGCTTAGAGAACCATTGTTAAAGGAAGAAGTTGAAAGAACTAAAGGGCTTCTTAAGAAACAGGAAGAAGAGTGGTCACGAAATGGTTGTTCTGTTATGACAGATGGTTGGACAGATCGAAAACGAAGAAGCATAATGAACTTTTGTGTCAACTCTCGAGAAGGTACAACTTTTCTTTCTTCTGTTGAATGTTCCAAAGATGCACACACGGGGCACTTCATATTTGATTATGTTGACAAATGTATTGAAGATGTTGGGCCACAAATTGTGATTCAAGTTGTGACGGACAATGCTGCCAATAATATGTCGGCCGCTAACAAGCTAATAAATAAAAGGCCACAGATGTTCTGGACTTCTTGTGCTGCACACACCATCGACCTTATGCTTGAAGCAATTGGTAAAGAAGGTAAATTCCAAGAGTAGATCGCTAAGGCAAAAGCTTTAACTATTTTCATTTATGCACATCATAGAACGTTGGCATTAATGCGCAAGTTTACAAAGTGTAAAGACATCGTGAGGCCGGGAGTTACGAGGTTTGCTACATCATTTCTTACATTGCAAAGTTTGATGGAGAAGAAGGAAAAGTTAAGAATTATGTTTACTAGTGATGAATGGACGCAATCTAAATGGGAAAACACTAAAAAAGGAAAAGAAGCATATGCTAACGTGATTAGCCGGTCTTTTTGGAACGGGTTAAACTTATGCTTGAAGGTAATTTCCCCGTTAGTTAGAGTCCTCCGACTAGTTGATGGAGATCAAAAGCCTTCAATGGGCTTTTTGTACGGAGAGCTTGAACAAGCCAAAAAGGATATCAAAATGGCTTTCAACAATGTGGAGAGTAACTATCGCCCTATCATAGAAATTATAGAGACAAGAGCAAAAGGTCGTCTTGATAGTCCATTACATATGACTGCTTACCTGTTGAATCCATATTATTTCTTTAAAGATCAAGGCATAAAAGACAATGTTATGGTCTTAGATGCTGTTTTCACATGCCTTGAAAAGTTTTTCCTTGGTGATATCGACAAGCAAGACCAAGTAATATATATTGACCTCCCAAAGTACAAGGTAAAAGGAGCGGATTTTGGAAGACCGTTAGCTGCAAAGGGGTGCTTAGAAAATAATGACTCTTATGATCCAGGTATGTTATATAAACTGGTATGTTATATAAACTATAGAGTTGTACCAAAAAAACACTTGAATAAACTGCATAACAAACACTTATAAAAAATACATGATATTGCGTAAAAATGGGGAAAAAAAACTACAAGTTTCTTTTTTCTTATAGGTACTTGGAGGATGACTTATGGAAATGCAACTCCGACTTTGCAAAAAGTGGCTATAAAGATCCTTTCATTGACTACAAGCTCATCCGGCTCTGAAAGCAATTGGAGTGCTTTTGAGGGGGTAAGTAGTTATGCACTATATTTTAAGAATTCACATCATTAGTAGCTACTTAACAAGAAATTTCATTATTATCTAATTTTATTGTAATTTGTTAACCAGATACACACAAAGAAAAGAAATAGGCTCGATAGTCAAAGATCACATGATCTTGTTTTTGTTCAGTTTAATTCCAAACTCATCAACAAGTGGGTAAGAGTTAAGAATAAAAATACAAATGTTTTAAGTTCTCCTGATGCTAGTAAGGCACAATCATGGCTTGTTGCTATTACCGATGACGATGAAGAAATGGAGGAAGGTGATGGTTTAGATGTTGGTGGAGAGGCGATTGGTGATGTACCCCCAAAGGCTAGGGAACTCCATGATGATGATTCTGTATCAGATGAAGAACAAGTGGAAAGTGAAGAAGATTTTGAATGTAATTTCGGTGAAGAAGGTTTTGTGGAGACGATTGAAGATGATTGGCAAGAATAGTTTCGTTACTGTCTTCATATTCATACATCTAATCTAAAGTCCCATGTTTTGTAAAGTTCCCCAATTGTTTTGTAAGATAACACTTTTGTAAACTCTTAGTATAAATGTAAATTGGTGACTAACTTAGATTAGATGTATATTGAAATGTGAAAACATCGGTTTTTTTTGTTAATTTATTGCTTATTAATATAACTTAAATATTATGTATATATATTAAAATTATATCTATAAAATTATAAAATATATTAAAATTTCGCCGCCTTTTCACGCTTTGAAAAACGCCATGTCTCGCCATGTCTTGCAAAAATTGAGGCTTGTTGTTGCCGCCACGCCACGCCTCACGTTATTCACAACCTTGGATTTACTTGATGTTTTTGATCTAGGGCACTTAGGCGGCGGAGTGTTTTTTGCTGATTGTCACCACTACACCTGCTTTGCTCATTGTTGTGAGTGTGCGCATCCCCATTTTTGTTTTACTTTTGGGGCTGAAAAGCGTGATACATCTATATATATTATTATTTTGTCTTATATACTTTGTGAGTTAGGACTTGCCTTTAAATAGTTGTCACTTACTTGTATGGCCTCTGGCTTGCAAGACCCTCGGTTTACACATCTTTTAGATTTATGAGCCACCGCTACATATATATAGATCTATATGGGTTTGACCAACCTTCATCGCTGATATGAGATTATGACGGTGTGTTGTCCCTATGAGTCGATGTTATGAACGTTAGTTATTCGTGATATACTTGGTTTGACACACCAAGGTGGGGGTTAGTCGGTTTACTTGTCAGGTTCAGATGTATTGATATCTAGGGCAATGTTCTCACACTTATGTTATAAACCAAGACACTTACTTATAAACTCTTATTACTTATGATTTAAAGATGTTCTTATTACTAAATTGCATGCGTGGTTTTGTCTAAAACTATGCAAATCATTCACGAACATTATGTTTACGTCGTATTTTAACGCTTTTCAGGAGATTGAGATACGCATCGATTGTGGAGTTACATTATTTGCTTTGGATTTTGTGTGGAATTTTGAAGAGACATAGCTAGACGTAGTTCAGTTTCTATTTAAGCCACAAACTGATTTTCATGTTGTTTTTATTTTGTATTGTTGTAACTCCTGAACATTATTAATGTAAACTTAATGTTGTAGTTTTATTCGATGTAATCTTGGTCTTCTGATACCTATAATACTGTACACCTCGGGTTTTCGCCTGAGCGGTGTGTGACACAAATAAATAACGCGTGATAAACGAAACAATAACAATAACAGGGTCAAAACAAAATATCGATAAAGTAAAAAATGATAAATGGCACACCGAAATGATATCTAGAAAATGTGGTTGTCACACATTAATGATGTTATTTGACTAATTTTGAGTGCTCAATTTTCATTACTATAGGTCTGTCTCTAATTTGTTAGCGACCAAATAAGGTTATTTTTTGTCACTAATTTTGTTTAGTGTCTATTTTTTTAATGGTGACGAAATAAGATTATTAGTGAATTAAAATATTCATCATTAAAACCTATTTTTTATAGTGTCAGTGAGATGGGAGAGAAGTTGTTTTTTGGTTCGCGGATGTCGAGGTGTGTTTATTATTGAATATTTTGTAACCTCTATTCGGGAGTTTTATATCTTTGTTTATGTATTTGTATTTATTTTCGAGTTTTTCTTTTGCTACGATGTTCTCTAACTTGGAGAGCATGCTTCCCCTTTTTGTTTCGTTTTTCCTCTTTTTATTTGGTTTCAATAAATGGTTGTTCAAAAAAAATATCTATATCAATGACTTATTACTTCAAAAATATTATTATATCCTTACAAAAATAAAACAAGTTTCGAATAATATAAGCTGTTTTAATTTGGTCTTTTCAATCAATAGTTGCCAACGTTTTCATGAAATTGATACCCTACACAAACGGTTGGCATGTGGGGATTAGATATAGACATTCCTCCTATATTCTAGGATTGATGGATGAATTATTGGCGTCTTTGTCAAAATGACTTCTTAGGTGTTACACATACATATATATACCACAATTATTGGTATTTAGATCCTAATTGTGAACCACAAAAGATGATTAGATCACAATAAGCTTGAATATGTATCAAAGTTTAAAACACTACTTTAAGTATATGAAAAGTCCCGACAATTAAGAAAGATTTTTACAAGACACCATGTTCGAGTTTGTAAATTACCAAATAACTAATAAGTTAAATGATCCAATCAATATAAATTTTTTCTATAGTAATTCAATTCCTCCTAAAATCTAAATTATAATAATTTTTTTAACGAAACAAAACAAAACAGGACGATCAAAGCAAATAAAATATGTAATTGTAATATATTGTGATGGGTTCCTCCTAATGGGAAAACAAATTATTACATATAGAATTTAGTTAATAAAAATATGCATTAACCAATACGGGTCCTGACCTACCATATTAAATTATATTTTGCCACCCAAAACCAAATTATTCAAAGACACTTATTTTTGTTCTAATTGTTTTCTAGAAGAACTTCATTTTAATATAAAGGGCTTATCCTAGTGGAAGAATAAATCTACAATCTTTTTTACTAAGACTACGTTTGAAAAAGGTCTAAAATGAGCTTAAAAAGGCTTATTTGGATTTGATTTTTTTTTTTTTTAAAGTTTATTAGTAGAGCTTATCTAAAAAATTAGGTTATGGTTTGAGTTTGTATTATGCTAAAATCCATAATAATTTTTATAAAATTTGTTTTATTATATTACTAGATTATTGTCCCGCGATAGCACGGATAAAGATGAAGTTTGACTCGTAAATTTTTGTTTATTTAGATTTTAAGTTATTATAGAAAGATAATGTCATACGTATAATAACATATATATACATTTATGTTTATACCTATGTTGCTTATAATTAAAATAAAGGAAAATGTATTGGGTGGTCATTGTACTACCTCAAAAAATCCGTATAGGTCATTGAACAAAATTTTCGTCTATCTACATCACTATACCGCAAGTAACCGTTTATTTAAATCATTTTTTTTCATTCAACCGGTTTTTAACCGGTGACGTCACCCCCACTAGTTTTCTCTCTATCTTTCATTTTTAAATTGCAGAAACATACAACCTGATCATCATCATCATTCCATTTGGTAAACTTAAAAAGAAACACAAATATAATCATACAACCTCATCTCTGTAACGCCGTTTTAGCTCCGACGACTTCCATTTCGTTTAATTTATGTAAATAGCCTTGAGCTCCGACATCCACTAGCCTTTTCCGGCAACCATCGCTTCCTCCGTTCATTAACGCGCTCACAATCGCTACCGGAATCTTCTTAGGAACCGATCTGTGTTATGAAGCATAGATGATGAAGATAATGAAGATAATAACCGAGAAACCGATCTGAACACGATAGGGAATCGATCTGTGATGAATCCAGAGATCTGAACACGATAGGGAACCGATCCGTGATGAATCCAGAGATCTGTGTTATGAACATAGATGATGAAGATGAAATTGTAAGCTGCAGTAAAATGTTCGACATCCATCTTTCCGAAAACCCACTTCCCTACCTCCTTAAACCCCCCAACCGTGGTCCATCATCATCAAGCAGCGGATCCTTTAGATCCGCCCCGTTTCAGGTATACAATTAGCATCGATTTGAAGATTAATGAATTCAAAGCTAGTTTCACTTTCCAATTGATCAACAGAATCATCATTTTCCGGCAATAATAGCTCCGTTTTATGTTGTCGGACGCCTTTTTAAAACAAGTTAAAACCTTTTCTAGTGAAGAACTGGGTGAAGAATTCAGTGACGAAATGAGATCCTTGGTGTAAAATGGTCCCCGAAATTAGGCTAGCCATTGTGGCTACTGATTTTTTTGTTCTGTATATGATTTAGATTAAGCCGAATAATAGCTCCGTTTTAGTCATTTCTTCATGGAAGTCTCAAGAAACAATTTCAGAATTAAAATTATCTTGTAGCAATAATAGCCGAAAGAAGGTAGTTAGGGGTTTTAGAAGGGAAAATGCAGTGATGGTTGTATTCAATGCTTTTTCTCTTGTACACTACGATGACGTGGCGGTTACCAACAAGTTTCAAGTCACCAAACTTATCTATTTAAACGGTTTTTTAAAGTTAAGGTTATAATTTAAAAGGTTACTTGCGGTATAGTGATGTAGATAGACGAAAATTTTGTTCAATGACCTATACGGATTTTTTGAGGTAGTACAATGACCACCCAGTGCATTTCCCCGTTAAAATAATATATATATTTTTACGTTTATATACATGTTTTGATATTTTTATGAGGAGATTTTAGAATAACAATATGTTAAATCATAGTCTAAATTAAGCGATTTATAGGTAAAATAAACTTATGTTTTTATTTCAGTGGAAATGTAAATGAAAGAGAAAATATAATTATGTATTGTAAGAGGGTGTAAAATAGAAATAGTCTTTGATTACATCATCAATCTAATCTAACGGCTAAAATCAAAGAAGATTACCAATCCAATGAACCTTACTTCGTCATGTGGCATTAAAGGCTCATCTTTTATTATATATTAAAGATTATGTATTTTCTAGTTATTTTATATTTTTAAACTTTAAATCAAGCTATTTTTCGAATATATTTACAAAAAATAAAAGAATTCACCTAATTATAAGTCTTGGCTTTCAACTTCGCCTACCACCTACAAGCTCCTTCTACAAGATAGTTTTACAAAACAATTAATACCCTAAGTTTTGTTATTATTGACATTTAGGTGTGTTTCCTATCAAGCTTTTAAGAGTTTTAAGGTTATACATTTTAAATTTTTTTAAACCTTATTTAAATAAGACTCTTTTGGTTACGTAAGCATCAAAATTTTATTTTCAAAGAAAAACATCTATGTGAAAAGTGTGAGCCTCTTAAAAATTAAAACTCGAATTTTTTATTTATTTTTTTCAGATTTCAGCCCATAGCATCGTGACTAATGAAAAAAAAAGACTTTTTTAAAGCTGAAATTTATACATGATCAGAAAAAAAAATCTAAATTGTCATAACGTGACTAATGAAGCTCGCGGCGTTGTTTACCACAACAAAACACCCCACCTACAATGTGTTTGTGACATGTTATAATCGTCATAAAATTTTTACATATTAGAGACAATTTTACCGATATCAAGGTAGTTTTTGGAATTCTTCCAACATTATTTTGTTTGTTTCTAAATTGTGTCAGACGGTATATTGGCAAAACGCTATACGATGATGTCTTTTTCTAATCTCTACTCCTATGTAAATCATATTATCTTTTTCATTTTTAGATTTTAAGAAAATTCAATCTAGATCATCCATCCATTTTTAAAGATCATCATCAATTCTATATTATGAATTAAATAAATTTGATTTGATTTAATAAAAATATTTTATAACTCACTACTAATTAATACTTAAATATAATTTAATACATAACTATTGATATATATTAAATTATAGTAATAAATATAGTTTATTATATATTATAAATAGAATATTGATAAGAGTTAGTTTGTTAGACATGACTAAAACAATGTTAATTATATAAATATCAATAATATAAGAATGAAATGAAAATGAAAAAAAATCAATTACAAACTATTTAATGATATAAGTATCAAAATATATCTTTTATTATTGACTTTAGACTTTTACCCATTAGTTAGAAAGAGAATTGATGAAGCTACTGCATATTGCAAGAGGTGTGGAGTTGTTGGTCACTTGCAAGGAACTGCAGATCAACAACAATTTTTGAAGATAAGAAGATAGCCTATTTGGATGCTAGTGACGAACTAAGCATCAAAATTAACAAGGCTATTTAGATAAATACAAAACCTTCTTGCTAGATACTAGTGAAGAAGGGTGTAAATGGTGATTAGAGTTGACGGCAAAGGAAAGTGCTCTACATGGGGACACTGAAGACGATTCATAGTAATGAAAAACTATTCGCAAAGGGTTTTTGTCTCTTGGCTAGTGATAGTGAGATTCAAAGATCTGAATTAGATGGGAATTTCAACGACTTACTATAAAATTGCTTGATCATGAGTAATTATGCTTTAAGAGCTTCAAAATGTGTTAATGATCAAATTCTCTTTCTAGTTCAAGTAATTCTTTAGGAAGACTATGTTGCTAGGGCAACAATTGTTGATGTATGGATAATGAATCCTGAAAAGAATGGAAAAGAAATTGTCAATAATGTCACAAGCAAAACCAATGTAGATGAGATATATGCAGAAACTATGCATGCAGATAAATCGTCTGCAAGTTTCAGGTAATGCAGATTAACCGACAGAACTTCGGTAGTGCACTTCGACAGCTAAGCTTAAGTTTAGGGCATTTGCAAGGTATTATAGCTTAAAAGAAAAAAATGAACTTGCATATGAGGTGTTAGTACATCCTTATAACAAAGTTTCAAAGAAATTGTTTGCAGATGAAACATTAACTAATGCAGATAAGTCATCTGCAAGCCATACTCATTCAAATAAAAGTGCGTTCATCTAGAAATTTACTATCGTTAGTTTTCCTACAACTCAATTAGTGTAATGTTTATTTATTCGTTTGGTTGTTTTTAATTTAATTTAGACTCGCACGTTGATCTAAATACCTAGGTCTATGATTATAGGTAAATTAACTCAATGATCATGATATTTTTTTTTTTGGAAACGGCAAATGATTGTGCATCGGAGCCTACTCGTAATATTTCAACGAGCACCCCGAGTTTGTCTATGATTATAGGAAAATTAACTCAATGATCATGATATTTTTTTTTTTGAAACGGCAAATGATTGTGCATCGGAGCCTACTCGTAATATTTCAACGAGCACCCCAGGTTCGAGCTCCGTATAGCGGGCAAACCCAACTCCGCACGGGGGTTTCCAGGGGAAAATTCGCCATGCGTGCCATAAGAGGCATGAGTTAAATTACGCTATTGCTACGACCACAAAGGTCGAACCCACGACCTCAGCCCACATGGGTATAAAACCCGGTGCATCACAACCAGCTAGGCTGGAGATCATTTGCAATGATCATGATACTAATCAATTTAATCATGTTTTAATCACTTTAACTAACTTTTTTTTTTGAAACGGCAAATGTTAGTGATTCGGGGCCACATGCGACCCACGAACCTTACACCAAGGTTAGTTCTAAATCTCCTAATAATCACCTAAGGAGGGACCCCTGGAGGCTCGAACCCAAGACCTCCCCTAGGGGGGTACAACCTCCTACCAATGGGACAAACCCCATTGGCAATCACTTTAACTAACTAATGTGATTTATCTATATGGATATAATAGTAATAAATTCACTAGCTTCGTGAAATGGTCATCCACATGTAATTAATTACTACATCTATAATATATTTAACTCTATCATTTGGTTCATCTCTAGTCAAAGTTAACAATTGTCATATATAACTAAAACTAAGATTCGGGTAACAATATAAGAATAGTCACCTATACATCTACAACTTTGCAAGAAATCTAGCATAACAAACTTAAAGAAGAATAATTTTATGATAAAAACATAGGTTATCCAAAAAGTTTTCAATAAAAACAAAAGGTTGTATAAAAACATTGGTTCATGCATGACTACGCAAACACTAAGATTTTTAGCCCATAATCTCATAAAGGCTAAAAAAACAAGGTGATGGAAAACATCTTTGGAGTTCAATGGTGATGAAAAAGATATCTAAAATTCGTTTAGATCGTTTCTTTAGAACAAGTTTTCCAAAGCCAACTTTGATACGACGTATGTCATATGCCCTTTCCACGAGAGCTGAACATGCCAGTTAAATGAAGGTTATGACGAATGTCAAACTTGTGCATACACCACAAATTTTGGGATTAGTCATTTTCTAATTATCCAATAAGTAAAATGCTTACATATTTTTGGGCTTTTTCATGTAAGTATTATATAATGCTACGTACTTGATGATGTTAGTAAGGACTACCTATATATATATATAGGTAAGTCCTGCCTGTTAAGTTGTCAACGCCTGTCATTTGAAGCGTCTGCCTGTCAAGTTGTCAACGCCTGTCATTTGAAACGTCTGCCTGTCAAGTTGTCAACGCCTGTCATTTGAAGCGCCTGCCTGTCAAGTTTTCAACGCCTATCATTTGAAACGCCTGACTGTCAAGTTGTCAACGCCTGTCATTTGAAGCGCCTGCCTGTCAAGTTGTCAACGCCTGTCATTTGAAGCGCCTGCCTGTCAAGTTGTCAACACCTGTCAAGTTGTCAACGCTTGTCATTTGAAGCGTCTGCCTGTCAAGTTGTCAACGCCTGTCATTTGAAGCGCTTGCCTGTCAAGTTGTCAACGCCTGTCATTTAAAATTGCCTGTCAAGTTGTCAACGCCCGTCATTTGAAGCGCCTGTCTTATTGGTTGACGTCCCGTCATAATGGCGCTTCACGGCTGCTTTATTGTCGTCATAATAGTAAGGCGTTACATATACTGGTGATTGATGATTAAGGCAACTCAAGTATTCATGATCATCATTAATGAATCAACTTTCCATATACTTGAGACTGGCCATATAAATACATGGTCTAAATCATTGTCGAGACCATATGATCTCATCTAAACACACACTGACTAAAGCTCAAACGCAGAGTTCATATACTCTCGCTTTCATCCTCAACCTTGATCACCCTAGGTTCGTAAAGAACTTGTTGGGTTTGCACTGTGATCATCATAGAAGATCTAAGGTTGACATCACCTAAACCCTAATCTTTGTGTTTGACAATCGTTGTTCGAACATTGGCGCCATCTGTGGGACACGTTTTTTTAACGACGTTTCATTTTTCCCAATTCCTTTTTTTTCTTTCTCCGTAATCAACCGTTTTCATGGAGGCAACAAATTCATCGCATGTCATTTCTTCAGTGCCAGAAATAACCACTATCGTGACTACCACTGCACCAGAAATGGTGATGACTTCACCCCCTGTTTTTCCTCCATCACATGTTTGTACCACAATGCCGAAATCATACGTCGATTATGAGTGGACGGTGTCGAATCTAAGGTCGACATGAGGGTATCCCTCTTTAACAAGTCCCTTTTTTTTCCACAAGGCTGGCGGGAACAAGTATGTTACTTCACCACCACCAGTGACATCCATCCCTCAATTTCAGCCTCTTTTGTCCCACGGGACAAGCTCTCAGGAGGATGGCACAGATCAAGTCAGACAACCTGTTTCAAATGTTCCTCAGACCGCTACTCAAGGGGTTCGGGAGGATCCAATTGTGGAGTTGCTTAGAAGGTTGGCTCAGAGTACTCAACCACCACCGCCTCCTCCACCACCTACTTTATCGGACCTGTTATCTCAGTTGGTGGCGGCGTTGCGCCCAGCCTCGCAGCCGACGCCTGTTCAACCAGTAGATCCGTTGTCGCAATTTATGGGGCAGTTAAGGCAACCACACATTCACACCCCACCACCACCTCTACCACATGACACATCTAACGACATGCTCAGAGTGTTGCAAACCCTAGTGACAGCAGCAGTACCACTCCGTGCAGCCACTATGCCTTTGTCAGTGGTTAGTTCAAAATTTTGTGACTGGGTTGCCAGATTTCCACTCCTAGATAAGCAAAAAGTCGGGGATTTTATGAAAATGTTTTATAACTTTGTATTATCTATATACTAAGCTAATGGTATACAAACCCTATTGGATTTTCTTTACGATCCAATATAAAGATTGTTGAATACAGGGGCGGAGCCACTCATGCTTCACCGGGTTCAATTGAACCCACTCGGATTCTAAATATTGTTAAAAGGTATGTGAAAAATCCTTGAATTGAATGGTAATAAGTTGAATTTGAACCCCCTGATTTTTAGATTATGAACCCGCTGAATTTGTTTTGCCCTAATTCACTGGATTTTGGTTTTGTTTTGTAGTTTTTTTTCTCATTTTTATCTGTGATATTGTTCACTATCTTTCTTAGATTTCGACGATTTTGTTATATCCTCGTACCCTTCTGGTCTAATGATTGCTAATTTGCCCTAATTAATTATTGATTGCTCTGTTATTGAGTTTTTGTGTTGAGAGCTTCTTAATTGCACTAATTCTCCACGAGACACTAAACATGTTTGACTCTTTTCATTTTCAAATCATAGTTTTAAACTGAATATTCATGTTTTAAAAAATAATAACTCCTGTCTCTTTGAAACACTAAAGTGCCCCCCTTCATGTTTTCCTCTTTCTGTTTGATCCATTATAGCTGTCAAATTAGTACACATACACGTAAATTAATCAAGACCCATTTAACAAATTAATGACATATGTATGGAGTTTTATTAGATTAAATCTGAATCATAATTCCGAGTTTCCACTCCCATAAATTAGACATAAATAAACAGAAACATTGATATCAAAACTTATTTTATAAGTGAGCTAATTGTATTTTAGGTTATTCACTATAATAAGTAACTTTAACTTAGAGTATAAATCCATACTGACACCATTATTAGCATGTTTTTTTAGCACTCATATAAGAGCATGCATAAATTCATATGTTTACAGGTCCGGAACTTATATATAAAAGAGCAAGGAGTAACTTTGATGGTATAATATTGTTCTATGTTGGTACCTAGACTTAATGACAAATGTCCTTAAGGCTTTGAAATACATTTTATTCTAGACATTGTAGCTGAAAAAAATCTCATAAAGTATAGCGGGTCAGTTTGGGTCTAGTTCATTACGAATGGAGTTTGCATATGGAATATGTTATGTGAGTTATGTGGTAAGTGAGTTAAAGCTTTGGCTGGGGATAGGGGCATCTATTTTAATATGACTTGTATGTTTAAAATGTCACTCAATTTGCAGATATGTTTTGAAATGCCACAGGTAGCAAATATGTTCTAAAGTGCCACTTCAGCTTACACTACGTATCATTGGGTTGAATATTTTTATGAACCCGGTGGGAAATTTTCCTGGCTCCGCCCCTGGTTGAATAGCAGAAACCTTATATTTATTTATATTTCATCTTAAATATGAAATATGTATTTTCTTCCATGATTCCACTATATCTAATATAGACGAAAAATGTTAAATAACTTAATTAATGATGAGTTTATCCTAGTGGATGTGATGTGGACGGTTGAAAGGTGGCTAAAACTTCTTGTCTTGTGTATACACCACTATGTATTGTTAGGTACATTCCCATGTTCCAATTCAAATTTCTTAATAATTGTTATTTATATTTTTCAACAACTTTGATAAAACAAAATGTAACAGAAGACTCCTTACACAACCAAACTTATAAATCAATATTATTATTAGGTTATGTTGATTCAGGGTGTGTTTGATTGGGGTTAATGGAGGTTAATCAATGGTAATGATAATCATTGATAGTGTTTGGTTTGTCATTAGGTAATCAATCATTGTCCACTATATTCATTAATAGACAATAAACCATTACTCAATAAAACGAGGGTAATGATTAACCCCTCTTTCATTGTTTTTCCCATTCCCTTTCTCATTCCTCGCTTTGAAACAACCGCTCCCTCAGTTTTTAAAATTGTTTTTCTATTTCATTTTCTAGTTAATAGAATCAACTTACAGGATTGAGATAAAAAAAATACCACTAAAAAACTTGAAACAAAATTAATTAATCACAACATTTTATTTTAAAAATTCATCAGAATTTATTTTTGTTAAAAAATTAATTATCTCATAGACGGTGAATGTATTAAACGGATAATTACACCATTAACATTTTCGCCTCTTTTTATAAAGCACCACTCGATATACTTTGACAAAATTTTTATAAATCACTGTTTTATCACATGTGATTTTAGTAGTTTGACATATTATTTTTTTCTTTTTCTTTTTTATTCTAGTTGAATGTACGTAATATAAGAAATCTAAGTTTTGAAATTCGTATTAGTGTTCAAATCACATGTGATATTGTCTTACGAATTTCAACGTTTTGCATTGAACGAAAAAATAAAAGTCATCAAACTTCGAACTTTTTTCGGATCCATATAGGTTATACATTGTATGAAATTGTTGTGTATCAAAATTTATACTTAGAGTTAAAATCATGTGTGTTATTGTCTTTCGAGTTTTTGAAATTTTACATACATAATATCACATGATTTACAGTCATAACACATATAATCTATAGTAATATCACATATAATTTACACTAATATCACATATGATTTTAGTATATCATATTTTATGTCAAAAAACGAGATAAAATAAAACTCGTCAAAATTCGATTTTTTTTTTATAAATTTAGGTAGTTTATACATTTTATAGAAATTTTCTTTTATAAAATTTTACGTATTAATGTAAATATCACATGTGATTATATCGTTACAATTTCAATACCCATCAAAAAAGAAAAGAAAAAAGAGTCATCGAAAGTATATAACACCACTACTCTAATTAAAGATAAAAACGATACGATCGCAACGATATATTTAGTTTCGTCTAACGATTAACGGTTTATAGGATAGTTTAATTTAAAAAAATTAAATAAAATAGGTTTTTGTTTGAATTTTAGCGATTAGATTAAAATGAGATAGATGACAAAGATGGTGTTTTTGGTCTTTAAAAATTATGGGTCTTAATTGATTATTTCTCTCAACTTACATGTAAAAATACAAATTCTTTAAAATAGCTAAATTTGGGATAGAAATAATCATATTATGATAAAATATATGACAACCAAGGTCTTTTTTTCTAGATCATCGTTTTTTAGACAATAATATTAAGGAAGGGTAGCCACGGACACCATTAAGTTTGTCGAACGTTTTATTTTTACAGTATAAAAAAATTAATTTCTTTTTATGTTAATTTATTAGATTATATACAAAAATCTTCGTTTTTGATACTTTTTAATTTTTCTCTGGCTCAACTACTATGTTTTTCCTCATGTTATCGGTTTCAAAGAAGATATATATGCTTTAAAAGTAAAAACAAGAACTAAATTAATCTTAACCTTCTTCTTTTTCTAAACTATTTAAAATCACTATATGTTTGTATGGGTTAATGCACCCGAGGGTCACTGTACTATTCGTGAAAATCCAATTGGGTGATTGAACTAAAAAAATATACATAATTTTCAATCTACTTTATAAAACCGTTTGTTTTGGTCATTGGGACCCACACCAACTTATAGTATCAGGTAACACTTGTTATTTTGACATATGAAAAGACAAAAATACCCTTTATAAAATTATTATTTATGAGTTTAATACTAATAAATTTTATATTAATACTAAGAAGAGAGAGCAGTATCCCAAATCTGAGCCTTAACATTTTTATGATCAATAAGCATAGTCTTGGTCTGAAATTCGACACCAATCGTTGCTTTGGAATCCAAACTAAACTCATTTCTAGAAAACCTAGCCAACAATTGAGATTTTCCAACTGTGGAATCACCGATCAGTACGATCTTAAACACGTAATCAATTTTTTGACTGAAATCCCCATGGTAATTCGCCATCACTCATCCAAATCAATTTTCCAACTCACGCTCTCTTTTTTATTCAGCTAATAATATCTCCGCCGTACAAATTCCGGTAGCCGTAATCCACCTCCGTAATCCACCGCCGTCGCTCTCCGGCCGTCGTAATCCACCGCCGTCAATTTTCTTAACAGGTCTTCCTCTCAATTTTACGCCGTTATTTGGAGTTTGGGACCGCTGGATTGAGGCTTGTTTTTGGATGTTGAACCGGATTTCTGCTTCTGTTGCTGCTTCTTCTTCGGCGGCATGTCGTCGGAGAGTGAAAGGTGTTGCCGGAGGTGTTACCTGATCGTTGGAGGTAAAATAATTCAAAAGAAGGAGTAGGACATGATCGTTGATTGCGGGAAGAAAGAGACGATTCATAAATGAATTTGATACTCTTTATCTAGCTCTGGATCCCTAGAATGACCTGAACCGGAATCCCAAATCCTTAATTCATCCATAGCAGCATCTAGTTGACTACTACTAACAGAGTCAAACCGTGGGGTTTGATTTCGTTTATTTGTTACTACTGAATTGAACCAATTTGAAATCCCAAATAAAGGTTTATTAATTTCACGTGATTGAGATTCTGATGATGATCGATCTGGTTTCATGTGTAGCTTCTTTAAAAGACTTTTCATACTCTCTTTTTTATTAATTAGCTAAAGGACACCAGGGGTCTGACATACAAAAGAAGGGTTTAGTCAACAAGTCACAAGTCAACAAGATTATCCGGTTCAGCAGGTTACCAGTCATCCAAATGACGAATTTAAACTTTTTTTAAAGCATGAGTGATCATTTTAACATTTTTTGAAAGTATAATGAAAACTTTACAACTTTTTTTTGTTCAATCACCCAATTGGATTTTCACGAATAGTACAGTGACCCTCGGGTGCATTAACCCATGTTTGTATTTAGTTGCACCTAAAGTTGAGTGTACTAGTGGTACGTAACATCATTTCTTTATTTTTTATTTGAAAATTAGAGAACATCTAGCTAGTGTAGGCTATAAAAAAGAATGACAGAGAGTGTAAGAGAAGCATTATCGAGAAGCGAGAAATGGCACCATCCAATTCTCTCTTATCATTTCTTTCTTCTTGTTTTCTCTTCTTTTTATTGGTTGTTGCAAGAAAAGAGTTTGCTTTAGAGACAACTGAACACCGTTATCATACCATTCAACTAAGCTCCTTCTTATCATCATCTATCTGTAACCCCTCAGCTAAAGGTTGGTTTCCCCCCTCCATGTAATTGTACTTATAACTGAACTTTCGATTTATTGAAAATGTTAGCGTTATGGTTAAATAGGTTTCATCTTGTTATATTTAGATAGATTTAGTTAGAATGGTTCATTTTTTTTTGACATATATGTAATGAATACCAAAAATGAAACAAACAACTATTTGACATATGTGTGTCCTTAAGAGTTAGCATAGTGACCAATATATGAGACTGGATATAATTTGAACAAATGTGAAGGTTCTAGGTTTTAATTTTTACCGACCGTTTATTAGTCATTTACCAAAAAAGAATAATATTTATTATGTGACAGAGACGGTTTCAATCGTAATTAGACGGAATGGGTATTTTCTCACCCCTATAATAAAACGAGAATGTATATTGTACAGAAGTTTATTTTGATTATATCTACATATTTTATTTTTCCCTTTCTTTCTCACTTTAAAAATAAATATGAGACCATGTATCATTGAGCACTTGGATAATCAAACTCTATGCCTTAAGGATTAAGAAGAGGGTTATTATTAAACAGGATTAATTGTTTGAAATTTTTCTTCTTTTGCTATTGTATCTATAATCTTTATTATGTGTATTTAACTCTTATTTTTTAACATATGATCTAACAAATCGGATTTTTATGAAGGTTTAACCGTTTTAGTTTATAGAAAATTTTAAAAAACTCTGTTATATCATTTATTAAAAAATAAAAATTTAACATATATAATAGAGGTTCTTAAAGTTCGATAGCAAAACTACGTTTGTTATATTTTTAATGGTAGAGAACCTATTTAATATACATAATATACAAAAAATTTGCTATTCAAACAAAATACGTTACCAAACCTATTTAAGACAAACTTATGTTAATTTGTATCTAAAAGTGAAATTAATAAACCAAAAATGTATTAGACTTCGAAGTGAAAAAGGATGAATTAATCGATGGATGACTATTGTAATTTATATTCAATCCATTAAATATCATATTCATATCTATTAGAAATTTATTATTGGTTCATTTGTTTTATCTTTGTCAACAATCGATTAATAAGAGTCCGATTTAATCATCTCCATCCTTATTCTCTAAATATAAAGGATGAAAAACTAGATTTTAAGAATATTGATACTCTAAGACGAATTCTTGTCCAAACATATAAAAATAGAGTATAGTTGAATTTTTAAAGTATCATGAATAGTGATATTCTATATTTAAAGAAAATTTCTCAATACTTTATGATTTTAAAGTATAGTTAAAAATGAAGATTCTATCTTTATATTTTAAATAAAGAGGAAAATAAATTTTAGAGTATGCATTAAAGATGATGGTCTAATAAATACCATAAAGTTATAACTTGTTAGTGTTTATTAAAAATAATAGCGACCTTATAAAAGTGAAAAGAAAAAGAAAAAAATAGGACCCCAAAGAAAATTGGTAAAGCAACCACCACTATAATACTATTGGAGCTTTGGGACCATGAAATGTCCATTTCATGTTATACAAATCGTTTGCTTACACACTTTAGTTTAATCACACATTAATATTATTATTGTTTTGGTCATTCAAATCATAATAATATGAAATTAATTAACAAATTTAATTAAAATAGATGATTACACATTTTTAATTTCTGCGTTAGTGGGACTCATGTACATAAATATATGTGTCATTTTACTATTATTTTAATTTCTCAAATATCCATCTAATGTTTCTTCCTTTTACACTAACAAACAAACTCTAACTTATCAAATACAAATCAAAAACCCAAATTAATAAATTTTGCAATTACCTTTGAATTACCATTGAAGAGAATCTGGGATGATTTTTTTAAGGACGAAGATTATTGATGATGATGAATTTATTGATGAAATCGACTTGGAAATATGTGCGATTGAGATTGGGGAGTCAGCGGGGTTGCAGGTTCAATTCGATTATGATTTTGATTACAATTACGATTTTAATTTAGCTTAGTTTATATGTTAGTTATAGAAATTAAAGGAAATATTAGGTATTTAAAAAACAAATTATCGCTTAAGTTCGTCATTGCGATTTAATAAAATAAAAATATAAACCGGAAACAATTGGACAAGGTTAAGATTACCTGGAGATGATTGTTTGATTAAAATAGGTGTAAGTACTCAAAGATAATACAATTAAATAAGTAAATTAAAAGAAAAAAAATAGAAAAAAAAATTGATTATCAAACATTTAATTAGTAGATTAGTAATTTAATATAATGAATATTAATCATAACAAATAATAATTTCTACTAAACAATATGATGGAGAATGATTAAAGGAGAAGCATCATCGAAACCGGATGGAGTGGTGGGGTTTCATTTCACACAAGCATTATTCAGAAATAAAATAAAAAAATAAACATTATCATGAAGTGAATATTCATAAATTACGTATATAATACATGTAGAAATTAGGCTTTATGGTAAAATAATTAGCATTAGATCAAATATGAAAATAGTACAACTCAAAAACATGATAGACACATGGCCAATAATATATTGACATTAGTATATATAGTATGCCAAATAAAATTTGTTTTGTTGTTTGGTTTTATAGAAGATTCACATGGAAAGGGGTCTACCTTTTATTCATGAAAAATATATTTAATAAGTGGTGTTTGTTTGATATGCTTTTGTTTCGAATCGATATATATAATCTAATCGTTTGATTTGGTTTCAAGATCATGAATCAACGTGGACTCATAAGTGTCATATATATAACCATATAGAAACAATCGATCGACCACTCCTTGATTTGTGACATGCATGCTCTGTATTTTTAATTTTCGATCATTCGTTACTAAAAAAAATATATTATAAATCGACAATATTAATTAGCTTAAGTTTTATGTAAATATGTGATAATATTTACCTCAATAAAATTTGTATAATTATATTTAGTATAAATGAACACCAAACCATGTTTTATTTTTTATTGTTACTGCATCGTTTATTATCTATCACTCTCATCGCTTAGCGCAGGTAGGCAACTAGTAATACTAACTTCTAATAAAACAAGTTGAATTCATTATTAACACACTTTCACCAGTTTGACATGTTAAACAAATTTAAAGCAATTTTTTTTAATTATACATCCATTTGACCTATTAAAGACAAACATTATACATTGAATGACATTTTGGCTTTTCTTTTAAGGGTTGAAGCTACTTTATGACTAAGTAAGTGTAGTTTCAAACTGTAAAAGTATTAATTATTCAATGTGATTTAAATTCTATCCGAACAATTGTCAACTAGCATCTATATCCATGAACCAGGGACCAAGAAAAGTGGATCACTAGAAGTGGTTCACAAGCATGGACCATGTACCAAGTTCGGTAAAGACATGATGAAACCCTTGAGTGCTGAAGAAATCTTTAAACATGATCAGTCTAGAATTGACTTGATCAGGGCTAGGTCAACCATCAACAAAGGGAAAAAAGACATACTAGGATCCAAAGCCACTATCCCTGCAAAATCTGGTAGCACGGTCGGGTCTGGTAACTACGTTGTGAGTGTTGGATTAGGTAGCCCGAAAAAAGATCTTTCGCTCATTTTTGACACAGGAAGCGATTTAACATGGACGCAATGCCAACCATGTGCCCGATCGTGCTATAACCAAAAAGAACCCATATTTTCACCCTCAGCGTCTACCACCTATTCCAACATTTCATGTACCTCAACTGAGTGCTCGGGACTCACGTCCGCCACCGGTAACACACCCGGGTGCAGTTCATCCACATGCGTCTATGGCATTCAATATGGGGATCAATCTTTCTCAGTCGGGTTTTTTGGAAAAGAGAAACTTACATTGACTTCCAAAGATGAAATTGATGATTTCTATTTTGGGTGTGGTCAAAATAACCAAGGACTTTTCGGTGGTGCTGCCGGGCTTCTAGGACTCGGACGTGACAAGCTATCGATTGTATCCCAGGCTGCTGGTAAATATGGAAAAGTGTTCTCATATTGTCTCCCTTCACAGTCTAGCTTGACTGGTTACTTGACGTTTGGATATAGTGGAGCTGGTAGAAATGTCAAGTACACACCCATCTTAAACTCACAAGGGAGCTCTTTCTACGATCTTCTTCTTGAAGGTATAACCGTTGGTGGAACTAAACTAGCAATAAGTCCCACAATATTTAAGACATCGGGAATAATCATAGACTCAGGAACCGTAATCACAAGGCTCCCTCCTACAGCCTACTCGGCTCTAAGTAAAGCATTTAGAGCAGGAATGACAAAATACCCATTAACTAAACCATTATCTATACTTGATACATGTTATGACTTAAGCAATTTTACCACAGTTGCAATACCAAAGATAGGTATGCTTTGGGGTGGGAAAACAAATGTAAATATTGCACCTGAAGGGATACTTTATCCAAATGGGCTTAGTCAAGTATGCTTAGCTTTTGCTGGAAATGGAGATGATTCCGATATTGGTATATTTGGGAATACTCAACAAAAGACGCTTCAAGTTGTATATGATGTGAATGCGGGAAAGGTAGGTTTCGCACCAGGAGGATGTGCTTGAACACAATGATAGACAAAGTTACAATAATATTTAAGGATTATAAAAGCTTTAAATATGAAAACAATTGTTGTTATAATTAAGGTATAGACTGCTTGATCTGTTGAATTTACGTAACTAAATGTAAATTTGATTGCTTCTAAATCCAGTTTATCAAAATAGTTGTGAAACTCGTAACAGAGAATACAATGTCCGTACTCTTGAAGTTTATTTATATAAAAAAATCACAATTGTATCATCGAATCCAATTGTCGTATATGATCCTTTATATATGGTCTAAATATAGTTATAAAAAATATAGTTATAAAGAGTTTATCGGTGAAGTACTTATTTGTATCCGTACGTATTGTAAGTTTTTGAATAGTGTCGAATAAATATGTGACTGTAAATGTGTGAGACTACGGGAGCGCACACATCGACATTTACACACGACTACTAGTTTAATATATTTATTAAATATTACTTAATGTGTTAAGTGTAATGTTTATTAAATAGAAAAACTTATTACGTAAATAAGGAGGTTTCCTTATTGAAATATAACTTGGACTCTAAGAAATTTAAAAGCTATAAATAAAACACAAACCCTAAACCCTAGAGATATCATAATCGACTAAAGGTTTGAGAAACCTTTTGGCCGATCGGTTTTAAGAAGAAAAAAACGGGTGTTTCGTTTTGCTTTCGTAATCAAGAAGCAGTTGCTAGACAATCATTGTATAAAGCATTAAACAAGTACTAGCATAGTGGTCGGTTGATAAAGAGGGTTTCGCGTACGCAACCGTAGTAAAACCTTGCTTTAGGTTTTCATTATTTCGCTTGCTCAATAAGGTACACTATAACTATCCGATTTATTATTTACTATATGATCCTAATTTTCGTTTCATGTAATTGTTTGACAATTTGACTCGAGGTGTATACCTATAGTGGTATCAGCCATAACATAGTATTTTTACTAGCTTATACCCGTGTGATACACGGTATTATACAAAAATCTTATGTTAAAAGAATTTGTATAATCGTTATTGATGTTTATGTTTAGTTTCAAAAAGTGCTTGCCTAAATTGAATAAACTTGTTATGAGTGTTTAATAAGGTCTAAGAGAGTTGGAAGATAGAAACTTGTTTTGAATTTTTGATTAAATCACCCTTTCGTTTACCAATAAAATCTGCCACACTTGATTAATAAAAAGACAATGCCTCAAATATTGGGACGGTTGATTTTCCAAAGAAACCAGAGCTAATAAAAAATAATATTTTTCTTTTAACCAAATACATTTCCCTAACATATTTTTTCTTTTCTTTTAACCAATTAAATTAAACTCAGTTAATGACATCACCAATCAAATAACATTTCCTACGTGGACAACCTTAGAAACCGCCACATCAGTCTTATGACATTAGCAGTAACTCCCGTTTATTAGATAGTATAGATTTTGGATAATGATAAAACATCAAAAATTGTGGGGGATTGAGGTTTGGATTAAAACTTGCGATTAAAATTGTTTAAACCTGAACATGACTGCGCCGCAGTCACCTTATGGTGTGGCGCAGCTGACGGACCGAAAAAAAAAGTTTTTTTTTTTAAAGTTCAGTAAATCATAAACCTTAAACGCAATTTAGATGTTTTATTAACTGTGTGCCATATTTATTTTTTATGAAAATTATGTTTATTAAGTTACATGCATAACTTAATAAACATAATTAGATATTATTATATTATAAAAAGTAAATTGCATATATTGACATTAAATAATTGTTATTTGATATGTGCGACAATAATGATATTGGATATAAAATTGTTATTTGTGGTTTATTTGATAAATTGTATTGTCCACATATTAATAACTTACGCAGTCCATATTTGCCTTATTTGAACGGATGCATGTGGTTCGTTTCCTTTTGAAACGGAAGTTATTCAATATGTGGACAAATACCATAGAAACTATATGCTTAAGGGCTCACCCAATTTTGTTGCTTAGTTTAATTCTTATATTCATATTAATATTAATGTCAATTGTTTTGAAAGTAATAAGTTAATATGACTAAAGAATTATGAAACGAATTTTTAATTTATTTTGGCACTTTTTTACGTTCTATACACATTAAGGTTGGGTTTATACGTAATTTTATCCTGCGATGGAACGTATTAAATTGCAAAATAAATTAAAAATCAAACCTTTTAAAAGCGTGTGATTGGTAATTCGTAATTAATTTTACATCCTTAGTGTATAAATTCTCAACTAGGCTCACTTTACATAAAGGACGATGTCTAGGAAAGTTTGTGGTGGTATTATACATCTAATGAGGTCAGGTTTTAAGTGATGCTTTGTCGTCCCCTACCCTCACTTGCTTTCCAGATCGTACCCGTTATAGAGCTACCGAAAGGGTTTTTATGATGACGATGGTATGTTTAGTTATCATATACACTTGGTGTATAGGAATTAAACAATCATACAAAACCCGTTTTAAAATAGATTATAAAAATGTTTATTTGAAAAACACAAATTATGAGACGAATTTGTATGCATGCCTCTTCATACATAAATTTTGTCACCCACGGAATTAAGTCATATTGCTATCCGTATTGCTTAGACAACTTGTACTTGCTCGTCACTCTACGTGAGACGTAGGTGAAGGGTATCCAAGGTGGATTACCACTCATAGTGAGACTGCGGTGGACTATCTGCAGTCTTCAATCCGATGACTTAAATCGGGTTATGCAGTGAGACTGTAAACGTCGATAGCAATAAGATGCGACGAAACATGATGATGTCACGATCACCATATTGATGCTTGATCGAGTCATGACATTTAGTCCCATAATCTAGGAATTGCATCGATAAATGCAATTACTGAACGTCACTTACCTTTTGAGTATCATTTAGTTCCTAACATATCAACTGATGGAACGGTGATATGTCATTTGGGTCCTAGTCTTAACGAAAAGTAAACCATGGGTAACACACTTTTGTTAAGAAATCATTATGTCGAAAGTACTAATGAGAATTTCTTATGTTTTGTAGAAATGACACAGAAATCCGCTTCTAAAGAGATTTTAGATGAAACCAAAACAAAATTAAGAAGAAACTTACTTTCTGGACCAAACTTTAACGACTGGTTTCGATCACTGAGGATTTTCCTAAGAGTGATGGAAAGGCTTGAAGTCGTTGAAACACCTATGATCCATAAGCCAACTGAAAATGCTCCTCAATCTGAAGACGGTAGTTATAAGGAAACTTCTAAGAAGCATGATGAAGTTTCTTGTCTCATGCTCGGCAGGAGGACTCCTGAGCTAGTTAAGCAATTTGAAGCGAAATGGCCCGATCAAATGATCACTGAGCTACATGCATTGTATGAGAAACAAGTTGGCCTTGAGCTAAATGACTTGATTCGAGATGTACATACATGTCATCATGTGGCTGGAACACCAGTGGGGACTCATGTTCTACACATGAAAAGCTTGTTTGATCGCTTGGACATGATGACATATGCCTATCATGACCCTGTAGTTGTGAGTATAATTCTCAATTCTCTTTCGCCAGATTTTGCAAAATTTACTCGCACCTACAATATGCAAGGCGTAAATAAGAGCCTTAACGAACTCCATGCAATGCTGGTGGAATTCGAAAAGAGTATGTCCAAGCGTAAGGTAACTGACAACCAAATCCTTGCGATTGGTGGTGGTCTGGGCCAGAAAAGGAAAAAGCAACCGTTATGTGCTAAAAGAAAAGTTGCTAAAGCTGGTAAAAATAAACAAGTTGTTGTTTATTCTTCCAAGCCTAAGCAACCTCCTCCAACCAAAAAGGAAAGGGTCGCTAAAGATGATGGGTGTCACCATTGTAGTGTGAAAGGACACTAGAAGAGGAATTGTCCTAAGTATCTTGTCGAGGTGATAAATAGGAAGAACGACTTGGCCGAATCTTCAGGTATTTTCACTATCGAGTTATTTTCTTTTGCTAAAAAAAATACTTGGGTTTATGACACTGGATGTGGAACTAATATTTGTAACTCCGTACAAGGGTTTAGAGCAAAGAAGAAACTGAAGAATGGATCCTTGTACGTGTATGTTGGCAACGGAATACGTGAAGCAGTGGACGCCATTGGAAGTTTTGACTTACAATTACATTCGGGAATAATTATTGTGTTAGACAATTGTCATTATATTCCTTCAATAGCTAGGGTAATTGTTTCAGATTCTGTATTACAAGATTGTGTTTATGATAATAAATTTACGAATTTTGGTATTTCAGTTTCTAAGAATAAAATGCATTGTTTTAATTTTATTAAAATTAATAGTATATTTGAAATTGATATGCATGATCGTCTTTCTTATACAAGTAATTCTGTTTTTAATGTCAGCACTAAACGAGCTAAGTCTAACTTAGACTCATCCTACCTATGGCATTGTCGTCTTGCACACATAGGAAAACACCGAATCGAAAGACTTCAACGTGAAGGACTTTTGAAATCAAGTGATGATTCATTTGATAGGTGTGAGTCTTGTGTATGGGGGAAAAATGGCTAAAAAACCCCTCTCGCATGAGAACCAAAGGGCAACCGACCTACTAGGAATCGTACATAGTGATGTATGTGGTACCTTTAGGCATATGTCTAGGAAAGGAGCTTACTACTTCGTAACATTTACAGATGATTTCAGCCGTTATGGTTATGTTTGCTTGCTTAAACATAAACAAGAGGTGTTTGAAACATTGATATTGTTTCAAAACGAAGTAGAAAACCAACTCGGTAAAACCATCAAGATTCTTCGATCGGATCGTGGTGGTGAATACGTAAGCCTAGAGTTTAAGGATCATCTCAAAGCACGTGGAATTTTCCAACAACTTACTCCTCCCTATACTCCACAACACAATGGTGTATCGGAGAGGAGAAATCGAACCTTGCTAGACATGGTACAATCTATTATGAACCTTACAACTTTACCATTATCATTTTGGGATTACACCTTAGAGTCTGTTGTACGCATTCTCAACATGGTTCCAACCAAGAAGGTTTATAAGACACCATATGAAATATGACATGGGCAAGCCCCTAATCTGTCTTACCTAATTCGTTAAACGCGATATTCCTGACAAACACGAGCAAAGATTTGTTAAGTGTATCTTCGTAGGATACCCAAAGGAAACGATAGGTTACTACTTCTATAGTCCTTTCGAGAATACTGTGAAAATTGCTCGGTATGCTGAGTTTTTTGAAACACGGCTTATCGCTGAAGGAAACAGTGGGAGGGTTGTAGAACTTGACGAGGTTCAAGAGGAACATATATCACCTTCTACTCACACTGGTGATCAAAAATTAGGGGGGGGGGGGGGGGATAGAATTGAGCCTCATGATATGCCTCAATCTGATCTTTAAGTTGCGGTTGAGCTTCATGACATGAATCAGTCTCAAAATCTATCCCTCAAAAACTAAACCTAAATGTAGCTTTAGATAATGAGGATCTTGTATCAAGGGATCTTAATGAACCTCGAAACTTGAAAGCTGCATTATCAGGGCCTGACATTGGTAAATGGCTTCAAACTGCGAATCTGGAGATGCAGTCCATGAAAGACAAAGACATTTGGGATTTGGTGGATCGTCCTCCAAATACCAAAAACGGTAGATTGTATATGGCTCTTTAAGATAAAGACCGACATGGACGACATATACACGTCTATAAAGCTCGTCTCGTGGCAAAAGACTTTACTCAAGTCTATGGCATAGATTATGAGGAAACCTTTTCCCCAGTGGCAAAAATTAGGGTTATTAGAATTCTCTTAGACATAGCAACATTCTATCACTATGAGATATGGCAAATGGATGTCAAGAAAACCTTTCCGAATGGTTATCTAGACGAAGAAGTCTATATGAATCATCCAGAAGGTTTTATTGATCCATTACATTCCAACAAAGTGTGCAAGCTAAAAAGGTCCATTTATGGACTTAAGCAAGCATCACGAAGTTGGAATAAAAGATTTGATGAAGAAATCAAAAGGGTTGGTTTTGTTCGGAATTTCGATGAGCCATGTGTGTATCAAAAATTCAGTGGGAGTAATGTTACTATCTTAGTCTTATATGTAGATGACATATTGTTAATGGGAAACAGTATTCCAATGCTTGAAGATGTTAAATCTCATCTTGGAAAATGTTTTTCCATGAAAGACTTAGCTGAGGCAGCATTTATATTGGGGATCAAGATCTCGAGAGATAGATCTAAGCGGCTAATTGAGTTAAGTCAAAAGGCTTATATTGATAAAATACTAAAGAAATTTATTATAATAAAATTCCAAGCGTGGAAATTTACCAATGAAAGATGGAACTCAACATCAAGGACAATGATTCTACACCTGATGAGATGCAGAGTATGCAAAGGATACCTTATGCTTCGGCAATAGGGTCTATTACGTATGCGGTAAGATGCACTAGACCTGATGTGGCTTTTGCGCAAAATATAGTAAGTAGGTTTCAACAAAATCCAGGCGAAAGACACTGGATTGCTGTAAAGAACATATTAAAGTACCTTAGGGCTACTAAAGATATGGTTCTGGTGTATGGTTGAATTCCTAAGGATGAATCAAAAGTTAATGGTTATTGTGATGTCGGATTTCAGACTGAAAATGATGACACCAAATCTCAAACCGGATATGTGTTCACCATCAATGGGGGAGCAGTAGTATGGAAGAGCAAGAAGCAATCCACTACAACCATGTCTACAACTGAATCTGAGTACATAGCAGCTGCAGAAGCTGCAATGGAAGTTGTTTGGATCCGGAAATTTATTTCTGGACTTGGTGTTGTTCCCACAACCAAATCTCCGTTGGATATGTATTGCGACAAAACTGGTGCAATAATCATAGCCAATGAACCCTGGGTTCAGAAGGGATCTAGACAATTTCAAAGGAAATTTCACTATATTCGAGAACAAGTCGAACAAGGTGAAATTCGAGTGCTCAAAGTTCACACGGATGATAACTTAGCAGATTCTTTTACAAAGGCACTTGCAAAGGCGAATTTAACTCACTTAGCTGAGGGAATGAGACTTCGTTTATCTAGTAATCACATGTAAATTCGTGAATTTAGTATTTGGATATATGGATGTAATAAACAAATTTATTTATGAATGAAATAATATTGGTGATATTTTGTTTTCATTTATTATAATATTTGTATGATATTTTTCATGTTTTATCCATGAATAATATTGTGTAATATCATTTTAAATATCCGTTGTCAATTGATCATATGGGAATATGATTGAATTAAGACAATATCTGAGTTTTTAGTCAGCTTGGCTCACTAACTCACAAGGTATCCATTATGATGCATATTGGATTATCCCACATGAATTATCAGTTATGGATCCTTATCATCAAGTATAATTCATCAGTTTTAATTATCCTTAGACTTGAGATGCAAGTTGCTACTCATGTACGTAGTGCATTATTTGATCATAGTCAATACTATTCCTAGATAATGGTAGCAAAAACGCTATTTTTGGCAATGTTGTGAAATACGATGACTACCAGTTGTATTCAAGATAGGATTTGTTCCTTCGGTGAAAACTGTAGTTAGATACTTGTTGGGCCAGTCATGAATACTTAAGATGTATGTCTGGCAAGACCCAAATAAATCTAGATGTGTCTCGATAGTATTTGGTAATATTTAAGTGATACAAAATGAGAAACAGTAGTTAAAATGAATGACTTTGATCCATCTATATATTTTAACTAGAGTATCTGTAACAAATGGATATAAACCGACTATAGACTCACAGTGACTTGGGAGAAACTCCACTCGTGCATTTATGGGAGCATTGATATGTTGCTAGACATTAATCAATGTTATCATGTTTATTTGAACTTATTCAAAAGTGGAAGTTGTAAGTATTTGAATAGTGTCGAATAAATATGTGACTGTAAATGTGTGAGACTACGGGAGCGCACACATCGACATTTAGACACAACTACTAGTTTAATATATTTATTAAATATTACTTAATGTGTTAAGCGTGATGTTTATTAAATAGATGGGTTTATTACGTAAATAAGGAGGTTTCCTTATTCTAATATAACTTGGACTCTAAGATTTGAAAGCTATAAATAAAACACAAACCCTAAACCCCAGATATATCATAATCGACTAAAGGTTTGAGAAACCTTTTGGCCGATTGGTTTTAAGAAGAAAAAAAGGGTGTTTCGTTTTGCTTTCGTAATCAAGAAGGAGTTGCTAAACAATCGTTGTATAAAGCATTAAACAAGTACTAGCATACTGGTCGGTTGATAAAAAGTGTGTCGCGTACGCAACCGTAGTAAAACCTTGCTTTAGGTTTTCATTATTTCGCTTGCTCAATAAGGTACACTATAACTATCCGATTTTATTATTTACTATGTGATCTTAATTTCCACTGCATGTAATTGTTTGACAATTTTTCTCGAGGTATATATCTATATGTATGAGCTTTCAACCATAAGGTTGTGGGTCAAGTACCAACATGCCCAAAATCTTCGTGGGTATGTTGTTTAACAAAGATATATACATACTATCACTTTAAAAGTGTAATTTCACTATTTAAGCTTAAAGCAAAACTAGACAATCAAATGACACTTGTTTTTTCGATAGTTAGGTTCAATGGCATGACACTTAGTTGACTCGCAAGTCTCCGTCTTCATATAGGACAAAAACTCATTGCGACACTTCCACAATCAATATATATACTTTATAAACTAAGTACAATCAAATAATATTAAGTCACGGAGTTAACTCATACAAAAAATTGACAGTAAACAAAATTTGTGTGCCAGAAATGATATTCTAATTACCCATTAGTAGATTTCTACAATAGAATAATCCGATAGATTTTAGTACAAGTTGTGTGAAATACAAATGGTAAAAACCAACACATTAACTCTGTTCGGTTATTGATCTATAATAATGGGAAAAAAAAACAATATTGGTTATTCCACGTTGACTTTTTTTTTTCTTTTTGAACATCCAAAATCTAGGAGCGATAGAGCGTGATTCGGTTAAGTTGAGTTTTAGCATAAACCGAAACCTAATGAAAATTTTCAATTTTCAGATTTAGGAACCAATATGTTTGCTATTACGTTAGTAAAGCGTTTCATTTTTAGGATTAAGTTTGGTTTGGCTTTTAACAGACTCTTTTAGTCTAACGCCAATTCGTTCTAACAGCACCCGGAGTGGGCTCGTTGTGGGCTCGTTGTGACACCCACAACGAACGTTGTCCTCGTTATCACTCCGTGATAACTCGTTGTGGCGTCGTTGTGAGGAGGCCGTTGTCTCCACAACGGCTCGTTTCCAGATTCTCGCCTTTTTTTTCTTTTTTTTCACCCAACGGTATTATTACCGTTTTATTTAATATATTTAATTTTTTTTTTTTACCAAATTTCACCTATAAATACATCCTCATTTTAACCAAAAAAATCACACCTTCTTTCAACAATCTTATTCTTAATCTCATACAATCTCATACCAATCCCAAAACAAACACAAAATGTCTTCATCTTCCTCAAACACTCCCCAAACAACCACAAACAATCCTTCGACGCCACAATGACAAACTTAATAATCACACTATCAGACATATATTAATAAAAATATAATTTTGCCTTTTTACCTTCATTTTCACATCCAGTTTCCCCTTCACTTACAGGCTTCACTTGAGCAGGTTCAATGGTGTTATTCACAGTCTTCTTACGAGTCCTTATACCACCATCTTCTACATCACTTAGAAAATAACTAGGTCGTTTTCTTTGTCGTTTGGTCGATACAGAAACGAATTTCTATTTTGGATATGGTCTCTCCAGCAATGTTTTCCAGAATAATTGATTGAGGTTGATATCCATCGGATAAGTCTGGAAAACATTGCTGGAGAGACCATATCCAAAATGGAAATTCGTTTCTGTATCGATCCAACGACAACGAAAACGACCTAGTTATTTTCTAAGGGATGTAGAAGATGGTGGTGTAAGGACTCGTAGGAAGAGTGTGAATAACACCATTGAACCTGCTCAAGTGAAGCCTGTAAGTGAAGGAAACACTGGAGGTGAAAATGAAGGTAAAAAGGCAAAATTATATTTTTATTAATATATTTTTATTTAATGTTTTAATTATTAAGTTTTAATATTTTATATTCTTTTAATTATTTATTTATCTTTGTTATTAATGTTTTAAGAAAAAAAATAAAAATAATAAAATAATCCCACAACAACCCTCATTATCATACCACCCAAAATCTCACAATCATCATTCTCACTGCCACGTCAGCAACTTTTTTTTCACAATCCCCACAACCCTCATTGTCACTCATTATCACTTCGGGTGCTCTAACAAGCAACATTCTCTATACTGATATTTTGGAACTAGGATGGCCAATTCTTTCCAAAAAGCAACATTCTCTAAACTGATATTTTGGGATTCCAACAGGCAACATTCTCTATACTAGTATTTTGGAAGTTTGATCGATGAATAGTAAATCGGACGCGTAGACTCATTGTTATTTATTTTATTTCACGCGATTTTGGTTTAGTCGGGATTTATATTATTGTTTCGCCTACGTGACGTAAACGTTATAGAACCTAAGTGCTTAGTAGAAATAAGTATTCTCGTAAGTTAGTTAGAGATTTTATGCCTTTAATTATGCCAGAAATTTAACCTTAAAAGAAATGTATTATTATCACTATTATTATTATTAATATCTTAAAACTTTTACTTCCTTTTTCTCTTTTTTTTTTATCTACACATCCCCCCTTTTTATCCCTTTATTTCCCACCATCACTTTCTCTTTCTAGAAAAACACACACACAAGCTCTCCATTCTCTCTCAAATATCTCGAGATCTAATCGTCGAAAATGTTCTGAAGCTTGTATAACGTTCACCATATTCATCTTTATCATCCCTCCAAATTTCATCTCGATCGGGTAAGTTTTCCTTCGTTTTTGTTTAAAACTTTATTTTTAGATTCGGTCTAAATACGCCACTTTTCACCAACAAAACCCGAAAGTTATTGAGGGTTCATGTACCTAAACATATCCTAAGACCATAGATGTAAAAATATATCATTTTCAGTCCAAAAATCGTCGATAACGAGTCATTTTAAATTGTTTCGCGACTTAGCGTAATTGTTAGTTACACTTAGCGTAACTGTTAGTTACGTAGCGTAAATGTTAGTTACGTAGCGTAACTGTTAGTTACGAAGCATAAATGTTAGTTACGTAGCGTAACTGTTAGTTACGAAGCGTAACTGTTAGTTACGTAGCGTAACTGTTATTTACGTAGAGTAACTGTTCCTAGCGTAACTGCTCCTAATGTAACTGTTTAGGGTTTTGATCAAACCCATTTATAATGACGTTATAACTTATGTAAAGTGTTACACCCATTCAAATCTTATGTTTTAACCCCAAAACACATGTCAATCTTAAAATATACACTATCAACACGGTTTTTGTCGAAAACATATATTTTGCTATATAATGTTACATCTTTCCTTTAAACCATCGTGATTTTAACCTCTTCATAACTAAAACATATTATATCATATTATGAGACGTTAATCACATAAGGCAACCGCCAACTAAGCTTAGAGATACTTAGTCGGTTATTGTATGTATTGCTAGGGCACTTAGGCGTTGGAGCTTTTTCTCCGTTTGTGTCTACCCGCCATACCTATCGCTGATTCGTGAGTTATTCGTTGCCCTTTTACTGCTTTTATATTTTATCGGGCATGTTAAGCATTTTCAAATACTATTTTATATCTTGATTAGGCTGGTAGATTATGTGCCTTTAGATTAAGTGTCCCTTTACTTATACGGCCTTGGTGGTAGTATAAGGCCCTCACTCCAAACCTGTTAACTCTTTTAGAGCCATCGGTACATATATATAGATCTATAAGGGTTTTACAAACCACTCATCGCTGCTAGGGGTGCTGACTTCTGCACAGACCCTAGTGGTCGATGTTGTGACCGCTCAGTTTACGAGATTTCCTTAGTTTGACACACTAAGGAGGAGGGTTAAGTTGCCTTTTTAGTACGGTTCAGGTGCAAATATGGATATCTAAGGTTATACATGGATTTACTAGACTCCCTGATTTAAGATATGTCAATATATTTTTATTTATTGATGGTCTTTATCATTTTATTACTGATTTTTATTCGGTCAAAACTTATTAAACTTTTAGACTCACTAATTTATAAAAATACAAATAATTCACCAACTTTATGTTGACGTCGTATTTTAACGTTTTTCAGGAGATTGAGATTTTACATCGACTATGGAGTACGTTATTTGTTATGGATTTTGAGGATTTCAAAGATACTTGACTAGACGTAGTTCGAGTTCTTTATTAATTTATGTGGGCTTCGTAGAGACTCAGCTAGACATAGTTTAGTTTCTATTTAAGTCAACAATTTGTGTTTACGTTGTATTTATTGTACTCCTAACTTTATTTAATGTAAACTTGAATGTTGTAGTTTTTATTCGATGTAATACTTGGTCTTCTGATACCTAATATACTGTATAACTCGGGTTTCCGCCTGAGCGGGATGTGACATTAATTTATTAGATTCTGTACAAATATCTTCATTTTTGATACTTCTTAATTTTTGTCTGGCTCAACTACTATGTTTTTCCTCATGTTATCGGTTTCAAAGGAGATATATATGCTTTAAAAGTAAACACAAGAATTAAATTAATCTTAATCTTCTTCTTTTTCTAAACTATTTAAAATCACTATATGTTTGTATTTAGTTGCACCTATACTTGAGTGTACTAGTGGTACGTGTTAGGATTAAATTGTTGAGATTGTTATTCTAGAGTTGCGTTGCATACAACAGTTAGTATTGCACAGTTCAAAAGAACACAGTTACTACTGCTTAGTTATTACTGCTCTGTTACTACTCCTCAGTTACTACTCCTCTGTTACTATTCCTCAGTTACTACTGCTGCAAATCTGTTATGGAAGACTTGATTTTCAAGATAAAGATCTAAAAGAATTAGTCTCCTAATATAACTAGGTTTCCTTATGTAACTAGGTTTGCTTATATAAGTCATATGAGACTCTATATATAGAGAGATCTCTAGACATTGTAAAGGTGTGGTTTTCAACTTTTCATCATGTTTATTCTTTAGGAAAACACCAAACGATCTCACCACTTGAGATCGTTCCCCTTTGTTCAGCCTCAAGGTCAAGACTGATCCTTGTAAAGAGAAGAAACACGTCTATTCTGATCAAATAGATTAAGGCTGGTGTTGTTAGATGTTTCCTAGAAAAGCTAGGTTTAGCCTCAATGTCTTTTATAGATCCTTGTATTAAGAGAAACACGTCTGTTAATTTATTAATAGATTGAGGCTTGATAGTAATCGTTATTGTGTTCTTGTTATTATTGTTTTTATATATACAATATTCGATTATCATAAACTTGTGAATATCAAAGTGTTGATCCGCTGCAACTTTTTTGATAAATCTTGATCTAAGTAATCATTATCGATCCTAGAGTACGTATACATCATTTCTTTATTTTTATTTAAAAATCAGAGAACATCTAGCTAGTGTACGTAGGCTATAAATAAGAATGACAGAGAGTGTAAGAGAAGCATTATTGAGAAGCGAGAAATGGCACCATCCAATTCTCTCTTATTATTTCTTTTTTCTTGTTTTCTCTTCTTTTTATTGGTTGTTGCAAGAAAAGAGTTTGCTTTAGAGACAACTGAACACCGTCATCATACCATTCAACTAAGCTCCTTCTTATCATCATCTATCTGTAACCCCTCCGCTAAAGGTTGGTTTCCCCCCTCCATGTAATTGTACTTATAACTGAACTTTCGATTTATTGAAAATGTTAGCGTTATGGTTAAATAGGTTTCATCTTGTTATATTTAGATAGATTTAGTTAGAATGGTTCATTTTTTTTTGACATATATGTAATGAATACCAAAAATGAAACAAACAACTATTTGACATATGTGTGTCCTTAAGAGTTAGCATAGTGACCAATATGAGACTGGATATAATTTGAACAAATATGAAGGGTCTAAGTTTTAATTTTTACCGACCAAAAATTAGTTATTTATCAAAAAAAAAAACTATTTATTATGTGACGCAGGGAGTTTCAATCGTGATTAGATGAGATGGAATGGATATTTTCTCACCCCTATAATAAAACATGGACGTATACTGTAAAGAAGTTTATTGTTATTATATCTACATATTTTATTTTTCCATTTCTTTCTCACTTTTAAAATAAATATGAGACCGGTGTATCATTGAGCACTTGGATAATCAAACTATATGACTTAAGCATTCAAAAGAGGGTTACTATTAAGGGAAAACTCCATAGAATAGTAACCAAGTTTCATTTTTGTTCCACTAAAGTCACTCTAACTTTTTTTCCCTATCAAAAACCACTCAACTTTTGATATTGTTTCATTCCTATGTAATTAACCTGCTATAGTAGGTTAGCAGGTAATTTTTAATAAAAGAAGAATTTTTTATTAAAATAACTTTTAAATAATACACTCTAATAATTATTATTAGATAATAAAACTAATTCCAATTAACATGAGGACCCCATGTTCCCACTAAATCATTTTTTACGCACCAAATTTTCATATACCACCTACACAAAATTTACATATACCACATGCATATTTATGTAACTACATATCAATTTTTTCTTTCACCAAACTACCTGCATATTTTATTTAGAGAATCAACATATATAATAATTTTACATCAAAAATAGACAGGAAAGAAACTACTTGAATAATAATTTTAAATCAAAAATAGAGAGGAAAGAAACTACTTGCATATTTTATTTAGAGAATCAACATATCTAATAATTTTATCATCTATTAATCTAATAATAATTATTAGAGTGTATTATTTAAAAGTTATTTTAATAAAAAAATCTTTTTTTTATTAAAGATTACCTGCTAACCTACTATAGCAGGTTAATTACATAGAAATGGAACAATATCAAAAGTTGAGTGGTTTTTGATAGAGAAAAAAAGTTAGAGTGACTTTAGTGGAACAAAAGCGAAACTTGATTACTATTCTATGGAGTTTTCCCTATTATTAAACATGATTAATTGTTTAAAATTTTTCTTGTTTTGTCATTGTATCTATGATATTTATTGTGTGTATTTAACTTTTTTTTTAACAAATGATCTAATAAATCGGATTTTTGTGAAGGTGTAACTGTTTTAGTTTATAGAAAATTTTAAAAAACTCTTTTATATCATTTGTTAAAAAATAAAAGTTTAACATATTTAATAGAGGTTTTTAAAGTTTGATAAAAAAAACTACGTTTACTATATTTTAATGGTAGAGACCCTATTTAATATACATAATATACACAAATTTTGCTATTCAAACAAAATACGTTATCAAACCTATTTAAGACAAACTTATGTTAATTTGTATCTAAAAGTGAAATTAATAAAACAAAAATGTATTAGACTTCGAAGTGAAAATGGATGAATTGATGGATGACTATTGTAATTTATATTCAATCCATTAGATATCATATTCATATTTATTAGAAATCTATTATTGGTTCATTTATTTTATCCATGTCGACAATTGATTAATAAGAGTCCGACTTAACCATCTCCAATTTTATGATATAAATATAGAGGATGAAAAACTAGATTTTAAGATTATTGATACTCTAAAACCAATTCTTCTCCAACCACATACTCTAAAAATAGTGTATAGTTGAATTTTTAGAGTATCATGAATAGTGATACTTTATATTTAGAAAAAATTTCTCAATAATCTAAATATAAAAGATGGTTTTAGAATATGATTAGAGATAAAGATTCTATCTCTATACTCTAAATATAAAGTAAAAATGGTTTTAGAGTATGCATTAAAGATGGTCTAATAAATACCGTAGGGTTATGTCTTGTTAGTGTTTATTAAAAATAATAACGACCTTATAAAAATGAAAAGCAAAAAAAAAAAGAGGACCCCAAAGAAAATTGGTAAAACAACCACCACTAGATAGTAGGCTACTAGTAATACTAACTTCTAATAAAACAAGTTGAATTTATTATTAATACACGTTCACCAGTTTGACATGTTAAACAAATTTAAAGCAATCTTTTTTAGGTATACATCCATTTTTCCTATTAAAGACAAACAATTAATACATTGAATGACATTTTGGCTTTTCTTTTCCGGGTTGAAGCTACTTTATGACTAAATTAGTGTAGTTTCAAACCGTAAAAGTATTATTTAATCAATGTGATTTAAATTCTATCCGAACTATTGTTGACTAAAATCTACATCCATGAACTAGGGACCAAGAAAAGTGGATCACTAGAAGTGGTTCACAAGCATGGACCATGTACCAAGTTCGGTAAAGACATGATGAAACCCTTGAGTGCTGAAGAAATCTTCGAACATGATCAGTCTAGAATTGACTTGATCAGGGCTAGGTCAACCATCAACAAAGGGAAAAAAGACACACTAGGATCCAAAGCCACTATCCCTGCAAAATCTGGTAGCTCGCTCGGGTCTGGTAACTACGTTGTGAGTGTTGGATTAGGTAGCCCGAAAAAAGATCTTTCGCTCGTTTTTGACACAGGAAGCGATTTAACATGGACACAATGCCAACCATGTTCCCAATCGTGCTATAACCAAAAAGAACCCATATTTTCACCCTCAGCGTCTACCACCTATTCCAACATTTCATGTACCTCAACTGAGTGCTCGGGACTCAAGTCCGCCACCGGTAAGACACCCCGGTGCAGTTCATCCACATGCGTCTATGGCCTTCAATATGGTGATCAATCTTTCTCAGTCGGGTTTTTGGGAAAAGAGAAACTTACATTGACTTCAAAAGATGAAATTGATGATTTCTATTTTGGGTGTGGCCAAAACAACCAAGGACTTTTCAGTGGTGCTGCCGGGCTTCTAGGACTCGGACGTGACAAGCTATCGATTGTATCCCAGGCTGCTGGTAAATACGGAAAAGTGTTCTCATATTGTCTCCCTTCACGGTCTAGCTTGACTGGTTACTTGACGTTTGGAAATAGAGGAGTTGGTAGAAATGTTAAGTACACACCCATCTTAAACAAACAAAGGAGCTCTTTATACGATCTTAGTCTTGAAGGTATAACAGTTGGTGGAACTAAACTAGCAATAAGTCCCACAATATTTAAGACATCGGGTATAATCATAGACTCAGGAACCGTAATCACAAGGCTCCCTCCTACAGCCTACTCGGCTCTAAGTAAAGCATTTAGAGCACGAATGACAAAATACCCATTAACTAAACCATTCTCTATACTTGATACATGTTACGACTTAAGCAATTTTACCACAGTTGTAATGCCAAAGATAAGTATGCTTTGGGGTGGGAACACAAATGTAAATATTGCACCTCAAGGGATACTAGTTCCAACTGTTGGGGTTAGTCAAACATGCTTAGCTTTTGCTGGAAATGGAGATGATTCCGATATTGGTATATTTGGGAATGCTCAACAAATTACGCTTCAAGTTGTGTATGATGTGAATGCGGGAAAGGTAGGTTTCGCACCAGGAGGATGTGCTTGAACACAATGATAAACAAAGTTACAATAATATTTAAGGATAAAGCTTTAAAGATGAAAAGAATTGTTGTTATAATTAAGGTATAGACTGCTTGATATGTTGAATTTACGTAACTAAATGTAAATTTGATTGCTTCTAAATCCAGTTTATCAAAAATAGTTGTGAAACTCGTAATAGAGAATACAATGTATGTACTCTTGAAGTTTATTTATATAAAAAGAATCCCAATTGTATCATCGAATCCAATTGTCTGATATGATCCTTTATATATGGTTTAAATATAGTTTTAAAGAGTTTATCGATGAAGTACTTATTTGTATCCGTACATATGAACTTCCAACCATAAGGTTGTGGGTCAAGTACCAACATGCCCATACTATCACTTTGAAAATGTAATTTCACTATTTAAGCTTAAAGCAAAACTAGACAATCAAATTGTTAGAATATAGGCCTAAAACAAATGTAAGCCTAAGCCCGTATGTGGGCTTGGGCCCGTTAGGTTAATATTTTCCCTATAAATAGAGGTCTAATGTAATCGTATCAAGTTGATGAAATAAACTAATTCTTCCACAAAAATCCGATTATTAATTTCTACATGGTATCAGAGCAGGTTACTTTCAAAAGTACCTGTTCGGACTAGCTAAACGACTCAAACGAACTAGTCATTAGACTAGAAAATCAACCTATACGAACTCATTGTTCGACTGAAGTACCTAAACCCACGACTTGGTCATTCGACCAGATTCCAAGCCTACACGAACTCTTTAGTTCGACCAGCTTCCAAGCTCACACGAACTTCTCATTCGAACAGCTAACCGTTCGACCAAAAAAAAAAAAAAAAAAAAGACGAACGGCTAGATTACCTCCGAACTCAACACGAACACAATCTTCGAATTACGGCGAACACAATACCGATTATTCGACCAGCAATAGCGATTCGGTTTAACACCTTACTCGAACTAACACTCCATTCGAATAGCTTCCGACGATTTGTGTGTTTTTCACGCTGTGTGTTCGTGTGTTTTTTTTTTTCACGCCGCCATACCCTATTCCTTGTTTTGTTTTTTCACAATATCCTTGACCAAGCAATTCCTATTCGTGTGTTACTGCCTTTCACTTTAGGCCCAAATAAACAGGCCCAAATAAACAAGGTTCATTGTGGTATAATTTAAAGCCCAATAAACAAGGTTTAGCCCAAATCATTAAAAAAAAAACAGGCCCGAGACCACAATTTAAACCACTATGGCTGACAACGAAAATAATAACTTCACCGTACAACAAATAAATTTGCTTCGTAACGGAGCTCAGAACCAATTTCAAAACCCAAAACCTCCTTTCAAGAATCATCGGTCAGACAAGCCGTTTTTTCGAACTCAATCAAAGGTGGATAAGAGAAAGCTCAAGTGTGAAGAGTGTGGTATGTCGAAACACACCAAAGAACAATGCTTTAGGATTGTTGGATATCCAGAATGGTGGAGTGATAACCACAAAACCTCCAAGACTGGAAAAGCGGCTGTAACACCCCGGCTAAAGCGGAATACACCTGAGGCATTACAATTGTTCTTAACTCGTGTTCCTCTATTAGGTTATAATAGACACATTTAATGGTTTAAATGAATGCATTAAAGATAAATAAATGTTTTACAGAAAAGTAACCGAAAAACGACAAAAGACTTAAATTATTCATTAATGTCATTAACTAGGTCCAAGCTCTTATGTTTTCTTCAAGCAAACCTATCCATTTCCTGTATCATGTAAAAAGTAAACGTCAATACAAAAGTATTGGTGAATAAACAAGTTTAAGACACAAGTATAAAGTATTAAAAAGATTACGTAATAAAGAGTATAAAAGTAATATAAATGAATATGTAAAATGTAGTATAAAAGAATGTATAATAAAAGAATATATAAAGAAAGTATAATATGTGTATAATGGCATAACACGCGTTTGTATCAAGTCTGATGTATATCATATGTGATCAAAGTCACATAGGGTCCGGTCGAGGGCCTCGACATTCACAGTAACACGTCGGAATGTCTAATAACGGCCAATAGATCTATCACGTTTCCCGTTTAGTATATACATATAATGAATGATTGATTGTTTGAATGTTTGAATTATCGTGTGTGCATCCCATAATGATTGTGTCACTTGATTCATCCCAATGTTTGCCATAATACGAAAATATAGTATCAAATATGAATATAATAAGAATGACTTTTGTGAATGAATACCAATATGAATGAATTACGATGAATATAATACAAAAAGTATACATATAAACATGATTATAAGTGAGTATATAAACATGAATATAAGTTTTAATATAAATATAAGTTTTAATATACACATAAATATTTTTTTTGGAAAGGCAATATACACATAAATATAAGTATGAATATAAACGTAAATATGAATATGAATCACCATATTACTATAACTACGAATATAGACATAAAATATAAATGTGAACATAAGTATGAATTAAACATAAAAGTATGAATATAAGTATGAATATGAATGTCATGATACAGCCCAAAGATTTATATAATAAAATGGCATCGAGTTTACTTACATGATTAAATACGGAGGTAGATACGGATACTAGATTATGAATACGGAATACGTTGAAAGGAACACCAAACTTGCCTTTACAAATCTAGAAATAAGAATAAATATGAATAAGAATATATCATGAATTTGGAGTTTTCTAGATTAGAGTTTGAATAAACAAGATTAATAAGATGATGATGGTAAGCTTGAGTAACATAAAAGATAAACATGATTATGATGAAAAACAATAGAATTGGGAACCTTTACAATCGATTATGGGAGGCTTGAAGTCTTGATTATGGAGCTTTGTGTGGGTTTGATTTTTGACAAAAAGACACCAATTTATAGAGTTTGATATGTGATAAAGAAAGGTCAAAATGTAACTCCCCTAATAATTAACTCTAAATTTAATTATTGTAGGTTACAAAAAGAAATGGTTAAAGAGGTGTTTAAAGCCATAAATAAGAAATGTGTAACTCATTTGACCAAACTTGAAGGCTAAGAACAAGGCTAAGAACAAGGAAACATACATACATACATACATACATACATAGTTCCTTGCATGCATGTATTAATTAAACTACTTGTCTTTAACACATTACTAGAATTACTTGCATTTATATAAGTCCATGTGTATTAAACACATTTTAGTGTACATTAATGTACACATGCAAGATAACACATTAATAATGTTACAAGGTTTAAATAGAATTAAGATAACCCAAACTCAAATCGAACTTTTATAAATCGTCAAATGTATACAATTACAAAGTCCGAATTAAAGTTACAAGTCAAGTATCGGGTCGGATTCGGGCACGGTGTTACAGTCTCCACAACTTTAAAGATTTTCGTCCTCGAAAATTATGGTTGACTAGTACCCGGTTGATTTATGAATAAGTGCGGATATTTGGATTTCATGTGATCTTCTTGTTCCCATGTAAACTCTGGTCCACGTTTAGATTCCCAACGTACTTTCACTATTGGAATTGAACTTCTCCTTAGTTTCTTGATTTCACGGTCTAAGATTTCAACAGGTCGCTCTACGAAGTGCATAGTCGAATCGATTTGGATTTCATCCAATGGTACATGTAGATTTTCATCAGCTAGACATTTTCGCAAATTAGATACATGAAAGACTGGATGAACATTCTCTAGTTCGGTCGGTAACTCAAGTCTATACGCAACCTTACCCACACGCTCGATAATTCTGAAGGGTCCAACGTATCTCGGGGCAAGCTTCCCTTTCTTGCTGAATCGTACCACGCCTTTCCAAGGTGAAACCTTGAGAAGAACGCGATCATCAACGACAAATTCAAGAGGCTTTCTACGCTTATCGGCGTAACTTTTCTGGCGACTACGAGCGGTGGTGAGGTTTTCGCGTATTTTTACGATTTTATCCGTTGTCTCTTGTATCAATTCGGGTCCAGTTATTTGCGTTTCCCCAATGTCTTGCCAACATACCGGCGATCTACATTTACGACCATATAAAGCTTCATAAGGGGCCATGTTTGCACTCGTATGATGACTGTTGTTGTAGGAGAATTCAATAAGTCCGAGGTGTGAGTCCCAACTACCACCGAAATCGATGACACAGGTTCTCAACAAATCCTCTAGTGTTTGAATAGTACGCTCCGATTGACCATCAGTTTGAGGATGGTAAGCGGTGCTGAGATTCAAGCGAGTTCCAAGTGCGGACTGAAGAGATCTCCAAAATCGAGATATGAATCGACCATCACGGTCAGAAATGATGTCAAGCGGTACTCCATGAAGTCTTACGATTTCTTGAATGTAGATTTGAGCTAAGCGTTCGACACGATAAGTTTCACAAATAGGAATGAAGTGAGCGACTTTAGTCAAACGATCAATGATTACCCAAATACTGTCGTAACCTTTTGATGAACGTGGAAGTTTGGTTATAAAGTCCATCGCAATGCCTTCCCATTTCCACAACGGGATTTCGGGTTGAGTTAACAAACCTGAGGGCTTTTGATGTTCTGCTTTAACCTTCAAACAAGTTAGACATTTTTGAACGAATAAGAATATATCCTTTTTCATGCCTGACCACCAATAGGAATGCTTCAAATTATGATACATTTTATCGGCACCAGGATGAATCGAGTATCGAGTATTATGAGCTTCTTTCATCACAAGATTACGAAGATCATCGATTGAAGGTATCCAAAGACGATCGTTGAAATAATGAAGACCGTTTGGTTTGATGATTAATTGCTTTTCAATGCCACAACCCAATTCACTAGCCAAGTTTCCACCATTGATTATCTTCTGTTGCGCAATACCGATTAACGAATGAAGATCCGAAAGAACACGAATACTGTAGACTTTTGAATAAGGTTTACGACTCAAGGCGTCGGCAACAACGTTAGCCTTGCCAGGATGATATTTAATCTCACAGTCGTAATCATTAAGCAGTTCAATCCATCTACGTTGCCTCATGTTTAGATCTTTTTGATTGAATAGATGCTGAAGACTATGGTGATCCGTGTAAACAATACACTTCGTACCAAAGAGATAATGTCTCCACAACTTTAGAGCGAAGATAACCGCTCCAAGTTCGAGATCATGAACGGTATAATTGACTTCGTGCTTCTTCAATTGTCTCGATGCATAAGCTATGACTTTTCCTCGTTGCATTAACACACAACCAAGACCATTTCCCGATGCATCACAATATACCACGAAATCTTCGGTTCCATCAGGAAGACTAAGAACAGGAGCCTTACAAAGTTTGTCTTTAAGAATGTGAAATGCTGATTCTTGATCATCTTCCCAAACAAACTTCTCAGTTTTATGAGTAAGCTTCGTCAAAGGAATAGCGATCTTTGAGAAGTTTTCGATGAAACGACGATAATAGCCTGCCAACCCAAGAAAAGATCGAATCTCAGAAGGATTAGTTGGAATAGGCCAGTTACGAACGGCCTCGATCTTAGTGGGATCAACGTGTATTCCCTTTGCATCAACTACATGACCCAAAAATTTAACTTCCTTGAGCCAAAATTCGCACTTCGAGAATTTAGCATAAAGCTTTTCTTTCTTGAGGAGTTCTAGAGCAAGTCGCAAATGAGTTTCATGCTCGGCTTTGGATTTTGAATAAATGATAATATCATCGATAAAGACTATGACGAATTTGTCGAGGTATGGTTTACAAACGCGATTCATTAGATCCATGAAAACAGCAGGTGCGTTTGTGAGTCCAAATGGCATAACCATAAACTCGAAATGACCATAGCGAGTTCGGAAGGCAGTTTTAGGAATGTCTTCTTCGGCTACTCTAAGTTGATGATAGCCCGAACGAAGGTCTATCTTAGAGAAACAAGTAGCACCTTGCAATTGATCAAACAAGTCGTCGATTCGAGGTAAAGGATAACGATTCTTGACGGTAAGTTTGTTAAGTTCACGGTAATCGATGCACATCCGAAACGAACCATCTTTCTTCTTTACAAATAAAATAGGAGCACCCCAAGGAGAAGAACTAGGGCGAATAAAACCCTTGTCGGTTAGTTCTTGCAATTGGCTTGAAAGCTCTTGCATTTCCGAAGGAGCGAGACGATAAGGAGCTTTGGCAATAGGAGTTGCATTAGGAATGAGATCAATACGGAATTCCACTTGTCGTACAGGAGGTAATCCAGATACGTCTTCGGGAAAGACTTCGGGGAAATCCCGAATGATGGGAATATCTTCAAGTTTGAGCGCTTCTTTCCTTGTATCAATGATGTGAGCTAGAAACGCAGGATAACATGGAAGATCCTTATTATGCTTACGCAAGTAGCTATAAGCTTGCGTACACGACATGAGTTTAAGTCCCTTTGATTTTGTTTCACCACAAACCGTAAGAATACTACCATCAGCACACGGAATACGAATAGATTTATCAAAGCAAATGATCTCGGCATGATGTTGGGATAACCAATCCATCCCTACGATAACGTCAAAACTACCCAAATTCATAGGCACTAAATCTATGGCGAAATCACGATTCCCTAGACTTAAGGTACAATCATTCAAAATAGAACTTAGTTTAAGAACCTTGCCATTGGCTACTTCGACACTAAGGGGATCATGCAACTTATTTCTTTTCAAAGCAAGCAAAGGTTCAAATTGGGTAGAGATAAAGCTACGATCGGCACCCGAATCAAATAAAATGGAAGCATAAATACCATTGATGAGAAACGTACCATTAACAACTTCGTTGTTGGCTTGAGCTTGTTGAGCATTAATGACAAAAGCTCGTCCACGACCAGCGGGTTGTTGTTGAATTGGTTGAACAAGTGGTGGCTGATTTTGCTAAGCGGGTGGAGGGTTTCCTTGACGATAAGGGCAATCACGAATAAAATGATTAGGATCGCCGCAACCAAAACACCCAAATCTCGGCATATGAGCTTGGATAGGAACAGGAGGAGGAGCAAAGGTATTGATTGTCATGGGCACAGCTACATTTTGCCCAACCCTACAATACTGAGCAAAGTGACCAAACTTGTTGCACTTGGTGCACACTCTACAAGGTTTGCCTGCAGGATGATGATAGTTGCAACGGTTGCAAAGAGGGAAATTTCCGGTATAGGGTTTAGTATTTCCAGGAGCTTGATGAGTAGGGGCAGTGATTACAGTTTGTTTGGTGGGTTCAACAACAGCGAAGGCTTTAGATTTATCCCCCTTCTTCTTCTTTCTAGATGACTTATCAGATTTCTTCGGTTCACTATCCTCCTTTCTCTTACCTTTACTAGAACGAACCAAAGTACCATCCTTAACATGATCATCATTAATAGTAGCGGCTAGACGCACAGCTTCCTCTACCGTTGTCGGTCTACTACTACGAACACTGTCTCGAATAGTTGCTGGAAGACCACTTACATACTTATCGATTGCCATGGATATGGGAGTCACAAGACGAGGTACCAATAAGCTTAGTTCATGGAAACGCGTAGTGTACTCCGCGTTGTTTCCTCCAATTTGTTTCAAATTCCAGAATTCCTCATCCAACTTCTTAAGTTCGCTTTGCGGACAAAATTCTTCGGTCATAATCTGTCTGAATAAGGTCCAATCCATTTCATGAGCTACCTCCATGCCACGAGTCATTTTCTCTTGGTTCCACCAAGTAAGAGCACGACCACTAAAGACACTAGCAGCGTATTTCACATGGAGATGAACAGGGGTTTCAGCTATTGAGAAAATGCTTTCAATCTTTTCAAACCATTGCAGCAAAGCAGTTGCACCATCGTTACCTACAAACTTAGGAGGATTGCAAGTAGTGAAGTTCTTAAGCGATGCTCCACCATGATTGCCAATGGGAGCTTGTGCAGGAGTTTGAGTAGCTTGAAACTGTTGGATGGCTAGCGGAATCGCATTAGCCATTTGGCGAGAAACCATGGCTGCGAGACGGCGTTGGTTGTTGCGTTGACGGTTGACAGCGTTGTTCAACATGCTGAAAATAAGAATGAAAAATGATTAGACTTTAACGAGTAACGATAATTGACTGGGCGTACGCTTAACAATGACCAACGAATGATTTAACGAATGATTAACAGGTAATTAACGAATGGGTAATGAATAATTAACGGATGATTAACGAATGATTAAAGAATGATTAACGAATGATTATTGATTCACGTATGATTAACGTATCCGTATCACTCACGTATAATGTTTAAAGAAATCATAAAATAATGAATATATAAATACGTATAAATACGAATAAAATTGATTTTTGAGGGTTACGGTTAAATCCGTAGAAGTTCTCGACATATCAAGAATACCAACTCCAAAGAATCATATCGTGACCTAGGAGAGGATGACTCTCGTCCAAATTTCCCAGTTTGGTATACGTAATTGTAACGAGATACCGCTCTAGACAGAAATTGAACTACCGATCTTCCAAACCTTACAGCCTTATAACATGAACTTTTAGAATTTTAATTCAAGACGAGAAGGGTAAAACATTTCATTATTAAAGATTTGGTTTAAGTGTCGCGCTTTGGCCTAGGAGAGGAGTGTTCGTCGAGAGTTTACGAACCAGTATCGTTAACGCTCTCTCGATTAGTCACATCCAAACCTTACAGTTACTACGCAAACAAGTACTAAATCTTTAATAAGGTTTAGAAATATATATATATATATATATATATATATAGTATTTATAATTTTTTTTGAAAATGACGAATGAAGAATCTCTCAAAAGAATTTAGTAAGAGGAACACAAAAATTAGTTAAAAACAATTTTTATGATGCATGAACACACGAGGACGTGTGTGGGGTAGCTTATAGACTAGGTCGTTTTCTAACCACCTAATTCCCTATAAACACGAGCTCTGATACCAACTGTAACACCCCGGCTAAAGCGGAATACACCTGAGGCATTACAATTGTTCTTAACTCGTGTTCCTCTATTAGGTTATAATAGACACATTTAATGGTTTAAATGAATGCATTAAAGATAAATAAATGTTTTACAGAAAAGTAACCGAAAAACGACAAAAGACTTAAATTATTCATTAATGTCATTAACTAGGTCCAAGCTCTTATGTTTTCTTCAAGCAAACCTATCCATTTCCTGTATCATGTAAAAAGTAAACGTCAATACAAAAGTATTGGTGAATAAACAAGTTTAAGACACAAGTATAAAGTATTAAAAAGATTACGTAATAAAGAGTATAAAAGTAATATAAATGAATATGTAAAATGTAGTATAAAAGAATGTATAATAAAAGAATATATAAAGAAAGTATAATATGTGTATAATGGCATAACACGCGTTTGTATCAAGTCTGATGTATATCATATGTGATCAAAGTCACATAGGGTCCGGTCGAGGGCCTCGACATTCACAGTAACACGTCGGAATGTCTAATAACGGCCAATAGATCTATCACGTTTCCCGTTTAGTATATACATATAATGAATGATTGATTGTTTGAATGTTTGAATTATCGTGTGTGCATCCCATAATGATTGTGTCACTTGATTCATCCCAATGTTTGCCATAATACGAAAATATAGTATCAAATATGAATATAATAAGAATGACTTTTGTGAATGAATACCAATATGAATGAATTACGATGAATATAATACAAAAAGTATACATATAAACATGATTATAAGTGAGTATATAAACATGAATATAAGTTTTAATATAAATATAAGTTTTAATATACACATAAATATTTTTTTTGGAAAGGCAATATACACATAAATATAAGTATGAATATAAACGTAAATATGAATATGAATCACCATATTACTATAACTACGAATATAGACATAAAATATAAATGTGAACATAAGTATGAATTAAACATAAAAGTATGAATATAAGTATGAATATGAATGTCATGATACAGCCCAAAGATTTATATAATAAAATGGCATCGAGTTTACTCACATGATTAAATACGGAGGTAGATACGGATACTAGATTATGAATACGGAATACGTTGAAAGGAACACCAAACTTGCCTTTACAAATCTAGAAATAAGAATAAATATGAATAAGAATATATCATGAATTTGGAGTTTTCTAGATTAGAGTTTGAATAAACAAGATTAATAAGATGATGATGGTAAGCTTGAGTAACATAAAAGATAAACATGATTATGATGAAAAACAATAGAATTGGGAACCTTTACAATCGATTATGGGAGGCTTGAAGTCTTGATTATGGAGCTTTGTGTGGGTTTGATTTTTGACAAAAAGACACCAATTTATAGAGTTTGATATGTGATAAAGAAAGGTCAAAATGTAACTCCCCTAATAATTAACTCTAAATTTAATTATTGTAGGTTACAAAAAGAAATGGTTAAAGAGGTGTTTAAAGCCATAAATAAGAAATGTGTAACTCATTTGACCAAACTTGAAGGCTAAGAACAAGGCTAAGAACAAGGAAACATACATACATACATACATACATACATAGTTCCTTGCATGCATGTATTAATTAAACTACTTGTCTTTAACACATTACTAGAATTACTTGCATTTATATAAGTCCATGTGTATTAAACACATTTTAGTGTACATTAATGTACACATGCAAGATAACACATTAATAATGTTACAAGGTTTAAATAGAATTAAGATAACCCAAACTCAAATCGAACTTTTATAAATCGTCAAATGTATACAATTACAAAGTCCGAATTAAAGTTACAAGTCAAGTATCGGGTCGGATTCGGGCACGGTGTTACAGCGGCCACCGTCATAGGCAGCACAGAGAGTAACGGCGGAGGAAAGCAGTTAATGTTAAACGTGCATGATTTCGAAGAGGAGAACGTTTCTTCCCGATCTAGAGAAGTTAATGTTGCCACCAAAAACGCCAAGTGTAATTCATGGATTTTTGATTGTGGTGCCACTGATACAATGACGTTTGATATAACCGATCTAACGTCAAACTCGAAAGTTGACAAAACACGAATTCACACAGCTAATGGGGAAACTCTCCCAGTTAAAGGAGGGGGAACCATTGAAATATCGAAAGAATTACGACTCTCGAGATGCCTTTATGTGCCATCATTATCACACAAGCTATTATCCGTTAGTCATGTTACGAAAGAATTAAACTGTGTGGTATTAATGCACCCCATTTTTTGCATTTTGCAGGATATCAGGACGGGAAGGATCATTGGGCGTGGTACTGAGAGACAAGGATTATATTACGTAGATGAAGTCACTCAACAAGGCTCAGTTATGCTGACTCATGGTTCAAACGATAGGAAAGAATGGTTATGGCACCGACGATTGGGACATCCGTCCACTGGTTATTTACGTCAGTTATTTCCGCACTTATTTTCTAAAAATAAAGTTTTCCATTGTGACACTTGTATTTTGGCAAAAAGTCATAGACATACGTTTAAACCAAATGATACTAGAGTTGATTCACCTTTTTTGTTAATCCATTCTGATGTTTGGGGTCCCGTTAAAATTGAAGGAGGACAAAATTTCCGCTATTTTCTGACATTTATAGATGATTGTACTCGAATGACTTGAACTTATCTTTTAAAAAATAAGTCTGAAGTTTTTACGAAGTTCACATTATTTTGTAACATGGTCAAAACCCAATTCAAAAGTGAAATCCAAATTCTGAGGTCAGATAATGGGGGGGAATTTTGTAACACCTCCATGAAAACCTTCTGTCAAACACGGGGAATTATCCATCAAACTTCGTGTGCTCACACGCCTGAACAAAATGGGGTTTCAGAACGAAAAAATCGTTTTTTATTGGAAATCACACGGGCTATTATGATTGAATCCCAAGTTCCAAAGTCTTTTTGGCCAGAAGCCCTTGTCACTGCAACGTATCTTGTTAATCGACTTCCAACCCGAGCCCTAGCACTCAAAACTCCTCTCCAAACATTTTCACAATTCCATAAATTGCCATCAACTCTAACCCTCGAACCTCGAGTATTTGGATGTTCTGTTTTTGTTCATATACCAAAAATAGAGCGTTCAAAACTTGATCCATGTGCAGAGAAATGTGTGTTTTTGGGGTATGGTGTCAATCAACACGGGTATCGGTGCTACAGCCCCAGTAGACGTCACATGTTCACCACAATGAACTGTGACTTTATCGAAACGGAGTTCTTTTATCATACCCATCTTCATGGTCAGGGGGAAAATGACAATGACGCATTAAGATGGATAAGTTGGGCACCACCTGTGCATGACTCTCCTACTGATACTCCTAATTCAACTGATAATCCTGAAGGTTCTGATACTGATACTCCTACTCCAACTGATAATCCGGAAAATTCTGACGACAGTACCAATGCCACCAATAATGATCCTCCTCAACTGATATCCGAGGTAAGTGGTTCTGAATCTCCAGATATTCCAAATAATTCTGATATGTGTGATGATGAACAACAGGTCGAGACGGAAACTCCGAGTGTGACTGAACCAGCTCGGTATGATCTTCCACCTAGATCAACCAGGGGAATTCCGCCTAACAGATACTCACCTGAAAGAAGTTCAAGAGGGTCGAGATATCCAGTTGCAAATATCGCAAGAAGGAATTTAGTTCCGGAAGCCAAGTCCTTCGCAAACGCGATCTGTTCTGAAAAAATACCAACAAGTGTTGAAGAAGCACTCAAGTATAAAGAATGGAGAGAAGCAATTGGAACTGAACTTGAAGCCCTGAGAAGAAGTGAAACATGGGAAGAATGTGAATTGCCTCCGGGAAAGAAACCCGTTAAATGTCGGTGGGTGTTCACTATCAAGTATAAACCCGATGGATCAATCGAAAGGTATAAAGCTCGATTAGTCGCAAAGGGGTATACTCAGACTTACGGGATTGACTACTGTGAGACTTTCTCTCCAGTAGCCAAGATTGATACTATTAGAGTTCTATTCTCAGTTGCAGCAAACAAGGATTGGCCATTACACCAATTCGATGTCAAGAATGCCTTCCTACATGGAGAATTGAAAGAAGAAATCTACATGGAAGCCCCACCTGGAATTCATGATAGTTCCGAGACCAGGAAAGTTTGTCGACTAAAGAAATCTCTGTACGGTTTGAAGCAGTCTCCACGAGCGTGGTTTGGTCGGTTTACCACAGTTATGAAGAAATATGGCTATAACCAAAGCAATTCCGATCACACTCTCTTCTTGAAACGAAGAGGTAAACTCATAACCTGCTTAATAATCTACGTTGATGACATGATCATTACAGGGGATGATTCAGAGGAAATGACAAAATTGAAAGCTAATCTTTTCAAAGAATTTGAAATGAAAGATCTGGGAAGACTCAAATATTTTCTCGGAATTGAAGTTCTAAGATCAAAATTAGGGATCTTCATTTGCCAGCAGAAATATGTTCTTGATTTATTAGCAAAGACGGGAATGCTAGATTGCAAACCGGCAGACACTCCCATGATAGCCAACCAAAAATTGTTCATGGAAGATGAAGCTGAACTGGCAGATAAAGAAAGATATCAGAGAACGGTGGGAAAGCTGATTTACTTAGCTCATACTCGGCCAGACATTGCATACGCTGTGGGGGTTATAAGTCAATTCATGCACCAACCTCAAGTCCAGCACATGGAAGCAGCTTTACGGATTATCAGGTATCTCAAGGGAACTCCTGGACACGGTGTTCTATTCAAAGCAAATGGGCACCTGAAGATTGATGCTTATACCGATGCTGACTGGGCAGGCGACAAAGGTAATAGGAGGTCTACATCAGGGTATTTTACCCTAGTGGGAGGAAATCTTGTAACATGGAGGAGTAAAAAGCAAAAAGTTGTCGCCCTCTCAAGTGCTGAAGCTGAATTCCGAGGAATAGCACGAGGATTAGCTGAAGTCCTATGGCTGCGAAAACTTTTGTCAGAAATTGGGTATCCCTCAGAAGAAGCCAGTAAGATCATGTGTGACAACAAAGCAGCTATACAGATCTCAGGAAATCCAGTTCAACATGATCGCACCAAACACGTTGAAGTTGATAGACACTTCATCAAAGAAAAACTTGAAGATGAGATTATCGAGCTTCCATTTGTTTCATCAAAAGATCAGCTTGCAGATATCCTTACAAAGGCGGTTACCGGAAAGATCTTCGCTCACTGTCTTGACAAGTTAAGCATTGGAAATCCCACTACTTAGCTTGAGGGGGAATGTTAGAATATAGGCCTAAAACAAATGTAAGCCTAAGCCCGTATGTGGGCTTGGGCCCGTTAGGTTAATATTTTCCCTATAAATAGAGGTCTAATGTAATCGTATCAAATTGATGAAATAAACTAATTCTTCCACAAAAATCCGATTATTAATTTCTACATGACACTTGTTTTTCCGATAGTTAGGTTCAATGGCATGACACTTAGTTGACTCGCAAGTCTCCGTCTTCATATAGGACAAAAACTCATTGCGACATTTCCACAATCAATATATATACTTTATGAACTAAGGAGTACAAAACCTTCTTTTGATAATGTTAAAGTGTTAGAAGGTTAGATACAGAGATTAGTCGGGAAAGTCTTGTCATAATCAAATAGCCTAATTACCAAGTGACACGCTAGTTAATATTAAGTACTAACCAATAGGGTATTACTTGATACACCACATTATCGAGATGTTACAAATCAAAATTAGTAGTGATACCTAGTTATACAAACAATGCTTGGCGTGACATGACATCATCCTAAATCATGGTGACTACTTATCCTATATCTATTTACTATCTACTATCACTTATTTATTTGTCTTTACTTTTATTTGCATGTTTAGCTTAGCTTGAAAAACCAAACAAAACCCGCTTTTGATAAAACTCTGATAAGATTCTTTAACACTTACAATTTATCTGAGTACAGCTTTGTTTCCAATTCGAATATCGTATATAACAAACCCTGGTCAACTTATCACTTTTTATTCTTAGTATAGTGGAGTTATAGGTTCGTCTACACATAAATATTAAATCACTCACTCATACGTTCTGGACTAACAATATGGGCGTATTAACACCAAACTTAGTTCATACGGATCTCCGGTAGAAGATCCCACACTCTAGCGAAGGTTGTTGTTGCACTCGGTATCCCGCATTCACTAGGATAGACATACAACATGCAATTCAACAAATTTGTTTATTTATGCACGATTCTCATGAGCCGCACTTGAACGCTTTGAAACGAATCCACTTTGAAACGCATCCACATATACATTTGTGGCTCCATTCACTAGGACAGACATGCAATATGCAGTTCAACAAATTTGTTTCTCGTGATCCGCACTTAAACGCTTTGAAACACATCCACTTTGAAACGCATCCATATATATATATATATATATATATATATATATATATATATATATATATATATTTGTGGCTCCATTAACCATGGCCTTTAACTTCGTACATCCCACCTAGAGCCTCTTTACATACTTTGAGGCACTTTTTCGTGTGTTATCCTTCATCCAACTAATATATATTAGGATATTGTATGTTTTTTCTGAGACAACCTTATCTCGTGATCTTTCAAAAAATCAAAATGTGGTTTCTCAATCCAATGTTGAGGTAGAATATCGCAGTGTCGCAAATGTTGTTGTTGAAACATGTTGGATCCACAATTTGTTACGGGAGCTCCGTTGCTTAACCTCCAAAGCAACTATTGTATAACGTGACAACATAAAAAAATCGAGAAATATATGTCGGATCTAGGATATGTATATCATGAAATCCCCAAATTAGAGTGAATTTAATTCAAATCCAAAGCCTAATAATAATATTTAATGCTAATTAGAATCAAGTATATATCAAAATAATTAATGCAAATATTGATAAAATTACATCACATCTGTAAACAAGAACAAATTAAACCCTAATTTTGGTACAAAATCAAATCTATCAAATCACGTAGCCAGTACAATGAGTTTCATAAATTAAGCAAGGATTAACGTATATTGATCTGGGTTCCCGACAATGATTGAAATGTAGACTTTGCTTGACTGATTTGAGTGAGATTTTTGAGATGATTGCGATTGAAATGTAGACTTTGCTTGACAACCTTATCTCGTGATCTTTCAAATATCAGAACGTGGTTTCTCGATCCAATGTTGAGGCAGAATATCATAGTGTCGCAAATGTTATTGTTGAAACAGGTTGGATCTGTAGTTTGTTACGTGAGCTATATTGTTTAACCACCAAAGAAACTATTATATAACATGACAACATCAACTCAAATATTGATAAAATTACATCAGATATGTATACTCATGTTCGTATAATCAAGAAATATATGTTGGATCTAGGATTTGTATACATGAAATCCCCAAATTAGTATGAATTAATTTTAACAATTCAGGCTAGTTAGAATAGAGTATAAATAAAATTAAATAATGCAAATATTGATAAAATTACATCATACCTTAATTTTGGTACAATATCAAATCTACCAAATCTCATAGCCATTACAATGCTTTTCATAAAATAAACATGGATTAACGAACGATTAACGTACACTGAACCGAGTTCCCGAAAATGATTGAAACGTAGACGTTGCTTAAGTGATTTGAGTGAGATTTTGCAGATGATTGCGACTGAAACGTATACTTTTGTCACGGGGTTAGATTCTTGAACCCGTATGTCACTTAGATCACCGATATCTTGTGACTAAGTAAGCCAAAAATACTTGGAATGTCTTACGAGAACACTTGCTAGGGGGGATGTAAAGGCTTAATGTATATTGATTTTAGGAAACATGGTGATTACAAATGAGGGTTTTATGCCTATTTATAGGCTATTAGAGAACCCTTTAGAATAATCTAGAGACATTTCTAGATCTAGCTAATTCTACACTAATCGACTAGATATTTAGTATAAAGATTTCTAGATTAATCTATCACTATTCTTGATTATCATAGCGTTTTTCTACGGGCTTCGAGAATTTTCCGTTCATGAGGGACATCGAGTAGCTCGTTTTTGTGCGACTCGTAACACCTTGCTTGACAACCTTATCTCGTGATCTTTCAAAAAAAAATATCAAAATGTGGTTTCTCAATCCAATGTTGAGGTAGAATATCGAAGTGTCGCAAATGTTGTTCTGGAAACATGTTGGATCTGCAGTTTCTTATGTGAGCTCTGTTGATTAACCTCCAAAGCAACTGCTGTATAATGTGACAACATCAACTCAAATATTGATAAAATTATATCAGATATGTATACCCATGAGCAAAAAATCGAGAAATATATGTCGGATCTAGGATTTGTATATCATGAAATCCCCAAATTAGTGTGAATTAATTTTAACAGTTAATGTTAATTAGAATCAAGTATATATCAAATTAATTGATGCAAATATTGATAAATTACATCAGATCTGTAAACAAGAACAAATTAAACCCTAAGTTTGGTACAACATCAAATCTTTCAAATCACATAGCCATTACAATGCGTTTCATTAATTAAGCAAGGATTAAAGAACGATTAACGCACATTGATCTGAGTTCCCGAAAATGATTGAAATGTAGACTTTGCTTGACTGATTTGAGTGAGATTTTTGAGATGATTGCGATTGAAATGTAGACTTTGATTGACAACCTTATCTCGTGATCTTTCAAAAAATCACAATGTGGTTTTCTCTATCTATTGTTGAGGCGGAATATTGCGGTATCGCAAACTTGAGCTCCATAATTTAACCTCCAAAACAACGAATATAATGCGACAACATCAACTTAATGTATATGTTTGTCAATTCGGTTCAACAATAGAACCAATCTAATCGAAATTGACATACACTTTGTACTTGACCAAGTTTCTCTCGATCAAGTTCGCATCTTACACATCTCATCTATTATTACTTCTAATCTAGAGTCGTCGGCTTTATTACGTGTGAGATATTCCAAATAGTGGAATGGTATGCATTTGAAACTCCTGACTCTTTGGTTGTCACGTGTTTTAATTACCATAATGTGAGGTATAATGATATTTAAACTTTTCAGTTACCCTAAGTTAATAACACATTTGAAACTCCTGACTCTTTGGTTACCCTGTGTTTTAATTACCATAATGTGAGGTATAATGATATTTAAACTGTTCAGTTACCCTAAGTTAATAACACAGACGTTTTTAGGTACTCCAAAAGTTGGTGGTATTAATGACATACTAATTATTGAGGTATAATGATATTTAGACTATTGAGTTACCCTAAGTTATTAGCACAAACGTTTTTAGGTACTCCAAAGTTTGGTGGTTTTGTGTTTTTCTATCTAAGTTAGTTCGTCAGAAAAGTTACTTTTGCATCAACAAGCCCCATAACTACGTACAATTATGTCTCTTTCGAAAAACATGTCTCACTCCAAGATTAGCGCCCTTTACCCAACTAGAGAAGATTGGGTTGTTCATGTACGACTTTGTAGAATGTGAGAGGCAATAAATACAAAACTCGGTGATGTCTTACTTGGGTTGGAGATGGTTATGGCTGATGATGAGGTAATTTCTAATTTGTTTGAAAATTTTAAAAGCCGTAAAAAGGGTACGCCACGAAAACAGTTAATATACAATAATTTCTACCATAAAACGATGGAAACTGTTGGGGGTTAAATTAGTTTCTTACATGTTTTCTTTTTTTTTTTACCAAAAAAGGCAGTTCGATACAAGGTTTCATAACTATAAATCATATACGAAAGTTTAAGGCTCTTCTCAAAGAGGGCTAGGTATATCAAATCTCGAGGTTCAGAGTGATTGAAGGTTAAATGGAATATAAAGCTGTCCCGAATCAATATCGCATCCGTTTCAACATTGCAACATCGGTTCGTAAACTTGAAGGTGGTCATGAGGAGTTTCCATTGAATGTGTTTAGTTTCACACCAACGGAAGTTCACCTACAGAGAATCAACAACAATTCCCTCATCACCGGTGCCGGATTTCTTTTCTCTAAATGTTTATGTTTTCTTTCCTATATCCAGTTTTTTGTTTTTAGTGGAACATAAATGAAACACGCGAAATGAATCCGATTCTTCAATTGGATCAAAGGTGTTGTAGAAATTATTCGAAACCATTCAATTTAATTGAACATTTCTATTGTAATTTGTAAAGAATCTATATATTGTATTTAATTTGGTGTTTGGGAATTTTTGGAAGCTGAGTTTTATACATTCGAGGGAAAGAGAAAGTAGCAGGAAATAGACACAAACCATGTGTTTTAATTTTAGAAAGTAGAAGGTCGGTGGCGGTTAAAGACACAAAACTCCCGATTCTGATCATTGTTCGTAACAAATCTCTTTACAAAATTGTCACCGTGCAACGCGCGGGAATACGCCTAGTTTTAGTATAATATAATTTCATTTTAATTCTATCTTTGATTAGCCCATCAATAAGAGCATGTCGCAAGAGTTTATTCATAATACAAAATAAGTTTGTATTAAATGGACTATCATTAGAGGGAAGGCCCATACCATGAAATAAATGGCATTATTCCCACTTTCACCAACTCCGTCAACCAACAAACTTTCCAGATCCTTAAACCCCCGAGCCAATGTCTCACGCTGCAAAATTCACACCAAAACTGTTGGGTTTTCAATCTAATCAGCTTTTGTTTTCAAATGATCGATTTTCATCAGATTTATACTACGATTGTTTCAAGATTAAACGTAATAATAATGTAGTGCGTATGAACGCGTTGACTAATTTGAGTCAGCAAGAATCGATTTCATCCCCTGCTGCTGATGTTTCAATTGAGCTAAAACATGTTTTAACTGAATCTCAATTTGATCAACTTATTACTGAGTCTCAAGAATCAGTTATTATTATATGGTAAAAGGGTAATTATGCCCATTTTAAATATAATATTATTGACATGTTTTTTTTTTTTTAAGAATTGTGTTTTTTTTTTTTTTTTTGTGTTTTAGGATGGCAAATTGGTGCAGGAAATGTATTTATTTGAAACCCAAGTTGGAAAAATTAGCAGCTTATTTTTACCCGGGGTAACCACTACTCCTTCGATTTTTATACTTCGAAACTGTTTAGGATTTTATATTTTTAAAATGCAAATCGAAGTTTTAAGTGTTTAAGTAAAACCGAGTTTGTCAATGGGGTTTGTCAGGTCCCTTAGGTGAATATTAGGAGATATGTAACTAACTTTGGTGTAAGGTTCGTGGGTCGCATACTGCCCAATTGGATGTCACTGTGGCCCCGAATCACTAACATTGCCGTTCTAAATAAAAAAAAAAAAAAAAAAGTAAAACCAAGTTTTAACTTGGGAAATAAATATGTTAACCATTATTTACTGTTCAAAAGTTGTCGTAATGGCAATTTGAAATTGGATAAAACTTTCACAAAAGGTGAGAAGTAGCAAGTTCGATTTATGTCCGGGGGCATTTTACTGGCCGAAAGAATCATTGCCTAAAAAAAAGTAGTTGTACTTGCATATTTTTGAAACATTTAGGAACAGAATAAACATTTATAGGAATTTTAAAGACCACCAAGATATTACAAACAACTCATTACATTTCGATGATTTCATAATGGGGATAGATTCTCGGTTTATGATCAATAGTCAATACATATAATCATTTTAGCTGCACTGTATTATTATTAGAGAGGTGATATTTTTCAGTGGATTAGGCAGGTCGTATAACAAGTGAAAACTCGTTATGTGTTTATTTTGATTATCGTGATTTAGGAGGAATGCATTTCGGCTAACCGTAGTCTTTGAGGACTTGATGATCTATTCAGCTACATTTGTTGTTTTTTTTAACTCAATTTCACCAATTATAAGTAAATAGGAAATATTTTTTTATGTGCTTACTTAAGTAGAAGAGCATAGCATTTAGTATTGGTACATGAACTTACGTTTGCGTTTGGTAAAAATATATATAGCGTAATTTTTATTTTAAGTCTTCTCTTTTAAGTTTGTATTCAAAAAAAAAAAGTAATCTTTATTAAAAAGAGAAGACTTAAAATAAAAATTAACGATCGATTTAAATGAAAAGGTAGTCACCTTATTATATAGCGTAACCAAAAAAAGATAATAAAATATAAAATTTGATAAAAATAGACCGAAATAAAATCTTAAAAGACATATATATATATATATATATATATATATATATATATATATATATATATATATATATATATATATAAGCACAGCTTGATTCTGACTTGGCCCGTTGCAAAGTACAAGTCACAATTTGTAATTGTTTCAGAATAACAACCAGACATTTCAACCTCAAATTTCTGATATTCGTGTCTTTCTGTGGAAAAAAACAGAGTAAAGTTTTATTGCATCGACGTCAACAATGTCCCATATAAGCTCGTGGCTCGTGCTGGGGTCACTGTAAGCTTCATAACCACAAAATTAGTTAAATGTTGCTCTGTAATTTTCATAATCATTTGCAGACATTCTGATTTATCATTTGATTTGTGTAATTGCATGTTAATTTGACTCGTTGGGATCTATAAATTACTCAGAAAATGCCAACTATACAGGTGAATCAACTGAATTTACAAAACTTCTGTGCATTTTATAGACGGCAAAACTAACATTTTTGGGTATTTTATTACAGCTTTGGAAAGATAGCAAGAAACAGGCAGAGGTGATTGGAGGTCACAACAAGGCATATTTAGTTGTCAACGAGGTTCGTGAAATGATAGAGGGCGAAGACGAACCTTAATATAATTTCTTTTTGTTGTCCTCCTTTTAATGTCTCGGTTTCCAGAAATAGGCATAGAGAATAGAAGGCGGACTAGTTGTTTGCTGTCGATTTTGTATGTTTGTATAGATCAGAAAGAATATAATCAATAAAGCGATTGTTGTCATGAACGTCTCCACCCGTATATATGAATTTAAAACAAGAAATGTAATATGAGAACCCACCCATGATCTGGGTACAAAAGATCAAGGAAATGTTTGGGAAACCAGTTTCAAGAAGCTAATTTCAAATTAATTATCCCACACATATAAATTACAAGTTTACTAATACAATCGCAAGCACCCTAACATACTTCGTTTCTCAAAACCAACCAAAACTGCATATCTAAACAAAGTTTCTCATCGAAAATAGAAAATAATCAAACATGCACTTAAAATGGCAGCATGAGCCAAGTTTCTTACAGTTTACGATTACACGTTAACAAGGTATGGTCAAAAACCATTATCTTTACTAGTATTCTAAGCCAAAAACGCCAACATCTTAAATCTAAGTAGTATAAATTTCCTGAATCGTGTATAGCTTATGAACAATACAGATGCAACGAAATCATGCTAAGATAATAGACTTCGTATTAAAACTCAGTAAAATAGCAGTCTTAATATCAAAAGTTTACCTAGTGCCATCCCAAAAACCAGATAACCATACGCATAATTAAAAGTCACAAACTACATAAACGACAACCACATAACGAATAACTGCCATTGCATCAAATCGCAACTCTCCTTTGCGAAACCTTAGCTTTCTCAGCATCAATAATCGATTCAACCGTCTTAACACAGTTTTCCAGCTTCCCTTGAGCATTAACAACCACATAATCAAAATTCTTCATCTGTCTCAACTCTTCTTTGGCCGTAGCAACTCTCACCATCAACGCCTCTTTACTCTCCGTCTTCCTATCAATCAACCGCATAACCAACTCACTCTCACTCTCAGCAACAAGAAACACAAACACCGCCGAATCACCAAGAATCTTTCTCAAGGTAGCAGCACCTTGTATATCAACTCTCAACACAATGTCACACCCTTTCGCCATATAATCTCGAATCTGTTGCTTTGGTATCCCTTTATACTCACCATACACCAATGCATACTCCAACAATTCATCATTCTCCACCATTCGCAGAAACTCGTCTTTCGTAGTAAAAAAGTAATCTTTACCATTTTCTTCACCAGGCCTCATTGCTCTACTAGTAGCTGTAACAAGAAAGTGGATATTTGGCCTTTTTTGGGTCAGGCATTTGATCAAACAGTCTTTGCCTACTCCACTTGGGCCACTGATTACCATGATCAACGGGCTAGGCGGTGGGCTAATTGGTGATGAACTGAAAGATGAACCGAGAGACGTCTCGAGGGCTCGGTATAGCTCGGTTCGGTCTGCGGTTTCGACTGCAGGGAGTGTTGGTTTCATGGTGGGGATTGATGAGAAGGGTTTTTTGGTTAGATTGATTTTGGTTAAGTAGCGAAGAGGGTTTGTTCGGGTTATGGTTAACAAAAATGGGTTGTAAAATCTTGGAATTATCATTGACATGAATTCAGTTGAATTTGTCAGAAAAATTTTAGTGATGAAACCGTGAGCGAATGGAGACTGTATCTGGGAAAGTATTCAAGCCTGAATAAATACATTAACACCCCTTCATCTATTCGTAAAATATCATCCTTTTCGAGTTTATGTGTTTGTTTCGTATATCTTAACCTTAATTGACCAGTTTGGTTAATCGTGTTAAAAAGTTAAACAGTCCAGCTTTGACATGTTTAAGGTGTTGGTATTTTAATAGTGTTAAATAAATATGTGTCCGTAAATGTGTGACACTATGGAAACGCACACATCGACATTTAAACACGACTACAAGTTTAATTTATTTATTAAATATTACTTAATGGTTAAGTGTAATATTTATTAAAATAAAAGGATGTATTATGTAAATAAGAATGTTTCCTTATTGTAATACAACTTGGGCTCCAAGTTAAAGCTAGGCTATAAAAGAAACACCAAGGCTCATTCTTTCCTTGCACATAATCGATTCTAGGCTTCTTTACCTAGAATCGATCGGTTTAAACAAACCAAGGGATGTTTTGATTTTAGCTTTAGCAAACCAAGGGGTTTTCGACAATTGTTGTTGGAAGCATTAAGCGTGTACTAGCATACTAGTCTGTTGCTAAAAGAATGTGTCGCGTACTGATGTGTAAAATCTAGTCTTAAATTTAACCTACTAATTCACGCAATTACACACTTCTAGGCAGTGGACCTATCCGTATATAATATAGTTTAAAAGCAAGTAAAGATTCGTTCGCAGGGACTAATTTGTTTTAAAATTCCGAATTAATAATACTAAGTGATTTTGGGGGGTTTTTATCGTAACAAAAGTTTGCAAGTAATTAATTAAAATCGATCGAAAAAGTAATTGATGTAATCAAATAATGGAGAAAATAAACTTGTTTGACACTTCACTTGTTTTCCATTCAAGTTTACGAAATCGATTAAATAATAAACTTCTAAAATATAGTAAAAGTCCTCTCGAATCTTTTATTAACTTTAATTACCTCTAATTACACCGTTCCTCTCGAATACAGTTATAACTATTAATAATTAAGCACTAAGTACCAAGCCTGTTTTTAGTGATTTAACCTTATAGAGTTTCCTCTCGAATAACTCCTTTAATTATCAAGTCCTTCCGAATCTTAACAAATAGACTTACTCAATTAAGTTTAATTACCTAAGTTGTGATTACTAAGTCCTCTCGAATCCTAGTAATTTTAAACCGATTATAGACCGACCGATTATTTCATACAACCTATTTAATCTATCTAGATTCCTCTCGAATACCTAGAATGTTGATTAAGCAAATTATATATAAACAACTTAAAATAATATATTAAAACTTAAGCAATTAAGGATCACCGATTAAACACAAAAACATAAATAATTCGATTACGAAAACTAGAACTTCAAACAAGATCCGTTGTTCAAACAAGCATAAAAAGAGTTTAGCTACGCATGATCGTGTTCAAAATAAAACTAATAATAAGAGAAAACATGTTAATATCGAAATAAAACATAAAAGTAAAATCAATACTATTTTTTTCTTTTCCGTTGCTGCTGTCGAATACCACGGTCCCCTCTTTTTTTCCTTCTAGTCGTGCACTCCTCAAATAAGAATTGTTTTCCAAAGAGTAAAAACTAGGATTTAGAATGAATTGAAACTGCCACATGAATCTGACTCCCTCCCACGTGCATGCTTTATAAATGGAACATGAATGAATATTTATAATGACTTTTTTTGGATATAGATCAAATCTTTTTCGGTGGGCTTTCCTTATTTTGTTACAATTGGTTTTTTTTTCTTTTCCTTCTTGTAGTCCACGCTTCCATTATTATTATAGTTAATCCATATCATCAATTTGAAAATATTGACATAGAGTCAACATCTTTTCCAAACTCTTAACATCAAATTTTCATATTATTCATTATTTCTTCGTCTAAAAGTCCACTTTACCGTCACATTCAACCTATCACTTGAATAAAACACTTTCACACAATTAAATGTAAAAAATCCTATCATATCCATCATGATTAAATACGAAAATGACCAAATATCGCATATAAATATCTATATAAATATGCGATATCACGTACGTAACCGTAGGTTGGATCTTACACTTAGATCTACGACTTTCGCTTACTTCTAATTCAAGGTAATTCTTTATCCGATTTATTATTTACTATTTGATCCTAAATTCCGCTGCCATGTATTGTTTGACAATATGACTCTAGTTGTATGCCATGACAGCGAAATTTAGGATCACATAGTAAATAATAAATCGGATAAAGAATTACCTTGAATTAGAAGTAAGCGAAAGTCGTAGATCTAAGTGTAAGATCTAACCTACGATTACGTACGCGACACCTTCTTTTAGAAACAGACTAGTATGCTAGTACACGCTTAATGCTTCAAACAACAATTGTCGAAAACCACTTGGTTTGCTAAAGCTAAAATCGAAACATCCCTTGGTTTGTTTAAACCGATCGGTTCTAGGTAAAGAAGCCTAGAATCGATTATGTGCAAGGAAAGAATGAGCCTTGGTGTTCCTTTTAAAGCCTACTTTAACTTGGAGCCCAAGTTGAATTACAATAAGGAAACATTCTTATTTACATAATACATCCTTGTATTTTAATAAATATTACACTTAACCATTAAGTAATATTTAATAAATAAATTAAACTGTAGTCGTGTCTAAATATCGATGTGTACGCTCCCGTAGTCTCACACATTTACGAACACATATTTATTTAACACTATTCAAATACTACAATAAATATTCATGAATTAACATAATCTATAGTAAATATTTGTTAGTATTATATGTAATTGTGTGTGCGGTTTGGAATGGGTTGGGAATGATGATCAAATCAACTATTTACAAATCAAAGCTATTCAGTTTAACCATATATTTTTTGTGTCGTTTTTAGGTTTGCATCAATAAGATTGTTCAAATTGGGGGTCGGAACCAAAAATTAAACCCAACCAAACTAAAACCTAGTTTCTGAATTTGAATATAGTTTTAAGTTTTCCAATTGCCGTCGAAACGTGAAGAAATTGAATACTCGGTTTCTCGTTTATAGATTTCAGGTTAAAAACCGAGTTAAAAATTAATTGATTGTTAAATATTTATAAATATATATAGAAACCAACTGTGTTCATTTCTTAAGGAAAATGTGTCACAACACTATCATATCAAACACATGAAGTCTCAAAACATATATCAAATGAGTTCGTGTTGAAACGGATTCAATGTAAATAGGACACATATCAAAAGAAGTCATATTAATGCCCATTTTGATCCGATTAGGATATTCTGATTCTGATAAATCAAACCTTATAAATTGATTAGGACATAAGACGATGCATAATTTGTTATACACTAACCACATATTAAGTTTAGGCGGATACGTTTTAACATCAACTAAATAAGACCCATAATCACTATCTTAATTTCTTTTCCAATTAGATGGCTAAATGGTATAGAAACAAGGCGTTCAACTATTTCTTGAAAGTTCGAATCTTCACGTTACTTTTCTAAAAAACATGAACGGTAAAGATATCACTTTAAAAGCATTTTCATATGGGTCAAATTGAACTGAAAGACACAATGCTATATGCATGACATTTCTTCTCCATATACACAAGAAACTTGTGCATCAACAGCCATTACATTGAACACAAATGATTCACCAGAAACGAGGTTCAAACGCATCAAGAAAGTGTCAAAAGCACACGATCTTGCAAAGCTAAAAAACTCTCAAAATCAGTCAAATGGGACTTCTCCCAAAATTCGTAAAAACAAATAAGAAGAAAAAAACAAGATTCTACAGAAAGAAAAGATAATATCTCGACTGTATACAAAGAGAGTTCTTATTTCCTACTTCCACTAGAACTGTTGGCATTTGGGCTACGATTAAGGACTCACTGCAACAAATGAAAATAAAAGAAACGTTATGTAAATTAATCGATGGGAAAGATACAACTTTTACAATGTGCATTACAAAAAATCAGTGCATAATACCTGACGGGTTGGTCTTCTGTTTCTTATACTGCACCAGCAGCAAGCTTTTGTACAAAATTTTATTATGACGAAAAACCCGAAAAGTCAAGAGTCCGCAAAACCTTACAATGACTAGTCTCGAGGCCAGAATCGGATTTTTGTTCAGTTAACCATGGACCAGCTTCATCAGATGAGCATTCAACTTGACCATTTTGAAGGACCACTGAACCATCACCAGACCAACTCTCTGAGAGCTGTTGTTCAGTCAAGATTGGTTGACCAAAGAGCATGAACACGGGTTTTTTCTTATCTTTTTCGTGGTCATCAATATTCTTCAATAAACTCGGGTTCGAGTAACTATTCCTTATTGTTAGTGAACAAGGAAAATTTTCATTTTCATCGGTTTCTCTAGTTGTTTCTGTTATTGTTGTAGGGACTCTTTTCAAAGGGTCGTGATTTAAGATCCCGAGTGGGGAAGATTGAACTGTGTTCACCTCGGTGTTTTGTTTTAATCCAAATTGAGGATTAGAATGCCTGGCTCCCTGGATGCTTACGGGAGTGTTGTTTGTGGGAACAAGTGATGAGATTAAGGGGAAATCGGGAGGTTGGGGGATTCGGATTTTCTTTCTTGGAGGTGAAAAAGGCGAAAGATGTATGGGAGGCATGTTAGACACCATCTCAACCAACCATGGGTTTACTCGTTTCACGTTTTGTAGCAAAACTGGTTCATCCCACGAAACCTTAGATCAAATTAGTCAAAATGTTAATATAAAAAACAGGAACATAAAAGAAAAATACGATATGGAATTTGCTAGTAGAACCTTGTCATTCTACATATGTTTATGTGTTTGTGTTAATGCAAATCAACAGGTTGTAAGCATCAAGTACTCTATTAGGGTGTTTGGATTTGCGTTTTCGACAACATTAGATTATTTAGGGGTTTCAAAACACAAACCCGAACACTCCCAAATAGCACTTATAAACATACAATGAGTATAATTGTATATAATGCAAAATCCTAAAACAAAACGATAAAATTAATACCTCAAGGAGTTTCCATGGAGAATTAGGCCAGCGGATTTGATCATTCACATTAGCAGATGAAATGGTTCCCATGAACCAATTTATTCGCGAAGAGTCCTCTGTCTCAAAAGGCATCTTGAACCTCATCCCTGGGCACCAATGTATCCTCATTGCAGCCATGACACTCGAAGCTTTTACACAAAACTCCGGAGTACTTGCACATGGATAGTACAAAACCTCAAACGGCTGACCACTTGCTGCTAACTTTACAGCTTCTATCACAGATTCACCACTAAATTTCCCCTTACGGTTCTTGTCATTTTCCTTTACAAAATCCGAAAATCCACCACCATTAATCCCCCTTTTAGCCCTCCGAACTCCTACACAGAGTTCTCCATTATCAGCTTTAAGAAACACAATGGAATCCCCAGCCACAAGCTTCTTATCATTCACGAAATTGCTCCAGCCCGTAGTTAAAAGATGACGTCGTGGGGTGCCTCTATATATATGTCTAAACTTCCAAACTTGCCCAAGAACATCCTTAGCTAAGATGGTTTGAACTGGCGGATCAGCAGTGTAATCCAACTTTGGAAATATTGTTTCCGCACAGTACCTCGGTACAGAGAATCCACCACCATTATTAGCATCCGATTGAGTCAACGTCTTTGCAAAAGAAGTTGGATCCTCTTGATTTTCCTGAACACAACCCTTAACTTGATCAAACCCTACACTCCCATCATCACTAGACTCAAAACCATTATGGTTTTCTAAAGGAACTAACCCTAGCTTAGCATAAACTTCATCTGTGTCGGGATCCGCCAGATACTTTGTGGCGGATACTCGACACAGAAAGTAAGGTGGGATTCCTGACAAATCCCCGAAACTCACATTCCCCGAGGCAACATGTTCCGCATGGCCTTGGGGAAAATAAAAAACCATTGAATTTAATGATGGGATTTGCACCATACCACCAGCACAAGCATGCCATAACTGTGAATCCATACTTTTTTCCACTTCTTTAACAGAATTCATCATTAAATCTAATCCCTAATCTGCAAAACCATAATTACAAATTTAAATTTAATTTATTGCTACCCCTAGTTTTTAGCAACACAATCCATTTCGTTGCAATATACAAACAAAACAAGAGTATTTTGAAAAAAAAAAAAAAAAACATGGGAATTTAAGGAAAACAGAGACAGATACACACCTTGCTTGGCCGACCGGACGTGTACATTACAGGACAAATATAAAATAATGGAATATATATATATATATATTGAGATAGATATAGATATATAGATATAGATATATATATAAAGAATGTAGAGAGAGAAAGAGATGACTTTCAATATACCAAACTTCCAAGTATTTCGCTACGTACTCTGTCCTCTACGTGATCTTATTATTATTTATTTTTTTTATTCATTATTTCAAATTTAAATTTTATAAAGTTTGTTTCATTATTTAAAACTAACTCTTTATTCGATAAATAAGTCTGATTATTTAGACAAAAAAAATTTAATATTAATTTAATACTATATATGTTATGTATTGAGTATGTCTAATCTAGACAAGGTGATGTTATATATGCAGATTATAAAATTACAAAAATAAATCCATAAATGTTAATGTCTTTTTAATATATATAATTGAAAACATGTAAAAGAAAATAGAGTCTTGGTAGGATTGTGGTTTAAAATGCGGGACATGTATCAAAAAGTTGTATATCTTAAAATTTTGAAAAATGAATTTTTAAACGTATTGATATAGGTATAAATAAATTATATACATATTAGTTTTTAAATTATAATATATAGAGGTATTGTTATCAAAACTAAAAAAAAATATAACTTTGATTTCGTTTGAAAATAGATGTTGCTAATAGGATTATATTCTTTTTGGTTCATATGTTTTAAGTTTTTGAAAGAAAAAAAACCTGAATCTTGTTTTAGAACGTCAATTTTGTTAATTTGATTTTATTAATAAATATATTTTTAAGGGTAAAAGTCAAAAATATCATACGAACTTTCTCATTTGTAGTGTTATAACAAACCAACTTCCGATAATACTTGTATAATATAAGAACTTTTAAAATCCGTTACTATCTCACACACAATTTCAAAATTTTGTTGACTTTTTACTGGCTACCTTTGACTGTTTATTAACCGGGGTTTTTTTTATATTATAACTTTTTTTTTCAGATCTCAAAAATGGCGACTCGAGTTATTATCTCAATTTTCAGATCTCAAAAATGGTGGTAGTATCACCTCTTGCTAAATACAAGTTAGTTTTTTTGGGCGATCGGTCTGTCGGCAAAAGTAGTATCATTACCAGATTTATGTATGATAAATTTGACACCACCTATCAGGTATGATTCAATCAGATTCTAATTCGATTCGATTCAATTTTGGGATAATTTGATATTTATTACTTATTGTATGAGGCTACTTGTTTAGAATTTAGGTTACAATTGTGAAATCTAAGGTTTGTACTTTCTAACAATTGAGAAAACTCACCTTAGATTGCAATCGATGAGACAGATGATGTAACTCACTATCCATATGTTTTTATTAATTTGGATCATAGCTCGAGTCGTATTATGAGCCTAACTGACCCGTTGACAAGTTGTAGGATAAGGTAGTGATCGTGTAATGTTTTAGGCAAAAGAAGTTTAACAAGATGATAATCGCTAAAGTACGACGGTAGGATAAACATTAAATAATTTTGGGTAAACAATTAGGTTATTTCCTTTTTATTTAAATAATTTTTTTTCCTTTTTTTTTCTAATTCGGATGAACATTAAATAATTCGGATAAACATTAAGTAATTGATCGATTTCGGAAAGCGTTTCAAATCCTCATACGACGACGTCGGCTAAACCATGACGATGATGACTGTGTTTGTTGTTCATGTGTTCGTGTTTTTCCTTTCGACAGAAAAAATGGTGATCGTCGGAAAATAGTGGTCGGAAAACCCGATCATCGGAAAAAAAATGTCGGAGAAGATGACTTGTAGGTAACAGGTTACCCCTTTATAACTTTAAAAGGTAAACACGGAGTACATATATTATACAAATATTATCGGAAGTTGGTTTGTTATAACGCGACAAATGAGAAAGTTCATATGGCTTTTTGACTCTTACCCATTTTTTAACTACTGGTCAATAAATTATATATTGTAAATATATGTTTGATTTAACATTTATATATTTAACATTTTAATCTTGTTGTAACGTGTGTATATAGATTGATATTCGAGTTGTGGACGCGGATACTCTATACCCGCCATTAACGTCGTGGATATTTCATACCCATTTACTTGTCATGTTTTTCCGGCAAGTTATAAATTATGAGATGGTGGTTTGGGTGTTAAAACAAATATGTCGGGTGATCCGTCAAATCATGGTTCGAACCTTGTTGGGTGATCATTTAGGTCGTGATTTCGATATGTGGTTGGGTGTTACTTATGGAATTCGGGGTTTTGGTACTTTGGTCACGAATCTTTGGTTGCTTTAGTCTCGCTTCTCAAGGGTCGTTGTTAATGTTAGTAGCTTTGCTAGTAACGGCGTTTTTAACTTTTAGTGATCTTACATTTGTGGGAATTTCCTTTGTAAATATGTCTCTACATTACACGATACCACTACTAGGTAAGATTGTGTGATTGGAACTGTTTGGTTTGAAGTTCTAGCACATCCGCTTGTTAGGGTCATGATTGGTTTTTGTACATGACTTACACACTTTAAAAAGCGTTGAAAAACGTTTGTACGTTATGTTTTTTGCTAAGAAAAAAAGTAGAGCTCTTCTTTTATTATTATTGACAAGGATAGAAACTTGAAGGGAACAAATAGACGAATGATGTACTTTAGTCGATGGTTTTGGTAGAATTGAAGATGAAAATTAAAAATAACTAGTAGGGACTCGTGCTTTGCACGAGTTCGGGGGTTTATGTTCCAGCCTGCACTTTCATCATTAAACAATGTAATTTACATTCGCAAGCCAAGAAAGAAAGCATCGTCTTCGTGAGATTATTTGATTCGCAAACTATATTTTTTATTTGATACTAATGTGGAAAAAAAAAATGAAAGCCCAACAGTCCAACACCAACCAAAGCCCATAAGCCCAACACCTAAGCAAGCCCAACAGTTGGTTTGTAAATTTTTAAAGCAGTACAAAAGAAACAAAAGCAAATTCGAACCGCGGTTTCCTCGCAGCAGAGGCCGCACGCTAACCACTTCGGCAACAACCTCTTTTGTAATAGAAATGATAACAATTGTATTTAAACACAAAAATTTCATTATAATAATATAAATTGCACAATTCAATAGGCATCCAACAAGAATTAAATTAGGAAGTAATACGAGGAAGCTTGAATTTGGGATATAAATAACGTGTAAGAAAAATATTCATTTTTAAAAGACTAACATAGTATGGAGGTCTCACCAATCTTTCTACGGTTTAACCTGTGGGTTTCTAATATGGGTATCACAGATTCACGAAACGGATTTACCTGCGATATATATAATCAGTGTTTTAGATAATACGTCATAGCGTCGAGGTGTGGAGTAGTCGTCCGAAAATATGCAAGGCGTTTTTTAGACGTGACGTCAAAAAACGTGCAATGACGGGCTTTATCGCGTTAAGCTCCAGATTATGAAAAATTAAAAAAGTTTATAATTTTTTAAAATGACTATAAGGATCTTTTAATTACAAATTAGTGACTATAGCTTAGATTATATGTATACTTAAATGTAAAAAAAAATTAAAATTCATAGATTTAATAATGATAAACGAATATATATAAATACATATCAAATTATAAAATAAATATAAACAACTACAATAAAACCTCACGAGCCACACGAGATGTTGATCTGGCGGGTCTTGTTTTTGACCCGACTCTTGCGCTATACTGTTGACTTACTCAAGATTTACTATTATTTGTTTGTTGCGTATTAAAGTTATTTTAATACTTTGCCTTTGTTATTTTATTTTATTTTATTAAACTTGACTCTAGCTACTTCTTTTAAAAAATATAATATAAGGTAAAGAAGTACAAATAAAGAAAAGAAAAGCAAAGTCTAAAAGTATGTTTGACATAAAATACAACTAGTTGACACTATAGTAATAACTACAAATTTAAACTACGAAAAATTATTATTGGTCTATTTATCCTCTAAGTTTATTAGCATCGTACATACTTATCAGATGTTTGTGTTGACAACAAATTTACCTTACGAGAAAATTACGCCAAAGTTTGCGACATCGCTCTCACCATGAGTTAAACGTCTAGCCACACTCTCTTTTCTTGTTTATTTTTCTCTATGTAGCTATTGAGGTATGTAGTTCCCCCATCGAAAACACCAACGAGCCAAACATTACTGCATGCGAACAAAGCTCAAACTGACGAACAAGAGGCCGAGCCGGCGAGCAAGAGCTCGAGCCGGCGTACAAAAGACTGAGCCGACGTACAAAAGACTGAGCCGACCTACTAAAGGCGATCCGTCCTTTAAAAAGTGGATCTATCCCTTCAAAGGTGGATCCGTCCCTTCAAAGGCAGTGATATGTCCCTTCAAAGGGAGCGATCCGTCCCTTCAATGGGTTCGATCCGTCCCTTCAAAGGGAGCGATCCGTCCCTCCAAAGGAAACGATTCATCCTTCCAAAGGAGAATCCGTCCTTCAAAAGGGTCTTTCAAAAGAAGATCCGTCCTTCAAAAGGTGATCCGTCCTTCCAAAGGAGATCCGTCCTTTAAAAGGTGGATCCGTCCCTTCAAAGTGAGCGATTTGTCCCTTCGAAGGGAGCGATCCGTCCCTTCAAAGGGAGCGATCTGCCCCTTCAAAGGAAGCGATTCGTCCCTTCAAAGGGAGCGATCCGTCCCTCCAAAGGAAACGATTCATCCTTCCAAAGGAGAATCCGTCCTTCAAAAGGGTCTTTCAAAAGGCGATCGGTCCTTCAAGAGGCGATCCTCCCTTCAAAAGGCGACCCTTCCTTCAAAAGGCGATCCGTCCTTCCAAAGTTGAATCCGTCCTTCAAAAGGCGATCCGTCCTTCCAAAGGTGATTCATCCTTCCAAAGGCGGCGATTCGTTCTTCTAAAGGCGCCAATCCGTCCTTTCAAAGGGTGTCATAGGTCATTAGTTTTACCGACATTTTCCATATTTAGACAATGAAATGACGGACCAGAAACTACATTGACGGCTCACGGCCCACAAACGAAAGCCTATAAATATCTGACCTTTTGTCAGATTTTAGGGATATTATTCTCACATTTTTATTACTCAAATATGTTCAAGAGATTTTCCCACTCTCTAACGTCGCTCCCTCTAATCGATACGTCACCTTAGGCTCTCCAAGATCTTGGTAGGTTTGCATTGCCCTAATAGGATAACGTATCGGTTAGCCATCACACCCAGTCATGTGAGCACGTCAATCGTTTTTCAAACATTGGCGCCATCCGTGGGACCCGTTTTAGAACGACGGTTTTCACTAAGTCTTCTCTTAACCCTTCACTCTTCATGGATTCAAGCCCTTCCATGAATCCCCCACCGAGCAGAGAAGATCCCCCTCCCTCGGTAGACATCAACACCACTCCCCCAAACTCCCAAGGCACTGGAACAGGAGACGGGACGGGGAATGTTAGAAGGATCAGCGAGGAGAACTTATCTGGTGTTCGGACTAGACTTTATCCTCTCGGGTCTACCGGCACATTTGAAGTGGGAGTGCTTAACACGGGAGAGGCAGGCCAGTCAAGTTATCAAAGCTTTCATACCAGACCTCAAGGCTTCCAGATGGGAAGGCCTTCGAGTACCACACAACCCTCTCTCAGAACCACTACCCCACCTCAAAACATTCCACAACTTGTTAGTTTGGAGGGCTCCACTCTAACTCAGTAACTACCTCCCACTCCCGCTCAAACCCCCTCTAAGGAGCAGCCATCAACAGAAGAAGCTTTGGAGCTACTAAACACAACCTTGTCCCAGCAACAAACACCCCCACCAACTCCACCTGCACAAAGCGATTTCTTAGCTCGCTCATAGAAACATTGAAGCCCAAGCCTGGACCACAACCAATTCCTGATATCAATGCGAGTGTCTTTCTGGGACAATTGGTCAATGAGTTGCGAAAACAAAAGGCACCAGAGCCCACCGAGCACTGCTCAAGAATTACTTAACTTGATGAAAGGGCTCGTGGGAGAGGGAGGGGGACCATCTCGAATAGCAACCATGCCAACCTCTGTGGTGAACTCTAAGTTTTGTGACTGGGTAGCAAGGTATCCCGTCCCAGACCGACAGAGAGTTCCCTCTATCGTCGGCACCTATGATGGAACAAGAGACCCAGAGGATCACTTGGCGTTGTTCGAGCAAGCTATCATGACAGAAAAGTGGGTTGACCTCGTAGCTTGCCACATGTTTCCGGGAACACTACAAGGCTTTGCTTGAGACTGGTTCACAAGCCTTCCAGAGAAGAGCATCTACGACTTCTATGACCTTAAAGCCAAGTTTATCTCCAATTTCTTTCAGCAAAAGAAGCAAATAAGAACCCACCTTGAGGCACACCTCATACGCCAGCGAGATTGAGAGGGCCTGCGAGAATTCATTCTCCACAATACACAAGAGTGTCAGAAGATACCAGATCTACCCGAAAGTCAACAAAATTTCTGGTTTCACACTCTCCTTGCTCCCAGGCCAACTCCAAGAACGACTCGCAACAAGAATCCCAACTACCTTCAAAGAAACGACTGATGCTTGTTATAACTACTTGAGGTCAAAGGAGACAACTTCCTTGGCTAGAAGTGTAACGAGTGGCAAAAGAGATAAAGGATGGGATGGACTAAGTGTTGGAGGATCAAGCATTCAAGAGTCACCAAGTGGAGAGGGTAGTCGTCATGACAACCACAAAGAGGACCGACGAGATAACAGACAAAAGCAAAGGTTTGCTCCTTATGACAAAGCCTCACTAGCTTCTAGCCTCAACAAGTCTCCCATAGAAATTTTGAAAACCAAACAAGTATGTTCAACATTCAAGCCTCCCCGCCCAATGACCTACATGTCAGGGAAGAAAAACATGAACAAATATTGTGAATTCCATGAAGCCCATGGTCATGACACAAATGCATGTAGAGAGCTCCAAGACGAAATCAAGCGAGCATTGGAAGAGGGACACTTGGAACACCTTGTCACGGGAGTAAAGCAAGTGATGGAGCCCCCGCTCAAGAAGACCTTTGCATGGCAAAAGGGAGCACACATGGAGGACCTAGGACCACCAGACGGACATGTACTCTAGTCCTCCAGTCCTCCAAACACCCCTCAAATCGACGACGTACTACATCATGAGAGACTACAAAAATCCTAACAAGGTCATGGAATACCATGTATTCAACTATATCATGTTTTAGATAGAACAAAATGCTTGATAGAGCACATCTATGTAGTCATCTATGTTGCTAATAGAAGTTATTTTTTTCCTATCATACTTTCCCTCAATCAATACCAACTTGGTAAAAAGCTACTCATAACTATTTTTTTTTTGTTTAAAGAAAAAAATTAACTTGAAAATTTCTAAGTGTAACAAGCCACATACGGCATACAAGGTTAGGCGGAACACAACTTTCCGTCTTTCTTACCTATTGGAGGAAGGATAAGCACTCCCTATTAAGGAGCGACAATAACACAACTTTCCTTCTTTCTTACCTACCGGAGGAAAGATAAGCACTACCTATTGGAGAGCGACAATCTCGCAAGTAAAAAATAAAAATAAAAAGCATGCAAATAAAACAAACGATAATTAAACATGCCATAGTCATGATAACAAAAAGAGTTGCCTTAACAACCCAAAAATAAATATATAGATTCGAAGTGGCATAACAAGTAGCCGAGCCGGCGAGCAAGAGCTCAAGCCGGCGTAAAAAAGACTGAGCCGGCCTACTAAAGGCGATTCGTCCTTCAAAAGGTGGATCTGTCCCTTCAAAGGTGGATCCGTCCCTTCAAAGGAGCGATCTGTCCCTTCAAAGGCACCGATCCGTCCCTTCAAAGGGAGCGATCCGCCCCTTTAAAAGGACCGATTCGTCCCTCCAAAGGCAACGATTACTCTTCCAAAGGAGAATTCGTCCTTCAAAAGGGTCTTTCAAAAGGAGATTTGTCCCTCCAAAGGCGAACCGTCCCTCCAAAGGCGATCCGTCCTTCCAAAGGCGATCCGTCCTTCAAAAGGTGGATCCGTCCCTTCAAAGGGAGCGATCCGTCCCTTCAAAGGGAGCGACCCGTCCCTTCAAAGGGAGCGATCCGCCCTTCAAAGGGAGCGATATGTCCCTTCAAAGGGAGCGATCCGTTCCTCCGAAGGAAACGATTCATCCTTCCAAGGGAGAATTCGTCCTTCAAAAGGGTCTTTCAAAAGGCGATACGTCCTTCAAGAGGCGATCCTCCCTTCAAAAGGTGATCCTTCCTTCCAAAGTTGAATCCGCCCTTCAAAAGGCGATCCGTCCTTCCAAAGGTGATCCATCCTTCCAAAGGCGGCGATCCATCCTTCTAAAGGCGCCGATCCGTCCTTTCAAAGGGTGTCATAGGTAATTAGTTTTACCGTCACTTTCCATATTTAGACTATGAAATGACGGCCTAGAAACTACGATGACAGCCCACGGCCCACAAACGAAAGCCTATAAATATCTGACCATTTTTCAGATTTTAGGGATATTATTCTCACACATTTATTTCTCACATACGTTCTAGAGATTTTCCCACTATCTTACGTCACTCCCTCTAATCGATACGTCAACTTAGGCTCGCCAAGAGTTTGGTAGGTTTGCACTGCCCTAGCAGGCAGTTGGCTATTACACCCAGTTTTGTAAATACGCCAATCGTTGCTTAAACAATAGCATTATAGGAAATTGATTTTTGATAATGTTTGTCCTATTTAAAAAAGCAAAAGTCAAAGACTATGATTTTGCAATGAAAAACAAATAAAAAGGCCACAAGTATGGGATTAAGAGAAGGGAAAATGCACTGGATGACCATTGTACTACCTAAAAATATCCGTATAGGTCATTGTACAAAATTTACGTCTATCTACATCACTATACCGCAAGTAACCTGTTATTTAAACCATTTTTACCCGACCAACAGGTTAACCTCCACTAATTCTCTCTCTCTCTTTCATTTTGAAATTGATGAACCAAAAAAATCCGGCGACACCATCTTTACCGGCCACACCTGCAACCGTCAACAGTCTAGGCGGATTATGCTCATCAAGCATTTTATCAAACACCTTCTGTGCAATGAGAAAAAAGAATAAACAAATTTATATGAATAATTATGTTAGAAAAAAGAATGAAGCTTTTAGCTGTTCTTATTAAAAAAAAGAATAAACAAATTCGATATATGTTACAAACAAATCTACACACTTTTATCAATCATATATATATATGTATTATCTTACAAAAGATTGATGTTTTTTCGACCATATCAATCTGGGAAATCCTTATTCACTTTTTGATGGAACTTCCGCAGGCTCCATGGCCACAGCGTCATCGGAACTCTGAGCAATCTCTGGTTTAATCTCCTTAAGCTTTTCTAAAACTTGCCCAGCTTCCGGCCTTTCTTCTGGTGAAGGATCCACACAATGCATAGCCAATTTAAGAGTAGAAAGCAGCTCCTCACCGCCAACATTTGTTGGATCGCCCATAAGTTGCAAATCAAAAACTTCGTTAGTCCACTCTTCCTTTACAATCGATGCCACCCACTGTGGCAAATCAAGACCATCTGTCGCCTCACTAGGAGATTTACCAGTCAAAAGCTCCAACATGATCACACCAAGGCTATAAACATCTGTTTTTATATTGGCGTTTTTGAGCTTTGAAAGCTCTGGAGCACGGTATCCTAGGGTTCCAGCAGTTGCAACCACATTGGATAACATCTGGATCTGTGCATAACTTGGCTTCGGTAGCCAATTGATCAGGACCCAAGAATGCTGACATTACCGCTAACTATAATAAAAATAAAAATAAAAATAAAATTAAAAAACCTTGTGGAGGTGAATAAACCTAATTGAAATGAAATGATAGAAAGAAGGGGATGAAGGCAGCAAGGGAGAGGGGGAAGAGAGAAGGGAGGAATGTTTGGGTGGTATGATGACGTGGCGGTTACCAACAGGTTGCAGGTCACCAAACTGATCTATTTAAACGGTTTCTTAAAGTTAAGGTTATAATTTAAACGGTAAAATGCGGTATAGTGATGTAGATAGACGTAAATTTTGTACAATGACCTATACGGATATTTTTAGGTAGTACAATGGTCATCCAGTGCATTTTCTCTTAAGAGAAAATCCAAGTAGCGGCTGGCGATTTAAACAAAAGTATAAAAATTCTACTTTGTCTTTAATCTAACTTTATTGGATTATATTTAGTATTTTATGTATATACATCATCCACTTGAATTGGTTGATGGGGTTGTTTTTTGGTTGGGATATGAGGAGGACTTGAATATTGAAATCATACAAGTATCATCATAGACTTAGGGGTATATTTGCTTTCATTTTTACTTTGCTATTGAATTACTTTTGTTTTAAACGAGATTAAAACTTTGTATATTAGTTTAATCGGATGATTTTATTGAATTTAAGTCTTTAGTGTCATATCAAAATAGATTTGTTTTTTTAAGAGTTTGTAATTTGTTCTAATTGAGTTATGAGTTATTTGTATAACAATGTAACTTTTTATGATTAATTAACATAACTATGTATAATTATGATGTTGTCGAATGTCATTTTGGTTCATTAAATCTATGGTTTATCCTTCACCATTTATGATATTTATTTGGATTCTAATAACTATAATCCTCTAAATTATAATTAATTATTTTATATTTAAATTTAAATTAATTATATATTTATCAATATAAAAACAATCTTAAAGCATAAATAACATGTTTATTAACTTCCAATTAATACACTATTCAAATATTATTTATACAAGCTATTCAAGTTCCTTACTTAAATAAAATTTATTATTCATAGTTTTCAACTATGGATTGCATATAAATTAAATACATAAATAACATTTACCGTAACTATCAAAATCAAATCATCTAGAAATCACTAAAAACCCGTTAACTAAATACATAAATCCGTGTCAATGGGGGTTTGTATCATTGGTAGGAGGTTGTCCTCCTATATAACTAACCTTGTTGTAAGATTTGTGGGTCGCATACTGCCCAATTGGATGTCACTGTGGCACGAATCACTAACATTCCGTTCTAAAAAAAAAAACAAAAAAAATACATAAATCCGTGTTTTATTCCTTGTTCATTAACCATCTGGTCCTCTTTAGGAATATACCTAACATTTTGTTTTAAATAAATAATATGTTATTAGATGAGAATAAAAAGCCCAATGGGCCTAAATTGATAAAAATAAGTTGCCGACATAGATTCCCAACAAAAGAGGGTAAAATAAGAAGAGTTGCATGAATGCTTGGAACATGCAACATGGATGCGTCATGTCTTTATAAGAGTGTCTCTAAAGTCAATCACAAGTTTCTTCTTGTTAGAGTTTGAAAAAAATTACAATTAACCAATTAATCTTCAGTTTAAATGTTATCGTCACCTATGATTCCGTGCTCTTAGTGGGCTTTTACCCGGTTTTGTTGGGCTTTTGCCTAGCCCAGTCCAATAACACAGTCCTTCAAGCCAACTGTTACTGATTTTGTTCCGCGTGTCTAACCACGTGTCTACACCTGTGTCTTTCTACTGCTTCATCATCTCACACACACACACAACATATTCATTCATTCTCTAATTGTTACTATGGAGGCAGTTTCTTTGATTTTGGCCATCCTCTACCGGAACCTTTGTTACAGCTGTGCCGCGTGTCTTTCCACGTGTCGTTTGTTTTTCTTCATTACCGTTTTGCATTCCTCAAGGTTTGTTGTTTCTGATTTGAATTTTGTTATATTTTTCAGGGTTTTTTTTATGATCGGAAAGTGTTGTAGTTGAGGTTTTTGTAAATCGAAACCCTAATTTGTTAATTGGAGCAAGTAAGTGATTTTTTTTTATGATTTTAATTCTCAATTTAGGTTATTTTTTTTCATTTTTGTATGATTTAATTGTTTGATTTGAGCAATTTGCTTTTTCTGGACCTCATCTTCTTCCTTTCTGCCGGTAGTTTTTTAAGTGATTGTGTCTAATAATTCCTTTCTGTTTTCTTCGTTTGTCTGCAGACCGATTGTAGCTACTAATATTTTTTTGATATTTTCGTTCTTATGCAGGTTAGGTCTTTTGTTTTCTCGATTTTTGAGGTATGGTTTTTGCAATTTGTTTTATTGCATTGTTACAGTGTAGTTTAAGTTTTTGTTTGAATAGTCAGATTTTTTTGTTAAATCCGCCGGTTTTAGACTGATTGCGCTTGCTAGCTCTGCTTGCTGTCTTCGTTTCTGTGCCTGTTAAACGGTTCGCTTTTTCTGCTTTTGAGGTATGTGCTTTGGAACGAAGGCGTCGGGAATGAATCAATAATTTGAATAGAAGAGTAATCATCTTACGAAGCTTCGCAGCTTACCTCCCAATACCACCAAAGTAGGTTGATCTTAATTTTTTCTTGGTTTTCTTTAATCAAAAAGTTTAATAAAGTAAACAACCTGCTTTTCGAGTAATTTGAAAGTATAAATTGAAATTTTTCTACTTCCACATATAGCGGTACTATGTAGCGCAATTATGTACATGCACTTTACAGGGGTAAATTTGGTTTTTAAGTATTATTAATTGCAATCATTGCACTTCTCTCAATCTGTTTGTCTTTCGTGTATTGCTTTATTATGAGACGGAATATGAGCATCAATTACAAGTCTATTATGGTTTTAGGGGTGCTTTCGGCAGAATATTACGGTTGTGACAATATACGCATCACTAGGTGACGATGCTTTAATTCACTCTCTTAATGAGGTGGGAAACAAACTTCTGTGTTGTTATTTTCTGATTTGTTACGTAGTAACTTTTAAAAGGTATTCTGATGGCTAAATTTTATTGGCAGCCTAAAGTATCGACCCTGATATGTGATTCCAAGCTATTAAAAAAAGTGGCTACTGTTATTTCGAGCCTGAAATCTGTACGAAATGTGGTTTACTTTGAAAGTCATAATACCGAAGCATTGAATAGTATTGGTGATTGGCAAATTTCTTCGTTCTCTGAAGTTGAGGAAATGGGACAGAAGAATTCAGTTAAAGCTAGATTGCCAATCAAGAAAGACGTCGCAATCATCATGTATACAAGTGGTAGCACAGGTTTACCAAAGGTTAGAATTTTCGCTTATTCTCGAATGATGCTAATAATCATCATTCTTTATCACTTAGAGCACATCCGAACGCCTCTTTCACATAATTTTAATGCTCGAGATGATGCTAATAAGCTGATGTGTTAACTTTATAGGGTGTGATGATGACTCATGGGAATGTAGTCGCACCAGCAGCTGCAGTTATGACAATTATCCCGGGAATCGGGAGTAATGATGTTTATTTGGCATATTTACCATTGGCTCATATATTTGAATTAGCTGCTGAGGTACATCGTGCGTGAATTGTTATTATCATATAAATCTAAAAATATACTACTGCCAGGTCTACTAATATTATGATTGTCATGCAGACGGTGATGATAACTGCAGGTAGTTCAATTGGTTATGGTTCAGCACTGACTTTCACAGACACATTAAACAAACTCAAGAAAGGAACCATGGGAGATGCTTCTATGTTGAAATCAACTTTAATGGCATCTGTTCCAGCTATTTTAGATCGTGTCCGAGACGGAGTAGTAAATAAGGTACAAAACAATTCTTATAGTTCACATAACTTTCGCTTATTATTTTTATTTTATTCATTTCATTATTGTAGGTTGACGAAAAGGGAGGTTTAACTACAAAACTTAGATCATATTCGGTTCGCCCGCCCTTATCTCCTTCGCCGGAGCCTGCAAATGACGGGAATCCTAAACGGTTGTAGTTTTAATTTACGCAACAAATGCTCATTACTTATATAAACATTGGTTATGTAGCTAATGCTTTAGGAGACCCTTCTGTGACAATTGAAGTAGTGACACCTGTTGTTTTACCTTCCGTGCCACTTAATCCGCCTCAGGTTTGCATAAACTGTTTTTTTGTTTCGTTCTACTTGAAGTAGTTCTCTTGTGTATTTTAGCGTTTTTATAATGGATATTTATGGTAGGTAAATTGATATGTGTATGCTTGGCAGGAAAGAATTGTCAAGCTATTTGAGAACAACATTTACTCTGTTGTCAATATATTTGATGTAACTCTACGGCCTCAACTTAAAGTTACAGGCGTAGTTGAGGTAATTTTATTATGAATGTTTCATAATTTCGTCGTCATTTATGTTCTTATTATAATTTTGAGATGGCAAAATGGACGGGTCAGGCAGGTTGGATAACAGTCTAACATGGGCGACGTAAACAGATACTTATGAGGTTGTATGCACTAAAAGATATTTGATGACTTTCAACCCATTTAACCCATTCAATTTTTTTAGCTTTTTCTTAATTAGACCCATTTGAGATGAAAAATAACCCAAATGACTAAGAATCAGGTTGAAATTGCCACTTCTATTACTACTATTTGTTATGATTGAGTAAATGAGTAATTACATTTTTATTTCAAACAGGTCGGAACTGCATACCTATTGGCTTTGGAGAGTAATTACATTTTTATTTCAAACAGGTCGGAACTGCATACCTATTGGCTTTGGAGAGTTTCAATAATCTAACCGTATCTCCTACAGAACATATCGAGTATGACCGGTAAGTTCTTTCTTAACAACTAAAAAATGGGACTGATTTGCATACTTTACAAGATCATCAAGAGAGAGTTTTTCTAAGTCTTTATTTTGCAATTGTAGGGTAATTGAGAACGAATATTTGGGTCTGAAAAATGGCATTTTGGATCAATCAGCTGCTCCATTTGTCCACTCAGAGTAAGTTCTTTTTTTCCGGTTAGATGTCGTTTCATTCTTTGTTAACTGAGGTATATGGTTTTATTGCGAACTTGAAGGTAAGAAATAGAATTTGAGACTGAATTTTGGCTGAGAAGACGTAGAGTTTTAGTGTTTATAATTGCGTTATTTAGTTGAACAACAGTAGAAATTAAGTATAACCCGGGTAGGCCTGTTTATAAGTAAATGGTTAACTTTGTCACCACTAGAGAAAAATACTGCATATTTTATGTGCGCTTCTTGAATTGTCGATTACAAAACTAAAAGGATTAAAACTGCAGATTTTATGAAGCTGTGGTTCGTTTGCCTCAACAGAAAGCACAGGCTTTAGATCTTGCTGGGGATGCTCTTAATGATCAAACAGAGTCTGGAGTTCGAAACCATAGCACTACGTTTTGTAAAAAACATCGACTAGCACGAGCGGAAACACAGCTTTTGTAAACACTGTATATTGCGTATAAGTAGCATCTACCGTACACGTTTCGAGAAAACCGTCAACATCTGTCATCAACCCAATTCGAACTCGTGCAACGCACGAGATTCCCCTAGTTCATATTTAATTCCTATCTAATTCTTATAATGTTTGTGACAATGTTTAAATATGTCAAAACTAAATCATTAAAAAAGAAAATAGATTTTTACCAATATCAACTTTAGGTGATTAATGATGATAATCTTATATATATAAGACTTTTATTTTAAAATTTTATAAAATTAATTTAATTCTTTATTTTAAATAAATTTGACCTTTAGTCAATTCGTTTTAACCAAATAAATAACGATTTATAAAATCAATTTACAAACTTATTTTAATAAGTTAGTCATTTCTTTTAAAAGGATAAAATCAAATAAATTAATTAAATCAATTTAACTTTTTATTTATAATAAATTTAAATATTTTTCTTTATTTCTTTTATAGATAATGTTAGTTTTTACATTCTTTCCATCTCTTTCAACCTTAACCAAAATCCCAAATCACTCAACATCAACATGGAATTTATATTATATGTTAGCAAAAGTGATTAGTAAAAAAGTATTAAAACCAAATTATCAAAGAATACATTACTTCTTCTTTTGATTACTTTTAATTAATTTGATACTTTTAAATTGTTTTTTTATACCGCCTTTGTATCAACACGGATTTAAAACAATAATAATAAAAACAAGAAGAAAAAAGATTAAATTATATAAATTGTTTATATAGTTTATCGTAGATTATAGATTTCGTCTCTAAATTTAAAATTACATCACTCGTTCTTTTATAGAAAGTAATTAAGATTTTTATTTCTAAAACTGATGTTTAAAATTTAGTAACGACTAACATAATTAGTTTTCATAAATAGATGAACGATTTATGTAATTACCCATCTAACATTTTTGCTATTAAATAAAGTAATTTTGTTTGACTTAATTGTATATGAAAGGACCAAGTATGAAAAGTTAAATGTAGTTTTTCAAACTAAGATGGTTTTAACCTTGGCAAAATCGTCATGGTCCTTTCCCATTTGTTTTTCCCCTTTGCTAAACAGACTGTTCGCACCAGTCAATTCATAATTACTAATAAAATTTTCTTTTATTTTTATGACATTGCATACTTAATACACTCATTTGTTACAAAAACAAGAAGAGTAATATATTTACAAGTAAACGTCGGTTTTTAAAAATTTCTCGAAATATTTATGACAAACAACTCGTCTTATTAGTAATTAAATTACATTATTTCTTCTACATTTCACTAAAATGATATAACTTAAATATAAGAAAGCTTTAAAAACACATCACAAGTGACAACCAAGACACTAGGTGGACCAATTTTGTATTGAATATGAGACCATACTTGACATCAAATTGTTATCGACCCAATACACTTTAAATGTTTGGTTGCAATCATGTCTCCACGTTTTGTTTTTTACTTGTCATTTTCTTCTTTAATTTTTCCCTTTAAAAGGTAATATTTATATATAATTGAAACTATAAAGATGTTTCTAAATTTATTGATGTATATAAACCCATCAAATTAAATAGGTAGAAATTTAATAGACCAAAAGATTGACAAACTCCAAAATTAGATTTGTTAGATATCAATCTTGCAAAAGTTCTAATTACATTTCAGAAAATTTTAAGACATCTATAAAAGACAAACGATTATGTAAACACCATAATTTTATTTAAGTTTGATGTCATCAAGTAATCTTGTAAACCATATATGGGGCTATATGGCATATATTGGGCGTGAGGATAGATGGGGCGATTCAGGTGAGATCCAATGTAGATCCAACTTTCGATTCACTCGTGGGATCCGGGCGGTCTAGGGGGGGACCACCGTGGCTCCTCTCTTCTTGAGAATCCATACATCCCTTATCAGTCTTTAGTAGTCCAGGATGAGTTCTACACTCAAAGGAGACAGAGAAAGCCATTCCAAAGATTCATGTAAAACCAGTTCTTGAAAACAGCTAGGTGGGGAAGTAAAATTAATCCTTGTTCATACATAGGCTTCTCTGGTACGAAATGAGCCACTTCAAATAGATTCATTGCTCCGGCCCAAAATACGATTAATCCGGCATGGGCTACATGAGCCCCTAGTAGTTTACCGGATAAATTAATGGGTTGTTCTACTTTATTTATGGGCTTGCTCTACTCTTGGATTTATACTGTTTGTTTTGTTATAAAATAACAGAATCGTTACCCTCTTTTCCAATTTTATTAACAATTTAAGAAAATATATAGCAAGTATAGTGGTAAAAAAAAAGTTCACCGATAATAGTCGATCCGAGAAACCTAAATCATGGAACAAACAAATTGAAACCCACTCGAAACTTTCTCCCTCACCTTACCCTAATAAAAGTTTATGACTACGTCTCTAAATAGAATTAGAGAAATCTAATTCTAAGCTAAATTAGTGGTTCTTTTCTCATGTTATAAAATTCATAGGATATATATTAATATAAACACAAATCCATATGGGTTCATACATGGCCAATGTGCTCGTCTAGATCCAAATGCCTAAAAGTAGTATTAGGTTATTAATATGTAGAAACAATCACACACATTGATATGGTTTCGGTTGTTAAAGACTTAGAGAATGAAGCTTTTCAAGAAAACATGGCTCGGGGGTTTGTTTGGTCACTACTACGCACTTGGGAGGACAACAGAAGTCGGGAAACCTATTGAAGCATGACTGCGACGCAGTCCCTGACTAAATTCGTTATGGAAACAAGGCCACTGCGACGTAGTGGTTGTACACTGTGATGCAGTAACTGGCCAGCGACCAAAACCAACTTTATTGTTTCATTTTCATGTTTTGGGTTTCTTTTGTTTACCCTATATATAGGGACTAATTCTTTTGTTTTAGACTCAATTTTTTTTTATCATTGAATTAAGGTTTTTCCTTGTTTATTCGAATTGTTGCTTCACAATTTGTCATTCTTAGATCGTGTTATCTTTGTTTGATTCAATATTCAAATAATAGGTCTTGCTTGTTTGTCTCCGTTGATTGATTTATAGGTATAAATCAATTAATATACTATCATTTATTATTATTTTGTTGCGTATTCATATCACGAATAATCACCTGATTCACTACATGTCTCTCGTGATAGTTTTCCCCCCGGTTCATGTGGCCGCGAGAAATTTAAATTTTGCATAGTTAGATATCTTTATACTTTTTTGTGTGGTACTCTTAAATAGTTTTATATACTCAATAAACTATTAGATTGTATATGTATCGTATTTCATATTAGTTAGTCCTATTTATTATTATGTAGGCTTGGCCCATTGTTGCAACTATTTATATGTTATTGAAATGAGAAGCCGAATTTAATCAAAAATCTTTCTCATTTTACATTTAAGGCTTCTGTTTTATTATATATTAAAGATTAAAGATTAAAGATAAATATCTACTTATAAAAAATACAAAGTATTTGAAGATTTATAATCATTAAATTAATAAATTATATATTAAAGAAATAAAATAGTACTCATATTTTTTGCATTGTCTCCTAAAATCGTTTTTCTTAAAAAGTTTGTTAAATGTTAAAATGAAAAAGCTGGGAGTATTTTATTTGAAGTTAACATGTATTTTGTGATAAATAAAAATGATAAATTGAATACTTATTTTAAAGAATACAAAATTAGAAAAACGAAGAAGAAGGTAAAGATGCACTACACATGGTTATTATTATATTTTCTCCCCAAACTTAATGTGTACTGATAATTATGTTCTTTGACTTTGAATCCAAAATCATTTCATCAAATATGTTTTGGCATCATACCCACTTATTTTAACTTTCATAATACTTTTGTTTCAATTAAGAAGCCATTATATATATATATATATATATATATATATATATATATATATATATATATATATATAGGGGAAGGTTAATGTAAAAAGATTTTAAAATAAAAAGTATAGGAAGTGATCTCAGCCCTCCATCTGTCCAGATTTTCCAACTTTTCCGACAAGTCCACGCGATGGCATTTTTGTAAATAAGTCAAACTTTATGGGCAAGTTAAATAAGGGAAACAAGACAAAAACACTCTCAAATCAATTCATCCCCAAAATCATTTCAAAACCTGATTCAGAATCAATTATTGATCCCCATATTTTAAACCCTAACTCTCCTTCAATTTTTTTAATCATAATCAGAAATCATCCCTAAAAACACAGATTTCGTGTACAATTTCAGTTTGAAAACCGTTGAAATTTGCTCTTCACGCTTAACAATGGCGCCAAAGAAACAAAAAGAAATCTCAGTGGTTCATATTTGCCTGGAAGCAGCTCGATGATGGACGAACTCTCGCTGACTACAACATCCACAAAGGTTTACTTTTTTCGATATTTTTACTTTATTTATGGACCTCTGTTGCTTATTAAGTAATTAAATAGTTAAGAAATTTTCAGTTGTTGTTATGTGGACATGATTATTGAGCGTATTCGTTTTGTTTTTTCATTTATTTATTTATTTTTATTGAAATCGGTTGATTTGGAACTGTTGTGTATGTTAATAATTTTGTAATTTAAGTAATTAGGATTTTATGAAAGTTGCAGTTGTTGTTGTTATTTCGAAATTTACATGTTGTTTAAGCTATTGTGGACATGATTATTGAGTGTGTTAGTTTAGTTCGTTTTCGTTCATTTATGTCAATGATATGTGCATTTATCCTATTTTGAAAATGAAATAAGTCTTAGTTTGTAATCAGGTTATGAAGTGTATTTAGTTTGTTTCGTTTTCGTGCATTTAATTTGTGTCCTGATGTGGAAATGAGAAATGGTCTAAATCAAAGATAATTGTTTTGATTATCAAGTATTTGAGAGTGTATTTAGTTTGTTTTTCTTTCGGTCATTCAAACTCCGTCCTAATGTGGAAAGGAATTTGTTTTGATTAGCTAACTGGTTACTATGATTTAAATTTCTAGACGGAGCTTTGTTATCGTATACTAGTAGTTTTACTAAATAATTATAAGATGAAAACTGATTCTAAAAATAAAGAGGGAGTGTTTTGGGAAAGCTTATTTAAGGGGATTATTAGCTAATTTGGATGTTGTAAAAGCTAATAAAAAGTGTTTGAATAATCTTAACTGTTAATTACTTACGTTTTGTGATTCACATTTTGAAGCTTAAATTATACTAAGCAATATGTGTAAGTTTTTTTTGCAGTAGATAGATAACTTAAACACAAGACATGTTAATTAATTGTCCTGTTTTGATTACACTTTGTTTAGGATAGTTTTGTTCGTTATTTGTATTGCGACTATTCTTGCATTTATCCTGTAAATTGTAAACTGCGAAACTGAATACATGAATGCAAAGCTGTTTTTTATTTGATAAATGAAATGTGATGCGCTTTCTTGATTATTTTCGTGCTTATTGTGTATTAATTTATGAAAAGTAATTTCTATGTGTATACATTTATAAAATTCTTGTTTACAATAACGTGTGCATAAGTTCAAAAAACAATGTGCATAAGTTCAAATTGTGCATAAATGTTTAGAAATTGTGTATAAGTTTATAATATGTTCAAATACAAATGATCTGCATCAATTTTTTTTTAAATTGTGTATAAGTTTATAGCTTATTTTCCTAAAAGTAGTATGTGCATAAGTAATGTTTACGTGCATAAGTTTAATCATTCAAGAACCCGTTATACTTGATATTTCCTTCGCTTAATCAATGAACCCGTTGAAGGCGGATAGTACGTATTTGTGTCTCTACGACTCTACCCTTTATACTTAATATTTTTTTTATTAACTTCTTTCTTTTGATACCAGGAATGTACCTGGACAAGTTGGACAGATGGGTTCGGGGGCGCCTTCAATTGTAACAGTTACAGGGGTAGAGCGGGAAGCTATTGGACGTGTAAGTTCTTCCATCCCCTAATGATTATTAGAACCGAGATTATTTATATTAGAAGTTTTTTAGTTGACCATTTTGTCTTCCTTTTTTTGTATGTTTTCGTTCAGCTTGAAGCAATGGGATTTGAGAGATCATTAGTATTGGAGGTGTTTTTTGCTTGCAACAAGAACGAAGAGCTGGCTGCAAATTATCTGCTAGACCACATGCACGAGTTTGAAGAATAGCGTTCTTTTGTTGGGTGAAGATGATGATTAGTACAAAGCGTATGCACTTGCTCTGTTATCTTTTCATTTCCGAGTGCATGTACTCAAGGAAATATGGGCAAATTGAAATGTAACTAAAAAATTGTCGGTTTTCTTGTTACTTTTCCTATTGTTTTCACTTTTCATGTTGGATCTAATTCACATTGTCAAGATGGGATATTTTAGTTCTTAAATTTCCATTAAATTCTTTTAACTGACCCTGCATTTGAATTTCTGTTAAGCGTAATCGACAAAGGCCGGTAGGCTTAGGGTTATGAGTGTATGGAACTACAAGCTTGAAAAGATGTAATTATATAGGCAAAAGTGAAGTTTATAACAAAAAATGTGCAACACTACATAAAATAGTAGTGGTCAATGTATATAAGTTTGTAAATTTTTTGTCTAACACTAAAATACGCATAAGTATAAAGTTCTATGTGCTTATAAAGTTATGTACTTTTGTTATTTTTATAGAATGAACATAAGTTAAAACTTAAAGGGGCTAAAAGTACAAGTAACCAAACAACTTTGTTAAAACCTTAATAAATTTCCAATTTTATATTTTCCACAGTTAGTGTTGATATCACCACCGCCATGGATACGACGGAGCAACCACCGGCCGGTCAGATAAACCCTAATATCATCCAAACGCTAGCACCAGAAGAAATTACACAAAAAGAGAAAAATCAAGAAGAAATATTCAAAAAAAATCAAAACTTTACCAAAAAAAAAAAATGCTTACTTTCTCTATAAGACGAACAAGGTGAAGCAAGCGAATTCATTATGATATAATATTTTCGAAGATTTTCAAAATCTTCAAAGTTTATGTATAGAATTGTAAGATCTGGAGTAATTAATGGAGTAATTAAAAGTTAGAAAAGAAAGAATGAATAGAGACAGGAACAAAAAGTCAAATAGAAGAAAAAATGTTAGTTTCCGAAAATACCCTTAATGAAGTAAAGTGAGTGTGTTTTAATTTTGGGACAGGTGTCAAGCTCTGGTTCCTTCCTACACTTTGTATTTTAGATTCCTTTTTATAATATCTCATTCCTATATATATATATATATATATATATATATATATATATATATATATATATATATATATACTAGTCTAGTACCCGCGCGATGCAACGGCCGCGACGAAGTTGATTTTGTAAAATGGTTTTGCGGCTACAGTATTCAATAGTTTTTAATCCGTCTCGTGATCCATATGTTAAGTATAACACTTTCGGTTGTTTATCTTTTGAATCACAATACATTTAATAGTCAATAAATACTCAAATGCATTATATAGAAACATATATAACTGCAATTATATAGTCAATAAATAATTGTTTCTCTTCCACATCCACATAACACCATTATATAATATTGGTACTACAAGTATACAAGTATTTAGTTTTTGTTTTGTTTAAGATACTAAGCAAGATTGACATGTTAAGGAAAAAGTAAAATATGACCAACCTCAAAAGTGCATTCATTTCATCTAAACTATACAATGTAAAGAAAGATTTAGTTCAAATGCATATCTTGTTCATATGATTACCTACCTAAAGTTGTTTTAATGTTATTTTATGTTTATGTATAAAATTTGTTAAAAGATAATCTAACGTTCTTAAATGAGGCATTTAAAGTGAGAAAAAATTAAAGTTGTTTTGATGTACATATCTTGGTCATATGATTACCTACATAAATTAGTTTTGATGTTGTTTCTGTTTATGTATACAATTTGTTTAAAGATCATCTAACGTTCTTAAATGACGCATTTAAAGTGGGAAAAAGATCAATCTTATACTCATTTTTTTACATAAACATATTATTTTAGGCTAAAAACAGATTATTTTAATTTATAACCTAAAATAATATGTTTTGAAAATATATATGGACAAAAATTTAAAATAATCTGTTTTTAATAAATTTTAAAAACAGATTATTATAAGTTAAAAACAGATAATTTTAAATTTTTGTACAAATATATTTTAAAAACAGATAATTTTAATCTACAAAAATTTAAAAATAATCTGCTTTTAATAAATTTTAAAAACAGATTATTTTAGGTTAAAAACAGATAATTTTAATTTTGTGTCCAAATATATTTTAAAAACAGATTATTTTAAAAACAAATAATTTTAATCTACAAAATATTAAATATTGTTTTTAAATTTGAATTTGAAATTATTAAATTTGTGATATAATTGTTCAACTATAATTAAATAATATAGTTTGTAGTTATAAGTTTAGTATATAAGTAAAGTTGTTTTGATATACATATCTTGGTCATACGATTACCTATCTAAAATTGTTTTGATGTTGTTTTCTGTTTATGTATACTATTGTAACTGGATAAATTCAACATTTGTTTTCAAAAACATATTATTTTAGTCTAAAACCGATTACTAAAGGTGAACATAGAAGGAAGTTTACATACAAATTACAAAATAAGAAAACATAACATACGTATAAAAAGAAATGAAAATGGAAATTACATACAAATGGATATTTATATACAAATTACAAAACAAAAAAACATATAACATACAAATAACAAGAAAATAAAATACTAAAATTATAAAAGAAATGCAAACCGGTAATTCGAGATTGATGTGAAAAAGGTTGAGAAAAAATCGATATAAAACTCCTTTGAAGTAAATAAAAGTAGAGAATACTTTTTAGTTGGGGTTGAAAAAAGTGAATATAAGATTGATATTTATAAAAAAATCAAAGCGGGAAAAATTAAAATTTTAAAAAATATTAAAAAGTTTGAAATTTTTCAAACTTTCAAAAAGTTAATGAAAAATTTGAAAAATTTCAAAATTTTTGAATATTTTTAAAATTTTTAATTTTTCCCGCTTTATTACTTTTTTATTAAAACAGATTATTTTAGGTTAAAAACAGTTTTTTAACCTTTAATAATCTGTTTTTTTGGGGAAAACTAAAGGATAAGAAATTAACAAAAGAAGAAAGAGAGAAAAAAAGATTAAAAGATTTTATTTAAATTTTATTCGTTGTAATCGGTTTCGGTTTACGTCATCACTTGAAAACCAACAGCCTAATATCCAAACAACCAAAGATTTCAACAACAGATTATCTCTACCATCTATGAAATCAAAAAATGAAATTAAAGCTAACTAAGATTTCAAAAATAGATTATATTACAAACCTTGCGATTACATAATCCAAAACGTTTACATTATTTAATTTGTAGCATGACTATCAATATCTATAGAACTTCCAGCCTAATTCATAATTAACACATTATTACTGAGAAAAACTTTGTAAAACCCGTTTTAATCCATATGGGATAGAATTTCACTAACCGATGCTAGAGTTGAATGGGTGATACGTACCACATCATTAGTAATATCAACAACATTTCCATCTGCATAATAAAACACTTTTAACGCTCTGAATTACAAACAAATTAAGAAAATTAACACATCATGATTTAACATTTACGAATATGAAGATGTACAAACTTTCCACTATGCATAATATGCAGTGTTCAAAGTTAGCACACTAAGGACTCGAGTCATCGCCTACATATTCAAGTCCTTAAACTGCTGTTGGCATTTGTTTCATCCGAAACATCCGAAAAAAAGAAAAGATTTACCATTAAACAACCATTAAAGAAGATTACCTAGGTTTCCGGCGACGGCGGCTAGGTTTCCGGCAAAAGTTCCGGCGGCGGCTAGGTTTCCGGCGAGTCTTGTAATATTCATCCCCCGCTGTTATAACATATTTAAAAGAACGTTACTGATATTTTGGCATTTGTTTCATCCGAAACATCCGAAAAAAAGAAAAGATTTACCATTAAACAATCATTAAATAAGATTTACCTAGGTTTCCGGCGGAGGCGGCGGCGGCTAGGTTTCCGGCGAGTCTTGTAATATTCATCCGCCGCTGTTACAACATATTTAAAAAGAACGTTACTGATATTTTGGCATTTGTTTCATCCGAAACATCCGAAAAAAAGAAAAGATTTACCATTAAACAACCATTAAATAAGATTTACCTAGGTTTCCGGCGGCGGTCGCGGCGAAGGCTAGGTTTCCGGCGAGAGTTCCGGCGGCTAGGTTTAGGCAGCGGCTAGGTTTAGGCTAGGATGAGGGTTCCGGCGGCTGGTGGTGATGGATGAGGGTTCCAGTGGCTGGCGGCGAGAGTTCCGGTCGGTGGTTGTCGGATTCTAGAGAGAGGTGAGAGCTTTTAGAGAGAGAGAGAGAGTTGTGTGTGTGTGTTTTGTGTGTGTTGTAATGTGTCTGTTTTGTATGTGTCTGTTTTGTATGTGTGTGTGTTGTGTGTGTGTGTTGTGTGTGTTGTATTGTAGGCTTAAAATGTTGTATTGTAGGCTTAAAATGTTGTATCATATGCTTAAAATATTGTACTCTTAAATACTTAAACTCTTAAAAACTTAAATGCTTTATATAGTAGTAGATATATATATATATATATATATATATATATATATATATATATATATATATATATATATATATATATATATATATATGGGAGCTTTTTTGTGTTAAATTTATAAAAAAGTTGAGAAAGCATTGTGGTAGTGACATGTGTTAACTTTGGAAAAAAAAAATTTTTTTTATCTTTTTAATAAAAAAATAATATATTTTTTTTAAAATCGAATTTTTTTTTTTCAAGGAATTTTTTTTTATGGCTCGAAAAAAGTTATTTACGAAAAAAATATGATCCACATTTATGATGTACACCTATAATGAACATTTATGTGGATCATATTTTTTGTGTATCATTAATGTGCATAATATTTTTTGTGTGCATCATATGACGTGGCTGATGACGTTATAAAAAAAAGTTTTAAATTTTTTTTCTTTTTCCAAAACATATCTTTTTTTTTCGATTTTTTTTTAAATAAAAAAATATTATCTTTTTATTACAAAAATAAAAGAATAATTTGTTTTTAAATGTCACATAAACATCCACATGTCATTTTCACATTGCGTTCTGAACTTTTTATAAATTTAAAACTTTTTACTTACTCATATATATATATATATATATATATATATATATATATATATATATATATATATATATATATATATATATATATATGGGGAAGTAAATATGGGGCTGTTACACATGTAAGCTTACATGCGAAACTCATTAAAAATTATGTCGTTTTGTGGTTTAAATCATTTTCAACTCTTGATTTGTCCTATATTCATCAAGGGAGAGGTGATCCCCAAAATGCAGGGGGTCATTGTATATTATGAAGAAGTTATAAAAAGTGACTTCGATAGATGCCCAGTGATGACCAAAAAACTTATATTTTTGAAATACACGATTAATGAAGAAAAAGATGTGAATAGATAAAAATTTGTAAAGTTAGTTTAATAAATATGATTAAAATTATATAGTTTCGAAGAATTTTTAACAAAACGACATATTTTTGATGAGTTTTGCATGTAAGCTTACATGTATAACAGCCTCATATTCACTTTTCCCATATATATATATATATATATATATATATATATATATATATATATATATATATATATATATATATATATATATATAATTCAATTTACAAAACAAGACTGTAAATAGTGTTTTTTAAAATTAATATTTAAATATCGTATATATTCAAAAATCACATAAACTACTATTGTTAAGATGATAGACACCCATTTTTTTTATTTTAAATAACAGGTCAAGGGTTACACTTAAAAACTATAACTCAAATTACAAAACAAGACTCTAGTAAATAGAGCTATTTAAATATTTTATGCATTCAAAAATCACATGAACCAGTATTGTTAAGATAATAGACACCCTTTTTTTTTCTCTAAATAAGAGGTCAAGGGTTACTCTTAACCCCTAAGACTAACCGGTATGAGGCGTTAAAACCTTCGATAACGCCGCCACCTCATCACAATCACGCCCCACCACGCCCTCCACCACACCGGTGGGGGCGTTATCGGCCAAAATCCAGCCACGGCGTGTGCAGAATAACGCCGTGGTGGGAGGAAAGGTGAGAGGCAACGGTCGAATTCTTCATGCAACGGCCATATTTTTTAAACGAATTGCCTATATATACCCACACTCACACATCCTCAAACACACACAAAATATATACAAATTGTATCAAAAACACACAAAAAACACACACAAAGTTTTATAAAATGTCAAGTTCGTCAAGTTCGGATGAAGATGCAATTGTAGCCGAAACGATTAGAGGCGTTGTTAGCTATGCATCACAACATATCCAAAGACCAATCACCAGAAGAAGAACCGTCATAGAACGTAACCGTGAAGAAGCTAACACACTACTAATGGAATCTTACTTTTCTCCGGGTTGCACCTACAACGACGAACAATTTACCCGTCGTTTTCGAATGAGGAGGGAGCTGTTTCTCAGGATATGCCACGATTTTGAAAACAATTTTGAGTATTTTAGGCAAAAAATTGATTGTAGAGGAAGGGCTGGGTTTACACCGATTCAGAAATGCACCTCCGTCATACGACAACTTGCTTTTGGCACTTGTAGTGACATGTGGGACGAGTATTTAAAAATGTCCGAAAGAATTTCACGTGACTCTCTTGCCTACTTTTGCGAAGGTAAATTTTTAACCTTTACATTTTTAATTAGTTTACTTTAAAACTTATTTGTACTTAAAATGTAATAATATCTGAAATAGGTGTGGTTTCTTTATACGGCAAGAGATATTTACGCCGTCCTAGTTGGAGCGACATACAGCAGATTATGATGGTTCATGATGAAAAACACAATTTTCCCGGTATGCTAGGCAGTTTGGATTGTATGCATTGGGAGTGGGAAAATTGTCCTGTGGCTTGGCATGGTCAATACCATAGGGGTGATCACGCTCACCCTTCCATTATGTTAGAGGCTACGGCCTCTACTGATTTGTGGATATGGCATGCATTTTTTGGGGTTGCTGGAGCGAATAATGACATCAACGTCTTGGATCAGTCACCGCTTTTCAACAACATTGTGAATGGAACGGCTCCCGATCAGTCGTTTATTGTTAACGACACAACCTACAAATACGGGTATTACCTCGCTGACGGTATTTATCCAAAATGGCCGGTGTTAATAAAGTCTTTCAGGGAAAGAGACGAATTAAACGAGAAGCGTAACCATTTTAAAAAAGCCCAGGAATCTTCAAGAAAGGACATCGAACGGGCATTTGGAGTGTTGAAAAAAAGGTGGCATATAATTAAAAACCCCGCAAGAGCTTGGAGTTTAGAAAAAATTAGAAACGCGATGTACGCCGCTATAATTCTTCATAACATGATTTTGGAAGACAAAGGTCTCGCGTATTGTCAAGCTTATGATGAGAATGCCACCGAACCAGAAGTCCAGATTAGCTTTGAAGAGAAACAACAGAACATACGTGACATGCGTGACGAAGGTACCCATCACAGTCTGTTAGCCGATTTGATCGAACATGTCTGGTATTACCGCCCCCGAGGAAACAACGCTGAAGATTGAAGTGTTTTTTTTTTTTAAATTGTATTTTTTAACGTATTTTAGTTTAATCGTAATATGTTTTTTAATAAATTGTAGTGTGTGTTTGTTTTTTTTTAATAAAAATACAAGTTTTTAAATTTTATTTATATAAAAAAAATTATAAATATACAACTTTTTAAAATTACACTCTTTTTCCTCTATCACTCCACATCATCATCACTTACACACAACCACACCACCCATTTTTATCACTCCACATCATCACACTCTATTTCCTACAAATCACACTCTCTTTCCTACAAATCACCTCTATCACTCCACATCATCACTCCCAATCACCCACCACACCCCATAGTCTAACACTTTGATTCAATAATTTTCTTTATTAATTTTTATTTTATTTGAATTGTATTTATATTTCTTTCTATTCCTTTACCTCTTAACTTCTACTATTAATATTTTTTAAACCTTGATCATTTTTAATAACATTATTATCTGGTAATATTATTACATACTAGCATAAAACTCGCACGATGTAGCGGGAAAATAACTTATTAGCGATAAAATTATATTAATGTATATTATATCGTTTCGTGAATGAGATTCATACATAGAAAATTACTCTAAATTTAAATTTATGTTTAAATTGAATTTAAATATTTAGGAAATAACTATAAACTTGTTTTGGAAAGTTTAATAGCTGTTAGGAAAACTTAGGTTGTCAAATTAATAACAACAATAAAATGAAGGGCATTTTCGTCATTTCCTTCTTAATTTTTCAACATTAAGAAAAGCATCCCAAATTCTTTATATGTAGTATAGATTAAGAATTGGTATTTTTTGCATTAGTATCACGTTTATAATCTTTTTTTAATTATTATTATTAATATTATTATTTTTGTGAGAGTAACACTTATAATAACCTTATTATGCCTCTAATTAAAACTCATCATTCCCTAGGATTGTGTGCCTTTTATTATTATTATATTCAGAAAAGTTTGTTTTTAAGTACAATTGTAATCGTTTTATTTACAAAAAGACTTGGTTGCCAGAGTGGTAAGCGCGCGGCCTCCCTTGCGGCCTCCATGTACTGCAGTGTTGGGCTTGTGCTTGGGCCTGTGGCTGGTTTGAAGTTTAATTACTTTTAATTTTTGATGTTTATCATTTTAGATTTCCGTAAGTAAAACAATTAATTATTTAAGGTTCTATAATACAATATACCTTTGAATCATTAAATAGGGGTTAATATTAGATATTATAAAGAAATGCAAACAATCTTTTAGACCAAAATTAATAATACAAAATATAGTTTTGAATCATCAAATAGGGGTTAATATTAGATATACTCCAAATCGTAGGAAAATGTAGGATCGGATAACACCAAAACCGTTAGTACCCTTACAACAACAAAAAAAAAACACTGCATATGCATATTTTACATCAAAACAACTCGAATTGCACGAGAAATTTTCTAGTTATCTATTAATTATTAACTATCAACAATATATTTATTAGTATTATTTGTATTATTTTGAGGTTTATAATCTCTATAAAATAATTACTATAACTGTTATTATTATCGTAACAAGTAACACATATTGGTATAATTTTTTTATTTTTAGAAGAAAATACAATCTAATTAACAACTTTAAACCAAGTGAAGTATGATCAAGATGGTAAGATGTTATTGTATGATGAAACGCGGTACGTAAAAGAGCTGTAATGATGTTTGTTCATATATTGAAAACTCTAATTAACAACTTTAAACCAAGTGAAGTATGATCCAACTTTAAACGCGGTTTCATCTTGATCATATATTGAACTATAACATGGTAAGATGAAACTGAGCAATTGATGAGTTGTAAAAGAGCTGTAATGATGTTTTTAAGTTATATCTTTACCTTTAAGTAAATGCCAACTCTATTACTTATAACCATATGTATTAATGATTATAACAAAATATTATATTAGTAGATTAAACCCATACGATACATGATAACGGATAAAAATATAATGTAACTAATTAAAAGAAGATACAACAAACTGCATCCATCCTTAAGGACAGCAAATGTATGTTTAATATGATACCCTGAATTTGTTACTTAGAAAATATGGAAATGTGGTTTGGCTCGAAAAACTGAACCTTTCACTTGACGGTTTACCGTGATAGAAATAAAACACATGATCATTGATGTTTCAAAACTATGGCTTCAAAAAATCATAATATCATAACAATATGAACTACAAAAAGAATTCTGATATAAAAGAAACAAATAAATAAATAAAGAGAAGATATCTTCAACTATTCTCATCTGATTTATCCTAATCTCCTCTCTATCGAACCTAAATATATCTATAATGACTCCGCCTCTTCCCCGTTGAGATACGCTGGCCTGTACAATCAACCAATTTCGAACAAACTAAGTATACTAAAAACAGCAAGTAAAAACTAAACAAGAACAAACCCAATCCCACTAGCTATCTATCTTTATCACATGTAATCCACATGAGGGTTCATGTTTGGAATGAGCTCGGGTTCTGGCTTGACTATGATGTCGTTTGGCATGAATTTGGTTCGCATTTCCACAACTTTCTTGTGGGAGTTAGAGTGCATGGTAGGGACAAATGTCGGGCTAGCAGCAGGGCGGTACTCTGGGAAGAGCCTCCCTGATTTGTAACGAACACCACAAGCATTGCAGAGGGTTTTTGGACCCATTGGCCCTGCACGCCATTGGGGTGTTTTTGTAATTTCACAATGCATACACTTTCTAACTCCTTGCCCTGTCTGGTTTTGGTCTTCGGGATTGTCTTCTGGGTAGATGTAAGAGTCTTGTTTCTTTGGTTTCTTCTTTCTCTTCTTCTGATCAGGCCCAACATTATTTGATTTTAACCCGTTAAGAGACTCAACACGGCTCCAATTGGATTCAATGGAAGAAACTGGAACTGTAAAGAGATTTGACGGAGAAAGGAGCTCGATGGCAGCGCGAGGGTTAAAAGCTGGCGGACGAGGACGTTTGCTTCGTGCCCGCTGTGGCCCACGGTGAGTCTGGTCCATGGGAATCATCTTGACACTGCTGTCCGAGCTGGAAGATGAGCTGGAACTACTGCTACTACTTTCTAAAACCGACACAGGACTTGCTACTTGGAACTGGTAGTTTGCCTCCACCAACGGCTCCTCTTTCACCGGAATAGTCTCTGTGTTAATAGTCATTCCCCCACCAGAAAACGAGTCTTCTACAAAGTTGGAAAGCCATTCAAGCTGAACGATATCCTCATACTGAGATTAAACGCAAAATAAGTTGTAACTTGTTAGTACTATGATCAAGTTTCCTAAGTGATTATTAAACATTACAAAATATACAGATTATAGATTGACCATAACATGCTGCCTATATGTGAGATCGGGTTCGAGGCTCTCTCAGGGTGGGTAATTTACAGACACAGGTCCCTTGCATGATGCGATTGGTGGGTATACAAGGGGCTAAAAGGCACCTTCCAATAAACTTCTTTTTATTTAAAAGGGGACAAATTGTTCCTTTTACCCAAAAAAAAAACTTTAGACTATATTTAAACTTCCTAAAAGGATATAACTTCATATCGAAGTTTGTTAAAAATAAGGTGATCATTGAATGAGGGCTTAACGAATCGTGTTTTTCAAACAATCTATGTAAAACGAAACAATTATTCGACAAAAAGATTGATGTATAAAATTATACATTGCCAATATTAAAATTGCAAATGTGAGTAGAAATTCAAATTTCAAAGATATAAAGAAACAGCACCGACATTTTTAAAATGAATAAAAGTTTGAATATGTATTCCACCGACAGCAAATCGACATTATTATATAATTCAATTCAATTAATAATTAGGACTGTCGTTAACAAAGCTCATAATTTAACTACTCACTGGAACAGAGAGCTCTGCTGAGAGAGTGGACGCGCAATTGGTATCGGAAAAAATGGGATCAGAGACTTGAAACTCATCAGAATTGTTGGTCCAAATGTCGGTAAAATCGTTGCAATCAACAACATTGAGTGAGGTGTCGGTCACGGATGGGAATTCGATCAAATCATCAATATGATCAAAGTATCTTTCACAATCAAGTTCGTCTGTGAAACTTTGCTCGCCCATTTTCGCTTTCAACTAAAACTGAACACAAGAAAAACCAAAATACCAATCAGTATATGTTCCAAATTGTTCAGATTGAATATTTAAATGTAGAAAAGAACATTAATTTTTATACAAAATTGTTGAATGTTGCGAAATAATGGAAAAAATAAAGATGTATTTTTAATGAAAACGAGAGTGATATTTGAAAAAGTGAAAGACCTTTTTGAGTGTAAATATGAAAGTGATGAATAACATAACAATTGTGACACAACAAAATTTAGAAAGTAATCACCAAATTCGCGCTTTGCCAAATGAAAGTACGACGCGAAAATATTAACGGGGGCACCAAAACGTGTCCAATTTAGAACCACTCTTTTCAACATTATTTAATTCTCGCAACTAATATGCGACAAGAAAAGTTTTTCGCCAATTTAGTAATTAGTTTTGAAATAGTGATTCAACAGAGGAAATGTTGAGCAAACCTTGATAATATAAATGGAGAAATTTGGATATTGGAACTGGACTACCTACCTGCAAATAAAATTTTATGGTTAACAATTATAAATGTTTTTTTAAACAGACATAAAATTTGTCACATATAATTTATTAAAAAGGCAAACCTGCTACTGCTAAAACCCTAAGAAAAAACTTTTGTATCAAAAACGAAACCGAAACCGAAAATGAAAAATGAAATTATTGAGGGAGGTTTTATATATAAATATAAAGATGAAATTTGAAGAACGTGAAAAAGAGAGGGTAGGTGAAGCACCTTCTTCATTGCTAGCTGTATATTACCACCCCCACCCCCACCCCCTGTCGTGATGTTGAAGTCTTCTCTTTCATAACTTCACGAGGTCCCTACACCTCGTTTTTCCGTAAAATTGTTTTTTTACACGATATATCAGTGACGGATCAAAAACCAAAATTAAAAGCAAATTTTACAAAACTTATTATATTTGATATGATAAAAACTCTTTAAAAATTTTAATATTACAAAGTTACGTCTTTCGACGAGTCGACTATTTCTCGTGACTAATCAACAAAAAACATTTTAATTCTATAACGTTACGTTTTTCGACAAGTCGACTATTTAACGTGACTAATCAACAAAAAACAAACTATATGTGAAAATGGTAGTGACTTACTTTTTATCTCGAGATTCTGGTGAAGAAAAAAAAAGACGGAATGTAGGGGTGGTTTTATACGTATAGAAAGCGCGTGGAAAGTAAACCGCCGTATTTTACTTTTTGTTTCCGTTTATGGTAAGTAAGTACGGAGAATGTTTATATTTACTGCATTGGGTTTGGCGCGTGAGAGGTACGAGCTAATGAGATTGTGAGGGTTCATGGATAATACGTCATTGCTTGAATGTGATTGGATGAGATTAGTAACTGCGCGTGGGGAGAGTTTCTAGGGAAACAGGATAAAATCAAAATAATTCAAAAACCGTGTTGAAGTGTTTTTTTGTTTTTTGTTTTTTTTTTCTTTTTTTCTTTTTTGAATTACTAATATTAAGTTGTCTAGATAAAGTAAACTTACCGTCATGTTCTCGAGTTTAATGAGTGGAGAAAAGAATAAGAAGGAAAATAAAACAGTAGAGTGGAGAAAAAAGGTATTTTTTTATTTTTCGTGTTCCCGAGATGGAAAGAGTTGCAAAGAAAAGAAATGAATTTTTTTTTTACTGTGTGATACTGAATCAGAAAGAAATGAAAAGAAAATTATTATTTTACAATTATACATTTTATTATATATCACTTAAATAAACCATAAAACACAAGTATCAAGTAGCGGAGATTTTATATTCGAGCTTTATTTGCCTATGCTAATATATATTCAATTTAGATAACGTTAGTTAGAGGTGAGACGAAAACTGAAAGAAAGGTGGTTGAGGTTATTAATAAGCCAATGTGGTTAGCTTATGTATATACATCAGTGGCGTTAATGGCCTCGTCTTATACACCTTTCGTAAATTATTAAGAATGTTTAAGATTTGCAGCAATTGTAATTCAAAACTTTATTTTTAGCCACTGTATTATATGAAACATATGTTTTACAACAGGTATGTTGATGGCAAGTAATTTAGTAGCCCATTATTTTATTATACATGATAAAATCGGAGTTTTTTGTATAATGTTCAAATGTAAGATGAAGATTTTATAATAAAAAAGAGTTCTGATACGGTTCAATTTGTTGGAGGTATATGCGAAAAATTATAACCCATAGTATAATTTATATTTATATAATAATAAACAATTTATAAAATAATAATAAAATAAATAACTTATTTGAAAACAAGAACTTGACATGTTTATTAAACCACCTATGGTGCAGACGGTTATTTTATTAATGTTTATTATTATAAAAACAAGGAAACAGTGAAAGAAAGAAAAGAATGGTAGATACAAAAGTAGAAACAATATCACGATTATTTATTAAGCAAATCATATAAATATTAAAATAATCAAGAAAATTCAACCATGATATTTTATTATTTTTGGGATAGCTCTTGAAATTCCAAAAGAGTCCAATAACTTGTTTTGTTTCTAATAGTGTTTATCATGTTGAGGGTAATTTGGGGAAAAAAATATTTTACCCATGTTTTGGATTTGATTTCTATTCAAATCTTCTCAATTTGGTGAGGAAGTTTAGTAGAGAAAATAGGTAATATATTTCTTTCCATTTCGTTTCTCTTCTCTCCCTCCAAAAACTGTGGAACACGATTTTTATTTTTAATCTATCCACTTCTTTCCATTTCTTTTCTTTTTTTAAAAAAAAAAAACTCGGGAACACATCGTAATGAAAAAACAAAGGGGTAATACACAAACGAATTTCATTGTATAAGTTTATCTTAGGAGTGTTTAAGGAGTAGTTCGGTTCGGATAGTTAAAACTTTTTTGAACACTAATTGTTGGACGGGTATCTTATTTTAATAATCCTAAATCGAATTTTTAATGAGTGGCTATTTTAACATCGCATACCATAAACATTGCGATTATCTATGGTCCGGATCATGAGAATCCTAATATTAATGGTAACGTAAATTCAAGACTAGTTAAAGGATATATAATCTCCAAAATAAATCAAAGACTTGAAAGAATCATAACAAAATTTACAATGATACATAACAACAAATATACTAAAAGATAACCGAACACAACACCTAGATTAAACTATTAAACTGATTCATTCAATTTTTACAATTCACAATACGACAATAGGATATACGTTAGTAAACGTTTACATTAATTCAACAAAAAAACATTGTTACACACTTAAAAGACAATGTATACAAGAATAAACGCCTCTATAATTATTGGATATCTAGTTAAAACTTATATATACATATATACGGTCGTAAATATTTGAAAATGAAAACCGTAACTGACACTCCATAAAGTGGGTTTTTCGGAGTCTTATTTCGGATATTTGTTTTTTAAGATACCGGGTTTTTCGTTTTCGGATCGTGTTAGTCGTGTCGGTTTTCTTGGTTTCAGACTTTTTCAAGCACCCTTAGTAACCACGTCTTCATTGAGATTATTAGTTGATTTTAGGTTTTAAATTTTCTACTTTTGTTATATAATTTAACTTTTCTTTTTTAATTGAGTTATTAAATAAACTAATTTCGTCTTCAATTGTTTTTGGTTTACACAATCAGTTGTTAAAATTATACATTTTCATTTCCTTTTTTCTTTGTTTAACTAATTATGTATCAAATAAATTTTGGTCCAGTAGCAACGCGTGGATAAAAAAAATCCAATTAGACATATCAAACAATTTAACCTTTTTATTGAAATAACAAGTAAATTTATTAAAATTAACTTTCTAACATATAATTAAATAAAGGGAAGAAAAATTTCAAAAAAGATAACATAAAATACAAATTTTGACAATTGGGGTACGTAAAAACATTTTGAACAAACAAGGATTATAAAATCTAATTTGTTTTAAAAAAGGATTATAAAATCTAATTTGTTTTAAAAAGAATTATAAAATCTCATTTGTTTTAAAAGAGGCTTTTCAAAATATTTTAAATCGTTAAAATGAAGTTTCAAGCCTAAATTTTAAGATGTGATTAAAACTCTTTTTAAAGTTGTGTTTTTCTCTAATTTCCCGTGACTTTTAGAAAAAAAAAACAAGACACGTTCTTTAATGTTTTACATGTTGAAAACAAGTTAAAAACTTAACTTTCGCAAATAATCATTTATTATGTCAAATTCGATTTTCTAATCCGTTTTGGTTCCAAAATATTTTACATACCCTCAAATGTCAAAATGTGTATTTTATATTACCTTTTTGGCATTTTGTCCTTAAATAAAAGATAAAAAGTATAAAATCAAAGAAAAATTTCATTAAATTTAAACTTCTAATAATAAAAATGACATTCTAGAAACCCAAATATGTTCCACCATATCTAAACGAAGGGACGAGATGAACTGCAGCAAAGGAATGTTATAAGCTTTATCATCATTTAATTTTTGGTATGTTAATTAATTAAATAAAAGAGTTTGCTAATTATAGCTTCCTACTCTCCAAGGCTAAGAATAAGGAATTGATACATGAATTATAAGGTTGTACGAAATAACGATTATATATAATATATGAACAGTTATCTGGAAAAAAAATAGTTATCATTAATATATAATACCACTCTGTGTGTCTAAATATTTTAAGGGTATGTTTGTTTCACATGTTTTGAAAACATGAACTTAGATTGAATGTTATTCATGATGTTTGTTTGATAATATAAAGTAAGGTTAATGGGATTAAAGCCACTTATTCAAACCCCACATATTTTATGGATTTACATAAACTTTTAGTGGGTTTCATCTTCTTACTCTATATATCTCTCCTCTTTTATTATAGAACTAGATTATTATCCAACTATAGCGCGGATAAAGATAAAAATTGAACCGTAAACTTTATATTTACGTAGATTTTAAGTTATCATAAAAAGACAATGTTATACCCACAATAACATATTTACCTTCACGTTTATAAACATGTTGTTTATGGTTATACTAACATATACACCTTTACGTTTATACACATGATTTGATATTTTTTATTAGCAGAAATAACAATAAGGTAAATCATAGTCCAAAGTGAGTGATTTTATAAGTAGATTAGAATTTTGTTTTTATTTTAGTTGAGATGTGAATTAAAGAGAGAATGTAATTATGTATTGTAAGAGGGTGCAAAATGAAATAGTCTTTGATGACATCATCAATTTGATCTAACGGTTGAAATTAAAGAAGTTAATCTATCCAAGGGTCCTTACTTTGCCATGTGACATTTAAGGCCCATCTTTTATTATATATTAAAGATTAAAGATAATATTTTTCTTTTACAATAACAAATATGAAAGAAATAAAAAGTATAAGAAGTGGACGTGAAACCGAAGAACTCGTAAATCTGACAAATCAGATTAGAAGTACATCTTTAAAAAATGAACAAGATCGTCGATTAATGCATCACGAGAATTCACAGTTAGTTATTTGAGAGACCTCGTTGACCAAGCTTTCCTCAACCATTCAGGTGACAAGATTAGATGGAACAAGTCGGCACCTATTAAAATTAATATTAATTCATGGCGAGTTGCTTTAGATAGGTTGCCCACGAGAATAACCTAGATACAAGAGGGGTTGATTAATTTGCACTCAGTTAGATGTCCATGTTGTGACTCAGACGAAAATGAAAAACCATATATTTATTCATTGTGTTGTTTCAAAGCACTTATTGATTCACAAATTTATAACCGGTGGAAAAAAAGACGTTTTAATATCGATAACGTTAAGTTTCTTATTACTTTGGCAGACACAATCAATGGGAGAGAAAAATCTCGAGCCCACTTGGACGTGGTTATTCAGACACGGATATGGCGGCTTTGGAAATTTAGGAATGATGCTACATTTCAATGCATCAAACCGAGGTGGAGTTCTCTTGTTGACGATGTACAAGTCTTATTGTTTTTATGGATCAATAGTCGTTGTAATAGATCGATTGTTTGGACCGATTGGTTGGTAAATCCGCAGACAGTTTCTAATGTGTAATTTTGTTCTTTTCTTCTAGTATCTTGCTAGATTTTAATAAATTTCGCCGTTCAAAAATAAAATAAAATAAATCTTTAAATACTTTTCGTCTTTTCTTATTTTCTTTCAAACCCATATTTATTCCAAAACAGATTCTAATTCCATTTTTAAACCAAACACATCCTACATGTAACACCGATTGCTATATTTAGGAAATGGTTAAAACTAATAACTTTTTCAAATTCAGTTAATATAACAAAACTCTCGAAAGATAGTCATATAATTTTCTTGATTTGGTGTGGAGTGTATATCTCTCTTTATTTTTTTTTAAAAGCAATTACTAACACCTACTAATATTACAAATATCTATATTATATCTTAAACGAAGATTAAATCAACAATCTCTAGATTAACGGGTCATAACGATGTAGTAGGCCAAAAACATGTTGATGTTGATGGAGTGTATATCTTTTTGTGCAATTAGGTAAAAAGAAATAAGAAATTAAAATTGCACTCTAGAGATAATATAGTTCCATGTTTTTCCCACTTTGATTATAGTATCAGCTACCAATCAAGTAACATGGGTTACTGTCATTCCAACTCTTTAAACCTTCAATGGGATTAAAAAAATTTATTTGATAATATGGAAAAACACCCGATAGATTTGACTAAGCAACATAAATCAGGTTTGACTTAATTGGTGTAGAGTGTAAACCAACCGAATAAAATTTGGTCTCCATTCCCATGCTCGTTCCACTCCCTATCAAGTATCAAGTGTAGTCAACTCTATATAAAATTGATTATAGCCTATTTTATATTGATTTATATATAAGAATTTACAAAGTGGCAGAAGGCAAGCGGGTAACAAGCTGCGCCGCTAATCTTTTTTGGATTGGAAAGCCAATACGTTTAAAAACTACATCTGTTGATCTAGGTGTCATAACATTGTTATGCATAACCCGTTGAACTCGACTGAGTAGCTCTACCGCCTTCGGTGCAAGGAAACCGAATGTATCAAAAGCAAAGGGAATAAACACGTGTTGATTTTCAATGCATGCTTTCTCGTGTTTTGTCACTCTATATAACAAAAGTATAATATTTTCAAGTGTTGTTAAACCTAAATGGTAATCGGACTGGCCGGTCTAACCGGTTGGGTTGGATTTTAAGAGACAAACGAGCTGTTTTTTTCCTGGCCCATGTGGTAACCGGGTCAAATCAATGGTTCAACCGGTTATTTCAGTGCGAGTCAAACTGAATCAGAAAAGATTAGCTACGAAAGTAATAAATCTTTTCTCAAGCAAGTTGGTGATGTGTAAAATCTAGTTTAATAAACTCGACCTACTTGTAGACTTAATTACACACTTATAGGCAGTGGACCTATTCGTATATAATATAGCTTTAAGTAAGTAAATGTTCGATCACAGGGACTAATTTAGTTTTAAATTCGAATTAATAATACTTGTTTGTTTTTGGGTTTTTGTTGTCACGATTAACTAACTATTTAAACTAAAAAGTGATTATAAAATCGATTTAGAAAAAGTAATTGTTTGTTATCAAATAATGGAGAAAAACAATCGTTTGATACTTCACTTGAAATCTAGTTAAGTTTACGTAATTGAATGTATATTTAACTTCTAATGTATAGTAAAATTCCTCTCGAATACCTTACTAACTTTAACTATTTCAAACTATAATGTTCCTCTCGAATACAGTTATAATTATCAACAATTAAGCATTAATTAACAAGCCGGTGTTCTATGATTTAATCTTATAAAGTTTTCTCTCGAATAACTTTTCTAATTACAAAGTCCTCTCGAATCTTATTAATTAGACCTACTCATTCACGTTTAATTACCTAAGTTGTTATTACTAGGTCCTCTCGAATCCTAACAATTTTAAACCAATTAAAGACCGATTGATTATTTCATACAATTTATTTAACCTATCTAGATTCCTCTCGAATAACTAGATGTTGATTAATTAATTTGTATATAAACAACTTTATGATAATATATTAAAACTTAAACAAATAAGGATCTACGATTAAACATAAACATTCAAAAACGAAACAAAACCGTCAATCAAGATCCATTATTCAAACGAGCATTCAAAAGTGTTTAGCTACTCATATTAAAGTTCAAAATAGCAAATAAAAGTAGAGAAAACATACTAAAAATCTGGAATAAAAGAGTAAGAAACAAACTAGGAAAGTTGCAAAACGTGTCGTGATCGAATTGTAATCGTACTCCGACTCTAACTCTTTTCCTTGCTCTCCAAGCTTCCAAACCGAGATCTCCAGCTCCAAATATTGATAAGAACCGAATGAATGATATTCTGGATGATTTGGGTTGGTATTTATAGGCAAAAATCGATAGAATTCGTGTTTGAGTCAAACTCCAATTTTCCTGAAAACAACGCAGTGCGTCGTTGTGATGGTTAGGACGGCGCAGTGGGTGCCAAATTTCCCAATATTCAAAATTTATAAAATGTAGCTCTCTCTTTCTTCTTTATTCTCCAATTTGAATCACCTAAATCGGATATCGTATGAAGAAGTTATGATCAAAACGGTAGAGGTGGTACTGCGTCGTTCTCCTTGTCATATTTCACCATTTTTCGTCTTTTAAACTCATTTCTTCCACCATTTCCACTTCCCAATCATATAAACCTATAAAATAGACAAAACAACTTTTCTACACGATTAAATGCAAAAACCTATCTTATCCATCATGTTTAATATGAAAAATGACCGAATATCGCATAGAAATAAACGTATAAATATGCGATATCAGTTGGTTCGTGTTGTTAGACTTTTTATCATCTTATCTTATATCCTATATTTTAAACTTATAAAAAACATATTTTTATTTTCGGACTTCTCATGTTCAACCGGTCCGAAACAGTTTCGAAAACAAAAACATTGAATGTTCAGATGTTCAATATAACAACATGAGTTTGGATATAGAATAGAATACTTATAAAAACAATGTATACAAGTTTGGGATTAATGTCTTTCATACCCATTCTCATTCGAAATTCATAGAAATAATTAAATCCAGAAACAAACCATTAATGGTCTATTACAATTACAATTTTATAATATTAAAGGATTAAAAGATATTGTGATGAAAATCAGAGAAATAAATTCTGGGTTTTTCTTATTAATTGGTAATTTTCTATATATTACAAACAATATAATCCTCTTTAAATAGAGTTTAGAAAGTATAAAATAGGAAACTAATTAAACCATATGAGGAAATCATGGGAAGATCGCTAAAATATCGGAGATGATGATTTATTCTGATCCGAAATAATTTCCTTTTCTAACATTCCCCCTCAAGTTGAGTAGTGGGATTCCCAATGCTTAACTTGCTTAAACAGAAATTGAAGATCTTCGTATTAACTGCTTTTGTTAGGATGTCGGCCAATTGTTCTTCCGATCTCACAAATGGAAGTTCTATGGTTCCATTTTCAAGTTTTTCTTTGATGAAGTGTCTGTCAACCTCAACGTGTTTAGTTCTATCGTGTTGGACCGGATTCTCTGAAATTCGGATGGCTGCTTCATTATCACACATAATACTGCTTGCCTGTCTGGGTGGAAATCCTAGCTCTGTTAGTAACTTCCTTATCCATAGTACCTCTGCCATTCCTCTCGCTATTCCTCTGAATTCTGCTTCTGCGCTGGAAAAGGCAACCACTTTTTGTTTCTTACTTCTCCATGTGACCAGATTTCCTCCAACCATTGTGAAGTAGCCAGAAGTTGATCTTCGGTTTCCTTTGTCTCCTGCCCAATCAGCATCAGTGTATGCATGGATCTCCAAGTTTTCATATTTCCTGAACGTAACTCCATGTCCAGGTGTTCCCTTTAAGTATTTAATGATCCTCCTTGCAGCATCCATGTGAGCCCTTTGTGGTTGATGCATAAACTGACTTATGACTCCTACAACGTAAGTAATGTCTGGCCTGGTGTGGGACAAGTATATGAGTTTTCCTACAATTCGTTGATATGTCTCTTTATCAGCTAACTCTGCTTCCTCTTCCATATACAGTTTTTGGTTTGCAATCATTGGTGGGTCAACTGGTTTGCACTCCAGCATTCCTGCTTCAGCTAAAAGATCTAAAACGTATTTCTTCTAACAAATGAAAATTCCAGCTTTAGACCTTAGGACTTCAATTCCTAAGAAGTACTTCAGTCTTCCTAGATCCTTTATTTCAAATTCTATGGGCAGGTTTTCTTTTAGCTTTGTCATTTCTTCGGAGTCATCTCCTGCAATTATCATATCATCAACATAAATAATCAAACAGGTTATAAGTTTCCCATTTCGTTTAATAAATAGGGTGTGATCAGAGTTGCTTTGTTGGTAACTATATTTCTTCATTGCTACTGTGAACCTTCCGAACCATGCTCGCGGTGACTGCTTCAGACCATATAAAGCTTTCTTTAATCGACACACTCTTCGGGGGTTATCCGTTTTCACCATCCCTGGGGGCAAATCCATAAAAACTTCTTCCTTTAATTCACCATGTAAGAATGCATTTTTTACGTCAAATTGATGAAGTGGCCAATTTTTGTTAGCAGCTATAGAAAACAGAACCCTTATTGTATCGATCTTCGCAACAGGAGAAAACGTCTCAGACGTCAATCCCATAAGTTTGAGTGTACCCTTTAGCTACTAGCATGGCTTTGTATCTTTCAATTTGTCCATCAGTTTTATATTTGATAGTGAAGACCCATCTACACCCGACTGATCTCTTTCATGGTGGGAGTTCACAATCTTCCCAGGTATTGTTTTTTTTTAGTGCTTCAATCTCCAGTTTCATTGCCTCCTTCCATTTTTCTGATTTAAGAGCTTGTTCCACGGTGGTTGGAATGTCTTCGGCGCATATTGATTCTGTGAACGTACGAGCTTATGCTGTAATATTTCCCTTGGCTATGTTCGCCATAGGATATCTTGATCCCCGTGTCACTTTTTCTGGAGAGTATCGCTTTGCTGGAATTCCTCTTGTAGATCTTGGTAGAAGAACATACCCTTGTGGTTCTGGTTTTTTGATTCTTCCACTGTAACTTGTTCTTCCATTGTAACCTGCTCTTGTATTTCTGGGGTACCATGATCAGCCACTTCATGATTATTTATAGGATTAGTAAATTCTTGATCTTGAGAAATACTTACCTCGGACACCGGTAGAGGATGATCATCTTCGGTGGTACTAGTTTCTTCTGCTATATTTGTGGGTTGTAGTACTAAAGATGTCCAGTTCATCCAACTTAATGGGTCATTCTCACGTTCCCACTGACCATTATGTTGGGTGTTGTAAAAGAATTTGGTTTCAAGGAAGTCACAGTTCATTGTAGTGAACACATGTCGTTTGGTTGGACTATAACATTGGTACCCTTGTTGATTTACCCCATACCCCACAAAGACACATTTTTCTGCACAAGGATCTAGCTTAGAACGTTATATCTTTGGAATGTGAACGAAAACAGAACATCCAAAGATTCTAGGTTCGAGAGTTAGGGTTGATGGAGGTTTGTGGAACTTTGACAGTTTCTAGATTGGGCTTTGTAGGTTTAGAGCTCTGGTTGGAAGGCGATTAACAAGATAGGTTGTTGTAGTAACAGCCTCAGGCCAAAAAGACTTTGGTACTTTTGATTCAATCATAATTGCACGAGTGATTTCTAAAAGAATACAATTTTTTCTCTCCGATACACCATTTTGCTCTGGTGTATGGGCACAGGATGTTTGGTGAATGATTCCCTTGTCTTGACAAAACGATTTCATAGAATTATTTACAAACTCCCCACCCCCCACCCCCCCCTTGTTATCAGATCTAGAATTTGAATATCACTTTTGAACTGATTTGTTGTCATTGTACAAAATGATTTGAATTTGGTGAAAACTTCAGATTTGGATTTGAGGAGATAGGTCCAGGTCATTCTAGTACAATCATCAACAAACAACAGAAAGTATCGAGAATTTTGTCCCCCTCAAATTTTGCTGGGCCCCACACATCAGAATGAATCATAGTAAATGGAAAATCAACACGGGTATTATTTGATGCAAAACTTTGTCTGTGGCTTTTGGCCAAAATACAAGTTTCACAATGCAAATCTTTATTTTCAGAAAAAATATTGGGAAATAAATTACGTAAATAACTGATAGATGGATGTCCAAGACGTCGATGCCACAACCATGCTTTTCTGTCCGTTGATCCATGAGCTAACATAACAACTCCTGATTGTGTGACTTCATCCACATAATATAGCCCTTGTCTCTCAGTACCACGCCCAATGATTTTCCCCGTCCTGGTGTCCTGTAAAATACAAAAAGTAGGGTACATCAAAACACTGCAGTTCAACTCCTTGGTAACATGGCTAATAGAGAGAAGTTTGTGTGATAAAGACGGAACATATAAACAATTTTTCAATTTCATAGTTGGTGAAATTTGAATTGTCCCTCCCCCTTTAACCTGAATTGTCTCCCCGTTTGCGGTGTGAATTATGGATTTCCTTGTTTCAGATAACATACATAAATCAGACTTTTCAAACGTCGTAGTATCCGTGGCCCCACAGTCAAAAATCCATGATTTATTTTTCGTGTTTGTTACCGCATTAACTTCCCCACTAAAACTTTCCGGTTTATTTAATAACTCGAAACTATTTTTATGTATAATATTTGCTTTAGGGCTAAAATTAACATTACTCATAAATTGGGGGTTTTGGGATTTATTCTTTCCCTTACCCCCGTTACCTGGTTCCCATCTACTTCCGCCGCCATAGAAATCGGTGCTACTTCTGCCGCCATAGAAAGCTTCACCTTCATCGTCATCGCCGGCGGTAGTGTTGGTGGCTTCGTTGTTGCCCACGACCGCCGCTACTTTCCCTGATTTGGCTGTTTTATGGTTATCGCTCCACCATTGGGGATACCCGATTACTTTGAAGCACTGCTCTCTTGTGTGTTTCGTCATACCACACTCCTCACACTTGAGCTTTGATTTATCAGGCTTTGATTGCCGGAATGATGGACCTTTTTCTGACCGGTGGCTTTTTGAAATCAAGCCCGCCGCCACCCCTGATGATTCTGGTTTTTGAGTCATCCCCAAAATCCTCTGGTGAGCTTCTTCTTTTCTGATTAACGAGTAAGCCTCCTCCACGGATGGAAGAATTTCCAATTGGAGGATTTCTCGTTTTATTGAATCATACCGTTGATCTATTGAGCTTAAGAATTGGAAGAGTTTTTGATCGTTTCGGATTTTTGTGTAGATTCTTATGTCTTCTGGACATCTCATGGGATTTGGGTCAATTCGATCTATCTCCCCCCATACACCTTGCAGTGAAATCCATAGACTTTCCAAAGATTGTTCTTGCTGCTTAATTTCGTTTGCTTTGATGTGTAAGTTGTAGGTTTGGAACTTGTCTCTGCCACTGTTGTACGTTAATGCTAACGCTTCCCAAAGAATTTTTGGGGTCGGAAATTCTGTGAGATTACTTGCAAGTGTAGGATCGATGTTCTGGATCAGCCATGAGAATACCACAAGATCATCTTGTTCCCAATGCTCATACGTAGCATCAGTTGGTTCCGGAGGATTACCGGTAAGATGTTTCAATAGGTTTTTTGATTTTCCGCCAATTGCACTCGAATCATTCGAGTCCATAAGGCATAATTTTGGTTGGTAAGTTTTAAACTTATTTGGAGATTGTCGGATAATTTTAGGTTCTGGGTTTGGTGGTTAAGGCTGGTTTTGAGTAGGTTTTCTAACTGTATCGCTAAATCTGAATTTGGTCTACCGTCTCCGGACATGGCAACCAATTTTCAGAAAAAAACGACCGGTAAATGATGAGTTTTAACGAACAGTGTCCTTCGGATTACGAACACTGCTCTGATACCATGTTGAGAATCAGAGAAACAAATTTTGGGTTTTTCTTATTAATTGGTAATTTTCTAATATATTACAAACAATATAATCCTTTTTAAATATAGTTTAGAAACTATAAAATAGGAAATTAATTAAACCATACGAGGAAATCATGGGAAGATCGCTAAAATATCGGAGATGATGATTTATTCTGATCCGAAATAATTTCCTTTTCTAACCGGTTTCATAACGTTCGATCTATTGGTTGTTGTAGTTGTGAAGCTTTTCCTTTACGCATTTCAACCAAGGGAAGTGACCTGCATCAAAGACGTAGTCCGAAAAGCAATCAAAATCATGTGGGGTTCTATGACAAATTACAAAGTTATTTTTGTTGCTATGTTTCTCCAGATTTGTCATATGACCTTCTTGATGCACTTTAATTTTAACTCAAAATCTTTGCAAAGGGTTTGACTTATGTTGTTCTTTCTTGAGCATCCAGATTACATCGACTCTTACGTTTCCTGCAGCCTCTGCATCGGATTTTGTTTACTGGTTTGCTGTTTCACCTTCGTTTTTCTTGAATTTCTGGTATCTAGCATCCAGATTAGAGATGATGCCCCTCAAGGAAAAGTAGTAGTATAAGTATATAGCTTGAGTTTTTCGTCAAGGGATGTTTTTCTCTTTTCACTTATGTTCAAACGATTTTGACTTACTATTATATGAAATTACCATGAAGTCTGAGGCTTGCACCTACTGATTTACTTTTCTTTGTTTAGCGTTAAGTACCCCTATAAGTAATATGTTCCGACTTATTGGCTTTTCACTTGATGCTCATGGCGATAAGTGGACAAATCATAAACTCATAATAGGCTCGAGCTTGATTCAAAGTCAGATTCGAGAGCTCGTTATAGTTTGACATGAATAGGCTCAAGCCGCTCAAATAACTTGATAAAAGCTCCATCTAGTTTTCAACTTTACTTACACATAATATAATTGCGTAAATATTACAAGGGTTCATAAAACTCGATAAAACTACCATTCATGCTTATGTGGACTTGAATTTCAATTGTTAGGTGTGCGTAGCGCGTCTTTGGGTACTCAAGTTCGATAAATACTCGAATAAAAGTGGACTTGGGCGATCGAAATCTCAATAGAATAATGTTTGATTGACATTTTATTTTATTTTAATAGTATCAATTATAAAACTCACTTATAATAAACAGACGTTATTTTTTACAAAAACATTATTTCTTTGATATTTATATTTTTAATCCTTAAATATTATATTTTCATCTTAACCTTTAGCTAGTGTAAATTTTCATTTTTCTCTCATTACTTTTGCTATTGGTTATCACCAGTGTAAAACGCAAACAAATAAAACATTGTTTGTTTATATGTATCAAACATATTTAAACACTTGAAATAAGAAGCCACATCATAAACAAATTTTTGTCGGTCCTGTTTAGGTGGTAGATGATAGCGATGTCAGTTAGTACTAAAGGTATATGGGTCAGGAGTCATCGCCGAAATTCTCCTTAAGAGAATTTCTACCTTTGTCCGCGTTAGATAGAGTTTCTATCTATCTTCTCGTTACCAGTAATATAATAATAATAATAATAATAATAATAATAATAATAAAATAAATAGGAATAAAATAAAATAGGAATACAATAATGAAATATGAATAAAATAAAAGCTAGTAAGAGCTCTTCTTCATCATCACTTCATTTCTCACTTTACTCAATTCCAATTCAATTAAATTAGGGTTTTGTTTTCCTTTTTTTTTTAGGGTTCTTAGATCCCACCATTTTTTAGTAATTAGTAATTAGTAATGGCTTCCGCTGGAATTCCTAGATCTTCTAGTGCACATGGCATCCCTCCCAAAGAACTCCTTGATGATCTCTGCAGGTATCTCCCATTTCATCATATATCAATCTAATGTTTATTTTGTTTAATTTAGGGTTATGTATTTGTTTTACTGACAATAAACTCTATTCGTTGTAGTCGATTTGTTCTGAATGTCCCTAAGGAGGATCAACAATCATTCGAGAGGATTTTATTCCTCGTAGAGTACGCGCATTGGTTCTACGAAGATAATTCTGTCGAAAATAACCCCTCTTTGAAGTCCTTTACTCTCAAGGAGTTTACATCTTTAAGTATCCTTAGTTAATCGTTTTAAAATCGCATATTATTTATGTACTTTCTTTTCCTTAACCGTTTGTTATAGTGTTTAATAGTTGTGATGTTTTAAAGCCGTATGTCCCTCACATAGATGACATATTTAAAGATTTTACGTCTTATAAGGTTCGAGTACCTGTAACCGGTGCAATCATTTTGGATCAAACTTATGAAAGGGTATGCTTCGTTTTCAATTATGCTTTTATTTTCGTCGTGTTTTAGGCTTTGTTCTATTGATTTCTTGATATTGTTCGTGTTTGCAGTGTGTATTGGTAAAAGGTTGGAAGGGGACTAGCTGGAGTTTTCCTAGAGGGAAAAAGAATAAAGACGAGGAAGATGATGCTTGTGCCATCAGAGAGGTGACATTATCAGGTTTTTGGTTTTTGTGTAATATGATGTGTTTGTGGGTATGTAACTATAAGTTGTGTTTGTTCGCTGCAGGTTTTGGAAGAAACGGGATTTAATGTTTCGAAACTTATTAACAAAGATGAGTATATTGAAATGACATTTGGCCCGCAGAGGGTTCGACTCTACATAGTTGGAGGTGTGAAAGATGACACGACGTTTGCCCCACAAACCAAAAAGGAGATTAGCGTAAGACATCTAATATGCAAATGTGTGTACATGTTATAATAATAGCCTTCTTTGTTTAAAAGATTATTACAACGAGACAGGCTAGAAACAAATGAATGGAAGTGCCAACTAAATATATTTTAATGATCTCAAATTTACATGATACGTTATTGATAAAATCAGTTAGGAAATTGTATGGTTTACAATATTGATATTTAATATTTGGTTGCAGGAAATTGCATGGCAGCGGCTTGATGAAATTCAACCGGCAAGTCGGGATGTAATATCTCGCAGTGTAATCGGTCTCAAGCTTTACATGGTTTCACCATTTTTGAAGTAAGTTCATAGTTCTATAACTATTATGTGATGAATATGTATTTATTTTCATTGTATCTTGACATATTTATACTCAGTAACTAACGTATCTAAAATGGCTTCCATCAGATCGTTAAGATTGTGGATTTCCTCTCATCAGCCCCCAGTTGCACCAAAACACGATGCACCTGCTAGAGGTTCGTTGTCTTTCCTGTCACTCTTCATATGAAAAAGAAGCTGTAATTGAAATAAAAGTTTCTCGAGTTAGGTTAAATGTTTTAATTTTACTCTTCAGTAATCAGTTATTCCCTTCCAAATCACAGATTCAAACATTTCTTAAGATGCCCAGAATATCAAAAGTTTGTATACCAGAATAAAACTTGGATATGATGTATTATAGCTGGAAGTACTGCCCTGTTCCTGAGAGTTTGTAGTTGTTTTGGTCTTGCTCGTTTTGATTATCGAACACTGATTTAGTCGGTTATATTGTATGATGTGAGAATTGATACGTGTTTTGATCGAAAATATAGATAGATCCACAAACTAAAGATTGGAGTTATTTGAATAAATGGAAAACTTAACTTTTAAAATTTTACAAGAATCATGTTCTGTTTTTTATTTACCAAAAAAGTTTATGGTAGTTTAACACCATGTTTTTGAACGAGTTTGTTAATGTGTACGGGTTATTTGGGTAAAACACTTAGAAGGTTGTATGCATTAAAACTACAACTTGGGCGACTTTTGGCAATTTCTTGATAACCCATTAAAGATAAAACATAACCCAAATTGACCCGTTCCTACCAAAATGGGTTGAAAAGGCCTCTTTAGTCTTTATTTATAGCTGACTGGTTCTTTTTGTACTTTTGAAGCAATGAGCGTGTGGAAGGCAAAAGGCAGTTCTTCTGGGAGTAACTTGGTAATGGCAGAGGCTTCATCAAACAGTAACCCAGCTCCGCTTCCGGTTCCCGTTCCAGTTCTAGTTCCAGTTTCAAATCCCTCAAACAATGGCCCAGGCAGAAGCTTCAGGAACTTTGAGTTGAACAAGGCTCCCATATTACAAGCAATTGATACGGCCTTCTCGTGAATGATTGGATATTTGCACATTCGTCACTCTTTACTGGAATAGGTCCAAGCTGTACATTGCTGCGATGACTATGATTTAGATGCATGTATAATTTGTATAGACATATGTTGCCAAGACTTGTCTTTGGGGAAACGTTTACATGTTCCTTTCGGCCTAGTAGTAACACATCTTATGCGCCATCTGTTTCTATATTCTCTTGTTGAAGTCTTGGCCCAAGTTACTTACAAGTTCTTCTAGTGGACAAACCTATCTACTTTTTCTTTTTAGCCATTTCTATATCGTTTTCCTTTAGACGTTAAAAAGTTAGATACTTCGTTTTTTAGCCATTTATGTTCGTTTGGTACATGCACAATATGGGATGTCTTTATATATAAGGTTGGCATGGCGGACAAAAAGTATGGTGAAAGCTCTGCGAGATCGAATAGAGAACCCCTAGGATGATATGTGATCTTGTAAAAGTGTATTTTTATCCGATGGTAAGTAGCTGTAAACTTTTGGAAGATCGTATTTAGCTGTTTTGGTAAAACATTCGTAAGTTCAACATCAAAATGTGTTCACCGATTCTTTCAAAAATCGACTTGTATTTATCATTGCATCACTTGTAAGATAATGTTGATTAAAGAACAAGGTGATGATCACTTAGGTAATCAAAACCAAGTGGAATTAGAAGTCTGGTCAAACTTCCCTTACCATGTTTTCTTAGTGTTTAACAAATTTTAATATTCCCTTTGAAACACCTTAATATAGACGGTCACCTGATACAACAAATGAGAGGCTAACTGCTACGTCTTCATCTATCAGACAAGAATACGGTAACACCTACATTTTAAGTTGCACTACACATAGAGTTTAAAGGCCACTACAAAATCCTATAACAGCATCAAATTTGTAACCCCTTTAACTCGGGCTCTAGCGATTTACTGTCGGCCTCCTCGTCTCTTATAGATGGAGGAACTGGTGGGCAGATGGTAGTCTCCTTTGCTGCAAGGCTCCTTTTATCTTCCGTTGGTAATGATGGCATGTCGAGTGGCTTAATTGGAGATTTAGGTTCCTCGTGAGAAGTTGTATTCTCCTTTGCTTTAATTGGTATTCTGGAGCTTGTCACTGTCTTGCTTGGACCTTCAGGAGCAGAAAAAACTGGAACCGCCTGTCTAATGGTGACTGGAGGTGCTACACCACCACACATAGGTGGTGGCATCCCAAACTCTGGGGTAAGGTGATTATGCTGTGCAGGTGCTACACCCATACGTGGTGGAGCAGAGAAACAAGGAATCGCGTTGCGAATAGTAACGGTTGGCGCGATTCCATGGTGAGCCCTGAAGTGCCCAACAGGGATATATGGTGCGGCTCCAACAGCAGGAAACTTGTGCTGGCGGGGTATGCCGGAGTTCTCCGCTGATTGACAAGGAATTGTTGGTGGTTCATTGGCCGTGGTTGTGACTCCAAATTGTTTTTGATACCTACTTGGACCCGTTTTGTGGGATAATAATGGAAGGATTTTTGATGTTGTGGATGTTGGTGATTGCCCAGTGACTGTTTTCGGTTTTGGAACTGGAAAACGGATTGGGAAGGGTATATTAGACATTCTTGCTTTTAATCTGAATTTCTGTAAAGCACGTGCCACAATGACATGCTCTTGCTCCTCGGTGTTCCCTTTTTGCAGTGACGAGCTTTCTGATTGTTGTGTTACTGAACAAACATAGGATATAAGTGTCATTCGTCTGTCTAAATTTATACAATGATACGATAAAAAGATACCAGTCAATCCAAACCACATTTCCACACATGCCAAATTATCTTTCTACATACACCGTTTTTAGTTGTATCAAGATTTTCAAGGTTTGTTGTTTGACTATAAACAGTGACAATAAATCTTGCACTAGATATTAAACGACTTACAAAGTTTTAGAGATGACCAGGCTGACATGGCTGCATTCTTTTCAGCTTGTTTCTTATTTTTGGCTGGTTCTCCGGTAAATATACAGCCAGCTAATTCTACAGTGCAGGTGAATACAGGCAAATGACCGAGTCCCGACCTAAATGTTGTGTATGTTGGTAACGATGCCCCTACTCTTTGAGAAACCTCCTGCAGAAGATTCTTGTACACCCCTGTTTCATCCTGTTAATTCCAAAATTTAGCACGGTAAGCAGAGTTTCTAAGAAAAAGATATAAAGTAAGCTCTAACAAAAAAAATGTTCAGTTTGTCCACAACTTTTAATCTGCAAACAATATAATTAAACTCCCTATTGGACGGACAGCAACGTTAGAAGTTAGAACCATACTAAATATTTTTTTAAGTTTGACCTCGATCATGTTCTACGTCATTACAGAATTTCTGTTACGAAATTAAACGCCACATTGCTATTGCTATTGTACACGATCCCTAAGTGTGATCATAATTGGTGTCAGTGGGTCACACTCTGAATGCCCTCTAAGAAACAATCTTTAACCTACAAGGAACAAGAACTAAAAGTTCATATAATCGTACTTTATGTAAAACGTTGGGGCTAGCGCTGAATGATTCTAGGTTCTGAATCATCCAAAGGCTCTGTATGAACTTTGTTCTGAACAAATGTTGGGTGTCTGATACTTGTTCGGAATGATTAAAAATGACCATTCTAACCTTCTATATGGTATAAAATGTTAAATAAACCATCATGGTAAAGGCTCATCTCTTTTAAAAGACCAAGATGGTGCCATGTTATCCATTAAAATACAATAGTTCTCCATTGAAGCAATATATATGAATCGGTAAATAGATCAAATCGATCAAAAACAAATACAATTAATTAATTTTCAAGCACATACTAAAAGCAAATAATTTGAAGAAATGGGTGAATTTAAGGAATCCATAGAATGAGCGAAGATACGAGAAAGAATCGGGCGAGAGATGGAGCGGAGAAATGAAAAAGATTCAGGTGAGTGATCGGAGAGGACATGAACGACATGAAAGAGTGTGGATTCAACGTTATTATTGTCAAAGTATGTGTGCTGAATGGTCTAGCAGCTCGGTCAGCGTCCAACCTCATTCAGCAGCATTCTCGTCTTTGCATCAAACGTCCGGAATGCTGAACCATTCAATTAAGAAGCAAACAAACAGCCCCGTTGTTGAATGTCTAAAGTTCTGTCATTAGTGATAAATAGAGAGAAAACGTTCAAGATTATTTTCACATAGAGGCAAATAATGTAGATCTTGTTCAATGTCAAAATAACTTTCTGAGACCAAGTAATACTAGTTTAAAACGTTGCAATTAATATATTGTACTTCCTCAAACCGACCTTCTCTATGATCATAACATGTTCAATACTTTACAAATGCTCACGTTGTAGCAATTCTATTTAATTCTTATATCCTAGTCTTGCGAATCAGATTACCAAAGATTGAACATAATATTATCTAAATGCAGATTTAAGATTTCCTGTTCCCAAATGATTGCTTTATCTCTTATCGAAATTTACGCTATTTTTTGTTCAATGCATCTATGTATGATAATGACAATGCAACCAAGAACACGGAGGGATATACATAACAAAATACACTAGCATTGTCTATTGTATGTAAAAATAGAAAAGCTCAACGGGCATTATTGATTATCGATGTTCATTCAAACAGACTCAGGTCGGTGTGGTTCTATTTGGCCTCTAATAGACCCTCATCAAAACATCCATCCCAACTCACAAAATACTAAGATGTAAATATATGTTCCTCAAGACTAAATTTGCATTACAATTGCTCAAAAAAACAAGTGTCGTTAATAGTAATCTAGTTTCGTGTTCAGTAGTAATTTATATTAATCACTCATAGATCATAGCATCTAAACATTAAACATTTAATCAACGCAAATGGCCACCCGCAAGAAGCATAATTCAATAATCAAACAACGGTAAACAAAAGCAAGTTTCACCAAAATCCACACCACAACTAAAATAACTCAATATTACCAAAATCATACTACCTCTGACCCAAAAAAAACTGTCCAAGGTTTGTCCCAAAATTATTATCCTGTTTTTAAATATGGATAGTTAGAATGTAACTTCTCATTTTGCCATTAAATATTTTCTAACATTTCAAACTACAAAAATAAATAAAGTATTTAATACATGGACATAATAGGTAATCTAATAAAAAAAATACTTTATTAATTTCGTCCGTTTTTTGTTTACAAACTAAAAAAATACTTTATTAATTTTGTCCGTTTTTTGTTTACAAACTAGATTATTGTCCCGCGATAACGTGGATAAAGATAAAAATTGAATCGTAAATTTATTTTTATATAGATATTAAGTTATTATGATATTAAGTTATTATCATAATTCAAATTGAGCGATTTATAGTAAATTAGAATTATGTTTTTTTTATTTAAGTGTAGATGGAATGAAATAGAAAATATAATTATGTATTGTCAGAGGGTGTAAAGTGAAAATGATCTTTGATGACATCATCAATCTGAAGGCTGAAATCAAACAAGTTAATCCATCCAATGCACCTTATTTCGCCATTCGCGTTTAAAGCCCCTTTTTATTATATATTAAAGATACTTTTTTGGGACAAAGAAAAAGTTTTAACTTTTTAAATTCTAAAAGTAATGGTTGTGTTTAATAGTTTAATGTAGGGTACAACTTATTTCGATCGTTTTTTGTTTAAATACCCGTTACCAAAATTGAAATAAAAAGAAGTTAGAAATTAGAAAATAGATAGATAGAGTACCAATATTCTAGCAGCTAAAGAATTAGATGGACCATGGGAGGCAAGTTGATCAAGTGCCAGCTCAGCAGCAGAATGTTCGGCTTGTCTTAACGTCGTACAATAATTAGGGCTTTCATACGTCTCGCCGTTAAAATTAACGGTAGCTTTAAACCGCGGCGCGTGGTCTGGACCTTCTCTTATACACGTGTACCATGGCAAATGAAAGCAGCTTCTCTGTGCTAATTCCTGCAGCTGATTCTTATACATCACGATCTATATGATTTCAATACTAATGCATGGATAGATAGATAGATAGATTCAGGTATCTTGTATGTATATATTTGGTGTATATATATATATATATATATATAGAGAGAGTGTGTGTTTATGTATGAAGAAGTAAAAGTATACTAGTGTCTCTGTGTTGTAAATTATGGTAGGAAGTGGTCGCCCTCATCATAACATGATTTGAAGAGACCTGGGTCCATATTTCATTCTACAAGATTATAAAATAAAATTTGACTTCTAACAACTAGGGTATTTATTTTATTAAAAATTATTACGATTGTTTGACGTAAATAGACGCTATAAATTATAGTCAGTAACTAGAAGCTTTAAGTTTTATTTTTAAGCTTTTATTTTTCTTAAAATCTTGATTTTTTTAATTTATTTGAAATTTTTATTTTAAATTAAAAACTTAAATTATTTTATAACCATGCAAATATTTTCTATTTAATTAATTTTATTTTAATTTATAAATAAAAACCATTTCAAAGCTATACAAAACACATTCGTTATCATAAATCCACATATATTAATATTTTTTTTCTACAAAAGTTTAATTTATAATATCTAGATTGATAGATCAACTCATATACAGTTAGATTATTTATTTTTCAAATAAAAATGTTTTATTTGTTTAAAATTATTATTATTATTATTAAATTTAAGTTTTAATAAACATAGTTTCATGTAATGTTTCATAAAATTTATATATTCAATAAAATTGTTCCTATATTAAAAATAATCGTATAAATATCGTCTCGCAACTATATTTATCAAAATTATCTTTCAAATATTTGTTAAAAGTGTATAAACATGCCCAAGAAACTTAAAAGTTAGTAACAAATATGCGGATGGATACATCATTAATGGTTGAAAACTTGAAATGATATGACATCAGTTTGAGAATTAATGAATGAGTGAAGGACTGCTGTTGTATCAAACTTATTTCAAATGGACAAAACTTGCAAGTTTTCAATACTTGATAGACGAAGTTTGTAAATTACGATAGGAAAAGTCACACCATATGGACCACCAATGAGGGAAACAGAAATAAAGAGACTGAAAATGAATGCTAAAATATAGTCAAGGGACCATAAAAGTAAATACTCTTAAAAGCTAATTTGTACTGTACAACTCATTAAAGCCTTCAATCATGCATCATACTGGTCAAAGGTGGTATGGCATAGGACGACCGTCTCATAAAAGCCCGTTTTAATTATTTCAGGATAATGTAGCTCGTCCAAATACCAATATAATCAATATCAATATTAATATAATATAAATAAATAAAGAAAAAATTACGAATTTAATTACCTAATGTTAAAGTAAATTTTTGTATGATGGACCCTTCGTCCGGTATCAGACGAAGGGGGGAGAGAATGTTGGAGATCAGATGCGATATTAAATGTATTGACAAAGCATTCAATGATACAAATGATTGAGTATTGAATACAAAGAATGTTCTAACAACCAGTTAGATGATTAGAAATAAGTGTGTTATAAGAATTAACCGACTGTTCTCAATTCCTTGGACTCGCCCTTATATAGTAAGCATTCGGTCATTACCCTTCGGGTAATCCCTTAGGACCGGTCTGTCTCATCCGTCACCTCATACATGTCAGCGACGTGGCTGCCTTTCCTCCACACCGGTCAGCTGACTGTGACGGTCATTAAATGCAGAAGCGCGTGGACGGCGTCTTGTCTCCCACGCTCTTCTTCATTAAATGCTGTCATCACTTGTCTTGTCCATAATTAATGTTGCGCCTTCTTCGATGTTCCTGCTTCTTGAGACTCTCTATTAACCCTTCGTCCTTCCGTGACTCCTGTTTTCTATGTTTTATCCCTGTCGGTAGTTGACTGGACGAAGGCATGGTTCGTCTTAGAGTAATAACTACCCTATCCCAACATCTCCCCCCTAGCCTAGGGAAGTGAGTGAGAAAGTTAAGGCCTATTTCTGATCGAACCTTCCCTAGACTATGATTGTCTGACGCTTCCACTTGCATTTAGATAGTAATTATTGCCTGTTGGTTATTAATGCTTCTGATTTGACGGGGGAAGTGACTGATTATTGATCTTCCTATAAATATTCCTTGATAATTTCATTTCATTTCTCCTTCCTATTTCCTGAAATCAAACATTATTCCCCCCTTTTTCTTCTTAAAATCAACCGTCATTTCCCCTTTTCTTCTTCTTCTTGAAATCGAACATCATTGCGTGCTGTTTAATTTTTTCCAATCCTTTCAACATGACTAAGGGTGATATGCTTACTTCACGCTGTAACCTAAAACACGGTCCATTCATCGATCTCATAAAGGATTATGGGTTGAAAGCGGAGTGGCGGGCTCGTAATCCTGCGGCGGCCGCCAACGTTGCTGATTGCCCTGAAGATTCGATAGCGATGTATACTCGTTTTTTTGATGCGGCCAACGTTCGTATCCCTTTTACCCGTTTCTTTTTATCCGTCATCGAGTATAATCAGTTGAGCCCTGCGCAATTTAATCCCTTGGCGGCTTTGAGGGTGACTAATTTTGAGTTACTATGCCATGCCCTAGGTTTTCCTGCAACCCTAAATTTGTGGAGGAGTTTTTTCAAATTACTTCGGTCAGGGGATTGGTTTACTGTCGAACGCCGTCCGAAGGTGGACAATGAAGAGTGGGAGTGTTTTCGTTTTGTTCCCACCAGTTTAAAGATGTGGAAGGATAGGTTTATTTGGCTTGATAGATCTGTGGCCCCTATATTCCTTCCCTGGCGGCCTGCTTTGTCCGGTGCTATTTCTGACCCTGCTCCCCTTCTCACTGATGTGGAAGTAGAGCGTTGCAGATTGATTTCTCTGAACAAGATACATGCCCGGAGTCACGACGAGTCGGTGCTAGTGCTAGGTGGGCTGAGCCGGAACTGGGCTTCCCTGAACATGGATCCCTCCATCCACCCGAGTGGTCGCCGTGAGTCTTCTTTTCTGAAAGCCTTTTTATATTACTTCTCTCTTCTTTTTTTTTTTTTTTTTTTTTTTTTACGATTTTCCTTTCGATGTGCATAGCCATTTCTTTGCTGGAGTACTTAAAGCTGGAGACCTTGGCTGGGGTATCTTTCCCTTTGATTGCCTTAGGGGAGAATGCGAAGGGTGTCTTGGAACGGGGGGTTGGAGATTTCGTGCTCCCTTCTGTGAAGATCCAAACCTTGATTCCTGGCGTAACCCCTTTAGTGGCTGACCCTCCGGGCACATCTGTTCCTCCGTCAACACGCAAGAGACAGCGTGTTAAAAGTACCGGCCTCCTGAAGGTCAAGCGAGGGAGGCTTGTTCCTGCCGATGGTATGCTAAATTTTTTTTTTTTTTTTTTTTTTTTTTGAATCTTAACATTTCTCTTTCTGTGGCAGAGGTCCCTTCTCATAGTGCCACGCCTTCTCTAGATGTTCCACCCTCTCTCCATGCCTCAGGTTCTCATCCCCTTACTATCTCCTCCTCCGGTGGACCTGGAGTAAAGGAACCCGCTCCTCTCAGTGATCGAGGAAAGAACATAGATGAGGGAGAAAGTATTCAGACGGGGGCTATAATGGCCGAGGCCGGAGGTTCCTTTACCCCCCATTCAACAGATGACAGGGACGATCCCTTATCAACTCCTTATGTGGCCGGGTGGAAAGCCAAGTGTGGTAGCGGGATGAGTGATCCCGAAGTTTGTCAAGATATGCTGAATCATTTTGCTACCCCAGTTGAGGCCCTTCGCTGGAGGAGTCTTCCGGAGGAGACTTTGATCAATAATTATAATGTGTTGCTTACCCAATTGGCAGTGGCTGGTACTGAAGTCCGTGGACGTTATATGGCTTCCAGTGGTACCGCCGCTAAGTTTGAAAGGTCCCTTGTTAGGAAAGATGGACGACTGTCAGCCGCGAAGGCTAAAATTGAAAAGTTGGAGGAGGAGAGCAACAAGCTCCGGAGGCGTGCTAGGGCTCAGTTCCTAAGGGCCCGGTCTGAGCTAAAGAAGTCCTTCAAAGCTCAGAGGAAAATTAAAGATTTGGAGAAGCACCTTCGTGACTTGGAGCGTACTAACAGCGATCTTGTGAGGGTTCAGCCTTTGACACCTGTGGATCCCGGAATGAAGTCGTTGCCCCTTGCTGATTGGGAGGGGTTAATTGAAAAAGTGAAAAATTTGGAAGCCCGGAATGAGGAATTGTTGTCTGAGAAGACCGAAGTAAGTTTAGCTGGTGAAAGGTTGGCAGCTGATAGGGCTGCTTTTGATGGTGAAAAGGCCGCGGCAGAGGCGATGGTTGAAAGCTTAGCTGCTGAAAAGGCTGCCCTTGAGCGTGAAAATCTGAGGCTTGTGGCCGAGAGTTCTGCCCTAGAGGTTACAAATAAAAAACTTTCGGTTGAAAGGGATGAGCTAAGTGGGAAGGTGGCGTGGTTACTTAGGGATGGAGTAAAAGCCTTCGTCGGGAAACTCCATCAAAGTCATGAATTCAATGCCCCGCACGGAGAAATTGCCACTCTGTATACCAATGCTGGGTATGCTCTTGGAGTGCGCAATGGCTTTCGGCAGGCGCAAAGGAGTCTTCCCCTGTCAGGTACTCCCAACTTTGATCCAGCGGCCGATGCCAAATTGGATGAGGCCCTTGATCGCTTGAAGCAGCTTCCCTTTCCCTATCTGGAGGCCCTTGGTCAAGATGTCCATCTTTCGGTGGAAGATCTGCTGAAGATCGAGCCAGCGGCTCCCATTGCTGAATAGCCTTTGTTAGTTGGTGTTATGTTTAAACTGTTTTTTGTTATGGGATTCATTTGATCCCTTAGACCTTTGTTTGTGTAATTATAACTTTTAATCGTGGTAGCGTCAATGTACGCATTTTCCTTTTAGTTTTCTGTTGATTACCTCCTTCTCCCTTTATTTTTCATATATGCGTGTGTTTTTTAAGCTGGGAAGCGTCCTTCCCAGAAGAGTACTTGGACTCTTTTTTTTTTTTTTTTTTATATCTTCACTAGGATATGCGTTCAGACTAGTGGATGTGAAAATCTCCGTCTCTTCTTGAGAGTCGGTATATATTTTATATAATGTCAAGGGTTACAATCATTACATCATAATAAAGGAGATTTCCTTTTATAATACTAGACGTAACATTTTCTTAACAGACCTCCATGCCATGTTCGTAGGATGGCTTTTCCTTCTGTTCCTTCCAATTCATAGGACCCATTTCCAAGGACCCTTTTGATCTTGTAAGGTCCTTCCCAAGTCGGGCCTAGCTTACCAGTGTCTTCCTGTCTACTTGCTTCGTTATTCCGAAGAACCAACTCTCCTACTCTGAAGGCTTTGGGGTTTACCCGTTTGTTGTAATATCCCTCTACCTGTCTCTTGTATTTTTCCTCACGTATTGCTGCGATTTCCCTTCTTTCTTCGACTAAGTCCAGATTGAGACGAAGCTCCCTATCATTTTCTTCGGCAGGATGGGTGCCTGTTCTGGCCGTTGGCATCCCAATTTCCGCTGGGATAATGGCTTCCGTTCCGTAGGCAAGGCTAAAGGGTGTCTCACCGTTACAAGTTTTCGTCATGGTTCGATGTGCCCATAACACATGTGAAAACTGATCTAGCCATTTGCCCCCCTCTTTATCCAGTCTGGTTTTTATCCCTTCGACCAAACTTCGATTTGCCCGCTCCACCTGGCCGTTGGCCTGTGGGTGAGCAACTGAAGTGAAGTTCTGTTGGATTCTCATTTCTTTGCACCATTCTTTGAATGGGTTGTCTGCGAATTGCTTTCCGTTGTCCGAGATGATAATCCCAGGCAAGCCGAATCGGCATACAATGTTCTCCCAGACAAACTTCTTTACCTGGGCTCCGGAAATAGTGGCTAACGGCTTAGCTTCCACCCACTTGGTAAAATAATCTATGGCTACCAGCAGGAATTTAACCCCTCCGGGGGAAATTGGGAAAGGTCCTACAATGTCTATACCCCACTGGTGGAAGGGCCAAGCTGACGTGACTGAGATCATGTCATTCTTTGGAAGTCTTGGTACCGAAGCATATCTTTGACAACTTTGACATTTCTGTATCTCCTCGGTGGCATCCCTATGCATGGAAGGCCAATAGTACCCTAAGTTGATTATCTTGGATACTACGGCTCGGGGTCCAGAATGCATACCGCAGGCCCCTTCATGGACTTCTCTGATCACATAGTTGGCCTCCTTCGGACCTACACATCTAAGTAAAGGCATGAGGAAAGCCTTTTTGTATAGTGTTCCCTCGACGAACACGTACATGGGAAGCTTCATTCTTAGCCTCCTCGCCTCTTTCTTGTCAGTGGGCTCCTCTCCGGTCCTCAGACAACGGATAATGGGGGTCATCCAATTTGGATCAGTGTCTTCTACTATTGCTCCCACTACTTCTACCTCTGTGCTTCTGCGATTCAAAACCTCTACCAATATCTTCCGTGTGAGCTACTGATGCTACTTTACTAGCGGCATCAGCCTTTGCGTTTTCCTCCCTTGGAATTTGTCGAATGTTAAAATATCTGAAGTTCTGCACGAGGGTAACCACTAAAGCCTTGTACTTGGCCATGTTTTCGTCCTTGGCCTCAAAATTTCCCTTCACTTGATTAGCCACGAGTGCTGAGTCCACTCTCACTTCGAGGTCCGATATCTTCATTTTGATTGCTATTCGTAAGCCTGCCAACAAAGCCTCATACTCAGCCTCATTGTTAGTGCTATCGAAAGAGAGCTTCAGCGCGTATGTGAATTCTTCTCCTGCGGGACTAACCAGGACCATACCTGCCCCTGATCCGGAACTACTAGATGCTCCGTCAGTGTATAGAAACCATACCTCACCTTTTGGTGCTGGGCAGGGTGGCATTGTCAACTTTCCATCCTTAACGTTCATAGGTGGAGGAGGAGGCATCGGTACTTCGGCAATAAAGTCCGCCAGTACCTGTCCCTTCATGGCCTGCCTCGGTCTATATTCAATTGCGTAGGCCCCCAACTCTATAGCCCACTTTGCCAACCTTCCCGATCTTTCTGGCGTTGCCAGTATGTTCTTAATAGGTAATTCGGTCATTACTACTATTGGGTATGCCTGGAAGTATCGAGGTAGACGTCGAGCCGTGTATATTAGAGCTAATGCCAGTTTTTCCATGGGCGGGTAATTTAACTCGGCAGCTCTCAGAGCTTTGCTCACAAAATAAACGGGAGTCTGCCTTCCCTTTTCCTCCGTGATCAGGACTGCGCTTACAGTATTATCGGAGGCGGCTAGATACACAAATAGTTCCCTCCCTTCCGTTGGGGCTACCAGGGCCGGCAACCGAGTCAAATATCTCTTTAGCTCTTGAAAGGCATCTTCGGCCTCGGCCGTCCAAACGAAATCGGTCACGTTGATGCTTTTCTTTAGCGCCTTGAAAAATGGGAGTGACCGCTCGGCCGATTTTGAGAGGTATCGGCTCAAACCTACCAGCCTGCCGTTGAGGCACTGAACTTCTCCCAACGTCCTGGGGGATTTCATTTCTGTGATTGCCTTTACCTTGTCGGGGCAAGCCTTGATACCCCTTTCGGTTATCACGTGTCCTAAAAATTTTCCTTCTACCACACCGAACGTGCATTTCTTCGGGTTTAATTTCATGTTAATGCTCCTCAGCTTTTGAAAGGTCTCATCAATGTCGCTGATCATATCTTCCTCCCTATGACTCTTGATGACGAGGTCATCAACGTATGCCTCCAAATTTCTACCAATTTGAGCCTCAAAGGTTTTGTCGATCAATCTTTGATAGGTGGCTCCGGCATTTTTCAGCCCGAAGGGCATTTTCCTGTAACAGAATATGCCAAAATCTGTATAGAAGGCCGTTTTATCTTCATCTTCTGGTGCCATTTGTATCTGATGATAACCCTTGTAAGCATCCAGGAAGCATTTGTATTTGTACCCCATCAAAGAATCAATCTTCCAATCTATCTCCGGCAGTGGGTAGTTATCTTTTGGGCAAGCGTTGTTGATATTCTTGAAGTCCACACACATTCTCCAGGAATGGTCGCTTTTCTCCACGAGAACTGGGTTTGCCACCCAAGTCTGATATCTCGATTCTCGTAAGATCCCCGCCTCTGTTAACTTATTCACTTCCTCTTTTATGACTTGACTGCGTTCCGGAGCCATTCCCCTCTTTTTCTGTTTTACTGGCTCCACACTGGGATAAGTTTTTAACCGGTGTTCGGCTATACTCCTCGGTACTCCCGTCATGTCGGATGGTGTCCATGCAAATACATCCATGTTGTTGCAGAGCAGTGTGAATAATTTTTCTTTACAAGGTCTGGATAAGTGTGACCCTATGGCGATGGTCTGTTCCGGGTGTTTTGGGTTGATAACGAGTTTATCCTCCGGATCGCGGTATATCGCTTGTGATTTATCTACCCTTTCGGCCGAGGCGCACCACTTTTTTCCCTGTCTTTTGGTGTGAACTGTCGCGACACCCTGGGGAGTGGGGAATTTTACCAACCCATGGAACGGGGATGGAACGACTCCCAGCTGGTATAGTCCCGGTCTTCCCAGGATGACATCAAAGGGGGCTGGTGCCTGAACCACCGCGAAGTTCATCCATTCGGTTCTCACGCGTGGATACTTTCCCAAGGTCAGAGGGAGGGTTATCTCTCCTAACGGCCACGTCATTTCATTACTGAATCCTTGGAGTGCCGACTCAGACCTCCTTATGCGTGTTTGAACAGACTTCCCGAGTTGTCGAAAGAAGTGCTCGTAAATAACCTCTGTGGAGCTCCCTGTGTCTACATATACTTTTGGAACGGTGATGTTACCTATTTGTCCTTCTACTATGATGGGATCCAAAGTAGGGCAACATTCACTCTTGGGGGGAAAGGCTATTTCTTGGTCCATCCATATAGGATCGGGTTCTTTTCTTTTGAGGGACAACAAGTCTTTCTTTATCATGTTAACATTTCGGTTGATTCCGTTACCTTGTAGCATCCCTCTCTCTACGTCCTTGACCAGGCGTGTACGTTTTCTTGGTCCGATCCCTTTCATAGGCATTGTGAACACCTCCTTCCCTCCATGGCTGGCGTTTGCACTAGGTATGTAAGGATTAGGAGCCTCCAGTGTGCCTGGGCTCATTAGCTCGTTTGCTTCTAAGGTGAATGTCGGGGGTGGCCCTGTGTCTTCAGCAGATTCCTGGGTGACAGATTGGGCTAGTCCTCTTTCAGGCTGATCTTGAGGTACTTTTTCCATGTTTCTCCAGAATCTGTCGCTGATTAACAACAAGGTCCCACGGATGGCGCCAATGTTAAAGTAAATTTTTGTATGATGGACCCTTCGTCCGGTATCAGACGAAGGGGGGAGAGAATGTTGGAGATCAGATGCGATATTAAATGTATTGACAAAGCATTCAATGATACAAATGATTGAGTATTGAATACAAAGAATGTTCTAACAACCAGTTAGATGATTAGAAATAAGTGTGTTATAAGAATTAACCGACTGTTCTCAATTCCTTGGACTCGCCCTTATATAGTAAGCCTTCGGTCATTACCCTTCGGGTAATCCCTTAGGACCGGTCTTTCTCATCCGTCACCTCATACATGTCAGCGACGTGGCTGCCTTTCCTCCACACCGGTCAGCTGACTGTGACGGTCATTAAATGCAGAAGCGCGTGGACGGCGTCTTGTCTCCCACGCTCTTCTTCATTAAATGCTGTCATCACTTGTCTTGTCCATAATTAATGTTGCGCCTTCTTCGATGTTCCTGCTTCTTGAGACTCTCTGTTAACCCTTCGTCCTTCCGTGACTCCTGTTTTCTATGTTTTATCCCTGTCGGTAGTTGACTGGACGAAGGCATGGTTCGTCTTAGAGTAATAACTACCCTATCCCAACATGTATCACATCGTTTGTTCTTAGAAACGGGAAATTGTACTTATACCTGACAAAACCAATTCAATTATTCTTCAACAGTTTAGAGATTAAAACAGAGGTTTGAAGGCAAAAGATTGTTCACTAAATTTCATACCCGGTGCAGTGCAAGATAGTATCTGCTTCGACAGAATGTCCATCTTGAAACAAGACTGTTCCGTTATTAAAAACACGATTGATCTGTAAAAATGTCAAGTATTTCTGGCGTTACTTTTATAAAGAATCGTGGTTGGGCAAAACAAACGAAAATTTAGAAGAAAAGAAATCACACAAACAAAACAAATGTTGACAAATATTCCTATTGAACTTAAGATTAAACCGAGAAAGCACCTTTAAATGTTGCCACATATTATTGTATCCATCCATCTTCGAGACGGTTGTTGTTGAAGATCTGGATGAACAATGAACCTCTTGGGCAACTGTTGCGATTTCTTTAGATATATCATTAGCACTAGGCCCGTTCCCAATCACCACCACTACCTATCATTATGAATAGAAACATTCTTTACTTGTAGTTATAAAACAACCCAAAGAGAGACACTGGAAATCAAACATAAACTTGGATATATAGATAGACTAACTTGGTCTCGATATGGCCCAGGAACACGATAGTTGTGGCTATGTCCTTGTTTCCGTGTCCATTCCTCGATACCTGCCTTGATATTAACTTAGATATCCAAAATATTCTTAAAACTAAAAAGATACATCATACATAACGAACATTTGATATTACTCGACATTTTTAAATATCGTCATAAAAGAAAAGATTTGAAGCCATTACAAACCCGGGATATCATTGGCATATCTAGGTTCAGTATGGTGACCGTTACAAACCACAACCGCATCAAACACTTCATCAGCCGAGCCCGACCCCACAGTCCGCCACTCTACCACAAATTCATTATCCATTGAATCAACTCGCACCACCTCAGAGTTAAACCGAATATGTTTAGTAACTCCAAACTCGTTAGCAAAATCTTGCAAAAAGTTTAAAACCTCTTGATGACCGGGAAACATCCTCGGATCACCATATGTTTTGTCTTCAAATGAGTAATAGGAGAAACTCATGAGTGGTCGAGGGAGATTTGTTCGGAGAGATGAGTAGAGACTGCTATGAACAATGGGTCTATTTGGGTCGAGGTCGTTGGTTTCAACTCGAGGGTCATAGAGCCAGGTTCCACCAACTTGGTCAGATTTTTCGAAGACTGTAACTCGGTGGTTATCTCGGAGAAGCTCCCTCGTGGTGAGTAGGCCGCAGGTACCGGCTCCGATTACAGCCACATTTAGAGAATTTGCAGGCATGGTGGAGTAAGTTCGTGGGTTGTGGGTTGTGGGTTGCGTTCTTTAAATGTATTTAAAGTTAATTCACTTGATTGTATTCTATAAATAATAAAGAAACTAGCTTAGTGCCCGTGTATTACACGGGACTGAATAACAAACTTAATTTAAAATTTTATTTTTCTTTTATTCATATATAAAATCAACAATATTATGGGGTAAAAGATAAACTAAATTCATTATGACATCAGCAAAGGCTAGTGCATTCCTAGGTGGACAGCTTAAGAACTCGCCACGTCAGCTTTATGACATCATCCGTAACTCCCATTTATTAGATAAAAGAGATGGATCGTCACTTTTAAACTTTTAAATATCTATTTTTATATTGAATCAAAAATATTTTGTTTGGGTTAATAATAAAAAAATGGGTTAAATATAACTCTTGGTCGCCTCTTTTACGATCTCCTTTGAATCCTATAACAAACTAATTGCGGAATAACTAGTATGTGTAAGTAAACGGTGAAGAACAGTCGATATAACCAAATGAATGATTCTATTAAGCTTACGTGTTTGATTACAATCACGAATAGAACCTAAACAATCGATTACAACACTTTAACACTCAAGAACAAAGAGTTACGTTCACTAAACCCTAGCTCACGTAACTATTCTTGATTTGACAGCTCTGACAACTTTCAACAACCCGCATTTATGATCCCGAGGCTGCTATTTATAGGCAGCACGGAATCCCAGACGAGTTACGCTCACGTAACTATCTGGGAGTTAGTTACGTGCGTAACTCTCCTAGTTACGCACGTAACTCACTAGTTACGTGACCGTAACTCAGTTACTCGCCGTAACTGATTTCGTAAATGCGTTTGGACTTTACAACTCGATCTAATTACATTCTAACTCTATGACACGTTCAAATGAATACAAACTACAGACATTATGTTCCAACAAACTCCCCCTTGGATGTAGCTTGTATTCATCAAAATTTTCTTGAACTTTTGGTGTCGAGAGATCGAGAGTTGATTCCTTTAAACTTCATAGAGACTTGTACGGTGTAAAGTTTGCAACCGATAACTTGCGAATCTTTTCTGACAGCTAATCTTCATCATTAAGCAACGCGGCTCCATGAATATCAGCTTCGAGTCCTTTACTTCCAGGAAGTGCTAAACTCTTCAAGATCCGATCCTTAACTTTGTAAAACCTGGCTTACAAAGACAAACTGACCAAATACGTGTTTTTGTTCTTTAAACTGATAAAATTTCTCATTTTTCAGAAAACACGTGATAAAACCTTTTAACCATTAACGATACGTGACAACGAAGAAAATAAACATAGAAATAAAATATTTTTGGATTTTTGTTTGTTTTCTTAACCTAAAACCGAAACTCTTTTTGTGGTTTTCAACTATAAGCTATTCACACTACTTTAGCAACCTACAAAAGGGCAAATCTTTTTGGATAGGGATTAGTTTGCTTTTAGGATCATATCGCAGAAGTCGAATCACAAGAATCAGCCGATTATTAGTATATTTGTCCTCTTAAATACAACATAGATATCATATAAAGAATCTTCCGATTATTTAACTTACAGCTGTTTATATGGATCCCACTTATATTTACACTTAGCTAAATCCGAACTCCCCTCAAAGCGTCATCAAACTTCCAGTATTTATTTAGGAAACCCGTCACCTTATTCCTATTTAGTAACTACTCTAAGTATTGAAAAAGCATACATATAGTATAAAGTTTAAGCACTTATGCATTTTTCATAATTAAAGAAGCTTTGCTTTCTTTTTCTTCTTTTTTTTATTATTTTTTTTTATTATTATTTTTTTTATTATTTTTTTGAGCTTAAAAGCTTTATAGACTCGTGAACTCCTCCCTCTGTCTTTGCCGTTTATCAAGTAAGCATCAAGAGTTACGGAATTCTTATTTGACTCTACTCTCCCCTTTATACTAACTGCAAGGAAACTATGATTTCGCAACCTTATAGAATCCAGGAGCGCCTCAAGGATATGAGTTTTACTGTAATTATTTATAACTCTTCACCTTTATACTAACTTCAAGGAAACTATGATTTCGCAACCTTATAGAATCCAGGAGCGCCTCAAGGAATTTTTGAGTTTTTAATAATTACATTAATAGAAAACTCTTTGAGTTTTAGAGAAAACGATTTATTATTATTTTTTGATTTTCTCTCAATTTTTCTTTTCCTCGCTTTTTCTATTACTCTCAGATACTTATTTATATATATATATAATCCTATGGTGACAGATTCCAGACACACCGAAAGTTTTCAGCTTATCACTGAGATGAACAAACTTAACCGTGTTACCCATTAGAAACAGGTTCGGAAAATTGTTTATATGATATTGGCCGTACCTACTAATACATCGAACAAACACTTATGATTCTAAGTTTTAAAATCCGCGATGTACTATCATTTCCTAAGGTTTTCACAAACTTTCTCCCCCTCTTTTTATGTTTTTCTTAATTTTATTATTTTTATAACTATACACGTCCTAAAAAACTTAAAAAGAAAAGTTTCGAAGTCACGATCAAAGATTTAGGTTTTTATCATTTGGACACTTGACACTCAATTGAGATTATTATGCTTTGACTCAATGAGATGCAAAAACTTTAGACTCATCCGAGATTATTTAACTTTGGACTCGATGAGTTTCAAAACTTTAGACTCTTTTGAAAAGAGTTTTGCATTTAAGCAAAACAGTTTTTGTTCGAGTTCGCAACTGTTATATGTTGCGAAGTCTAAACGCTTTAAACTTAAGATATAAGCATGTAAATTAAACTTGAAAGTAGAAGTTTGAACGCAAACCGGACTACATAACTCAAATAGGAATCAAAAGCCTACAGAATCATGCATCACACACATTACAAACAAACACTCAAGCAAAATAAACATATATATATCAAAAGATGTTTACAAGAATTACAGACAAAAGAATATAGTTTGAGCTGGAATAAAGAAATACCAAAACCAGCTAACACCCTGCAAACCACAATCTAAGCTGCTTCTTCGGTCACTAATGGCAAGTTCTGCGAATGATAACCCTTTTCGACGCAAATGTGAACCACATGCGAGAAGATCATGCCAAAAGATTTCTCCTTCTCGACTGAATAAATCTTCTTCTCATTAAGTCGCTTCAGATCTGCTTCGGAGAGGCAGAGAAGATGGATAGGATCATAGATCCTCAGTAACGCCTTTCCATCTTTAGCAAACACTACTGCCTCCCGAGTATTCTCGTCGAACCCCCAGGACTCAAAATCAGTCAAGAAATCCTGAGGGAGGGAGGGCATCCTGATCCGCCTGAGCTGCTTGACTTCAGGGTAGATATGTTCCAAATCTCGCCTCCCCGTCTTTTTATTCCTCTTCTTTGCCTTCTGGATGATAGGCATGGTGAGTTTGAAGTTCTCAAGCTTTCCATAAAAGATGTCGGATCTCAACTGTTTGTAGAAAAGCTTGGCTGCATCCGAAGTAAGATTTGTTGGATCCATATCCGCTAGACGCTTCAACTCATAGTGAGGGAGAGAGTTGAACGTAGCGTACTTCATCCGCAGATACTGCACCCCATCAATCCGCAGTAGGACGAAGTAGTCGGTATTATCGATGTAGCGCCATGCCAGAATGAGTCTCTTGCATTGGCCTACAAGATTGCAGCCGACCATAACACCAAGTTCGCCAAAGACTGTGTGATCTATCTTCCGTCCCCGGCTATCAATGTAGTGGACTGGAATCTGCACGGGAGCGGAAGGAGCGGAAACTAGTGGAGGCTCCGATGCTTCAACGTCTTTAGACTTCCCCTTTGAGCCAGAGGGGGAAGCAGATTTGTCTTTAACACCGCCAGCTTGTGTTGCGGTGACTTTCTTTAACCGAGCTGAGTCCACCTCGTCCTCGGAGTCCTCAAACAAACAACTCCCTCGGACCATTGAAACAGCATCACCCTCTTGCATCGGCATGGCATCAAATCGGGGTACTACACAAGTAGAACCCTGTGCAGACATAGTGGGCCGAGCTAGCTTGGGTGGATAAGAAGGTGTACCTGCAGTAAACACAACAAGGGCAAGGTTAGGGTTAGTGGACTCCCCCTGAGTGGGAGCGTCCTTTGCAGGTGAATCCTGATCCTTAGCAGGACCGGAGGCAGATTCGCCTTGATGACCCGGTCCTGAAGGATCCGCTTGCCCCTGATCACCGGAGCTGAGAAGAGAAAGAGAACCGGCATCACCACCATCATCAGGTTTATCTTGATCATCGGTGTCATCTTTCGGCTCATCGTCCTTCGCTTCATCATCATCCTGATCATCTTCATCCTCATCATCTTCATCGTCGTTCTCCTTTTCTCTCTTAGCTAGCAGCTCATCCAGACGATCATTGAAGATTTTATATTCTCCCCGAACCACCGAAACATCATTCTCAAAAATTTTAAACTTCGTCTGCAATGAAGCAATCTTTTTATCTCGAGCCGTCACTTGACCTTCGAGCTGCTTTATCCTCTTTTCATGCTCGTGTAGTGAACCCTGGAAGGTAGCGAGCTGAGTCTGCATCTGACTCACCAGATCACCTAAACCGACTGTGATCTGCGGGCGAGAAGAGCTGCCTAATGGAGTAGAGGTTACCACTGGTGGAGAGAATGTGAATGTAGGTGGTGGAGGAGGAGTAGTGATAACCGGTGGAGGAGTGGTAGTAGTGATTGGAGGTGGAGGAGCTGTGGTGGTGGTTTGCCTTGACCTCTTCACCAAAGGTTGTTCTTGGGAAACCTCTGGAGGAGCGGGAGAGGAGCGAGGCCGCTTGCTTGCTGAAGTTGGAGAAGCTTGGCTATAAGTACCTGGCTGAACACCAACAAATGCGGCAGACTTCATTCTGACAGTTCGGACTGGCGGTGGCGAAGGAATCACCGGTTGTGGTTCCTTGAAAGTAGCTTCCTTTGTAGCCTTCCCTTTTCCTTTAACTCCCCCTTCGAGAGCAGTACCCAACAAATTAGCTCCAGCCTTCGCTGCTTTCTTCATTATCCTAAGATGTCTCTCAGTATAATCCTCCACTGAAATGGTCTTCTTGAGCACTTCTAAATCATTCAATTTCTGCTGTAGCTTCCTCGCGGCATCGGAGAGTTGAACGGTCTCTTCCGATCCGGCATCACTTTCTTCATCATCGTCTGATGCAGAAGCCTCTGAGTCAGACTCATCGACAAGAGCAATCTGTTGCTTTCCCTTACCCTTAACCTTTTCGGAAACACCCTCAGATTCTACAGCTTGCTTCCCTTTACCCCTTCTTTGTCTCTTACTTGTAACACCCTCAGTAGCTACCGACTTGGAAGATCTCCTAGATCTCGTCTGCTTTGGGGAGTCGGGAGTAATCAAAGCATCAAAAGCGTTGTCCGCTGGTGTTTGAAAATCAGCGTCAATCAAAGCACCCTGAAGCTCCAGCTCATCACTCCCTTTGCAGTCAGCAAAGACACGGGGGTTTATGTGCGTTGCCTGCCCGTACGGACCGTCATAAGCAAGATCCGGTAAGAGGTGATCAATCATCAACGTCACAAAGCGAGGGTATTGATTGAATGTCCGCTTCTTATCCTCCAGATTCCAAAGCATGTTGTTAAGTATAAATCTGGAGGTGTTGTACTTATGATTGAAAACCAGAGACACCATCAAGGATTGGCCTTTTCTGTCCAGGACATCATACCCGCCTTTCCACTTAGACATGCACTGAATGATCGTGTGCATGAGAAAGCGGTAGAGTACCGGCATCTGAGACTTCAGAAACTGGAGAGAGTCTAGACGTCCAGTGTACCCCATCTTCTTGAAAGACCCGAAGATCACTTTATCTGGCAGTACATCAGTAGCGTCAGCAGAGTCTCGGAACTGAAGTACTGTGCGAATGACATCCTCAGTAATAACCACTGGAAGATCCCCAATCATTGAGTCGATAGTAGGAGGATCAACCGTCATGTTTGCTCTCGCATTCTTCCAGAACTCTGAGATAAGATCCAGCTTCAGTTTTGGACCTACTCGGAGGGCATAAGCAATCGGGCTTCGAATCAAGTAGTTAATAATCCCTTCGAACCCTGCGCCTCCTTTCACAGCAGATAGAAGAGCCACTGAGTTGTGTCTCTTGATTGCAACATCCGTCTTAGGTGCCATTCTACACAAAAGACAACAAAACTCGCACAAAAGTTAGTATACGCACAAAAACTACTAAAAGACATTGTAAACAACATCCTAGACGTGCATGGACTACTTTCGAGTGAAATTGGGTTACGCTGCAATCGTTAGAATCAATTACGTTAAGCAAATTGAATTTGCAAAAGCAGACGTGAATCTGTTGACAGTTACGCGCCCGTAACTGTATAGTTACGCGCGTAACTTGTCTTACGTAATCGATTTTTGAAAAATTTGGGCAGCATAACTGGGCAATTTAACGGTCGAGAACAATTTATCGTTAACAATTACGTGCACGTAACAGGGAGTTACGTGCACGTAACTGAAGTTACGTGACAGTTATGACCAGATAAAGGCAGAGTTACGTGCACGTAACTTGGTAATTACGTGCACATAATTCAGAGTTACGTGCACGTAATTAACAATTACGTGCCCGTAACTGGTGCAACCCCTCGTTTTCTTACGCTCAATAAAACTCAAAATACGCTATGGTTTTTATTCTAAAATCATGTCATTAGCAATATTCCGAGTAGTATTAGTCTTTACACTACACACATTTGATGATTGTGTAGAAAAACTTAGTCAAAATTAGGGTTTTAGGTTAAAAAACCAAAAAATTCTTTAAACCCTCGATTTTGGCCGAAAAAACAAACATCAAACGTTACCATCATGCTCGAAAATCAGTTTGGGATGATATACTATCATCAATTTTGTGTTTCAAAAACTGTTTTTGTCGTTTTAAATCGGACTACCCAAACCGAGACATTCAACAGCCAAACACCCCTTTATACTCAAAATGAGATCGAGAAAATCATACCAGAATGATTAGATGAAGAAACCGAAGCTAAACTGATGAAAATCGAGTGAAAATGGATGCTAAATCGCGAAATCTTCAAGTGGAAGAAAGGGTTTTTGAAAGAGGGTTTTTAGAAAATGTGTGAGTAACTGTTAGATTCAAACCTTTATATACCCCATTTTTTTTTTAATTACGTGCACGTAATTAAGGAATTACGTGCCCGTAACTTCTGAGTTACGTGCACGTAACTTCTCAATTACGTGCACGTATCTCCCAGATACGTGACACAGTGTTTTTCGCGCGTTTTCTCGATTTTAAACTTGTTTTAATTCATGTTTTTATCTTTAAACTATTACCGAATAATAGAAAACAAGTTTTTAACCTTTAAACTCTTTCCAAGAGATAAAAATGATTATACACTCAAACCTTTACACTTTATCTTGAGATAAAGAGCCTTTACACTTGACGGGAAGGCATATGATCAGTCGAGCATGTTTAAGCACTCGGAGCCTTCCAATCGTCAAGAATTTACCAGAAACCGTCTTTCCAGGAGAACTTGATCCATAACACGTATATAAGCTCATATTGTTTCCTCCTGTCACTGCAAATCACTTAAAAAACACGAGAACCGTAAAATTGAAAAGAAAAACTATAAACCTAAGAAAAATTAAAATCTTTTTGTATTTTTTAGTTTTAAAGGACTTAGATATTAAACTACAACTTAAACCAAAAATCTTTTTGAATTTTTTTAATTTTAAAAGAGTTAAGTATTTACAAAAAATAGTGGTTCGTGTCAAGCGATTTCTAAAATGGTGAGACGGTTTAACTTGATCAGTTCTTCAAATCGCCCCTTATGAAAAGCTTTAGTCAAAAGATCGGCCTTTTGATCCTCGGTGGCGATTTGGAGTAACGTGATCAGGTTCTTATCATAACAATCCCGAATGAAATGAAAACGAATACTGATATGTTTCGTTTTCGAATGTTGCACCGGATTGCGTATGATGCACACTGCTGCCGTATTGTCTATGTTAATAGGGGTGCGAGAAACAATCAAACCATAATCACGAAGCTGATGCTGGATCCAAAGAACCTGAGCACAGCAACTTCCCGCTGCAATGTATTCAGCTTCCGCAGATGATAAAGATACCGCGGTTTGCTTCTTGCACTGCCACGAGACTAGACGCGATCCAAGGAACTGACATCCACCAGTCGTGGACTTCATGTCAGAATTGCAACCCCCATAATCTGAATCCGAATACGCCGTCAACTCGAAGTCTTGATCGTCATAAGGATACCAGAGACCCAGAGTTGGTTTCCCCTTGAGATAACAGAGAATCCTCTTCACGGCCTTCAAATGACATGCCTTAGGCGCAGCTTGATAGCGCGCGCACAAAGACACAGCAAAAGTGATATCCGGACGAGACGCTGTAAGATACATGAGTGAGCCTATCATTGATCGATACAGCTTCAGATCTACAACATCATCGTGGAGTGCTGGACCAAGTTTGTGATTGACCTCGAGAGGAGTGCTAACCGTTCTACAGTCTAGCATCTCGAAACGAGTCAATATGTCTTGCACATACTTGGTCTGATGAATATAAATTCCTTTCTTCGACTGCTTAACTTGCAAACCCAAGAAGAAGTTCATTTCCCCCATTGCACTCATCTCGAACCTTGACGTCATCAACTTCTCGAACTCTCTACACATTGAGTCATCCGTAGACCCAAAAATGATGTCGTCGACGTATATCTGGACCAGCAGCAAGTGTTCATTCCTTTTCTTCGTGAACAAAGTTTGATCAACTGTGCCTCTTGCAAACCCGTTGTTTGTCAAGAAGTCAGAGAGCGTTCCATACCAAGCTCTCGGGGCCTGGTGGAGGCCATATAAGGCCTTGTTTAGCTTGAAAACGTGATCAGGATGTTCGTAATCCTCGAAGCCCGGTGGCTGAGTGACATAAATATCTTCACGTATATCACCATACAGAAACGCACTCTTCACATCAAGATGATAAACCTTGAAACGCCTGTGGGAAGCGAATGCAAGGAACAGCCGAATGGATTCCAAACGAGCAACCGGTGCGTAGACTTCATCGTAGTCTAGACCTTCTACTTGTTCGAAACCTTGAACAACTAAACGGGCTTTGTTCCTCACAATTTCGCCTTTATCATCTTTCTTAATCTTGTATACCCACTTAGTCTTCAATATCTTTTCTCTCCTTGGAGCCTTGACCTTTTCCCACACATGCAACTTTAGGAACTGTTGAAGTTCTTCTTGCATAGCTTCTACCCAGAACGGATCATCTAGTGCAATGATGACGTTCTTTGGATCTATTTGGGATAGAAAGCATGCTTCGAAGATTTCCAGAAGTGCGGGACTAGCCACGAATTCATCCAGGTGTGCCGGACGTTTCTTTTCTCTCACAGATCTCCTCGGAGAGATGACATTTTCAGCTTCATTTCTTTCTACAGCACCTTCATTTTCTTGTACAACCTCCTGATTAATCACATTTTCCACTATCTGAGCTGGAATTTCTGCTTCATCAGAAGGTGGAGCTGGATTTGATACACCAGCATTAGAAGGTTGAGGAGCACTTTCGATGTCATTAGATTCCTCTTCATCAATTTCTTCAATCTCAGCTGCAGAGTCTTGAAAAGTATCGTTATCACTCTCTGAATCTTCTGATACAGCTTCTGATGCAGTTGCATAGACTGGTGAGTCTGGCCGAATCGGAGCTTGTTGAATAGCTGGAAGATCAACGACGACCTGAATCGGAATCGGACCAGATGAAGTGGACGGTGATGCATTTTCGCTTTGAGTGTGAAACTGATCAAAGAATGTGTCATCAATTCCTCCCCCTTGCATCACGACCGCTTCATTTCTTGCAACCGAAATGGAGGCACTAGGATAATCAAGGTTGAAGGACTGAAATAATGAATCATAATCGAAGAAGTGTTCCGGACCATCACCAGGTGTAGATGGAGTATACCGGAAACAAGTCACCTCATACGCTTCTTCAATTGTGCCCGTGGTCTTATCAAATACCCGTCGACTTGGAGACTCTGCCGAATAACCGAGAAAGTATCCAGGATGCGTCTTTTCACCAAACTTGGAGATCCTTTCCTTGGTGATCATGATTTCACAAGGGCATCCGAATGGCTCGAGGAATTGCAGATTCGGCTTCCTTTTATTGATCAGTTCGTAGCTCGTCTTGTTATGACGTTTGACCAAAGAAACCCGATTGAGAACATAGCATGCTGTATTGACTGCTTCGGCCCAGAATGAAACTGGCAGTTTAGAATCCGAAAGCATTGTACGAGCCGCTTCGATGAGAGTTCTATTCTTCCTTTCTGCAACTCCATTTTGTTGCGGAGTTCGAGGAGCGCTGTACTGGTGAGAGATACCCTTAGATATACAAAACAGCTCCATGTTGTTGTTTTTGAACTCCGTGCCATTATCGCTCCGAATAGATCTGACCTTTAACTCGAGAAGGGTTTCTAGTCGAAGAAGGAGAAACTTTAGTCGTTCAGCTGTTTCATCCTTCCTCGCTAGGAAGAAAACCCATGAGAATCTCGAGTAGTCATCCGTGACTACCAAACAGTACGATTTGCCTCCCTTACTCTTTACACTTACAGGACCGAAGAGATCCATGTGAAGTAATTCCAATGGAGCCGAGATGGAGTTCACAAGCTTTGACGGATGCGACTTCTTGTGTTGCTTCCCCTTTACACATGAAATACATGAGTCATTCATCGCAAAGCTCATTTTGGGAACTCCTGTGACAAGCTCGTGCTTCACCAGATAATTCATTCTTCGGAAGTTAATGTGGGCCATCCGTCTATGCCACATAATTGACTCCCGCTCCGAAGCTTTAGACACCAAACACAAATGCTCCTCGCTTGATGTAGCCTTAGACATATCCAGATAGTAGATGTCGTTGACTCTCGGAGCTCTTATCACTACCCAGGAGGGGTCAATCACAAAACCTTCACGCAGAATCATACACTCTTTGCTTGTGAACAGCGTAGAGAACTTCTCATCACACACTTGTGAAACGCTGAGAAGATTATGCTTTAACTCCTTAACGTAGTTGACATTTTGAAAAGTCACTACGCCGTTGGAGATATTTCCCTGTCCCGTTATCTTTCCACCCTTTTCCCCCGCAAACAGAACATTGCCACCATCAACCGCAATGTGATCGGTCAATAGATGACAATCTCCCGTCATGTGCCTGGAGCAACCACTATCGACACACCAAATATTCTTGCCGCTCGGTCGCTTAGATCGCCCCTGCACATTAAAATAGAGGATTAGTTTTGAATGGGGACCCAGGCCTTAACAGACTTGGGTCGTCCATTTACGTCGAGAATGATCACATCAACCAATTTGGTGTTTTTCTGGTAGTTGGTTGAAGGTGATGTGACATTCTGACGTTTGGGTGACTTTTGTTTTTCTTTAACAACTTCGGTCACGACTTGTTTTGGCCCGGTCATGACTTGGTCTGAAGAAGTATCAACTTTGGAGATTAGTCGATCCTTCTTAGGGGATGCTTTGCGTTTCAAGATTAATCCTTGCAAACGTGGACAAACTTTGGCAATGTGGCCCTCGTTTCTACAGTAGTAGCAAGTTCTCGGATCATTTGACATGTCCATATGAGTCGGAGAAGTTTGAATCTTCTCGTTTTGAATTGCTACATGAGACACGTTTGGAATACGAGGTGGTGCCACGTTTGGAATACTAGGTGGTGCCATGGTCTGTGGAGCTGGTCGAGAGGTAGATGGTCGGGACACCTTGGGAGGGAAATTTGTAGGCTTAGAAGAAGAAGCCACTCCCTTAGTGAAAATCGTGGACATAGGGGTTTGAATAGTGAGAATTGGTTCCTCAACCTTTTCTTTACCCTTTGACTTCGATTTTGTGGACTTTGACTCGGCCTGCTTAGAGTCGGATTGCTTAACAATCCGTTTTCCTTCTCGCACCTGAAGTTGTTCAAACTTCTTGTCCATCTTAGTGATAAGACGGCTTTCAAGGCGCTGAATGACCTTCTCAAAAATTTTCTCTTGATGGACGTCTTTCAAGTCCTTAAGGTCTTTGGACAGGTCTGGACGTTCTAGAACGACTTTAGACTCATTGTCACTGATACTAACTTCTGGACCAGTTTCTTCGGCTTTTGGAGCCTCAGAGGTCAAAGAAGCAGATTGAGCTAACTCTACGGACGAGCCATCTACTGGGACTGGGGTGAAATTCATTGGAGGGGGCATACTAGAATACCCCAGTCCACCCTTGTCCTTAGTGTTCGTCCGTTGCCACTCGATTAACTGACCCAAAATTTATTTTGAGTTCGCAATTGAGGCTAACTTTGCCTGAAGAGAGTCAATTTCACTCTGTTTCTTTGCGACAGTTAATTTTTCAGCGGCATGAGCATCAGCAAACTCTTGGATTTTTGAAATGTGTCGAGTAATAACAATTTTTAGATCAGAAATTTCAACTTGTTTTTCTTTCTTAAAAGTAGTTAAAATTCTGTTTTCTTTGGACAAGGCATCATTTTTTAATCTAAAATCATTAACCTCAACACTTAACTCTCTAGCCGTGGTACTCCATACAGCGAGCTGGGCCTCTAGCTCGCTGCAGTTAGTACAAACAGGTGTAAAAGGATCGATATCTACCTCAGGCTTAGGAGATGTAACATCTAAAGTAGAGGCCATGAGGGCAAAGTGCTCCATCCTCGGTGCAATATCCTCAAAAGCATTCCAGTCTACCCTGTTATCCACAGCCATGAGTGCGCTTGCATCCTTTTCTACATCTTGAATTCGGAGATTCCTAGATGCTTGACCTTGATATCCTCCCTGTTGATAGCTTCTTCCTTGATGAGGGGCTTGACCTTGGTGTTGTTGACCATATCTTTCTCCGTGGTCATGTCGAGGGTCTTCGCGTGAATGTTGACCACATTCACGAGCAAAGTGGCCGTAATTGTTGCATTTAAAGCACTTTACCCTCGACTTGTCGAAACCCATCCCACTCTTTCTATCACCCCCAACAAACTTCTTTCCTGTGCGATTGAGAAACCCTTTGATCCTCTTTGTCATCATGGCCATGTTCCACCGAATATCCATTTCCTCTTGATCGTCGGGATGAACCTGCTCATAATCTTCCTCGTTGAGAGCGGAGCTTGCAATCCTTCCGTCGATCAAGTCGTTATAGGCTGCGACGAAACACGACTGTAAGCGATCAGGCTCCATATTCTGGGAACTGGAAGTACTAAATCCCGTTTCCTTTCCTCTCCCTTGAGACTTTAGGAGGGGAGCAGCAAATGCCGTATTCATTTCCCGTCTCGATGAGCAAGTTCTACAAGCAGAACATGTAGGACAGAGTGAATCGGTCGAGCTTGACACTGGAGGACTGTCTTGAACACTCGGAAAGCTGGGAGTCGAAGGCAAGTAGCTAAAAGATAGAGGTACTTGGGTTGATGAGATATCCGAGAGGAAAGCAACTCCCGAATTATCCCTGAGTACCTTTTGAGCAAACGTGTTGCTACCATAAGCCTTTTCTTGCATCTGCAGATTGGCTATACGAAGCTTGTCGATAAGGTCCTCAAAGTCATAGTCTCTGAGCTCAGGCTTATCTTTCAACAGAAGCACCCTAACTTCCCAATGTGGCGGCAAGCTATCCAAGAATCGTAGGTTCGTCTGGAGCTTGGTGAACTCAACCTTTAACTCAAAAAGATCGTTAATTAACCGACTAAATCTAGAGATCAGCATATCCAGAGTCTCGTTCTCTCCACACTTGAAGTTGTCAAATTGCCTCTTCAAGATGTCGGCCTTAATTCCTTTCATTGCCTCCGTACCTCCATATCTCTTCGCGATAGCATTCCATAGATCGTGGGGATTATCGATCATCCGGAAAATAGCTCTCATCTCATCGGTTAGACAGAACTGAATTGTTCCCAACGCTTTCTGATTTTTGAGAAAGAGAGCTTTCTCATCATCGGTATATGTAGACGGAGCCCGATAGGTTCTAACACCGGTGGCTGTGTTGACGTCGGAGGGAGCTTCATACTTCGTAAGGATAGGAGCCCACATACTCGGATCTGTACAAGCAACATACGTCCTAAAGCTCATCATCCAATCCTCTACACTTCGGTTTGGGTTGTATAAAGGAGGAAGTTGAGGGTTACGGCTTGGTTCCATGTTGAATGTATTCGAATTCGTAGAGAGAGCCATCACAAAACCACACCAATACCCAGAAACAGCAACTAACGAATACCCGAAAACCTAACCTAACACCCACCTAACGTTTCCAACGAAAAACGGGCAGAGTAACGGCTAGAAAATGGAGTAAACGAACGTCTTCAGCAGCCTAGTTACGTGCACGAAAGTGTCTAGTTACGTGCGTAACTTACTAGTTACGTGCGTAACAGATGTCAAGTAACTAATAATTACGTGCGTAACCTCCCACTTACGTGACCAATTACGTGCGTAACTTCCCAATTACGTGATCAAGTAACAGACTTTCGTGATTGAAAAACTTAATTACGTGACAGAATACCTCAGTTACGTGACTTGCAGCAGAAACTTCTTAAAACGGCCGTAAACGAAGAAATACCCAAAACTAAGCTCCCATCTTCTGCAGATATCAAATACACCCAACTGAGAATACAATATCTGAACCCCAATACCAAACTCCGGCTAGAAATGCCTAGATCTAAAAAATCCGAAATAAAGTACACTTTACCCAAATCCTAGATCTAGCCTAAAACAGCCCAAATCTTCACTAAACGGATTCAAAGACCTCTATAACAAGTATAGAGGCTCTGATACCACTTGTTGGTCGCCTCTTTTACGATCTCCTTTGAATCCTATAACAAACTAATTGCGGAATAACTAGTATGTGTAAGTAAACGGTGAAGAACAGTCGATATAACCAAATGAATGATTCTATTAAGCTTACGTGTTTGATTACAATCACGAATAGAACCTAAACAATCGATTACAACACTTTAACACTCAAGAACAAAGAGTTACGTTCACTAAACCCTAGCTCACGTAACTATTCTTGATTTGACAGCTCTGACAACTTTCAACAACCCGCATTTATGATCCCGAGGCTGCTATTTATAGGCAGCACGGAATCCCAGACGAGTTACGCTCACGTAACTATCTGGGAGTTAGTTACGTGCGTAACTCTCCTAGTTACGCACGTAACTCACTAGTTACGTGACCGTAACTCAGTTACTCGCCGTAACTGATTTCGTAAATGCGTTTGGACTTTACAACTCGATCTAATTACATTCTAACTCTATGACAAGTTCAAATGAATACAAACTACAGACATTATGTTCCAACAATAACTAGTAATATACCCGCACGATTTCGTGGTGGTAACAAATTGTTTTAATTTTTGATGAATAATTTTCTTCAGTGGTATATATTTTATTTCAAATAATTTTACGAATAATTAAGATTTTCGGTTGTAAACATTCAATTAGTTGAAATTCTAAAGATTAACTCTACTTATTTGAAATTTTACACAATACAATTAATTGTTTTAAATTTATAAAAAAGAAAACTCAGTTAATTTAAAATTTTAAGTATATATGGTAAGTGTGTTATGAAATATAATTATAATTATTTAATAATTAATTAATTAAAAAGATAGTTTAGTAAATTACTATGCTTAAATTTCAACACTTTATACTCAAATGATTTATAATGTATATAGATTGTCACTTTTAAACTTGGGTTATTGTTCGAAAAGTAACCTTAAGTTTTCTAAAATAATTAATTAAGTCATTTAACTTTTTTTGTAGTTATTAAAGTCATTCAAGTTTATTTGTTTTATCCAAAGCTATATAATTAACTCCTAAATTCGTTAGTGTCGTTACCTCTTTTGTTGTTGTGGATATATATGAACTTTGTTTTTGTATATGATTTTCTTTTGCCCATTAATTACATAAAAACCTCAAATGGTATTCTTTATTTATTTTTATTGTTTTTATCAACATCAAATAAATATATATATTAAAGAAATAATAATATTGTTTTAAGCTACATGACATAAATAAAACGAATATCAAAATAAAGACACCATGACCATTAAATGCAAAAGCCACTATCTATAATAAGAAATTAAAGGCAAATCAAGAAAAGTAATTTTCCACCTCCAACAAAACGATCATATTATGATCGTTAATTATTCGTGATATACTTGGTTTGACATGCCAATGTAGGGTTAGTTGGTTTACTTGTCAGGTTCAGATGTATTGATATCTAAGATAATGTTCCCACACTTATGTTATAAATCAAGACACTTATTTATAAACTCTTATTGCTTATTGTTTAAAGTTGTTCTTATTATTAAATTGCATGCGTGGCTGTGTCTAAAACTATGCGAATTATTCACCAACTTTATGTTGACGTCGTATTTTAACGCTTTTCAGTAGATTGAGATTTGCATCGATTGAGGAGTTTCATTATTTGCCTTTGGATTTTGTGTGGACTTTTGAAGACATAACTAGTCGTAGTTTAGTTTCTATTTTACCACAAACTGATTTTTATGTTGTTTTTATTTTGTATTGTTGTAACTCCTGAACTTTATTAATGTAAACTTAATGTTGTAGTTTTATTCGATGTAATCTTGGTCTTCTGATACCTATGATACTGTACACATCGGATTTTCGTCTGAGGGGGGTGTGACTTTAGGCATGTATGGAGTACATTATTTGATCATAGTTCTACCTATACTAAATAAGGATGAAATACATGACTAAATCTTGTATTCAATATAGGATTTGTTCCTTCAGCTTGCAATTGAAGTATGATACTACTAGGCCACTCATGAACACTTAATATGTATGTCTGGCCAGACCCAAATTAATCCATATGTATCTCGTTATAATTTGGTAATCTTAAGTGATTCGCGAAATGAGAAACTATAAAAGTTAAAATGATGGAATGACTTAGATCTATATTCATATTTAACTAGAGTATCTGAAACAAAAGAATAGAAATCTCAAACATTAACTCATAGTGACTTTTGAAAACTTCACTCGTGTATTTATAAGAGCATTAGCGTGTCGCTAGACGGTAACCAATGTTATCACATTACTAAGACATGCTCAAAGTGGGAGTTGTTGGTATTTGTACACGTCAAATTAAATGTGTGTCTATAAATACGTGAGCATACTGTGTCATACGCATTGATATATATATATACACGACTATACATTTAATATTTATTAATTGTTGATTAATATGTTAAATATAATAATTAATAAATGAAAAGTTTATTATGTAAATTAGAAATTATTTCCTAATTAGAATACATAACTTGTTTGACAAGATTAGAAAACATATATAATAAAGCTTTGGGGTTATTATTAGGTTATCCTACTATCAAAAAGCAAATCAATTATTCCTCTCTCTCTCTCTCTCTCTCTCTCTCTCTCTCTCTCTCGATAATCGGTCGAGTACATCCCTAGGGGGATTCGGTTTTCGGCTTAAGCAAGAGAAGGGAAAGCTTGACAAAACGTCGTGGAGATAAGAAACGTGTATTAGCATACAAACGCGTTGCTCAAAGAAGGTGTTGTGTGTAAAACCGTAGAGGGATTTTAATATAAATCCAAACACGGTCATCTTCAATTCAAGATCATAAGATAATATCTAAATTTTGATAATATTAAGTATGAAATAAAATTTGCTTCCGTTACGTGTTGTATAACAATCTAATAGTTATACACCTATACTAACCCCGTGTATCGGAAGGCATATTTGATATGTTATATCCAGGGTGAAAAAAAAATCGTAAAAGTGAATATATTAAGTTTATAAAACTTATGTATAAAGATTAAAGAGTCTAACAAACATCTCACATGTTTGAATGAAAATTATCACTTTGAAAGAAATTAGTAAACATTACCGCATTAACAGCAAATTGGATACTTGAATAGTACATATGATTGAAGCAACATTATTCTTAAAATGTATATTTCTTTGGTAAAAAAAAAGTAATTTGCTTACTCTTAAATATGATTATGCTTTAGTGGGTTGTCCTTGGCATAGCACAACAAGAAATTTACTAGTATTTGTTACATGGAACAAAGTAAATAGGGAAAATGACTATGTTTTGACCTTTGACTAAAGTCTAAGGTATATGTTTGTTGTGAACCAACTATTCTTTACGATGTTTTAATTTTTTTTTTAATACTAGAGGTGATGGAAATCTGCTGTTTTTGTGCTATTTGCTGTAAATGGTCCCAAATCAAATTTTCATGTGACCCTTTGCTTGCTATTTACTCGTGTGAAACTCTTTTATTCGGTCAAATCTCTTGGGATGATACTCACAACATGCTTAAATTAAACTCTTTCAGAATTCACATGTAACCCAAATCAAGATTTGTCGAGATCAAGACGTGAATTTTTCTATAAGAAAGAGCACACCACCCAACTTGTGTTAGTATTCATCAACGATTTCGTCATAGAACATTGTCCGTTATTACACATGTTACTTAGATCAAATGTATTGCAATATGAATTACATTTGTTATGCTGTTTTGCAACTTATATGATCAGTGTGTAACCTTTTAGATATATCGTCTTGTCGGATTAATAACCCAGCCTGATTGGTCTACTTGAAGATCCTAGTTAAGTTCAAGCAAAACACTATTAGGCTTGGCCCAAAAGGGGGCAACTAGTAGTAATGTAGTATAAATAATTAGATCTTGTTGGGCTATTGATATATCGTGACAGCTAAAAAAATATCACAAGTATCCATGACATTTGTTAAATTGGACAGTAATTTTTATTAAAGGAGTAGTAATTTATATTTCATTTTGTTAAGTTTCTACCAAAACAAGTTTTTAAAGAGATTTCGGATGTAGTTTAGACTTGTAATTCGGATAGTGTTCTACTGTTGTGTGTTTTGTTTGAATAAAGGAGATGCTAGCTGAAAGACGTACAATAATAATAAAAACCACCACAAACGATAGCAAGATTGGTCAAGACTCGAAACAATTGATCTTTTGGGGTCCTGAACTAGTTAAAAATGGATTAAAATCTAATTACATTGTTTACACATGTTAAGATATTAATGATTCTATCTGCTTCTAAATAACAATCTCTTTTTGTATATTTAATTATAAGTGTATTTATTGGTTGCTATGATAGGATGAGACCTACCAATGGCGGATCTAGACATAAATGTTAGGGATATCAAAAAATTTTGGACGAAGTAAAAAATTGCTCATACAAATGTTAAATTTCGATAAAAAAAATTTGTTTTACTACAATAAGCAATATAAACGTTACTATATTGTCTTTTTCATGACGAGATAAGTTTGATTGACTAATAATGAACATCATTATCTGTCCAAAGACAAAAATTAAACAATCGAATTAAAAAATAAAGTTTATATTTTTAGAGGAAATCAAATATGATGCAAACTGTAATTATGAAAGGTATAAAACATAATTAATTTTAGATGAAAAACTATCTATACCAATTTAAATAATGTAGGGACCAAAAGTATAAATATAATGATTCTATTTTATAGTTAACATCAACTATTAAATATGCTACTAGCTTTGCTTATATTTTTATGACAAATAACATGTAAATACAAATGAAACATATCACTAAAAGGTGTGATAAATTAAATCAAGAAATAAATAAAACATATCTAAAATAATTTTATTTAGTAAATGTTTTCGAATTCCAGTTCAAGTATTTAATCTATACTATTATATAAAGAGTTTCACAAAAAGTCTTAATTCTGAAATTTTAAGGAATTAAAATTACTTTCTTACCTTTAGTGACAACTTTTAAGAATTCAAATTAATTAATATATTTGGAATGTTATGAAAGATGTTAACTTATATATTTTTAACAATTTATATATTTATAATCTTTCTTCTTTTACAAATAGTAAGTATTTATATATAAAAAATGTCAATTATGTTTATTATCTTTCATTACAACATTCAAACATTCAAAGTCATGACTAAATATTGATACGGTGTTTATATACGTTTAATCTATACTATTATATAAAGACTTTCACAAAAAGTCTTAATCCCAAAATTTTAAGGAATTGAAATTAATTTCTTACCCTTAGTGACAACTTTTAAGAATTCAAATTAATTAATATATTTGGAATGTTATGAAAGATGTTAACTTACATATTTTTAACAATTTATATATTTATAATCTTTCTACTTTTACAAATAGTAAGTATTTATGTATTAAAAATGTCAATTATGTTTATTATCTTTCATTACAACATTCAAACATTGAAAGTCATGTCTAAATATTGATACGGTGTTTATATGCGTTTAAAGGGTTTAACGAGACATAATTTTTTATATAGCTAGAATGGTGTGACCATAAATCTTTATCGAAAAGTCTTCTTATGGCACAATGAACCTGAAATATTACGTCCAAAACAATCTATACTATTATATACATAGTTTCACCAAAAGCCTTAATCCCTTAATTTTAAGGAATTGAAATTACTTTATTACCCTTAGTGACAACTTTTAAAAATTCAAATTAATTAATATATTTGGAATGTTATGAAAGATGTTAACTTATATATTTTTAATAATTTATATACTTACAGTCTTTCTACTTTTACAAATAGTAATAGTAAGTATATATATATATATATATATAATGTCAATTATGTTATTATCTTCCATTACAACATTCAAACATTTAAAGTCATGTCTAAATATTGATACGGTGTTTATATGCGTTTAAATGGTTTAGCGAGACATAATTTTTTATATAGCTAGAATGATGTGACCACAAATCTTTATCGCAAAAGTTTTTTATGACACGAAAAACTGAACCTAAAATATTACGCTCAAAACAATATTTTTTCGCCGCCACATTGCGCGTGTACTATTCTAGTTTATATCGTATAAAATCAAGAAAAAAATAAAACAGACCTTGAATAGATGGGCCAACAAATCATACTAATGGGCCAATAACCGTTTTAATGGGCTCGACTAGGTCATAAATTTAATACCCTTCTTTCCAACATCGTCTTTTCTAAATAGTAGCTTAAACCTTTTTCTTTTTAACAGCAGAAACAAAGAATATACATTAATAAGCGACAACTAGCAAGAACCTAGACTCACAAAAAATGTACAAAGGGTTGATCGATCTTGGGTTGCTAATCCAATCAAATTGAGAGTTCCTAAGCCTACTTGATAACTAAATGAAAAAAGCTTGACATTATTCATTAAAGTATCTCGTCTAGGTTTTATTATGTTAAAAATAAAATCATTTCGGGACCGCCAGATTACCCAAAGTGTTGTGTGAACTACCACATCAAAAATCTTTCTTTGATTGCCAGTGATGATTGAATGGGAATCAGCAAGGGATAGTAAATCTTGTGTATTGTTGTAGTCAAAGAATCCTAAATTCCACCATGAGTAGATTGCATGCCACACCTCCAAAGCAACTGAACATTTGACGAAAATATGTAGTTCCGTTTCTTCATCGCCATTGCAAAAGGGACAACGAGTGGTGTCGAGATCAATTCCTATTCTATCCAGATTCATCCTAGTAGGCAATCTTCCTTTAGCAATTCTCCAAGAGGAAACATTTATTTTTATTGGCAATAACTTGTTCCACCTGACATCAGTAGGCTTTCGAAACCCTTTCACAGTGAATTCACGAGTATCATCCAAAGTAAACACCCACGAGTCACCGGTTTTCAAGAAAGCCGCTTAACTCAAAAAGTTCAAGAGATTCAGGCCCATCACGAATCGGACGTCTCCAAGGCCAAGCTAAATGGACATAAGCAAATGGGGAAGGCTGGGAAACAGTTGGCATGTTGAAGCATCTTTCACTAACACAACAATCTTTGACAAGTTCCAAAGAGTACAAACGAGTATAGTATTCCTGTACAGGGGCTCCACCAATCCAAATATCGTGCCAGAAAGAGGACTCCACACCATTTCGGATAATTTTTTTAAAAGAGGATAAAAGATTGATGTCTAATTCAAGCAATTTTGAGCCAAGAGAGGCAATTTGTTTCCAAGTGCTTGGTTGATTATTAGGGGACGGGGTTAAGATACCTCATTCCTTTCCATGAATTGATTTAATAACGCGACACCATGACACATTAGGCTCGGCCCAAAAACGCCACCACCATTTAGTGAGCATGGCTATGTTACTAGCATGCAAACTACCAATACCTAAACCACCATTCTTTACACGAGCAATAACTTTATCTCTTACAATCCATGGTATTTTTCTCTCTTCCAAGGATCATCCACAAAAGAAATTCCTTCTAAGTGTTTTGAGTTTTTTTTTTTATCGTTTTTAAGGGAGCTTTAAAAATAGAGAAATAATAGACACCCAAGCTTTCAAGACCGGATTTAATGAGTGTGAGACGACCACCATATGAGAGAGTTTTTGACTTCCAAGAAGAAAGTTTCTTTTGGAGTTTCTCAATGATGTGGTTCCAATTAGAGCAATTAGCCATGTTGGCACCCATAGGAAAGCCAAGATATTTGTAAGGAAATTGAGATGTTTGGCAACCAAGTGATTAATTCCCAAGAAGCTTAAACCTATGTATGCAACAATGGTGAATTGCTATATCAATCTCTAAAGTTACTTATTACTTCGTCGAAGGTTGGCTCGCTTTATCCCGAGGGGTATCCAATATTTTTCGCACGGATATCCATACCACAAAATAGAGAAAAGAAAATAGATTTTTTACTCTATGTGTCGTAAGTTGAGGGGTAGCCATGACTCTCCCAGGGTCCACCACTGGACCCACTATCTATACACTCAGGTGTTACAAATATACTTTAGTACTCGCTCTCCACAAGATTCATGGCAACTTGCATTTGTATATATAACTTATTATTTGTTACAACCAATAGGCAAATGCATGATATTATTTAAACAACTGTTTTGAACTGTCTTCATCTTATGTTAGGGGAAGACTTAAAAGCTATCAATCATAAGATCTCCAACTGATCCTTAATGAAGCAAACCCTGTAAAATATATAACCAATCCACAAAATCTTATTTTAAAAACCTTTATTGAGTAAGCTAGCTATTTCATACGATAAGTGGTTAACCGGAAAGATGCGGCCGTATGAGGTGGGTTTTGTTAGTATTTGCTATTTGGGTATGGGTTTGATAATTGGTTTGGATAAAAACATATGAATCTTTGTTTAAATCCCTTTCTCGACATATTATCATGATCTTATTGTATGCCTTGGGTTGTATGGAATACGTGTTTGAATTCGACAAGGTTTGCACTTTACTTTTAAGCCAAAATACCAAAAAATAGTACTTCGAAAGTTTGAAGAATCTATTGGAGTTTTCTTTGTATATATTTTTATGAGACCGAATTATGGTACACATAAATGGCAGTTACATGTGTTTATAACAGTTCACGAGAAAGGGTGCGACCCTTTCGCAATTGGTTCTTTCCAAGAGGGGTATACAAAAAAAGTTTCACATACAAGCAAAGTAGGGGTATTTATTAAGTGGATTAAAAAATATTTATGACAAAAGCAATGTAAAAGGGCCAAATTTCTCGAATTGATTTTTAAAGTGATAAAATTCAATAAATAACTAGTTTTTATACCGTGATAAAATTGCAGTGGAGGCTACGACATATTATGTTCCGTTCTAACTCCGTGCATGCTATTCCCTTGACCATGTAATGGGGTGTGACCACCTCGGTCATCAAGTATGGATTTATGTTAGCTAGCACATCCGTACCTCCTTAATTTGCTATAAAATTTGATAAATATTAATCATATGAGGTTTGTTAATTAGTAGCAGTTATTCAAGTTGTGTGTTTTAAGAAATTTTATATATTCATAATGTGACAAATTGTGGCTCATTAGTAAATAATAATATCACATCTTAGTTGAATATGAAATAACATCATTATTATGTTATATAAATTAAATTATGTTTTGATGACACATTCGTCATAGTTTTAGTACTTAATAAATTTTCATATTTAAATCTAGCATGTTTAATCTCCTCGAACTTACCTTAAAAGATTCTTTTCCTTTTCCTTTAAATTAATAAAAAAATAATATAGGTTGTTGGACCATGATTACCATATTAATCTTTTTTAAATCTGTTTAATGTCTATGTACCATGATCCGATGATAGAGTATTCTAGTGGCAATTAAACTTTCCCACTTGAAATTGTTTTTATGTTAATAAATTTGTTGTTACCTAAGTGCTACCGTGGTCTAGAATTGCATCAATCACTTGTAACTTATTTTAATTTTTATAATGTTTGCAAGTAAAGTGATGTTTTCTAAATTATATGTCCTTTTTGTTTTATCCCTTTCGGTTTCTACTTAGTTATTATAAATCGTCAAAATGTCCTTTTTTATTTTCTTTTTAGACTAATTCATAAAACAACCATGTAGTTTGGATAATAACAAAATTTGTTTCTAATTTAATTTTCTTTTGTAAATATCGTCCTTTATTTCACTATTCTTTTTTCGATTTTAGCCCCTCGTTGGATAAACTTAACAATTAGTATTTCAAAATAACAAAATTACTATCTTTTCCTTAATATAAAACACTATCGACGAACACATCACCCTTTTTCCCATTACATATTCGAATCATGTTAGATTTTGTAGAACCAAAGTTTTGTCTCATCGTCCTCGTTGTATTTTCACCTAACGTAACCGTTATTGTCTTCCATTTCTAGGGATTTTCGGGTTTTGTTACACATTTTCTTTTAATAGATCTTATCGTTTTCGTAAATGGAAGATAATGACAGTCACAGTTGGCTTGAATACGACGAAGATAATGAAACAAAACTTTGGATACCACAAAATTTAATGATTCGAAGATGTAACGAGAAAGAGGCGATACGTTCATAAATAGTGTTTTATATTAAGGAAAAAATAGTAATTTTGTTACTTTTACATAATTAATGTTAAGTTTAACAAACGAGGGACTATAATCGTAATAAAATTGTGAAATAAAGGACGATATTCGTAAAAGAAAATTAAATCAACAACGAATTTCGTAATTATACAAACTACAAGGGTTGTTTTGTAAACTAGATTAAGAAGGAAAATGCAAAAGAGATAACTTGACAACTTATAATGACCACGTAAGAAATAAAATAATTCGATAGTCTGAAAGGGACAAAAATAAAGTACGTAAAAATTCTAAACAATTCCGAGATTAATGGTTCGAGTTTTGTTGAAAACAATGAAAATAATGTATTTGTAATAAAAGAAATTTCTAAAAATTGTTTATAGTGTAATGAAAGATGGCAAGCATTCATCATAAACCTTTGAATATTATTAGTAAACTTATGATTTTTGAACCCTTTATTTCCTCTCCTTCTTAACTGTCGAAACATTTCTCTTTTATCTTCGTTTCTTCTTTATAGAAGCCCACAACACTCCCTCGCAATCCGCCTATCTCCTCCCCTTTACAAACGACACCCCATCCCTCCTCCACTCACCATGAGTCCATGAGTGATGCCCCCTGGCCTCCCTCTGACATTCTATACAAAGAGTATGGGGTATTAAACATCAAAACCCACATCCCACAACAACTAAACCTTGATCAACTTAATTACGATATCTGGTTGGAGATATTCTCTACTCATTGAATCGGGTATGACGTCATTGATCACATCAAGTATACCCAATCCATACCAACCGTTACATTTAAATCATGCCGTTATTTCTAAAAACATAATCAAAAATCTTATTTCCGTTCATAAATTTACCTATGACAATAAATGTTGCATTGAAATTTGATGCTTTTACTATGAAAGACTACCATACCCAACGACCTCTCATTCTATGCGATAAAACCAATCTACTTTACCCGATTATTGAATCCTAGTCTCAAGTCCGTGTTGCTTCCATGGCGTCTCTATTGCATCAACTTCAAGTTATCCTGACGATCAAGTCTTGAAGCTATTAATTTCACGTCATTTTGTTTCATGTAATAAGGAAAACACGTTTGTTTACCATTTAGTCTTTTTAATAATAGTGTTTGTGTACCATTTGATATTATACATTATGATATTTGAACTTCTCATGTTTCTAGTGGTATAAAATATTATGTTACCTTTCACGATGAATCCCTATATGAAATTAAATCCTTTCAATGTGGTGATGGTGGCCAATAAAATAACAATTTAGAGTAGAAACTTTTTAATTTAATAATTATTGGACCATCTAAATTTATTAATTAAAAGAGTTATTAATTAATCGAATATAAAAATGCATTAGATTTACGAATCTAACATTCAAAATATATTATTTTAAAAAATTTATTAATTAATCGAATATAATTTATTAATTTTCTTCTATACTCGTGAATTCTTCATTACTCATGTCATTCAATTTTATTTCTTATGCCATCACATATTTCAACAAAACGAAAAATTTATACTACGTATATACTTCACACTATGAACAACATCATCCGCACCCCTCCCCTTCCAAACTGGAAAACCGCCTTCATCACACACGATGCTAACATATATGGATGACTATTTATCATAACATTTTTTATAATTGATGAGGTTAGTAAAGATTACCTATGTATATATAGGTAATCCCTAAAACCTAAATATAATAATTGCCTTTTCTAGTTTGAAGCCGCTTACTACAACCAAGCCTACTACAACCAAGCCCGGTCAGGCTGTCAGGTTGTCACCAAAAATAGTCAAGCTGTCAGTCGCAGCCGCCTGTCAAGCGGACGCTGCGTCTGCCAAGCGGACGCTGCGTCTGTCAAACTGTGTCACCGCCTGTCCAAGTTGTCAGCGTCTGTGACTGTTTTATTGTCGTCATAATAGTAAGACGTTACATATATTAATGATTAAGACCGTTCAAGTATTCATGATCATCATTAATGATCAACGTTCCATATACTTGACACTGGTCATATAAATACATGGTCCAAATCATTGTTGAGACCACATTTTTTCTCATCTTATCTGAACACACACACTAAAACTTAAACACAGAGTTCATACACTCTTGCATTCATCCTCAACCTTGATCACCCTAGGTTCGTCAAGAACTTGTTGGGTTTGCACTGTGATCATCACATGAGATCTAAGGTTGACATCACCTAAACCCTAATCTTCGTGTTTGACAATCGTTGCTTGAACAATAACTTTTAGAGTTGTGATTATATTTGTCTCTATAATATTGAAGGTTTTCTAGTAAACATAGAGCAAATTATGTTTAATCTTATAAGTTTAAACAACTAAAAGGAGCATGAACATATTATTTGGGTCTTTAATAAATTCAACTCAATATTATAATATGCGACGTCCATAAACTAATACAATGTTAGGAAACTTTTTCAACTAAGGGGGTGTTTGTTTGAGCTTATGTAAGGGGCTTATTAGCTTATTAGCTTATGTAAGGTATATAAGCTCCTTTTTAGTGTTTGTTTAAGCTTATTAGCTTAGGCTTATTAGCTTATGTAAGGGTGTTTTCATAAGCCCAAATTTTGTGGCTTATGAGCTTATATAAGATTTTCCTCCTTTTTTCTATGATAAGCTAATAAGCTAAGCCAAACACTTATCAAATATTTATAAGCTTTTACTTCATAAGTCATAAGCTACTTATCTTACATAAGCTTAAGCCCGTTAAATAAGCTTACACAAACACCCCCTAATTGAAGTTTACAAAACAATACATTGAGTCATTGACTGTGCGTATTATGCTCGGAGATTACAGTCGTTGGTGGACCCAGGATAAAAATATGTGGTGCACAGGTGGGCGCATAGTAATAGCTGGCATCGTGACAAATTACAGGCAATAGCCGGTTGTCTCAAAAAGAAGAAAAAGGGAATGGCATGAAACTTGTGGGTAGGTATCACCATTTCATGGAAGATGTAAAGGATTCGTTTAAGGTTAGCCTACTATTTTTAAAACATGCAACTTTATCAATTATCCACCCCAAAATTTTGACTTTACCCGATGGAAATATAGTATATAATTACAATAAATTCTTATTTAATTATTTTTTATTAAAAAATCATCAACTTTATATATTTGTTATTGCATAAAAACTTAACTTAAAATTTTATTATCTTTTTATTTAACTTATTTATGTTTTTTCGATAGTTAAGTGTTACATATGTTATATTATCGTTATATACATTGATTTAGAGAGGGAAAAGTTAATAATAATTTCATATTTAATAAATTTTAATAATAAATACGTTTTTATATAATCAATATTGAGACCAAATGTAAAAAAAAATGACAAAATAACATGATAGATATATGTTTTTTTTTTTAACGCCAATTTTATTAAAACTCACCACTAAAAAGGGAGGAGAACATCAAAACAAGGGATCTTAAGAAGCACCCAAGATAATACAACAAACAAGCTTAAAAACCAAGAAAAAAATACGATAGATATATGTTATATCACATGTCACACTCTGCTAAAGCGGAAACAAGGGATGTGAAGAGCGAGAGTATTCGATACACAAGTTATAGATAAACGCCAAGTTATATTAGATAAAACATAACTTCAAAGTTTACATAAGTCGTTAATAAAAATCATTGTTTACATATCCGATTACATAATGAAAGATTCAAATACAAGCTTCCCAAACCAAGTTCCCCTTCTTGAAGTCATCAACCAAAAGCATACAAGCACCGTCTCAAGGCTTACTCGTTTCCTGAAAATACGAGTCAAGTGTTAACTACGGGAGACGTAGTTAGTGAGCTACAAAGTTTAAGTAAAAGCATTCAAGTTTTCGACGCACATAACAATGGCGTAAAGTATAGTATTGAAAGTGTTGACTCATAGCAATGCGTAAAGTATAAGCATTCATGTTTGTAGGCATTGACCAAATAGTGTACGGCTATGTGACAATCCTAAAGTATTGCCCAACGATTGTTGCTAAGCCTATAGCCTACCCACTTAGAATTATGCACCATCTGTTGTTAGCGTTGTGGTGAGGGTCTACCTACCCTAATAGCGCTATCAATAATTACTAACGATTCTTTCCAAAGAGATTAATAGTAACTGTAGCGTTCCTCGTTGGAGTGTATGGGAATTTTAGTGGTATCTCACGTCCATGTTGTACAACGTCCGCAACATGACGATCGATGTTTAGTCATTGGCAAAAATAGTGTTTTTATCCTTAGCATTGTTGCCAAAACCATCAACAATGCTAGCAAAATAGTTTTTGTAATATTATTCAAGTATCAAAGCGTTTTGTTAAGCATTCAAAGCATGTTTCAGCTTAAATATAATGTTTAAGCCTAAGACTCACATTTCACCTCAAAATGTATTTAAAAGCATTTAAAAGAAGGGGTTTGTAACTCACTGTTTGCGAAGAATCTAGCGTGTACTCGGAAATGCTCGGAAGGTGCTCGGAATCACCGGAATCCTAATATGTATCAAATTCGGGTAAGTATCATTATTTGATAACTTTGATATTCGTTAGTCAACGAAATGGTTATTGTTTAAGTGTTATAGTTAGGTCTAACTAAATTTTGGGCAGCGCTTCCGCGCTATAGTTTTTAATCCAAATCTTAACACTTACCCGCTTACAATTTATATAACGATTTTAACTCTAATTTATCAACACAAAAAGATGTTTATATGTTCAAAATGTCAATTTAATACTAGTTAAAGTCATTACAGTTTCTTATGGACAGATACGTGAAATATCGAGCTTAAGGTTAAGTTTTACGGCGAATTATATGCGATTTCGGGACCTGATCTCAGTTTCATAGCGTAACTGTAGTTACGCCAAGGTAACAGTAGTTACGCTAGCGTAACTGTGATCAGTTCCCTTGGTTTGTCAAAAATCGTTTTCGTGTTGGAATTTCATATTTTGGTGGTAGATTTCGATATGTAATGACAGAACACCCAAATACATTATTATTGACAGTTTATAACAACTTTTTACCCGTAAATACTAAGATTTAAGTAATGATTTATAAAAACCCGTTTTGTATGTAAATGGGTTATAAAACTTCACAAAGTCATATTTTTAAGTGTTAGATCTTACATGCAATGTATGTTTTGAGCAAAAACAGTGAGTAAAAAGTTTATACCGAAGAGAAAAGGAGGAATGAAGCCTTGGAGAGTCTTGGTGACGATTTTAGCTTCAAAAACGGTGTAGAAACTATTATATAACCCAAATAATTAAAACTCCTTGTTACCCTTGCTTGTTAGCACGATTTTTATGACGTTTTTATGGTGATTTTTTGCTGTCAAAGTGACTATAGTTTGTGAAGGTTGAGAGAGAACTTGAAAGAAAAGTGTGTGTGTGTGTGTGTGTGTGTGTGTGTGTTTTTGTTTTTGTGATTGTTAGAATGAAAGGAAGGGAGAGATGAAGTCAAAAGTCTAACTCTGTAAACCTGGGGGGTCAAATTGGACGTGTACAGGTGTTGGGGTCGTCATGCCAAGTGCACCAATCGATTTTCATGCAAAATGACTCACATGCATGCTAGTTACGCTAGCGTAACTATGTAGTTACGTAAGCGTAACTATTCTAGATAGTTACGCCAGCGTAACTGCATAGTTACGCTGCATAACTGTTTGGTTTCTGGAAATTTTTCGTTCGCGTAATCGTTAAGCGTTTGCGTTTGTTTGGAGTTTACGGTTGTTTTGCTATGAACTTAGACAAGTTCAATTTGTGATTTCTTGGTATTAGGATTCATTTTAAGATTTGATTTCCGATTTCCGATTCTGAGACGCACATGTTTAATGTTTAAGTAACATAAACCTACGTTAAAAGTTTTGTATGAGTTACATCGAGCTTAGCTTAAAGAGTTATGTTTACGTAACCACGTAACATATAAAGTTAGTTATAGCAAGTATCAAATATAAGTATCGAGGTTATAAGTTAGTGCACTCGACCTGAGTTTTGACGGTTGTCACATTCTCCCCACGTTGAAAGAATTTCATACCGAAATTTCAACTTGTAGTACTCTTTGTGGGAGAAGTGAAGAGATGAGGATACTTATGCATCATTTGATCCTCTCGTTCCCCAGTGTATTTGGGGCCACGTTTTGCGTTCCAACGTACCCTTACTATAGGGATTCGATTGTGTCTTAGTTTCACGATCTATGATTTCAATCGGTTCTTCGACGAATTGAAGTTTTTCGTCTGATTGTACTTCTTCTAAAGGTGTGATAAGTGTTTCGTCCGATAAGCACTTTTTCAGTCTCGAAACATGAAAAGTGTTATGTATATTACCGAGCTCTTATGGTAGTTTAAACGATACGCAACTGGACCTACCTTGTCGAGTATCTCAAATGGTCCTACACATCTTGGACTAATTTTTCCATGTTTTCCGCGGCGTATTGCGCCTTTCCAAGGTGACACCTTAAGAAGTACTTTGTCACCGACTTGAAATTCTAAGTCTTTTCTGCGCATATCAGCGTAACTCTTTTGACGACTCCTCGCAGTCTTAAGTCGTTCCTTAATCGTTGTGATCTTATCGATCGTTTCTTGCACTACATCCATAAATTCCGGCGAGTTTGACTCGTCGGAGTTGAACGGAGAGGAGCCGGCTAGAACTTTAGAAACGGCAACACACAATTAATCATCTCAGGCTACACACAAGAAAATTTCATAAACACGCATCTCATAAATTCCTACACTTTATTAAAAAAAATCAATCTTGCTAGATTAGTATTCAATTCATCTCCAAATCCAAATATAATCTTATGGAATTCCATGATTAAAGCTCATATTAAATCAAACCAACATCAAGAAGCAATTTTGTATGATAACATGGTAAAAAATGGTGATTTTGATGTTAAACCTCATAAGTATACTTATACATTTTTACTTAAAGCTTGTACTTTTCTTTTCGATATCGAAAAGGGTGTTTTGATTCATGGAGAGATTGTTGAGAAAGGGTTGGAGTCTGATGTTTTTATTGGGAGTGGACTTGTTGATTTGTATTGTAAATGTGGCCGGTTAGATTATGCGCGCCACGTGTTTGATAAAATGTTTGATAGAGATTTGGTTGTGTGGAATGCGATGGTTGGTGGGTTAGCGCAGAGTTCGGATTATGATCATGCGGTTGAGGTGTTTCGGAGTATGCAGATGTGTGGTGGAGTTGAGCCGAATCGTTTAAATGTAAATATAGTATCAGTTGTTAGTGCTTTATCTACAGCCGGTGAGACAAAAGATTATCTTGAGTGCTGACGTGTATGTCATGTCACCAAATGGGTGACATGGAGGTAACCGGTTACAAGTTTATCACATTGTCACGGATTTGAAAAGTTGATGTATTATACAAGTAGTATCGTAAGTTGGTTTGTTATAACGTTTCATATGAAAAAGTTCGTATGGTTTGTTTGACTTTTACCCTAAAATATATAAGCACTTTTTACATTACAAAAAATATTTAGTGGAAACAACTGTCTTCTTTGGGCTGTCATGAATCCGTCCAAAGCGTATTTGAACATTTTCAAGTTCTTAAAAGAGAGATTTTTTAATTATGTTATAAAACCGGCAACTTGTTTTATCGGTAAGAGAAGCATGAGTAGCAACAACAAGTTGCTCTCACACTCTTAAATTGGGACTGCATGTTCCCCTCTTCATACGTCCCATCTCTCTCTCTCTCTCTCTCTCTCTCTCTCTCTCTCTCTCCACCCTCTCCAATGGCGTCAACCACTCACCATTGATTCACATTATTTATATATATATATATATATATATATATATATATATATATATATAGAATAAGGATATTATAAAAAGGGAGTAGAAATAAAAAGGATAGGGAGTAATAAGGTGATGACATGTGGCAGAGAAAAAAAAAAACCCATTATTATATCAATAAGGGTATAATAGTCATTTAACACCATCCTTTTACTTTTAAATCTAAAAACCAACCCTAACCCTATCATGTCTCTCTCTTTAACACAGCCACCATTTTTTTTTCTTCCTCACCTTCTTCACCGGCGAGATTCCGGTGGAAATCCGGCGCCTTCTTCACCGGCGATCTCCGGCAACTTCTTCCTCATCGGCGAGGTTCTTCTTCACCGGCGGCAATCATCATCATTAGTAAGTAGTGTATCTGGTCGTTTGAGTTTTAAAAAGTATTTTCAAGAGTCAAGAAATATGGTAATGAAATCTGATGGTGGGCCTCCACGTTGGTTTTCTCCATTGGACTACTCCTACTTCTTAAATAACAACAACAATGGAGGACCCCATCCCCTCTCTTACTCTCTTTACCAGGTAAATTAAATTACTACCAGTTTGTAATTAAAATAAAATAAAAAATATGAATTTGGTTTTGCAGGTGTTGATGGTACTGGTCTTTCACTCTAACACACTTTATTTTTTTAATCTTTAAATTAAATCAATTCCTTTTGTTTTTTCTAATCAAGATTCCTTCAATTAACTTTTTTTTTTTTACAGATTCTGTTTTTGAACGACGGATGAAGGTGATTTCCGGTGGATTTTCCGGTGACAGGAAGGTGATTTCCGGTGGATTTATACACATGTGTTTGTTTCGGTGGATTGATACTTATGCACATTGATTTCTTTATGCACATGTTTTTTTTTATGTATATGTTTTGTTTGTTTTGGTGGATTGATTGTTTTGTTTTGGTGGATTGATTTCCGGTGTATTTTCCGGCGGTGGATATGTTTTGTATAAAAAAACTTACGTAAAATCAATACACACATTATTTTGATAAAATCGATGCACAAAGATTGAAATAGTTATGCACAAAATTGAAATAGTTATACACAAAGATTAAAAAAATGAGTAATCTGGGAAAATGAAAAAAAAAAAAAAAAAAAAAAAAAAAAAAAAAAAAAATCTGCAAATTACCAAAAGGGCATAAAAGTTCGAAAATATTACCAAAATGCCACCGCGTTGACTTTTCTTGATTCCCTTTTTGTTGACTAAATGAGTGGACAAGAATCCTTCCTATCCTTTTTATTTTAAAATCTTTTTACATTAATCTAACCCTATATATATATATATATATATATATATATATATTATATATATATATATATATATATATATATATATATATATATATATATATATATATATATATATATATATATATATATATACACCTTCATTATATATAATATACATATCATATCATTCCACTTCAAACCAATCTTCCAAAACTATAACAAAAAAACATGTTAGATCTTAATCTAAACTTAGCTCATGAAAACATGATGACTGATTATCGAGACGAATCAGCCTCTTCAAGTTCATCCCTCTTAAACACAGAACATTGTAACTCCAACAATACTGGAAACGGAGACGGAGAAGGTGACGCTGACAGCGACAGTTTCCATTGCTACAACTTTGACATCCTAAACGTTGGTGACACCAATACTACTGAGGATCGGACTCAGTCCGAGTTCATGACTCGGTCACTTTTTCCTATGAGTCAAGAGAACTCGTTGATGTTATTTCCTAATAATAATGAGTTACTACATGTACAACAACGTAAGCCAATAGTACAACAACAACAACAAATTCAAAGTGGGAAAAAAAGTAGAAGGGGTCCTAGGTCTAGAAGCTCACAATATAGAGGTGTTACTTTTTATAGAAGAACTGGTAGATGGGAGTCACATATTTGGTTAGTTTTTTTTTTTTGCTATTTTTGTACATACTTTTTATTCTTATTTCTGTACTTGTTTTTGTTTGATGTAGGGATTGTGGGAAACAAGTCTATTTAGGTAATTATTTCTACTTTTAGTGTGTAACAAATATTGCTTAATTTGTTCTTGTTTAAAATTTATTATAAGTTTTTTAATTTTTATTAATTTGAATATTTAGGTGGATTTGACACTGCTCATGCTGCTGCTAGGTATAAAATTCTAAATTCTGATGATAATTTGATTATATTATTAATTGGAATATTTAGCGGGTCAGAAACCGTGAATAAAAAAAAAGAGTCTGATTGTGATTTGTTATGATTAATCAGAGCTTATGATCGAGCGGCTATTAAGTTTCGCGGAGTTGATGCTGATATTAATTTTAGTCTTACTGATTATGAAGATGATATGACTCAGGTTTGCATTCACATTTGATGATTTAATAAGTGGATTTGATTTAGTTATGTGGTGTTTATTTTGTTCTTGTTTTGTAAATTATATAGCAGGTAAAGAATCTTTCGAAAGAAGATTTTGTACACCTACTACGCCGCAATAGCAATGGGTTTTCGAGGGGGAAATCCAAGTATGGAGGGGTGGTAATGGATAAATCTGGCAAATGGGAAGCTCAAATGGGGCAGTGTCTAGGAAAAAGGTGAGAAACTATTGCTTACTTTTACAATGTTATTGAATTTAGGTTTTAGATTGTAAGTTGTGTTTCGAAAACAGAGGTAATAACTATAACGAATTAGGTTTGTGATGGTTTCGTTGTATGGGGAACAAGTATTAGATCTTAATTTGATAGAAGAAATGATTAAGGTCCCGGATATCATCATGGAGATCATGATGCTTGCAATATATGTATAATGTCTAATTGCATCTTGGGATACTAGCTTGACACTGAAGTACAATCGGCTTTCCAATGATCATGACCATGATTATAATCTACAATTTTTGAACTATTATTTTACCATATACAAACCTTAACTGAGTACTACTCCGAATAACGTTTTCCGTCTTTCTTGAAAATAGGGCTTACGACAACCCCGCTGTCAAATCAAATTTTGACGCCAATAGTGGTAAATTTCATATACACAGTTGTTTATGTTAATGAGTGGGAAGTTGAGTTTGTGTACAATGTAATGCAGGAAATGGTCACAATCTGGATTTAAACTTGGGAATTTCAATTCCTTCTTCTTGTCTTGGAAAGGGTTCAAGTAGGAATCCTAACTTGGGGCATATGCAGATGGATCATGGCTTACATGACATTAGGAGACTACAGGTAACAGATACTCTTTCGAGTACATTATCTTCATATTGAACATTATTCAAAAGTGATAATCTCTTAAGTCATTAAAAGGGGCAGCGATTGGTATTTCCAGACATCTGCCGTTATCAAATAATTCAACGCCCCAATGGACACTAATTTTGGCAACAGTTTCCTCCATTTGCTTATATAACAGATGGAGAACCCTGCTGCAATGGCACTGAAAGGGCGACCCATAATTTCTGAACACGGTCATCCATGGACGGGCATGTATCCTACCTTCTATCCCAGCTACGAGGTGAATTCATTTATCATTTATCTTGAACATACATATGTTTTCACAATCCTGGTTGGCATTTATATAATGGTAAATACATTGTTTTCTTTTACACTTTACAGAATATGTTAGTGCAAACCCTAGAATATGTGCGTGCATACCCCGACTTACATGTAGATTACAATCTGATATTTTAAGTTGAACTTATTTAACCGTAACACAGATTATTAAAATGATGGTTTTCAGTTAGTAATTCGATTTTAATTAATATGTTGTGAATGATTGCAGACTGGAGCAGCATATACCCCAATCATAAGAGGGTCTTCGCAAGGACCCTCCAATTGGGCATGGCAATTGCACGGTCAAAGTCACACCCCAACCACATTGTTCAATGCAGCATCATCAGGATTCCCAACTCGGCCAGCAGCCACTGCCTACGTCTCAACACCAACAAACGCCACAACAAACTCTCCCGATTACCATTACCCGATAAGGCCACCACCATCGGCGTCACCAGCGCCACCACCTACGCCTTAATTCACCAAACTACTGGTAGTTATTGTATTAATTACATGTTGTCATGCATTAAAAAAAAGTTGTACATAAGCTTCTTTTTGGGTCTAAACAAAATACTATTGAAGATGCCACCAACTACCACCCCATCCTTTTGACAATTTGACCCCTTTTTGCTTGTGCATTTGGCCAATGGATGACTGGAAAGGTCAAGTTAAAGCTTCATTGGTGAGGGATTTGCCACGTTAACATTCTTAATTTTCTATAACGTGGATTTTCATTTTTTGTAAGTATAAAACTTTGTAACTGTAATGATTATATATTATATGAGATATTAAGGATCTGGATCTATTGTTACTCTAGTTATATATTTTATGGGCATAACTTAGCTATATAATTTCGAGCCCGTTTTCTAGCTCTTTGCTAGTAGGGTTGTTTTAATATTATTTGTCAGTTCTAAAAAAAAAACTTAAGTTATATTAACATGTAGCTAATCATTATTGATGTAATTTTATATTGTTTATTTGAAATAAAAGAAAAATATTAAATAATTAAGTCTAGAAATATTTAAGTGAGAATTTTTTTTATCTCTAAAAAATACAAGGAAATGTAGCTAACATTTATCCATATTTTACATCTATATCTTCAATGCCTAACGTGAGTGGGATTTTTAGTTATTACTGACGTTTGGATGCGAATTAGAGTCCATCTTGGTCATACAAACTTACCATTTTAGATTTATTTGATTAATCTGTTTTCTAACAACAAATTACAATAATTATTGTTTATATATATATATATATATATATATATATATATATATATATATATATATATATATATATATATATATATATATATATATATATATATATATATATATATATATACTAGTCTTTTGACCCGTTATACACACAGGTAGTTTCAGAATATTTATTTATGAAACCTATATTATATATTATTTTTTTCGGTAATTTATTAAATAATATGTCACATAGTGAACAAAATATAACCGAATAGAAAAGAAAAATTAAAGGTTAAATGAAATGTTATGTAATTGAGAAAACAAAATAATAGTATCATGTAGGGAATTTATACTCGTGTAGATATACTGAAAATTTAAATTAATTTAATTTAGAAATTTAGTTTTGTTGTTTATTCACTAACTAAATATATTTTGTTATAAATTTATTAGACTTTATAAAGTTACATGCAATATTTTTAATTTGATTCAAAAGTTGCTATAGTAAGCAATTATTATGTATCTATTAAAAATATGTAAAATAAAATGTTTAAAAAGAAAAAATAGTTAAAAAATTTCATAGTTTTTTTAATTATTGTTAAGGATATGATCAAAAATCTAATTGAGTGATATGTTAATTTTGGTTGAAACTAAAAAAATATGAAAGTCATGTATGTAAAAATTAAGATTATTAAGTAAGTTGTTAAAAGAAATTAATTAAAAATTAATTTTATGAAGATTTTTAGTTGATTGTAAATTAAATGCTTAAATTTAATAAGTTATTAAAAGTAAAGAACTAAATTTACATAATTTTTTAAAATTTCTTTTTTTAATAAATTATATCTTATATCAAAGTAGACATACGACTAATTTAAATTAATATTTTATAAGTTAAATATTCATATTTGTTAATCACATTTTATATTAGATTTAAAAATTTATATATAAATTAAACATGATTACTATTTGAATAAAACCAATTCAACAATTGGATTATTTGGATTTGACGACATGGTTTGTTTATTTGGATTAGATTGGATAATAGTATTTTGGATTTTAAATTTGTTTTTTAGTTCATAAAGTAGAAATACATATAAATTAAAATATTAAAGACGTAATTATTGATCTGATTGTTCGGTTTTTTGAATGGGATTAAATGATAATCGAATAGTATGTTTTATTTTCATTGGTTTTTTGTTTTATATAGTAGAACTAAATATAAATTAATAGGATAATATCAAAACAAAAATATATCGATAATAACGAAAAATAGAAAGTCATTACGTTGTGTTTTGTAGAATGAATATAGCAAGACATTTAATTGGGTTTTGAAATTTTGAATAATAGGAGACAATTAAGTTGTGTTTTAAAATTTATGAAGTTAAAAATATATTTATGTATCTTTGGAAAAAATGAAAGATAAACGATTGTTATTATTTGGTTTAAGTAAGTTTTGATATATAAGATATATATATATATATATATATATATATATATATATATATATATATATATATATATATATATATATATAGAGCTTGGTTCTTGTAAAACAAACCTTAAGGTAAAATAAGTAAAAAAAAATAAAAAATAATTTATAACGTTATATATTTTGGATTATCGTTCATTTTAACCATATCTCAAACTTTAAAAAACGAAGTTTTGTTGTACATCATAAAATGGGTAGTTTTACCGTTGTGCATCAAATTTGAATAATTACTGCACAAAAACAAAGAATTTGATGCACAGTCCCTAAACGACATATATTTTGATGCATATCAAAACTGGCTTTTTTAAAGTTTGTTATAATTGAATAAATAAACATAATACAAAATTACACATATAATAAATTATTTTTTCATATTTGTTTAGTTATTTTACTTTAAGTTTTGGTTTATAAGAACCTCTCCCTATATATATATATATATATATATATATATATATATATATATATATATATATATATATAATGAATGGTTAATGCGAAAACTCATATTTTTGCCAGAACTAAATCTAAACCCTTGATTTATTGATCCATGGTTAAAAAGCTATATGACAATTTTGTAAATACATTTAAAATTGATGCTAATTGATAAAAGGCTTTGGTTCAAAGTGAGGAATGGGAAAGGGAATGGGAAAAGCAATGAAAGAGAGGTTAATCATTAACCAGTTTCATTACCCTCGTTTTGTTGAGTAATGGTTTATTGTTTATTAATGGCTATAGTGAGCAATGATTGATTACCTAATGACAAACCAACCACTATCAATGATTATCATTACCATTGATTAACTCCTATTAAAGTCAACCAAGCACACCCTTAGTTTTATATTACTTAACCTAATAAACCTCTCCTCTCTCCTTCAGAAACAGAAATTGCCGTCTTCCTCTTCTCTTGTTTTCTCCAACGCAAAAGAAGAAAAATGTGAACCATTAGATTATTTTGATGATGTCATCATTAATAATTTTATTTTAACCCCTTTACTTTAAATAATTTAACATTTATTTTAAATAGTAATAATTAAATAAAACTAATTAACCTTTCTACTTTAAATAATCTAAAACTTGTATTTTAAATTAATTATAGAAAAATACAAAATATATTTTTTCTTCAAACACATACACATTTTTAGTATAAAAAGAAACTAAAATTATTTTATTGTTTCATGAGTGTTTTGATATAAACGGAAAACATATCATATAAAATAATTCTTCTGTTTTTTCGTCCTATTTACCCAATATTTTTAGTTTTTTTTTTATATATTATAAAAAGAAAATAAAATTATTTTATTGTTTTACGAGTGTTTGGATATAAACAATTGCTAACATAATCAATTTGTCTAAATGATATTTTTAGTTTTTTTTATATATATTAAGATTATTTTATTTGTAATAAGGTTTTTTCCGAATTACACAGTAAATGTTTTATTTAACTTCACATTTGCTAACATAATCAATTTGTTTACATGACTAATAGCTTTTTATTAATCTTTTTATATAAGTTATATGTTTTTTGCTAAAATTATATATTTTTTGATATGATTCTCCGCGTATTAGGCGGGACAATAAGCTAGTATATATATAAACCATTTTTGCGTATTACATAGGTATATATATATATATATATATATATATATATATATATATATATATATATATATACTTATGTAATACGCAAAAATGGTTTATATAAACTTTGGGTCCTGTACAATCGCCCTTTATTACATGTTATAAAGTCCGACCCCAAAAAATATATTGTAAGAAACATGGTGAAGCATCCAAATGGTTTGAACTCATTTTTTTCTTACAAACGTTTACCATGTGACACTTACGATGTACTTTGTATGACAAAAAACGCCAACTCTTGACAGGGGTGGAGTTAGAAATCTTTTTAATATGGGGGCAAAGTAAAGATAATTTACCAAGTGGATGGATTTTCATAGTTCACATGAGGACAAAGTTTAAATTTTCGATTTTTATGGAAACAAAACGTCAAAAATTACATACATATAACAATTACATTACAAAAATATTTAATGGGGGCAACTCTCTACTCTGTCATGTCCTGGCTCCGCCCCGCCCCCGCCTCTCAGTCTTGATACAATCTGAGCCACGGAACCAGTCACATGATGAAAACATGTTATTTTACTTGATACAACTCAATCATATCCTATTTTCAGTAATTCAAGATTAGATATTTCATACTTTGCTTTGACTACTGTGTTACTAACACTAAACTAACTTACTGATGTTGCTTGCAGTCCAAAAAGACCCACGTAAGACCCCATAGACAATCTCTCGAAAAGTACCATCAATCACGAACTCTAAGGTGTGGTCCAAAAATGCAACATGTTCAAGCCTTAGCGTGATTTTAATTATATCAATGCAACAGGGAGACTTGAATTAACGATATATGTAATATATTTTTCCAATTTTTGAAAGTCCATTAATTTATTTTACTTTTGACATGGTATTTGATTTTCAACCATCAATGATCTTTGAATCAAATATGATTTATGATATATTTGCTTGACTACTTCTCTACTACAGTAGATATCGATAAGAACATAATAATAGTTATAAGAAAATCGAGAACGTTATCTCTTTTTAGTTTTTGGAAAAATCAAATGTGCAACAGACTGCACAAATTAATATTTAGGTGCTGCAGTGAATAAAGAAAGGATCAAATTGTAAATATATTAAAGTTTTTAGGGTAATAAATATAAATTATTTTAGTAAAATTACTCTTTGCTACATGTAACAAAGACGTTGTCAACGACATATATTATATCCCCTTAGTTTTATTATGAAAATTCTATGCTTTGTGTCAAGGTGTGGGTGTGTAGGTTTTCTTGATTATTATAACTTCTATATTTATACCATTGATATAGATGTTGATGCAATAGGGATAAACTCCTATTTCAAGTGTGTACACCCAATGAAATTGAACACCAAATGACCCGAAAATGAATATTATAGAGCACAACTACTTCTCATCAAGTTGTGGTCAGTAAAGTAAACAAGTTACAATATCACAAGACCCAACTTATTCATCATGCATGCTTAGTGAATTGCGGAAAGTGTAAATAAAAAGGACTAGTTACACAAATAGTGAATAGTTAGTTTTGTGCAATTCATGTAAATATCCATAACTATAAGGACTTATAGTGTAACTTGTTAGTCTGTTAGAGTTTTCAGTTAGAAGTTGATGTAACAAGGTTCAGTTAATACAATTCTGTAACAAATTGAAAACCCCAAATCCGCCATTGTTAATTCTTGTAAATGTCCTACTTTTGTAGCATCAAATTGCGGACATATCCACTAAGACATTGCCCAAATTTCTTCATAACAATTGTTTAAATATATGTTAGGAATTTGTAACCCACTTATGAGGGGATATAGAGCACACTCCTACTTCTAATCAAGCTTATGTGGTCAGTAAAGTAAACAAGTTACAATCACAAGACCTAACTTATCAATCATGCATGCTTAATGAATCGGGGAAGAATGTAAATAACAAGGACTAGTTATGCAATTGGTGAATAGTTAGTTTTGAGCCATTCATGTAAATCTCTAGAACTAAATGGACTTATAGTGTAACTTATTAGTCCGTTATAGTTTTCAGTTAGAACCAAGTATATGTATACGTTGATGTAACAACATTCAGCTCAGCTAATACAATTTTTAATTTTATAACAAGTGTTATATATATGGATATTTTTGTGAAAATAGTGTAATATGTCTTAAATTGTAATTATTTGCCCCTTAAATTTTAAAAGTATGCATTTTTGCCCCTCCAAGCTAGTTACTAAAGTTCCATCACTGTTTGTAACAACTTGAAAATCCAAAACTATCATTGTTGATCTTCTTCTTCAAATATGAATTATCATGAACAACAATAATCGCATGAAATGGTGAGTATAATCTCTCAGTGGAGTTGAAGTGTCGAAATAACTTCATGAACAGATCAATTACAAGACCTAAGTTTATGTTTTTCAACAATATGTGTTATTATATTTGGCATATTTCAAAATATTTTGTATATAAAAATGTAAAAATAAATATAAGCTATATAAAAGTAAAAAATTTGAACCTATGTCTACATCATATGTCTGGTAATATGCCTAATACATTCAAATGTTGTATCAAATGCTTTGAAAATAAATAGAGAGAAATTGTTTATATACATTTAATACATTTTGTACAACACTTGAATGCGTTAAACATATTAGTAGATATGTGAAATAGACAATATTAGTAGATATGTGAAATAGACAGATAAATCATTTCTCGTTTGGATAATATTTATTTTGGAAAGCTTTATTTTCAAACTTATTGGAAAATATGTAAGTTAATCACTTATAGAAAAGTAAAGGATTATACAATTTAGGTGGGAGGATTGGTTAGTTTGTCCATTCAATATCTTGTAACGGTTTGGTTTTCTTTTTCTTCTTTTGTATGTTTGTGTTTTCTGTTGGCCTGCCTTGCTCCTTTTAGGCAGTGGCCTTAATAATATCCGCCGTTTCCAAAAAAAAGGATTATACAACGTACGAATGATACCATCTTTTCAATTTTATAGATTGATTTTCCGACTTACATTTGTTACCATAATTGTCTCCTATCACTCTCACCTTAAGCATGCCTTTTTTTCGTTGACACATTCTCTCTCTAGTGATTCATGTTTGGACAAACAAGAAAGCCTTTAAGCTGTCACATGGTGGACCGTACTTGTAAATTTCCAATTATGGACCCATTATACGACAAATTCCGAATCAGTAACTTTTGTTTCAAAAAAGATATCGATCTAAAAAGTTACTTCTATTTAACAGGTTTTATACAATTTATACGGAACACAAACTAATAAAGGTGGAGGTACCAAGCTTGAATCTTGTTGGGGACATTTATCGGCTCATAGAGCTTATAGCCAAACTAACAATAGATGGAGGACATATTCGAATTATTAACATGCATACTAGATGTCTATCATAGTTCGAATTCGAGGAAGACAAACTACCTCGTGGATCAAGGGGCTACTTAAGGTCATAAAGGATATAAAGCGAGTTTCTTGAATGAGGATTTTCAATTCCACATAACGGTAAACATCGGGTTATCTATATAAATTTAAATTTTCTAAACACTTTTTTTCTACAATCTAGGTCGCTAACAAAAGTTTTGTGATAACTTTTTTCATCGTTATCGAACGTGTGTTTTTAACTTATCAGTATATGAGTTCACTAGTTAACTCAAAGATTGTGAGTTCTCATCAAAGACAAATTTGACAATTGAAATTATCTATAAATCAGTTATAAACAAGCGTGTCTCCTAATTAATACAAGTTCATTTATTATATTATGTCATAAACAGTACACACTATTTTAGATCTACGTGGCAACAGGGGCGGAGCTTGGGGGGCAAATGGGGGCGAAAATTATTTAATTTGAAATATTACATATAAAAACTTTATGAATTTTTTAAAATTGTACAAATATAATACAAATTTTACGAAATTCTTGAACTTTTAGAGGGGCCGTGACCCCTTCCGACCCCTTAAAAGCTTCGTCCCTGCGTGGCAAGGAAAATTGTTATCGAATGGACCCAAACTGATACGAGAGATTTTGGTAGGTGAAATGGGGATTTCATATCATTATGTAAAATCTTTTTAAGAATAATGAAAAAAGAATATTATAAAATGATTAATTTTTGTAGCAAAGATTCAGACAACCTCTTAACACCTAACCCCTCCAACTGGTGGGGATCTCTTTTCATCTTTTTCCTTTTGTTGGCATTACAAAAACTTAATATCACACAATTATCTAATTTGGAATCTCACTAATACATTATTACATTCATAACAATGAAGTAGATTATCATCAGATATTTTAGAAATTAAGATTTTAAACATATAGTTACATGATTCAGATCCGATGAGAAATACAATTTTGATGAGAAATATGAAAAAATGCATTAATTTAATATATTTTTACTTGATTCGAAACTTCTATAAAAAAAATCACTAAAAGTATGAATCAAGCTTATAAAATGTAATCAAATGATCAATTTTGTGGATGTATTGAATCATAATTACATGAAATCGGATTTTAAAAAGTCTACAGGTTATAAATCGAAGTTAAAATCTACTGAATCAATGTCTTTATCACCCTTCTTACTAAAAAACAATTTCCGATCTGATCCTTCTTTTATAGTGACAACACGTACGGTTGTCACAATCAAAACCCAAAAAATATACAGAGAATGTGCCCAAATCAAGTTGGTTTATGCGATTGGACATTTTCTTTTTTATATCCATACATATATGTACATGCCCAACAAGTTAACAAAAACAAGTAAGTTATATTAAGGGTATGTGTTTATAAAGAAACGTTGTATATAGAAGAAAAGTAAGATTTTAAAACTATATAAAAGAGTCTTCATACCAGATTGTTTAATTTAAATCTATAAAGATCTATGTTCGTTTAATTGGTAACATGTCTTATACCTAGTTAAAAAGATTACAGATATAGATATGCTTTGTTTGTTGTTGTTATAAACTAACTATAATGCTCGTTAAAATTTACGTAAAAGAAGTTTAACTAAGTCATAGACGCAAGTCACTTTTTGGAACCCGTCCTGAACGAATAGCTCTTGTTATGAATTGTGATAATGTCGTTGCTGGGAGTGAGTAAAACACTGAAAAACTGCACTTCACTAGAGAGTGGGAAAAACAGGCTAACGACTTTTGGAAATTTTTACCAATTTCTTTTTTCATATATTTTGGATTTTTGAAACAGTTTTGGGCCAAATGAAACCAATATTTAGATCCAAGCGCAAAATGCATGTAAAAATACAATCTTCAAGACTATCATTTGGGCCCAAACCAATATGAAATTCAATAATCGAAACCGCCCTAAAAATGACGCATTTTAAACCGATTTATCTTTACTTTCTATATAAAGTATAGAGTAAATTACACCGTTGGTCCCTATATTTGTACCCAAATCACTAGTTTGAGGCTTTTTTTGAAATAATTACGCCATTAGTCCCCATTGTTGTAATTATGTTACGCCGGTGATCCAAAATACTAACGTCCGTTTATTTTTAACGATTTTTTCATCACATGACTTGCACACGAGGGTATTTTGGTCATTTCACCTTAACCTTCACTTTAACATTTTCCATTTCTTTCTCTGGCACATTTACCAACACCTTTATTCCCCAAACACCTTTCATCATCATCTTCATCAAACCTACAAAATTGAAAAACACAAACATAAAAATTCAAAACCCCCAAAATCTATCATCAAGATCCAAAACATAAACAAATATATCATCATTTCCCATATATCATCATTCTTTTAAGTATTATTCTCACCCAATCTCTCTACAAATTCAACCAATTTCATCTCTCTCCAACTCCAAATTCGTCAAATTTATCAAATTCAGCATCATTTCATTATTATTCATGTCAATTTTTTCAGAATTTTGATTTCATCTGCTGGAATACTGATCAATTTCATCCGTTTTAGGTAATTTTAACTTGTTTTTATCAGTTAATTGTATCATATTGCTTAATCGATTGTGTTCTAGATTTGTATTTTTATCAATTTGATTACAGATTAGTTGTTTTTGTTTAATTTTATAGTGAATTGTTGTAGATCGTTAGATTAATTGAGGTTTTTGTTTAAGTTAGGGTTTAGTTTGTTCATAATTTTGCATATTTATTCTAATTGAAATTTGGTATAGATTGAGGATTAATGGGTAAAGGAGGCGAAAACTCCGGGCGGAAAGAGACAGGGAAAGCGGAGCTGGATGCAAGTGAACATGCTGCTTGGGGAAAGGATGTACGAGAATGCGAACAATACTACGACGTGGATAGTAAATTTGGTCTAACTTGCTAAGCGGTTACTGAAGTATGGGACTAACGAGTTGGAGAAACACGAAGGACAGTCGGTTTTCCGATTAATTTTATATCAGTTTAATGATACTTTGGTTAGGATTTTACTTGCTGCAGCTGTGATATCGTTTGTTTTGGCGTGGTATGATGGAGAAGAAGAAGGTGTTGGTAAATGTGCCAGTGAAAGAAAGGGGAAATGTTAAGGTGAAGGTTAAGGTGAAATGACAAAAATACCCTCGTGTGCAAGTCATGTGCTGAAAAAATCGTTAAAAATAAACGGACGTTAGTATTTTGGATCACCGGCGTAACAGAATTACAACAATGGGGACTAATGACGTAATTATTTCAAAAAAAGCCTCGAACTAGTGATTTGGGTACAAATATAGGGACCAACGGTGTAATTTACTCTAAAGTATATTAACCATTTCAATTTTAAATTTTATTTCAAGGAAATTAAATTTTAACCATTGATTTTAAATGAATGATTATGATCTATTTAATCTTGACCATTCATGTTTTTACAAAATAAACATAAATTCAATTATAATTACTTAAATGTTCTTAATAGTGCTTAAATGTTCATAAAAATTAGTCAAAATGTAACTTATAGGAGTAAATGATACCGGAGTAATACGCGAAAAACCGAATTGAATTTTATACAATCACAACTGATATAATAAGCAAATAAGTAAGTTTTAGAAAAGTATGTGATGAAATAAGTAACTTAAGAATTCTAAGTTATGTTTGCGATTACTAAAAACATTTAACGTAACTTGGTATACGTGGATTCACAAGCGTACATCTAAAGAAATATGTTTGGGTGATATCACCACATGCTTAAAGATTATAGCCAGACCTTTGAGCTATTAACTCTATATTCCACTTACGGTGTTTGACCTGTTTAAAATAAAACACAACCGAAATCTAGACAATTAAGAAGCAATTAAAATTCCACATTCAAGCATGTTAACTGTGTGAACCTGTGACGATTAAACCATTGATCATATTGTAATGTCGACACTCGTTTATATATAAGACTACATGATAAGATTCATTTTAGTCAAGTAAAGAATAGTATATGTCATAGATAATGAATTGCTCAATTTACGAAGTGCCTGACTCTAACTCGAGCCTGCATTGCCATATTTGCATCGCCCATTTCACATCAAGTTCGCTTTTAGGCACAAGGGAAGCAACCTCACACTGCATTAACAAACCATAAGCAAAAAATAAATCTGCATCCAATGTTCCTAAAATTTATAAAAGAGACCTTACTTACATTGTCAACAACAATAACAGCAACTGTGACAAAAGAAAATCCCGAGCATGCATACCAATAACTTCAGCTAAAGATGGATCAAGACAATGTCCGGCATCCACAAAAATATAATAACCTACAAACGATAAAGGAAATAACATTGGATTTTCCATAGTAAAAGTATAGTAAACCAACACATAAAAGATGTCAAGAGGTTTATGAAATGGAAAATTCACTTTCGACTTGTTTGTCTCATTTCATATTAAACATTAGACAAACACATAAATGATGTAAATTAAAAATAAGATCGACGCCTAGCCCATCTCAATTTAATCGCCTTCTGCGTAATTTTGGTCATTAACTTTCAATTACGATCTTCATTTTCTTGCATCGTATTAAAAATAGTGAGCATATCATTCATATTTTATCAAGCAATAGTTGCATTAAAATCCTCCGTATCAGATTCTTCGTCAAAAGTGTGGAATTGATCCTTTATGATTTAATATTTGTGTTTGATAGATATAGTTAATATTTGAAATATGATGAGACTTCTGTCTAAAAAATAATTGTAGTTGTATGTATATTTATTTTGTGTTTATGATTAGAAAAAGGTATAAGATAAACTTGATTTTGTTTTTTTCTCTTAATTTTCAAAAAAGTTAATATTATCGTTAAAAAATTACTTTAAAGGAAAAAGCTCGGTTGTTGCACAAAATTTTTCTATTTTATCAGTTTTGTTTCACCGGCCCACCACCACCCAGTTCTTCTCCCACTCTCTTCCGTCTTGCTGGCGTCCTTCAACCCAATGAACCCAATGACGACCCACAAGAAGAAATCGTGCCTATGGCGTCGTCCGTCTTGGTGAAGCCACGAGGATGGGGGAGAACGGTTGTCGTAAGCATGGTTCCAAAGCAGTATATAAATAAATACTAAAAATAGTAAATTACATAGATTGTCTTTGTGATTTCTCTAAAATAACATGTTATGTCTTTCATATTTATAAATTACATTACTTTTAAACACGACATCTCGAATGTATGCACCAAACTTATACACCATTTTGGTGTAAATGAGAAATCTTCTCTCACCAAATGTTTGTTCTTCCCCGATGTATACACCAATTTTATATTATCATCTTTTTCTTACAAAACAATTCAAGTTTATACACTAAAACAATGTAAGTTAACTTGTATACTTTATAAGTTTATATACAAATTCTAGGTTTACATTTCTTGAGTAGTTAATAAAGTTTTAGTTACAATCATAAGTATATAATGTTATTTTTTTTTTATCATAAGTATTTAAGATTATATCCATTTTGAAGCTTCTGATGAGATTGTTTTTAAAATATAATTTTCATAAATTGATTATAACTTTTTAAGTTATATATTTGATAAATAAATGGCTTAAAGAAATTTGGTATGGTGAATTGGTGTAAAATGGTGATTTGAATAGTGTTACACAAAAAAATCATATCATTTTGATATCTTGTTTGAAGATGAATTACATCAAATTTTACACTATTTTAGCGTTTTGATGCATACATTTGAGATGATTTAAGGAAATATCAATAAAAGATTCAATAAAAAATAGAAATGATAAATAATGATACAAATGAGGGTAAGTGGATCACTTTAGAAAACCTGAAACCTAAAAAAGAAAATATTACATTGATTTTCAATGGCAACCATTATAAATAAAATAACTTGCAACTAAAGGGGACATTAGATGGATCGTGAACGCATGTCTCCCGTTTACTTTGGAACTTTTCATGAAAACTGAATACCATAGGAAAGCGCAAATTTATCAGATTGAAGCAAATCATAACGTTTAGTCATCTTTTGTTTCAAAATGTGCAACAATATTTGTTTTTTTATACGGATATCGGTAGTTTTAATCGTTAGATCTATGCAAGACAGACAAATTATATTGATGACTTTATTCAAAACGTAACACTGTTCATCCTATATTCGGATGTCCGTTAGTTTTATCGTTAACTCATGTCTTAAATCTACATAAAATTAACGAATAAAACTAACGATATCCAAATAAAAATTGAATATTGTTACACTTTTGAAATAAAGGATGACCAATATAAGTTTCAAAGTTAGAAGATGGATATATTATTTTAGCGAAATCATAAAAACCAATAATGTATAGTTTACTCTACTAGAAATTAGGAGTGAACAAAATAATTGAAAAACCGAATCGAAACTGAAATAACCAAAGCAAAAACAGACGATTCGGTTTTTAATCTATGCATTTTTGTTTTTACTCCAAAATCGAACCTAACCATTTATAATATACTATTTAAGGGTGTGTTTGGCATTGATAGGTGGAACTGGAGCTTATGGTTGGAGCTGAAGCTTATAAATAAAGATGAAAAACATTTTGGTAAAGTATATGGAGTTGGAGCTTATTAGAGTAAAAAGACATAAAAGGCTTTATAAAAATATTTTTGGGAAAAACAATGATTTGTCCATGTTTATAAATCTGCTGTTAAGTCTAGAACTAAGTAATTTAAAGTCTTAGTGAACGTTATTAGTCTAAGTAAACTTTGAGTCTGAGTGACTTGAGACTGAGTATAGTCAGACTCGAATGTTTACTTGCACCAAAATTATAGATAGTTTGTTATGTAGATCTTCTATCTGTATAAAAAGATTTGCATCTATCTCTTTAGTTTCGTGATTATCAAGATCTCTATATTGTGCATAAATAGAGATTTTTGAGGTATTGTATTCGGTGGGTCTTTTGATATCAATCGAATCAACTACGTGTTGTTATCATTTCTTGTGTTCTTATAATTCCGCTATAAAACTATAAACAAGAAACTGATTAAGTATTGTATTTGATATTAACATTTGAATACTTGTTTTGCTCAATTGATTTGATTGATTAAATTAATAAAACTGATTATCACGTTATTGGAATTTTATTGGGATTTAACAAATATATGTTTTAATTAAAATGAAGGGTATTATAAGCTCAAGACTTTTTTATAAGCTACTTCAAGTGACTTATGGTTTTGGAGCTTATGGGGCTTTTACTTTTTATAAGCCTGTTAAACCAAACAAGGCTTATGAAATGACTTATAAAAAAAAATAACCAGCTGAGCTAGCTCAGTTGGCCACCAAGGATAATCTTGGGGAGGTTTCATGATGAGGTCTCAAGTTCGAGTCTCACCATGGACCTTCAGGGGCCCTTAGAAGCAGGAGTGGGGTTTATTCCCTAAGGAGAAGGTTCGAGGCTCGCATACTGCCCAATTGGATGTCACTGTGGACTCGAATCACTAACTACTAACTTTGCCGTTCAAAAAAAAAAAAACTTATAAAAAAAATGATAACCTTAAGCCTCGATAATCCTACAAAAGCCTCCATGCCAAACATACCCAGAATTTGAAGTTTTTATATAACTATTATGATTGTACTTGTTTTTTAGATCAAAATTATTACATGTATGATAAAATAGCATACTTAATGATTCTTAATTTACAAAATGAAAATTACGAGATTTTTCTTGCCTGTGTTTCGCATCGGGACCATATTATTATTTTGATCGTGTTTATGTTCGCATGTGATACGAAAATGAAGTCGAGATTATCATGTATTATCTAAAACTTATGTAAGAAAAAGCTATTGTTCTTACCTTCATTTTATGTGAAATAGTATATATGAAAAGATTTATCTAACTTAATTTATATATAATATAATATAAAAAAACATACATACTATATATTAGCCACTTTAAATAAAATAAAGAGTAAATTACATAGATTGTCCCTAAGGTTTATATGAAATTATGGTTATCGTCCCTAAGTTTAAAAAGTTGCATGGATGGTCCCAAAGTTTAGAGTAATTATGGATTTCGTCCCTAATTTGGATGTCCGTTACTTTTTCCGTTAGCTTCCCCTCACGTGTTAAACACGTGAGGGGTATTTTAGTCATTTTACACTCTTCTCCCCCAAAATCAAATAAACCCTAAAATAAGCTTACACAAACACCCCTTCACACACAGACAACCAGACTTCATCCCTTTCCTATTCTCTCCGGCAACATCACCCCGTCGGCCACCGGTGACAGAAATCGTAAAGATATTATATACGCCATAGTATTATTTTGTATATGTATGGCTATAATGTTGAATTCAAATATCCAAAATTTGAAATAAAAGGAAACAAAAACAATCCCAAGTTTGAATCTGCAATTAGATATTAAAAGCAATAATAAATGTAATTAAACTTGCAAATCGATTTACTTGAAGAAACGCCCGAAATCAAATACTTAAATCTCAACTTAAAAAATCTTTGTCGGAGTTATGGCCGAAAAACCACCAACGACAGAATTGTTGTGTGGTGACGATGAACTCAACTTTTTACGCCGGAGTTATGGCCGAAAAAAACCCGAAATCAAATTTCTTTTTGAAACAGCATCCAAAGCCACTGTTGCAGCCACCGGACTCACCATTGTTGTCTCTCTTGGCCGCCGAAATCGGATTTGACTGTTGTGGTGGTTTTGATGATGGTGGTCGGATGTTATTGTAGTGATACAGACTATGGTGGCCGGAGGATGTTAAATGGTGTTCGGATTTGACTGACCCACTCACCATTTGATGATGGTGGTCGGATGTTATTGTAGTGACACAGATTGTGTGTGTGTGTGTGTGTGTGTGTGAAGGTGTGTTTGTGTAAACTTATTTTAGGGTTTATTTGATTTTGGGGGAGAAGAGTGCGAAAAGACCAAAATACCCCTCACGTGTTTAACACGTGAGGGAACCCTAACGGTGAAATTAACGGACATCCAAATTAGGGACGAAATCCATAATTACTCTAAACTTTGGGACCATCCATGCAACTTTTTAAACTTAGGGACGATAACCATAATTTCATATAAACCTTAGGGACGATCTATGTATAAAAGGACAAATAATATAGAACAATCTTTAATATATAATAAAAAGAGATCTTAAATGCCACATGACGAATTAAGGTCCCTTGGATGAGTTAACCTCTTTGATAACAGCCGTTAGATCAGATTGATGATGTCATCAAAAAATATTTTCATTTTAAACCCATTTACAATACATAATTACATTCTATGTTTCATTCTATCTTTACTAAAATAAAAAACATAACTATAATTTCTTATAGAATCGTTCAATTTAGACTATGATTTAACTTATTATTATTCTAAAATCTCCTAATACAAAATATCAAAACATGTGTATAAACGTAAAAGTGTATATGTTATTATAACTATAAACAACATGTGTATAATCGTAAAACTATATATATATATATATTATTATTATATATATATATACCATTATTTTTTCACAATAAATTAAAATCTACATAAACATAAAATTTACAATTTAATTTTTATTTTTTTCCGCATTATTGCGGGACAATAATCTAGTATATATAAAAAGACATATTTTACCGTAACTTTATGTGAAATAATATATATGAAAAAGATTTATCTAACTTGTTTTATATATAAAATAATATAATATCAAAAAATATACATACTATATATTAGTCACTTTAAATAAAATAGAAGAATATATATAAAAGGACAAATAAAATAGAACAATATATATAAAAAGACATATTTAATCTTATTTTACTATTCACTTTTAACTTTGTTTGAAAATTGATATATCTACCTTATTTATAAAATCATCCTTCAAAATTCTGTAACAAGCTTATTTCTTGCCAGGTGGGCTTTCATTGGCTTCCTCAAGATGACACGTAACAGGCAAAGGATTAAAAATAAAAGAAAAATAGGTTTTAGGTTAAATCACGTGGTTGCTGACTTTTTCTCCTTCCCTGTTACCAGTGCCATACTGCCCACCATCAGTCCACCACTGTTGCCCCTTTTCCTATCTACCAAATCGATTGACCAGATTGTTATTTTTCTAATGGAACCAAACACAACATTTTGTAGTGGTAAGATTTCGCTCAAATACTCAATATCAGAGACTTCTTTTTGTGTCATTATTTTCCTTTCGCTCTCTCATTTTCAATTTTTAGTATTTTGATTTAGAATTCGTATTACAGTTTTGTAAATGATGTTCTTAAAAATTTCCAGTTCTGGTTAAATGTGTTGGTTTTTTTTTTTGTGATGAATATTGTAAATTAGAAGTTGTATCCAGGTGTTCCCGGTGTTATATCTGTTAGGCCAGCGTCGATTCAGATAATAAAGATTATGGAGGTATCTTAATATGTTAACCAAATGCTTCTCACAATTTACTGATTTATCTATAGCTTTTCTACGTTTTTCAGGTCGGGACTCCTCGACAGCGAATCAACCAGCCAATATCAAAACAAAAAACCTTTTTGTAACAGGTATGTTACGGACTTCCAGAGATGTAATTTTGTTGAAGCAGACGAAATATGGTCTGTAACTTTTGGGGAATTATTGGGAGGTTTGTCATTTTATACATCTGAGAAAACTTTACGAGCAGCATTTGAAGGTTTCGTAGAGGTTGTTGAAGGTATATATGCCGTTTATTTTAGGAGATGAAAGTATAGTTATATTCACGTGTATTGTGATCTAATCGCTAAAGCTATGTTTCAGTTAAAATCATAATGGATAAGATCTCCAAAAGATCGAAAGGTTTTGCATTTATCGAGTACACTACTTAGGAAGCTGCAAGTGAAGCTCTCAGAGAAATGAATGGCAAGGTAACGGCCATAAAACCCGAAACCTTCTACCTATACACCTTTTTTCATGACAGTTTAAGTTGATGATTTAAAGGATAGATGAAAAAATGGCTGGTTTGGGCGGGTTGAGTAACTGGTCCGGTAGGGTGGATCCAAAAACACTTTCTGTATTTTTCTTTTCGATTTTATAAACAGTTACGCAATTAATATAATTTTTGTTGTAAAACAATTTAGGAGGTTTTATTCATTTTGATACACTTTGTTTGACCTTCTCAACCTGTTTTCCGTTTTAGTTAATCTTTCAAAATTTACTAATTTACCCATGGCAAATTATAACCCAAATCAACCTTGTTACCAATAAATGGGTCTAAACTTGAAAGTGCGTCCTAAAATTTAAAACAATCAACGACACATACTTGCTAATATGCTCACATCACAGTCGTTTGTACATCGCTCATGCCTTGATAAATGGCGGTCTGTCATGAGTAAAACTGCTTTTTTCCATTGCACCACTTGCAAAGCCCAGTTTCATCTTCGAGTTGTCGAGTTAGAAGAACACTCGTGGCGCAAAATGAAATTTTCACTTTTTGTTGCCAGAGATGTTTTCCGGGTTTTTTTAAATGTTTAAACAGCGATTGGACTGATGGGAGCAGTAGCATGTTTTGTTGTTGAGTTCGGGGGTTGAAAAAATTCATTTGATGACAGTCGATTCCATATATTGTCAAGGCACCCTATTCCATTCTACTATTGTATAGGGGTCCTTGTTTTCTTTTCTTTATTTTACTTGTTTGGGTTTTCTTTGATGATATGGCAATGTTGCCTTAATATCGATTCAAGAGCTGACGTATGGCACAACTGTCGTGGTGGTTTTGACTCTTTTCCGTCTTTAGTAAAGGCATAATCACTGGGAACTTCGAGACTTCACTGCCAAACTTGTTGCCACCATTTGTAAAAGTTTGAACTCTTCAGCCTTATATTTACTATCAGCCGATATTATGTTTTGAA
>CAJVGC010000592.1:33652903-34000507 GCA_910822075.1 Senecio squalidus | reverse complement strand
TTGTAGCTCAACTTCGAGAGGGCACCGCCCAAGGTAATGGTTCGGGTTCTGGAAATCCCGAGCCGACTGTTAATAATGAGGGTCCTGAGCCGATTGTTAATAATGAGGGTCCTGAGCCGATTGTTAATAATGAGGGTGCCGAAGTCGTGATCACTGGATCCGGTAGAGCAGAGGGCTCAGCTCGACGCGCTGGTTGCACCTTGAAGACGTTTATGAGCTGCAAGGCCCCAGAATATAAGGGCAATGAGGGAGCAACTGGAACGCTCCAATGGATGGAGAAGCTAGAGTCCATCTTTGATGCTGTGGGATGTGCAGACGAGGATCAAGTCCGTTTTGCTGCTTTCGTATTTCAAGGTACGACTCTAACATGGTGGAATTCAATCGTGAATGTGCGAGGCCGAGCTGAGATTAACACCATGACGTGGGAGCAACTGAAGGAGTTGATGATTATTGAGTATGTTCCTGAATCTGAGATTCAGAAGTTGGAGGATGAGTTGTGGAACTTGACCATGATTGGGTCCCAACTGGTCCCACACTTGGTCCGACCTGAACTCAAGCGAATAGGTCGCTACACTCACGGATTACCACCAGCAATCCGTAAGAGTGTCCTATCCAACAAACCAAGCACCTTTCAGAGCGCGGTGGAAATTGCCATTACTTTGACTCAGAATGCGGTTCGGGATGGTGAGTTACCCCCGATGATTGTTAAGCAAAACTCCGGAGGGAAACGGAGTGGTGGAAACCGCAATGAGGATTCAAGGAAAAGGTTTAGGAGGAATGACGCTCCACAAGTGGTGAAATCTTATGCTGCTGTGGCATCGGGTACCCAGGGTAAATACCCGCAGTGTGGTCGGTGTGGTCGGTACCATACCAAAGAAGTGGCTTGCTGGGAATGCAGTATCTGCAAGAAGCTGGGTCACACTGACAAGTTCTGTAAGGCCTTTAAGGGAAAGTGTTTTGGATGTGGTTCCCCGGATCATCATAAGGACAGATGTCCTAAGTTAGCTGCAGCTGGTAATGCTCCTCGAGGCAGGGCGTTTGTTGTGGGAGCCAAGGAGGCTCAGCAGGATCCACACGTCGTTACGGGTACTTTTCTTATCTGTGGTCGACCTGCGTTTATTTTATTTGATTCTAGTGCGGATAGAAGTTTTATATCTGATGAGTTTAGGACTATGATTCCCTGTAAGTCTATACCTTTAGTACCTTCCTTTGAGATAGAATTAGCCGATGGCGAGTTCTTGCATGCGACTGAATTACTTTCCGACTGTAGTGTTAGTTTCGACGACCACTCTTTTCCTATCGACTTAATTCCAATTAGGATAGGTAGTTTCGACGTAATTATCGGCATGGATTGGCTAGAAACGCATCGTGCAGAGATAGTATGTTTCGAGAAGATGATTCGCATTCCGTTACCGCATGGAGAGCCGCTACTAGTCCAAGGTAATAAGGCAGGGAAGCGCCTTAAGATCGTCTCGTGTATGAAAGTCTGGGGGTACATTAATCGGGATTGTTCACTCTTTCTTGCACACCTTGTGAAGAAGGATAACACTGAGAAGCTGGAGGAGAAACCAGTAGTGTGTGATTTCCCCGATGTGTTCCCAGAGGACTTACCTGGTTTACCGCCTAGGCGTGAGGTAGAGTTTAGGATCGACTTAGTTCCCGGAGCAGCGCCAGTGGCAAAGGCTCCTTATCGGTTAGCACCTTCGGAGATGTTAGAGCTTTCTAAGCAGATCCAGGAGTTAGTGGATAAAGGCTTCGTAAGGCCGAGTTTCTCTCCGTGGGGCGCACCGATACTTTTTGTTAAGAAGAAGGATGGTTCGATGAGATTGTGTATAGATTATCGAGAACTAAATAAGCTGACAGTAAAGAACCGCTATCCTTTACCCCGTATAGATGACTTGTTTGATCAACTTCAAGGTTCATGTTTCTTTTCTAAGATTGATCTACGGTGCGGTTACCATCAGTTGAGAGTGTTAGAGGAGGACGTTCCGAAGACTGCTTTTCGGACGCGATACGGTCATTACGAGTTTTTAGTTATGCCATTCGGTCTCACGAATGCGCCTGCAACGTTTATGGAAATGATGAACCGTATGTGCCGTCCTTACCTCGATAAGTTTGTGATCGTGTTCATCGATGATATTCTAGTTTATTCTCGTAGCCGTGCGGAGCACGAGGAGCACTTGAGAATAGTGTTGGAGTTGCTCAGGAAGGAGCAGCTTTACGCTAAGTTCTCGAAGTGTGAGTTTTGGTTATCTGAAGTTCAATTTCTTGGCCATGTGGTTAGCAAGGAAGGCATCCACGTTGATCCTGCCAAGATTAAGGCCGTCAGAGATTGGGTTGCTCCTAAGACGCCCACCGATATCCGTTCATTTCTGGGTCTAGCAGGTTATTACCGTCGCTTTATCGAGAATTTTTCGAAGATAGCCTCGCCTATGACGAAGTTGACCCATAAGAACGAGGAGTTTATTTGGGGTGCCGAGCAAGAGGAAGCCTTTCAGTTATTGAAGAAGCGGTTGTGTGATGCTCCTATCTTGAGTCTTCCCGAGGGTACCGAAAATTTTGTTGTATATTGCGATGCTTCGCATAAGGGACTCGGGTGTGTGCTGATGCAGAATGGAAAGGTCATTGCCTATGCCTCTCGTCAGTTAAAGATTCATGAGAAGAACTACACGACCCATGATTTGGAGTTAGGCGCAGTGGTTTTTGCCTTAAAGATTTGGCGCCATTATCTGTACGGTACTAAGTGTACTGTGTTCACTGATCATAAGTCGTTACAGCACATCTTTGATCAAAAGATGTTGAATATGAGGCAACGCCGATGGGTGGAATTGCTCAACGATTATGACTGTGAAATTCGCTATCATCCGGGAAAGGCTAATGTTGTCGCCGATGCGTTAAGTCGCAAGGAATCGGTTAAGCCGGTGAGAGTTCGGGCTATGATGGTTTCTATTCAGTCGAGTTTGAAGACTCGTATTATTCAGGCTCAGCAGGAGGCTCTCACCGAGGATTGTCTGAAGGATGAAGGATTGTTTAGTTTGGCACGTCAGTTGGAGCCGAAAGACGACGGGGTATTGTATTTCTTGGATCGTATTTGGGTTCCCGTCGGTCTCAGGCAGTTGATATTAGACGAAGGTCACAAGTCAAATTACTCCGTTCATCCCGGAGCGGATAAGATGTATCATGACCTGAAAGATTTTTACTGGTGGCCTGGCATGAAGAGGGCGATTGCCGAGTATGTAGGCAAGTGTATGACCTGTTCTAAAGTTAAGGCTCAGAATCAGAAGCCTTCTGGCCTTCTTCAGCAGCCGGAAATCCCGCAGTGGAAGTGGGAAAATATTACGATGGATTTTGTTACGAAGCTTCCTAGGTCTTCGGGAGGTTATGACACTATTTGGGTCATTGTTGATCGACTGACTAAGTCAGCGCATTTTCTGCCTATTCGAGAAGATTATCGAATAGAGAAGTTGTCTAGGTTACATATTGATGAGATCGTGGCCAGGCATGGAATTCCTGTATCCGTTATTTCTGATCACGACGCGCGTTTTACTTTGAGGTTCTGGCAGACGCTACAGCGAGCCTTAGGCACGAGATTAGATATGAGCACGGCTTATCACCCTCAGACCGATGGACAGAGTGAGCGCACGATTCAGACGTTGGAAGATATGCTACACGCATGTGTTTTAGATTTTGGCGGGAGTTAGGATAGACATTTACCGTTGGTCGAGTTTTCGTACAACAATAGTTACCACTCCAGTATTAATTGCGCGCCTTTTGAAGCTCTTTACGGTCGTAAGTGTAGGTCTCCACTCTGTTGGGCTGAGATTGGTGATAGTCAGATTACGGGTCCCGAGTTGATCCAGGACACGACTGATAAGATCTTTAGGATCAAGGATCGTCTGGTAGCCTCGAGAGATCGCCAGAAGAAGTACGCGGATTTGCGTCGGAAACCTTTGGAATTCAAGGTCGGCGATTTGGTGTTATTAAAGGTTTCTCCTTGGAAGGGTGTGTTTCGTTTTGAGAAGCGCAGCAAGTTAAGTCCACGTTTTACGGGTCTGTTTAAGATTTTGTCTCGTGTTGGACCAGTGGCTTACCGTCTTGAGTTTCCACCTGAGTTGAGCGGTGTGCACACCGTATTTCATATATCGCATCTCAAGAAGTGTCTTGCTGACGAGTCGTTGATTGTCCCTTTAGAGAAACTAAGTTTGGATGATTCGCTTCACGTAATAGAGGAGCCGGTGGAAATCGTTGACCGAGAGGTCAAGCGTTTGCGCGGAGTCGGATTCCTATTGTTAAGGTCCGGTGGAACTCTAAGCTTGGAGCTGAGTTTACGTGGGAACGGGGGGATGAAATGCAGCGGAAATTTCCCCATCTATTTTCTACTAGCGATGATCATTAGTAATTTCGAGGACGAAATTCTTTTAACTGGGGGAGGCTGTGACGTCCCGCCTATTTGAGGTACTTGAGTTACCGTCATTATTTATATTTTATTCGCAATTGATTTCGACCCTTGTATTTCGTTTTGTTTTGCTCACGATTTACTGTTAATGAGTATCGGGTTTTCTGTATTTGCTGATTCGTCCCTGAGACGTAATAATATTATTTTATCTAAGTGCCAATTAGTTAGTATCCTCATAATTATAAGTAAGAAGGTTTATGCCAAATTTGTCGGTTATCGGATCCTTTATCCTCGAGATATCGTGCTTTTGCTCTTGTGTACTCTTTTACCGAAATCGTGCGAATCTCGAAATCAAAAGTGAAAATATAATATTAAATGAACTTAATGTAAAGTAAATCAAAGTATGAACTTTCCTAAGTTCAACGCAAAAAGAATCGGGAGTTTTCGACGAACGAAACTCCTCCACGGTCGAAAACAAGTCTGCCGAGCCAGCCGACCAGCCAGCAGCTGGCAGGGCTTCAGCCGACGGCTGAGCCTCTCCAGCCGGCGGCTGGATGAGTCTGGACAGGTCTTGGTGACTCATTTTTGCATGAAAATTGATTGGAGACACTTGGCAAAACCCGATTTGACCCCACATCTCCAGAAATTGCAGTCCCAATGTGATATTGTCACTTTTCTTGTCATTTTCCTTCATTTCTCACAATCAAAAAACACACACACCTTTGGTTTCTCTCAAAACTCTCTCCCTTGTTCTTCATTTCCTCCATTTGAAGTTGTGATTTCCAGCAAATATTCACCATTTAAACACCATAAACATCACAATAATCAACTATGTTCATCAAAGGGAGCAAGGGGTGGTGATTTTCCGGGTTGTTCTTGAAGTTCTTCATCATTTTCGGGTCTAGATCTTCATCAAAATCTCCATCAAGTTCAAGATATATCATCACACACTCTATTCTTGCGGTATAATAACTTTTACTCACTGATTTTATTTACATCTTATCATTTTATTACATGCATGTATCATCAAAGATCAAAGAAAGGTTTTTATAAAACTTTCCATTGAGATTTATCTAAAACCATAAATTTTATAAACTTTTACCCTAGATCTTGATATAAAAAGATGTTATTTGAAGAAATAAATGGATATTATTAAGGGTTTTTAAGTTGCATGTCGAAATCTACCGAAAATACTCTTGAAAATGCTTAAAATCGACAAAAATAACGAAAATCCGAAGCTGACTGTGGGCTTCCAGCCGGCGGCTGGATCAATCTGTTAACATAAATTCTTCGTTTTCCTAATTATCGGTGGTTGTCTTGTGTTTTGGAGGCAGATATTCTCATCACTACACCACTGAAGTTGTCATTCCAGATTCTTGTCAAATCAAGCGGGTGTTAGCGGTATAACTTGTTACTCTTGTGAATCTTGTGATTTCAATATATTCATATTCGGTTTTAGCCTTGAAAACGGTTAGGATAAATTATTAGACCAACACTCGTTGTATTTCTTCGGATCGGACTGAGATTGGACAAATAAATTTAAATTATGAATTAACCAAAGTATTGTATTAAACTTATTATTGTATTATGTATTAAGAATAATGGGTTAAAATGAAATTGTTGTTAAGCGGGAAAGTGATTGGAATTTGGACGAATATTTTATGACGCGGAAGCGCTGCCGAAATTTCATATCACGACTTTTTGCGACATTAAAACACTTATATAAATAAATTGTATACAAAAGTAACATATTTTACAATAACATTGTCTTTGGACTCAAAGACACCAACGCAATCACAAATGTCATAATATTACTTAAAACGGACATTTTTAAACCTCTTTGCGATACTTTAAACTTCGCCTCAATTTGATCATCGTTTTAAGTCATCAACATATGTTTTGCGGCAAACTTTATAAATGGTTTTGAAAGACATTTTACTCTAAACATTTTGGTATGAAAACACTTCAAATTAATCAAAGTGTCAAATTGGACCTTTAAATTGATTTTGACTTTAATAAGTCAACTTAATTGACGTTTGACTTTCATAAGTCAACATAATTGACCTTCGACTTCTATAAGTCAACATCTTAATCTTGGTCATTATAATGAACATTGGTATTAATATTCCTTTCGACTTGGAGTTATCACTCGTTTCCAACGGTCACTGTTGACGTGGAAGATCGATATCTTGCCGATCGGCCCTTTTCTGGCGCGGAACATCGTCTTCTTAATCCATCATTCTAATTCGAATTATTAATCGTTGGAATAATCATATTAATTTAAATCTCAACCGACAAGGCTAAACCGAACTATACTTATAGAGGTACTGAGACTATATTATTTACTGTTTTAGGGCACTTAGACGGTGGAATTGTGGTCCCGTGATTGTATTTACCCGAGATTTGCTGAAGCTGTTTAGTGAGTTATTCGTAGCCCTTGTCTTAAATATTTTGGGCTGTAAAGCGTATTTTAAATTGTCTGCTCGTATGCGGAATGTTGTTGATTATCTTGTTTGCCTAGTGGATTAGGTCTGCCTTAGATTGAGAGCCATTAGCCCTTGTTGGGGCCCCCTGATACACTTGTTAAGCTTTGAGCCCAACGGTTTTACATATATATAGATCTATATGGGTTATAGACCTAACCCTCACTGCTCGGTAGAATGTTTCTAGGAGCGGATGTTATGGCCGGTTAAATTAATTGTTACCTTTGGTTGGCGACCTCAGGATTTGGGGTTGTACGGTCAGGTTCAGTGTATGATTAGTCTAAGCAAAGTTCCTATCACTATTGGTTGTTGAAAACAAGATATATCACTTGAAATTAACGTTGTTTTAATGAAACTTGTCGATGGGTCACTTTTACTTTAAAATTGCGAATAATTCACCAACATGTTGTTGATGTCGTTTTAACGCTTTGCAGGAAATTGAGGATTTCCGTTGATCATGCCATAGTTTATTTTCGGATCGCTTGCTTTTGGGAAATTTGAATTTGAATTGTTTATTGTAATTTCCATGATGATCCGTTTGTTTATTTCTTTTGGAATTGTATTTGTGCTTGGCGTCTTATCGCCTTTGAAATTATGATGTATTTGTAACATTTGGCATGATCTATTTAATTTGATGTTTTGTTTATCGGTTATAATGTTGTAATCTTGACTCTTGATATTATAACTGGAACATTCCGTGTTTCCGCTATTAGCGGGGTGTGACAGAAACTACGCCCAAACCACATCCGGCTCGAGCCCCGTAACCACTTCTAAGTTCCAGATAGTAGAAATATTCTTCCATTCTAACCGGTTTGCAATCCCAAGCGACATGAGCTTCAATCGGACCGTGGTAAAGATAACCTTATACAAGACATCGATACTACACGTTCATTTCTTAAACAATCTATTATTCCTCTTTTTCCAGATAAAATAAACTGAAGCTGCAAAAACAAGACGGTCAACACGCCCCCAAGCATTACCTTTCTGGACTCGCTGCTTTAAAAACATAATAACATCTGACCATTTATTCATATGAAGCGGAATCCTCGAGGCAGCACAAGCTAACAGCCAAACCTGATTCGCATAAGAACATTCAAAAAATAAATGATCATGCGAATCTGGCTGTAGATTGCAAAAAACTCAACTGACAGATTTGATCATATCCGATTTCTCCCAATCTTTGATACGATCCTGCGTCTTCAATTTTTGTAAAACGAGTAACCACACAACGAAAGAATGGCGCGGAATACTCTGAGAAAACCACACAACTTCCTTCCAATCCACACGATCAGCACGGTCACGAATTGCATCCCACGCACTCGCAGCAGGAAACAACACCTCATAACCATCATTATCAACCCAACCGATCGAATCCATGCACTCGCTCAAAGTTGGCACTGGAACCTGATTTAACACCGCGTATTTTTGCAACCAATACACAAGCCAAGACCAACCATTACCATTTAAAAGATCAACAAGTTTACTTTTTAACGTCCAACCCGCATTCATAATGTCCCAATTCGAAATAAAGTTATTTAAAGGACCAGCAACACTCCAATTATCAAACCAGGCAGAAATCATGCTACCATCACCAATCTTACTGATGACATGCATTCGAATAGCATCACGTAACCCCAAGATCTTTTCCCAATTATAACTTGCATTCGCCTTTACTTGGAACTCCCAAAAACTGCGACCCTCGAGATAATGCGTATGCACCCATAATATATATATATATATATATATATATATATATATATATATATATATATATATATATATATATATATATAAGGGGGTTCAAAAGGTATCCATAATTCTCTAGAGATCCAGGGATCCCCTTTTTAACCATAAGATCACCTAAAATTTGTGGCTGAGATTAAAAGTTGGCTTTAAATGAATTATAAGTAAAATACACGGAGGGGCAGTTTAGTCTTTTAACCTTTTTCTTTTTTTTATACTCACGCGCCTCACTTCTCTTTGCTCTGGATCCCTAAAATCGCTCTCTCACTAAAACCGATCTAAACGTAGTCATTTTTTAACCGAATTTTTTCGATTGAAAACCGAATCAAACTCTAATTCGTCAATTATTCGTAGTTTTGAGATCACAACACTTGTTTTTGTCGAAAAAATCGTTCAGAAAGAGGTAATTTTTCGACATGAAATGGTTTTGATTTTATTTTAGTTTTTATTCTTCTTTTTATGTTTAATTTTTGTTTTATTTTGTTATTTTATATTTTATTTGTAACATTTTTTAATTTTTGTTGTTTTACATGTTTTTTGTGTAGGTTTAAAGCTGTTCATATCATCATATTCTTCCGTTTTGGCATGTCGTCTATAGGTATTTTTTTGATTTCTTTTTCAACTGTTTTAATAGGGTTTTTTTAAGTTATTTATTGTGTTTTTATATTTTTGGTTTTTTTTTGTGGTTTAACTATAGAATTATAAAGAGTTCTTAATGTAAAAACTATAGAATCACAGGTGATTACTAAACATTTGGTGACATTTTACATCAACATACTAAGGCACATTATTAATAAAATCACAGGTGATTACTAAACATTTGGTGATATAGAATCACAGGTGATACGGGTTTTATCAAAGTGGAATTAACTTATTTTATTTTTTTTCTTATAATATGTTAGACCAAACATCTTATAATAGATCACTATTGAATGTTTTGACCTCTTCAAGTTTATGTCCTGGACAATATTTGAATGATGTCTAGTTTACCATGGTTGTTCATTGACATAGCATACACCTAAAGAGATCAAACATTCAAAGTTTATGTCCTGGACAATATTTGAATGATGTCTAGTTTACATGGACACCGGTTACTAGATGGAGTGGTGACCGGTAACTTTCAGTAGTGTAAAAGGCACTAAATTATAAACAGTTTTTAATGTAAAAACTATAGAATCACAGGTGATTACTAAACATTTTGTGACATTTTACATCAACATACTAAGGCACTAAATAATAAACAGTTCTTAATGTAAAAACTATAGAATCACAGGTGATTACTTACTTTCCCATGTCTGGTTATTGATCGTGTTTTCATTGTCATTATATATTGTGTTTTTATATTTTTGGTTTTTTTTATGGTTTATTCAGTTACATGTGATTTTGCTTGTTCTTTTGTAGGTCGTACTCATAGAAGTGAACGGATATTCAAACAATCTGGGTTTAGTAAATATAAAAACACACCCAGTACTCCTATTGTTATTGAAGATGTTGTTAATGGTAATGTATCCTGTTTTTGTGTATATCTTTTTTATATGATGTTTTTGTTTCATTTTTCATGAATCTGTATATGTAGTTACATGTAGATCAACTCTTTTTGTGTATGTTTAATGTTGCTATTATTTTGTACTTTTTGTGTATTGATCATCATGTTATTTGATCATCATATAGATACGTGTTTATTATTATTACAGGTTTCGTTAAGAAACAATGATCAATTACATGTGATTGTAACTAGGTTCGTTTCATTTACTTAGATATTATACTTATAAATGACCTAATAAACCTGTTTCACATTCATCACAAAAAATCACATGTGATTTTTAATGTAAAAACATTTGGTGACATTTTACATCAACATACTAAGGCACTAAATAATAAAAAGTTCTTAATGTAAAAACTATAGAATCACAAGTGATTACTTACTCAAATAAAAAGGATTGTGTTCGCCATATATCTTTTTTCCTTTGTTAAGTAAACAATAAATAAATTCATATCAAATGAGACACAAAAGTTTAAATATGAATTTGCACAAAGAAACAACAGAAACCTTCAAATTCCAGAATACGAATTTTACATTTCCTCTTTATCTTTCTCAGATCAGAGGTTTATAATTCAGTGTCAAAAGATAAGCCAAACAAACACAAGCAAACATAAGACATAAGACAAACAAACAAACATATTGGCTTCCGACGAGACAAACTTTTCATCTTAGACGTCGTATTCTTCCACATTGAACACAAGGTAACCAATATCGAGAACCACTAGGAGTCTTTATGTTGTTGCTAACATTTGAATATGTTGTTGGAGTGCTGTAGTGTGAACCTGTAAAATCACAGGTAATTTTTACATCAACATACTAAGGCACATTATTAATAAAATCACAGGTGATTACTAAACATTTGGTGAAATTTTACATCAAGGTACTAAGTCACTAAATTATACACATTTCTTAATGTAAAAACTATAGAATCACAGGTGATTACTAAACATTTGGTGACATTTTACATCAACATACTAAGGCACATTATTAATTAAATCACACGTGATTACTAAACATTTGGTGACATTTTACATCAAGGTACTAAGACACTAAATTATAAACATTTCTTAATGTAAAAACTATAGAATCACAGGTGATTACTAAACATTTTGTGACATTTTACACCAACATACTAAGGCACATTATTAATAAAATCACAGATGATTACTAAACACGTTGTGACATTTTACATCAAGGTACTAACGCACTAAATTATAAACAGTTCTTAATTTAAAAACTATAGAATCACAGGTGATTACTAAACATTTGGTGACATTTTACATAAACATACTAAGGCACATTATTAATAAAATCACAAGTGATTACTAAATATTTTGTGACATTTTACATCAAAGTACTAAGGCACTAAATTATAAACATTTCTTAATGTAAAAACTATAGAATCACATGTGATTACTAAACATTTTGTGACATTTTACATCAAGGTACTAAGGCAAAAATTATAAACATTTCTTAATGTAAAAACTATAGAATCACAGGTGATTACTAAACATTTTGTGACATTTTACATCAACATACTAAGGCACATCATTAAAAAAATCACAGGTGATTACTAAACATTTTGTGACATTTTACATCAAGGTACTAAGGCACTAAATTATAAACAGTTTTTAATGTAAAAACTATAGAATCACAGGTGATTACTAAACATTTTGTGACATTTTACATCAACATACTAAGGCACTAAATTAATAAAATCACAGGTGATTACTAAACATTTTGTGACAATTTACATCAAGGTACTAAGGCACTAAATTATAAACATTTCTTAATGTAAAAACTATAGAATCACAGGTGATTACTAAACATTTTGGTGACATTTTACATCAACATACTAAGGCACATTATTAATACAATCACATGTGATTACTAAACATTTTGTGACATTTTACATCAAGGTACTAAGGCACTAAATTATAAATAGTTCTTAATTTAAAAACTATAGAATCACAGGTGATTACTAATTGGTGACATTTTACATCAACATACTAAGGCACATTATTAATAAAATCACAGGTGATTACTAAACATTTTGTGACATTTTACATCAAGGTACTAAAGCACTAAATTATAAAAAGTTCTTAATGTAAAAACTATAGAATCACATGTGATTACTAAACATTTTGTGACATTTTACATCAACATATTAAGGCACTAAATTAATAAAATCACAGGTGATTACTAAACATTTTGTGACAATTTACATCAAGGTACTAAGGCACTAAATTATAAACAGTTATTAATGTAAAAACTATAGAATCACAGGTGATTACTAAACATTTTGGTGACATTTTATATCAACATACTAAGGCACATTATTAATACAATCACAAGTTATTACTAAACATTTGGTGACATTTTAAATCAAGGTACTAAGACACTAAATTACAGTTTTTAATGTAAAAACTATAGAATCACATGTAATTACTAAACATTTTGTGACATTTTACATCAAATACTAAGGCACTTAATAATAAACAGTTCTTAATGTAAAAACTATAGAATAACAAGTGATTACTTACTTTCCAATGTCTGGTTATTAATCGTGTTTTCATTGTCATAATTTTCCAAATTAGTGTTCGTTGTTGAATCCCCTCTTTCTTCAATAGTTTCTTCTGAAATTAGCGTCATCATCTGCAATTAAAAAAAAAAATCGGATCTAAGAATCGATTTTTAAAATATCTTTCAATCGATTGTTAATATTTGTGTCAAATCTTCAATCGATTGTTAAAATTCGGATCTAAGAATCGATTGTTGCTGAGCGAAAAACTAATTTGATTTTGTAAATAATGAGCTGTTTTTTTTGTGTTTGCGTATTTGCAGCTAATCGGAGGCGCGTGAGGTTTTTAATTAATTTTTCAATATTGACAAAAATGCCCCTCTGTAGTTTTGACCCCTAAGTGAATTTGTGTGGCTGAAAAGTGGATCCCTAGATCTTTAGAGAATTCAGGATCTCATTTAAACCTCACCATATATATATATATATATATATATATATATATATATATATATGTATATATATATATATATATATATATATATATATATATATATATATATATATTTCAATATGGTATGATATAAGTTTTGAAACGTAACGAATGGTTTAATTATTGAAACAGTTTTATGAACCGCTTATCACTTTTTTCTTACGTCATTCCGCTGTGATATTTTAAGAAAAATATAAAAAGTTTTTGTAAAAGGTAATTTTTGAAGACCAAAATTAAAGACATTTTTTGACATTACCCTTTACTAAAACATTTCTTGTGTTCATCGTTACATTCCCTTCGTCAATTTATATTTATACATAAATCATTTTTGTCAAACAAGTAAAAGCTAAAGCAAAAGTAAACATAAAATATCAACACTAGATTTCAAAAGTAAAACAAGGTAATAAAAGAAAAACAAGAAAAGAAAAACCTTTGTTCTGTTCATAAGTTAATTGTTTTATTTTTAAACTTTCATTATATTAAAATAAAGAGATAGTTTATTAAACTTCCTGTAACATTTCTCTATATGCTTTGAAAGGTAGCAATTGCTTATACCCTTGTACAATAATTCACTTTGTAAATTACTAATAGAATGATCAATATGATCACAAATGACCATTTTGATACCTCCATACAAGGTTGAAAAACTCGTTAGTCGAGACAAATCGATCGGGGTATTTTAAAGACTAGTATGCGAAGTCGGGGACTAGTCGGATGTTGACTTTTGTTAACTTTTATATATTTAAAATTAAAAATTATATGTATGAATTAGATTAAAATCATAAAAAAATATAAATTTTAACATAATTGTCACTTCTTTCGAAAAGTTAAATCAAATTAAACACACCACCAAATTGAATGATTATTTAGTCGATTGATGAAGTAAAAAAAGCGACGAACAAAAGAAATTCCACTAACGACTAAAGGAAAACCTAATTTTTGTCTAATTTTGATTTTGACCTAGTTCTGATACGATTTGACCCGTTAACCCGACTTTTTGACCAGTTGACTTTCGTTGACCGACTTTTTAGACCGTCTCAGGCTAAGTCGGGTCGGGCCACCTCCAAATCATACTAGTCGGACGCCCAGGCGGCCTGGTCGGACGACTTTTGCAGCACTACCTTCATATCACCCACGTCCAACTGTTATGAGCCTGCATAGTTTTAGAAATCAAATTCCACAAAAAGGAGTCAAGATCGCAAATGTAAACAACGAGTTTTTATTATGTTTGTGTCGACGAAACTTGAACACTTATTTTAGGAGGGATGGAGTATAGTTTTTTAACTTTGGAAGGGCCAAAGGTTCACTTAAACATATAATTTAACATATAATATAATATTTAATATATGAAATTTATTAAAGATTTAATATACATTATCTCTATACATATAAAGCCATCAAGTTAATTTACATAAATAATTTTAGAAAGAAAAAAATTATATACCTTATACAATTGATTTTACAAAAAGTAAAAAAAGAAAAGAACGTGTCTATTTCATTTCATAACGTAAAAGAAAACTAAAATCTAAAACTAACAATTAATCGAAATGCAGACAAAAACTACTTTATTTTATAATATAACACTAAAAAGAGAGGTTAAATATAGTATTAACAGTTAATTGAAATTAAGACGTGTTTACTTTATTTTATAACTAGATTATTGTCCCGCGATAGCGCGGAAAAAAATAAAAATTGAATTATAAACTTTATGTTTATGTAGATTTTAGGTTATTATAAAAAGACAATGTTATACGTATAATAACATATATATACCTTTACGTTTATACACATGTTGTTTATAGTTATAATAACATAAACACTTTTACGTTTATACACATGTTTAAATATTTTTTATTAGGAGATTTTAAATAAAAATAATGTAAATCCTAGTTCAAATTGAGAGAAATTTTTTTAAGTAAATTGGAATTTTGTTTTTATTTAAGTAGAGATTGGAATTAAAGAGATAATGTAATTATGTTTTGTAAAAGGGTGTAAAATGAAAATAGTGTTTGATGACATCATCAATTTGATCTAACGGTTGAAATCAAATAAGTTAACGGTTGAAATCAAATAAGTTAACCCATCTAAGGGTCCTTACTTCGTCATGTGACATTTAAGGCAACACCCGATTCATAAATAGGGTCGGGTTTCGGATAGAATAGTTCCAGTTTGTCGGGTTTCGGGTTTGACCCGATTGACCCGAAAATTACCGTCGAACTATATTTTAATCCAAAGGCATATGATATATATAAGCTAGAAGTCTGAAAGAGTTTCATACATGAAGCCCGAAAATTACCGTCGAACTATATTTTAATCCAAAGGCATATGATATATATAAGCTAGAAGTCTGAAAGAGTTTCATACATGAAGCGATGTGGGACAAAGTAGGAAAAACTAAAGGTATATGATATATATAGGCTAGAAGTATGAAAAAGTTTCATACCTGAAGCGATGTGGGACAACTAAAATGAAAATAGTGTTTGATGACATCATCAATTTGATCTAACGGTTGAAATCAAATAAGTTAACCCATCTAAGGGTCCTTACTTCGTCATGTGGCATTTAAGGCTTCTCTTTTATTATATATTAAAGATGTAAAACAAAAATAAAATCTAAAATCTTAAAAAAGATAAAACGTAAATCGTAATTACTTTATTGATAGTGTTATTAAAAAAAAAGATAAAATCTAAACTTAGAAAAAGTGTATAATTTTAAAAAGATAATAATTAATCGAAATACAGACGTAATTACATGTTTTAACAAAAAAGTTCAAAAAGGCAAAGGACTTGTTTGCAAGCATCAGAACCGGACTCGATCCGTGGTTTGAGCGTTTGATAAGTTCATGAAAAGCTCAGACAACGGACTGAGTCCGTGATTTTACCTTGTTTTCTCAGTCTGCGATTTTTCTAAATGGACCGAGTCCGAGGCAAATCACGAACTCGGTCCGTGGTCCGAGCTTTTCATGAACTTATCAAACGTTCGGACCATGGACCGAGTCCAAATCCATAGTCCGTAGTCCAAGTCTTTGATGCTTGCAAACATGCCAAAATACGTAGGCAACTGAATGAATATCACACAAATCAATAAGATCATGTCCTGCTAGTACAGTAAGGGTTACAAAATTAGTTCGTTAAAGAAAAAGACATATCGGTTAGCATGTGAAATAAATGAAGAGTTTAACCACCATCAATTAAATATAAAAATAGAGATAATGTATGTGTATGTATAATGTATATATATGTATATGTATTAATAAACATTTAATTTTCACAACGCTCTTCTCACCTTACTCCTACCCTCCCCCTTTCTATATAATCAATATAATCAAACTAAGTAACTCACAAAATGGTTCACCCGATTGCAGAAGCGAACGAAACCAGCCCATTCGGTTCGCTCACACCGGACCAATTCTACGCGCATCATTCGGTTACTCACTCAACAGACTACTTCACAAACCCCAGAGGTCTCAAACTCTTCACACAATCATGGACACCCCTTCCACCAACGAAAATCCTCGGTGTCATCTGCGTGGTTCACGGCTACACTGGCGAGTCCAGCTGGTTTGTTCAGCTGACTTCTGTTCATCTTGCCAAAGCCGGATTCCTTGTCTGCGCTATTGATCATCAAGGTCATGGATTCTCTGACGGTCTTCCGCTTCACATTCCTGATATTACTCCTGTTGTTGATGATTGTATTTCCTTTTTTAATTCGTTTCGTGACATGCACGCGCCGTCGTTTCCTTCTTTTCTCTACTCCGAGAGTCTTGGAGGAGCGATCGCGTTGCTTATCACGCTCCGTCGTACAGGGAAACTGTACGACGGACTCATACTCAACGGGGCCATGTGTGGGATCAGTGATAAGTACAAGCCGCCGTGGCCGTTGGAGCATTTTTTATCTGTAGTCGCGAAGGTGATACCTACGTGGCGCGTGGTGCCTACCCGTGGATCGATTCCGGAAGTTTCGTTTAAAGTGGAGTGGAAGCGTAAGTTAGCGTTGGCAAGTCCAAGGAGATCTGTAGGTAGGCCACGCGCGTCAACCGCGCTTGAGCTTCTACGGATATGTAGAGAGTTGCAAGGTAAGATGACGGAAGTTGACGTGCCGTTTCTGATCATTCACGGCGGTGAAGATATCGTTTGTGATCCGGCGTGCGTCGAGGATTTGTATCGACGCGCTGCTAGTAAGGATAAGACGATGAAGATATACCCGGGGATGTGGCATCAGTTGATTGGTGAAGCGGATGATGACGTGGAGAGGGTATTTTCGGATGTTATTGATTGGCTCAAGACTCGAGCTAACGGAGGAGGAGGAGGTGGAGGAGGAGAAGATGTTTAAAATGGCCGAGGTCTTAAAAATTGTGTAATGATGATTAAGGAATTGTAATAATTTATTATTGATAAAAACGAGTCAGAATGATTGAAAACTCATATTCATATTCAACCCAATACCTATCGGATATCTATATAGTTTTATCTGTCAATTTTTCGGATTTTTTCGCGAGTATTGGAAATACCCATGTACATTCATGCTAGACAAAATATCGAGTTAGGAATAAAAAAATTCTCAACGAATTTCTAAAACCCAACAAAATACCTAATTCATTTTCGACATTTTAAAAATTTTAAACTATTATTTTAAAGGATATAATTTAAGGTATGGAAAATCAATTAAAGTATATAATATAAAAAGTTATTAGTTTTATGTATTTTTTATAAATAAAAGAAGAAAAAAAAGACTTAATATTTGGATGGGTACGGATACGGATAATCTGACGGGTATTTGATAAAACCCAAATCCATACCCGAACCCGCAAAAAATATTTTTGTGCCCATACCCGCCTCCAAACCCGCCAACCCGTCCCAAACCCGACCCAATTGTCTCGGTTTTCGATTTTCCCCATCGGTTTCGGATGGTTTTGTCATCCCTAATTGGTTTCGATGGTGTAAACAAACCGGGATTCAATTTATTGACACACATAGCCAGATTGGATACTGATGGGTTATGGTTCTCCAAAGCTAATCTCAGATTCTTTGGAGAAATGATTCGGCTAGGAGTTGCCTAAACATTGCAAACTTAATTATTAATCCGATTAAAGCGGATTTAATAGTTTTTAGTTGTTTGAAAACATATCTATATGTGCATTTATGAAGACATTGTAAACCATGTGGCATGTTTGTAAAGTTAGTTACTAGGTATTTAGTAAGGGTTCATGGCTACATGTGCTTTCTACATCACACTACTCAAGTAGTGGTTGTAAAAGCAGAAACGAACGATACAATACAATTTATCCGTATGTTTGGTACAAAGTTTTTAGGAGTGAAAACGGTTTTGTTAATTGAAAAATAAAAGTTTTGTTGAGATGATAAACTAATTAACTCTTTCAAAAACTAATAAAACATCAACATAACTGGTCCTAGAGATCTTATTTCCATTCAAAGAAATACGATTACCGCGAATTAAGAAGTCATTCTAAGACCTTAGATCAACAATAATTCTGAGGGCTAGATGCCCTACACGGCTACACTATCATGATTTCGACTTGCACAACCGATGCTTTCCTCCCTAGAAGTGGTCAGCTGCCACTCCCTACTCCCTAGTCATTAAGTTGCATTTACAACATAGAACACAAGTTCCAAACAAACTCCACAAGGAAAAGATTAGCGATCCCAACTTTATACAACAAAACACGTATATCACATATACTCAAACATTGAAGAAAATGTTCACGGCAATTTTCATATAGACAACAGAGGAACGTGTCTTTTTCCCAAACTAAAGTTAACTACTCCGAATATAAAATGTACAACTAGAAAACGGCTTGCACCAGTTAAAATAAAACTTAACTCTAGTTACCATGAAGCAGTCTAGCCAAACTTGAAGCCGAAAAAAACCAATCTGCAAATACCATGGTAAGTACTCGAGTTAAAACAACAAAAAAGCAGAAGAATGAGAAAGAAAACTACCTAATGTTCGTTCTAGCGATTTGGTGAAAAAAGGTACTGTTAAACGAGCAACCCTAGGTAGTGTAGGGTAGGTAAGAGTTCCGAGTATGAACCAATTTAGACTTAAGAGAGCCACTGCATCAGAAGCCGGTTTGTTCTTGATGGTCGAGAAGAACTGTACAACACTTTTTAACGACATACCAACCACCATAAAAAGAGCCATCACTAATGGCATACAAGGGTCTTGTGCTTCATATATGATCATTCCAACCAACACCGACAATATTGCACTAAACACGCTTTGTGAAAGTGCAACTTCTCTCTGTTTCCCAAGAACAATTTGAGGCCCGAGGGTCGCACCATCATTTTTGAGATAATCTTTTTGCATCAAAATGTCAGTTGCCTTGCAACGATTGGATTTCCGTAGTGAAATTTCATCTTTAGCGTCGGATATTTTACTATTTTTAAGGTTTTGGTCGTAAACATATCTTGCATCATCTTGAGTATCACTATCCCATTGTGATTTTCCATGAAGTTCCTTTAATCGAAAGTTTTCGTCTTTAAGATCTTGCAACTGTAACAAAAGAGATTATTCATCACATCAAATAACACATCAACAAAAAATTAAAATTAAAATAAAAAGGTGAGGGGTCTAAGGTTCGATTCCCACCAGTTGCATTCCTGCTACATTTATCGGCTTAAAATGAGTCATCAAAAAAAAAAAAAGTACCTTTGTTTCCAAATTTTTTATCTTACAAATTGCTTCATCGTGTTCCTCTTCAAGTTCACCTAGTATCATTTCCATCACTTCGTGCTCTATAATAGCCTTTCGTATATGTTCTTGAAGTTCTTTCTTATCCCACGCAAGAGAATCCAATCTATCTTGTAAGTCACTAAGCTGTGCTAGCAGCTGTACGCAAAGTACACATTTTTCTCACAAAACATAACTGCTAAACAGTCCAATCTATTTTATGTTATTAGAGATACTTACTAACCTGTTTTTCTCTGCGTAATGCAGCAATCGCTCTTACGGGTAGAGTTACTAAAGAAAGAGTCCAAAGCACGATTCTCCAAAACATGTTTACATTGAAGTAGATAAAATAACTTAGAATCTCAAGCCACGAGTTTATAACTATAGACGTTGCTCTCACGCCAGCCATACAAGTAAGTTTTAAAAGTGAGAATGGCTTTATTACCATTGTACCCACCATTTCAGTAATCATATTATAAAACTATTTTAATGATCGACGGTCGGCTATTTACATGTTTTCCAATAGCTTTGGAGTCTCATTCTTCTGCATCCACATAAGACAAGATGTATATGTATAAGAAAATTAGCTCTAAAATCACTGCATTAACGTTAACATCTAATCAGTACAATAGACCAACTAACCATAAACGGGTCATAATCGAATATATCTAATGATATTACTGGAAAAGTGCTTAGAACCCCGTTTAGTAAAATAAGAGTTACATTTAACATAAGTTATAACTTATCATATTATTAGGCAAAGCACAAGAAAACAAGGAATTTATATTTATAACTGTAAATACGAATGCGCCAAGATAAATTCAACCCTAGGCCCTGGCTATACTTAGGCCAGGAACGGGGTGTTTGTTTAAGCTAAAGCTTATTTTCAATAAGCATTTTACATTCTTATGGCTTATTATGACTTATGACAAATAAGCTCATAAACTCTTGTTTGGTGTTTGTATTAGCTTATTATAATTAGTTGATAAGCTAAGTGTCAACTCCTATAAAGGCCCATGAGTCAAATAAAAGCAGCTTATCAAAACCCTCGATAACAGCTCAAAACCCTAACCTCATAAGCTTATCCAAACACTAAGACGAGATTAATCTAAATAACCCTACAAGGCCATAAGCCTACAAAGTAAACTTGAAACAAACACCCCTAAGAAAAAGTCCGGTATGTCATGTGATAAGAGCCTTCCACCAACATTAGGCATGGCAAAACTGAGTCAAACTGTTAAAAAAAAAGCGGGCCAGTTTAGGCGCTTTTTCTTTACCTTGTGAGTCGCTTAGGCTACGTAAGCAAGACCCGGTTACCCAACCCGACCTGACCCGTTACCCAATCACAACATCTAACTTACCTGTTCGGAATTCCATTGGAGTCATAACTCATAAGTGGGTGAAAAAACCATTCGGGTCGCACACTTTAACCCACATATTATTACCTCTCACACTAGCCTATTCGGTTTAAATCCACATTCAAAAGATACAACAACACACAACACAGTTCAACATTCAACAAGTTAGACAAATTATGCCGAAATAATGACACATCTTTCTCACAGCAAAGGGCAATAACTCAATAACAATCTTAAAAAACACAAACAAAGTATTTAAAGTCACAAAATTTAATTTTTAAGCTACTAGTTATATTTATGTACTTGACTAAGAACTAAGAACTAAGAACTAATCACCTGACAAATACATATTACGAAAATAATAATGTGATTCACGAAAAGTTTTAGCGCCTTTCTATTATTTTGCATGAATTGTCGTGGCGTCATATATTCAAATCGTGTTGTATTTTCTTGTGACATGTATTCATGTCAAAATAAGACAGGTTTGAATTTTGTCACATTCCCGCACCATGTATTTGAATGTCTCGCTACAAAAGATACGGGAGTGAAAACTTTAAAACTTTTCATAAATTTAGTGATTATTTTGGAAATATCAACCTGTCATGTACCTATTTTCATGATTTTCTCAAGATAGTTCAGACCCTGCACAACTGCAGACATGACACGCTAAAGAAGAAAACAAAAACATGTAGCAGTTTTCAGCTAGACAAAACATCAAACAGGTTATGTGCATACCAAGAAAATATGTTTATAAAGCTGAAAAGAAAGTAGCTTGTTACGTGGTGAGTCGATGATATATGGAAAGAGGTCAAAGGCTTTGTAGACGGTCGAGAAAAAAGAAAGAGAAAGAGATGTTTTGTGCAGAGCAGTAGAGGTGGACACAAGGATTCGGGCATGAGTGACACGTTAACAGTGACACAGAATACATACAGATCCTATATCTATATCTACACACGTGTATATAATATTTAATCAAAGTATATGGAACCCTAGGTTGCGTTTAGTTATAGAAAACGTTTTCTAAATTTTCATTTTTAGTTTTCAACAAAATGAAAAAGGTTTTCTTCTCCGGAAAACCTCTAAAAAGTTTGAAAACGTGTTTAGTTGTCAAATGAAAAACACAAGGATTTTTCCATTTTAGAAATAGAAGATAATTGGAAAACTATAAAAATAAGTTTTCTAAGTGTAGTTATAAATTAGAAAACTGAGTTTTCTGTTTTCATGAAAAATAATTGTGAAAAAATCACATTTGAACACTTTTTCTGTTTTCTGTGTTTTCCTTGAAAAGTTTTCTAAAAAATACTTATAGTTTTCTTCAACTAAACACACCCTTAGTTGTTCGTAATATTGTTCAAACTGTAACTATTATTAATATTAATATTATTATGTTTTTACCACTAAAACTTATTGTTACGTGAGTGGAAGTTTAGGACGAGCTAGCAATATCATGATACGAATCATATAAACATTTTACGTTACATGATAAAATACATAGCAAGAATAAGTTTCAACAATTGGGAACACTATTACAGCTAAAGAATGTTACACGAGTTCACCCTAGACTCTTCACGAGCCGCGACATTATGCGAACCAGGAGCTTGATCCCTCGGTTGAAACGGCCAAACGGTTGATAACCGTCTCCACCTAAAACAACGCCCACGCCGCCCCCCTCGTCCATCAATGGACGAATCCATACTATCATCAGAAGAATCGCTTGTCCCGTCCGTGGTAATAGTTGGCACAGGCAATTCGTTCCTACAAACCGGACATGAGTTATGAAGTCTTAACCATGGGACAATACAATTCGAATGAAAAATATGGTTACACGGCAACTCTTTTGCTTCTCCACCAACTTTAAATTCATCCATACAAACCGCACAAGATTGCGAGTCATTGAGTATATGAGTTTGAGTAATTTTAACATTTGGTAATGCGTTGATAGCGGAATCTGGAGCTGGTAGTGGACCAGGTCGGTCGTTTTGTGTCAACTCTTCAATCAACTCGTTTAACTCCGATCCATCAAAATAGTTTCTAGGATCAACCCCTCGTGGCACCAGACCTTCCGGTTCAGTATCAGTTTCAGTACGGTTTGGGACCCTAGGAAGGTCATTTGGTGTAATAATAATCCAAGAACGTGATCTGGGACGGGCTAGAATCCCGGTCTCGGGACCCCAACCATCCATGTCATCTAACTGCGGATTTCTACCCACCCTACGTCTCCATGGGGGTCGGATTCCAACATCTGTAAACCTTTCACGAGGTCTATTACTATTATTTTGTGGGACATGAGGGTCAAGCATGAGCGATAGTGCTTCTAGTAAACGGGCTTCAGGAGATGGGTCGAATTCAGTGAATTCGACCACTAGCCTTGGCCTGACTATATCTATTTCATAAATAAACTGGCCGAAACACCTAGGACACATGACTTGTGGGGTGTCAGATGCAATCCTTATGGTTCGATGACATTGGTAACACCAGTAGAGTTGGAAGGTTCTGCCACCAATGTCGATGTTACGGTTTTGGGAATCAGTAGAATGGTCATCTGGTAGCATGATCAAATGTACGACCGTTCTATGCTTTGTAAATCATGTTATATGTATATGTATATACGTAAATTTTGAAGAAGTTTGGAATATGCATGATGTCTTCTTCATGTTACTTGTTGAGAAAGTAAAAGATGGTGTGTGAGATACAACCATCATATATATCTTTTAACTCTTTCTTAGTTTAAACGTACATTTGGATTGGGTAAAGTATCGTATTCCTTACTTGATGACTATATAGTTTCAATCAAAATATTTCATCATAATAATTTGGATTTAGAGAAAAGCTTAGGATAATAAAACCAAGAGGTATAGATTATACAACTTTTTTCATCTTTATTATCCGAATATAAATTAATATTGTACGTACTAGCTAGTTGAAAAATGTAACATTGGTTTGATGACGAATTTAAAATTAGATAAACTCCGACAAAATGAGAGAGATCTAAGATTTGATTTCCGAAAGATGTTTTCTTAATAAAAACATTTAGCGGCTTAAAATGAACCATTTACTACTAAAAATAACATAAAATTGAAAGTCAACGAAAATAAAATTTTCCCATTGAATCTTTTTCTCCTTTTCTCAAGTTTTATTAGGGAAAGAAAAATGCGAAAGGAAAAAAAAAGAAAAACAATGTTAAAATTTGAAACTGAACCAAAAATTACAAAAGTTTGAAAAATCGAATTGATTAAGAACCAAAACCAAATTGTTTCAAAATTTACTCAAAATGATATTTCGACTTTGGGTTTGGTTTGAGTCAAAAACTGACAAAAACTGTTCCACATAGTTCCAACTTCAAGTTTTTCATTATATATAGTTAATGTTTCTTTCTTAGTTAATTTTTATAGAACAAAATGTTCAATATAACATAAACATAACTCTTTCTACAATATAACAAAAATGTAAGTGGGAACAAGTGAAAATAAAATTTCTTATTGAACTTTCTTCTCAAGTATTTTTAGAGAAGAAAAACAAACATGAGGATATGAAAAAGGCAGTGATAAAAGTTTCATATCGGTTTTGTTTACCGTTATCTTTTTATAATTTTGATTGAGCACTACTACAGAAAAGGGTCAAAAAGACCGGTTACGAGGGTCATAGAGACCGGTTATTGAAGAGATCTTATTGCTACAGGTCTCAGTTATAGAGATCGGTTCAAAAACCGGTCTCTATAATGCATTATAAAGACCTCTTATTAAGATACAAACTGGTCCCTTTGTTTACTTATAAAGACCGGTTGTTATAATATAAAAAATCAAAATCTATTTCTTCCAAAAGATACAAGCTACACTGTAAATTTTGCAACTGAAATGAACATATAATAAAAAGCCAAATTTAAAATTTCACAAGTGAAAGAAAAATCATACGCTCATTATGTTCATGCAATTAACATTTATCTGTTCTTCCAAAAGATACAAGCTACTTTGTCTTTTCGAATCTAAACATGAACAAGAAGTTACTTATAGTCTGAAAACTAATCAAAAGTGGCCGAGTATGGAGTTTCCGTCTTAAGTTTCTTGTAGACAAGGGGCTTGATTCGCAACAAGAATTCCTTTCCTAAAACATTATCAAAGTAAAAAAAAAACTAATATTAATAATAATCATATAACAACCTATCACAACAAGTTTGCCGAGTTAGTATCATTATCATCATAAAGTAACTGGTACAAAATTACCCATATCTGTAATTAACGGTTGATAATAATTTTAGAGTGTCATAAATGTGAAAGCTTATGAGTGTCAAGAAACTAACCATGGCAACGTGGTCCGAAATATGGCTGACCCTGATATCCTTTATTTAATATGCATTAGCAACCTGGAACATTAGTGTTAAAAAGACATTAACGAACGCAGTCCTAACTTGAGTAAATATCGTTTTAACTTAGTTCGGTTTGTGCAGTTAATACAAGGGACTGAAAGTGCCAAGTAATGAAAGATTGGTGCAGTTTTATCAGATGGAAGAGGGTCGGTAGTTAAAATGTTACTACGTATGAGAGAGTAGTTATCATCCAGGCCCATCAAAAATTGCATCAATTTAATCAAGTTATTATGATCACATAACAGTTTAGCACCATCACAAGTATAGACAGGAAGTTTAACTAACGAGTCAAATTGTTTCCACAAGGAATTAAGTTTATGATAATAGCCAGAAACAGAGCTACCACTTTCAGTTAAACTATTAATCTTATGATGCAGATTAAATGTGATAGACCCATCTACTTTATCATATGTTTCTTTTAATTCATTCTAAACAACATACGCAGAAGTAGAAAAAACTTGACCCAAATACAGTTCCTCAGAAATAGAACTAAGAATCCAAGTAAGTACTACAGAATTACATCTATCATATTGTCTACTTAACACAGCATCAGACTCATCCTTTTTTAAGCTACCATCAATAAATCCAGTTTTATTTTTAGTTTGTAATGCAAGTAACATAGCACAACTTCATACATTATAATTTTCAGTTCCTTTTAGTTTAAATGTGATCAAGGAAGTAGTGTTAGTATCACTAGCATGCAGAAATAAAGGATCACTAAAGTCTAAGTTGTTAACCTGGGTCATTTTACCCTCACCACTAGCAGAACTTATTTAAGCAGACAAAGACACTCAAAATAAAACAAGAAGCGGTCACAAACACAGACAGGATAATGAAAGCAGTAACAAAAAAATCACTACAAACAATAACAACTACCACAAGTAAAACAGAAAGTAAAAAAAAAAACAACAAACAACCTAAAAATCACAAAGTGTATTGCTCCCTATACTGTTCGATTCAGTGGTCTACTAAGTAGAGGCTCAACAGTGTGATTTCTCTTCTACCAATCAAACGTTAGAACAAGATAAAGAAAAACAGTAACAACCAACAAAAAACAATAGATCACAACCAACCAACAAACACCAGGTACAAACCTCTGACACCACAAGCAACCACAAACAACCAACCAAAAACAGTAAATAATGAAGAGTAAAGGGAAGAAGACTTACAGTGGGAGCGAGGAGCACCAGCAGCAATATTACAACAATTAAAAAAAGAAATAAAAGAATAATACAGGCCAACAAATTAAAACATAATAAACAAAAAATAAACGACATAGATAAAAGAAGCAGCGGAAGAAAGATCGTCACCCACACCGACAAGCTCACACCGATTCTGGAACAGCCAAGAATCACGGGAACCAGCTACACCCCAGATCTAGCCTGAACAGACTTGATCAAGATCACGAACAGAAAACCACTGAAACCCTAGATCCACCGATCTAATCCGAAAATAACCACAGATCCGCTAGATCCACCGATATAAACCACAAACAAACACAGATCCACTAGATCCACCGATCTCAACCACACAAAATTACCGGATCCAACGAACAGCCTCAAGATCCAACGAATATGTACCGAAAACCAAACACAAACCCTAGATCCAAACGAACATCCTCAAGATCCAACGAATATGTACCGAAAAACCAAACACAAACCCTAGATCTAAACGAACAGCCACTAGATCTAACGATTTCAGACAACTACCTCGATACCGTGATCTCAATCAAGATATTCAGAGCACCTCGGTGCTCTGATACCATGTACAAAAGTATAATCGAATAACAAATCACCAATATAACCACTGAATATACTCGTATAATACAAACTGAAATAACACAATCGGAACAAGACCAATACTTCACTGATAATAATCAGTAATCAAACAATATAACGAATATCTAAAATTATAGTTACAATATGTAACTTAATTGGTTTCAATACTAAAACTCTAAATCGGGTGTACAAAGAGAGACAGTTTATGATGACTGCACAAGAATGAATTTAGGTAACCCTAACCCTAAATTATAAGAGTATATTTATAGACAAAATGTTACACTTCTGGTCCTCCATATATTCCTCAACACATCACTTGTAACCTTCAAGTTCATTAGCTTCAACTTCAATAGAAAAACTGCACCAATTTTTCATTACTTGACACTTTCAGTCCCTTGTATTAACTGCACAAAACGAACTAAGTTAAGACGATATTTACTCAAGTTAGGACTGCGTTCGTTAATGTCTTTTTAACATCCTCCCTCAGTCCTAACTTTAAAGGGATTATATAGTCCGAACTTGTTACACAAATAGTTGTGTTGAGAAGGAGGAAGTCCCTTTGTAAATACGTCGGCAAGTTGCTCATTTGACTCGATTTTAATTAACTTCATCACCCCTGAACACACTTTTTCACGTACAATATGCAAATCTTTCTCAAAATGCTTAGTCCGCTCATGGAATACTGGATTATTCGCAATCATCATTGCGGCTTTGTTATCGCAGTAGAAATCAACAGGGGTTAAGTCACTTATTTTCATATCATATAACAAGTTTATCAACCACAAGGTTTCACAAGTAGCAGCAGCCATGGCTCGGTATTCTGCTTCTGCAGAAGACCTGGAGACCGTTGGCTGCTTCTTACTTTTCCACGACACAATAGAATTTCCAATGTAAACACAAAAAGCAGTAACATAACGTCTAGAAATTTGACATTTACCCCAGTCAGAATCAACGTACGCAGATAATTTAACACTATTAGACCTATATAATTGAATTCCTTGACCATGAGCAGTTTTAAGGTATCTTAGTACTCTTAGTGCTAAATTAAAATGTTGTTGTGTAGGAGCATGCATAAACTGAGACAGATTTTGCACAGCAAAACTAATGTCTGGTCTGGTAAGTGTTAAGTATATTAATTTCCCAACAAGCTTTTGATACACAACAGATGGGTCTATTGTGTCGTGGAAAATGTCAAATGAGCAACTTGTGATGGTGCTAAACTGTTTTGTGCAGAGTAAATCTGATTACTCACTGTATGTGTTAACTAAAGATGACATTCATGTTATGTTGCTAGTCTATGTTAATGATATTATTATAACTGGTAACTCTAATGAGGAAATTGATGCTGTAAAAGAGTTTCTTAATTCTAAGTTTATGATTAAGGATCTTGGTGCTTTAAAATACTTTCTTGGAACTGAATTACTTGAAACTGATTTGGGTGTCTGTTTAACTCAAAGAAAGTACTGTCTAGAATTACTAGATGGATTTGGGTTGTTAGGTTGCAAACCTGCTTCTACCCCTTTAGATGCAAATGTTTCTGTTTTGTTTAACAAAATGGGTAGTAAATCTTTTGATTTGTTGACCAACATTTCTGTGTATCAAAAGCTTGTTAGGAAATTAATATACTCAACACTTACCAGACCAGACATTAGTTTTGCTGTGCAAAATCTGTCTCAGTTTATGCATGCTCCTACACATCAGCATTTTTAGCACTAAGAGTACTTAGATACCTTAAAACTGCTCCTGGTCAAGGAATTCAGTTATATAGGTCTAATAGTGTTAAATTATCTGTGTACGTTGATTCTGACTGGGGTAAATGTCAAATTTCTAGACGTTCTGTTACTGCTTTTTGTGTTTTCATTGGAAATTCTATTGTGTCGTGGAAAAGTAAGAAGCAAACAACGGTCTCCACGTCTTCTGCAAAAGCAGAATACCCAGTCATGGCTGCTGCTACTTGTGAAACCTTGTGGTTGATAAACTTGTTATATGATATGAAAATAAGTGACTTAACCCCATTTGATTTCTACTGCGATAACAAAGCCGCAATGATGATTGCGAATAATCCAGTATTCCATGAGCGGACTAAGCATTTTGAGAAAGATTTGCATATTGTACGTGAAAAAGTGTGTTCTGGGGTGCTGAAGTTAATTAAAATCGAGTCAAATGAGCAACTTGCCGACGTATTTACAAAGGGACTTCCTCCTTCTCAACACAACTATATGTATAACAAGTTGGGACTATATAATCTCTTTAAAGTTAGGACTGAGGGAGGATGTTAAAAAGACATTAACGAATGCAATCCTAACTTGAGTAAATATCGTCTTAACTTAGTTCGTTTTGTGCAGTTAATACAAGGGACTGAAAGTGTCAAGTAATTAATGATTGGTGCAGTTTTTCTATTGAAGTTGAAGCTAATGAACTTGAAGGTTACAAGTGCTGTTTGAGGAATATATGGAGGACCAGAAGTGTGACATTTTGTCTATAAATATACTCTTATAATTTAGGGTTAGGGTTACCTAAATTCATTCTTGTGCAGTCATCATAAACTGTCTCTCTTTGTACACCCGATTTAGAGTTTTAGTATTGAAACCAATTAAGTTACATATTGTAACTATAATTGTAGATATTCGTTATATTGTTTGATTACTGATTATTATCAGTGAAGTATTGGTCTTGTTCTGATTGTGTTATTTCAGTTTGTATTATACGAGTATATTCAGTGGTTATATTGGTGATTTGTTATTCGATTATACTTTTGTACAATTAGTAATCAAATTAATACACCTACTATTTACTTGACAGCAATATCAACCACTTAAAAAAATAATAAATGTTTCACCTTTTGGATATTTGCTTCCAAAGTGAGCTGCAAGTGACTACATTATCAGAGTTGCTCTTAGTCGCTGTAGAAACCTCATTAGATTAACTGCAACCTCATCTGCAACTTAAAACATTGGAATTCGAATCAGTGCTTTGACTATTTACTTGACAATAATATCAGCAATTGATAGAATAATAAATGTTGCACCTTTTGGATATTTGCTTCCTAGGTGAGCTCAATTGACTACATTATCTGAGTTGCTCTAAGTAACTGTAGAAACATCTATAAAGGTTGTAGAAAGAAATCAGTGAAAACCTTTAAAAAAATGGAAACTTAGTTACCCCTGGAATCAATTCATGTACATAGGCATAAAAGTCAGATTCATTACATAATTAAATTACATAGCAAGACTAGAGACCTACACCAATTACAAGATTATATAGAACTTCATCAATTCTAACTATACTCAACAATATTTGCAATTAACTAAAACTACCTAAACACAAGTAGTCTCTTAACAGACTAGACAAAAATTTCAAGAGTCTTGAACTATTCATCCATTTGTTTAGGGCCCGAAAAGAAAAACAAGATATTAAGTTTCACACCACTCATGACAATTATTTACAAATCCATCTAAATCTAGTAAATACATGTTCAAAATCAAACTAACCCCAAATTAAACAATAAAATAACAGTAATATCAAATTGAAGTAAATACACAAAATTAACACTAGATACATAGAATAATTACCATATTGCGAGTTACGGTGGTGGCAATAGTGGTTACTGCGGCCAAAAACGATGACAGGGGTAGATATGATATGATGGTCGTGGGTGGTAGCAGGGACCGGTGGCGTCGGAGAAGAGGGAGGGAAATAACCCGCTTTTTTTTTCAATCCAAAAAGACGTGTTTCTTTGTAAACAACCGGTTTATATAAGTTTAATCCATAGAGACCGGTTACTTACATAAAAAACGGTTTTTTTTATGTATTATGTGGGCCAACAAAGTGGTGTTTTAATATGAAGACATGTTGTATTTAGAAACTGGTCTCTATCGAAGGTCTGCTTATTATTTTTTGTAGTAGTGATGGTTGTTGCATTGTACCTTTTCAATTTTTTGGGTGTGTGAACGGGATTATGGGGGTTTACGGAGGTTTAAGCTGATAATCAGTTTCTATAAGCCTCTTTTGGTTTAACGGGATTATTAATAATATAAGTTCGATAAATCCCAAAACCATAAGTGTAGCTTATGAAAATGACTTGAGCGTATGATTAGACAAAATGACATATATATCTTTCATTTTAATTGAAACAATTATATTTATATATCCTTTTATGTTTTTTTACACCTATAATCTCAAGCTATATCTAGTTTACCAAACATGTTTTTTTATTTTTATATATAAGCTCCGGCCCCAACTATAAGTTATAACTTAAGCTCCAGCCCAAGTTTAATCTTAAGCTCCAGCTCTAGCTACCTACGCCAAACACACCCTGTATATTCTAACGAGTCTATAATTGGAATTTTGCATCTACAAAATCCAATCTAGTAAATACAAACCACACCAAAGGGCTCGGAGAATGACAATATAAATCAACCAATAACATAAAGATTGTTGGTTCTAACCCTCATTAAAAACGAAAGTAAAACATATTGTGTAATATGATTTAGTAAATATCTATCGTAAAAAATAAACATAAACAACGAAACAAAACACCTTTGTCTTACTTTGTCACTACACGAAATTTCTTTCCGACTTCGCTCCTGATTTTTGATAGAATATGTAATTTCGACCTTTTTTTTGTTCTTTGTACATGTGTCCACTTTCGCTTAGATTCATTGTACATATAAATCCTTGTTCGACAATGATTAGTATGGCTCAAGATATTTTTAAAATTTTAACAAAAAATCATCACCAACTTGACACAACCACTCTTAAATTGACACCTACGTATTTGTCTTCACTTCCCTACTACTACTACACACTTGATTGATTTTCCATAATGCTATTCATTTTTGTCTCCCAATCCTCAAAGCTCTGATTACACAACAACCTTAAAAGATCATGAAACCTGTTAGATTGCTAACCACCAATCCAACTAGACCAATCTTTTTTACCACACCTAAATTCTCTTCAAATGTTAGTTGGGTCTGCGGGCGTGTCCGGCCACCGGGTGTTAGATTTACAGTAGCATGTATGGCCACTAGCTCTACACATGATACCCGAGTGGCGACTTCGTCGGAGAAGATCGTTGACGTTCGTTCTTCCGGTGTTTATCATGACTCCCCTGCTCAGGGGACGTCACAGTTTTGGGAGGCAATTATAGAGAAGGTCCTTTTTGTAATTTACTAATTTATTTATGCTTGTTAGAAATTTTTTAAATTGTGTTTTGAAGATAATATTTTGGTGTATAGGTGATTTATAATTGCAGGTTCTTGACTCTTTTAGCAGTTATGGGATCTTTGATTGGATCCTTTTTATGTTTTATGAAGGTATTCATTTCACCTTATTTTTGGTTTTGCTATTATATTTAAAGGCGATGGATAAACTTTCGGTTTATAAGTTTTAAGCACCTATTGTGTAGGGATGTGTATGATTCGGTCGAAATCGATTAAACCGGTTAAATTGAACCAATTTCAATGGTTTGGTTGGGTTAACAATCTATCTTTGATCCGCCGGTTTGAATCAAACCAATATATTGGTTTGGTTTGGGGTTTAAACATTTGAACCGATCATTTAAACTAAACCGAACCATTTATGTTTATTATATATATATATATATATATATATATATATATATATATATATATATAATTTGTTAATTTTATATGTATATAAATGTCTATATATGTATTTCTATTCTAATTATTTCAAGGTATATTTTTAATGTACAAATAAGTATACAAAGTATATAAAAAAAATTAGATATAGGTTTTATGTACGTAGGTTTTCTTTTTCCTCTAAAATTACATTACCTAAACGACGTTAAAATGTTCTCTAAAACATAATAATTGACATTATTTTACTTTACTAATTATGAAAACAAAACCTATATTTAAACCCAAACCGTTAAACCGGTTGAACCAAACCGATTTTAATTGGTTTGGGTGATTTGGTTTTAAAGCAAATTGTGGCCTGTTTGGTTTCAAAAAGTTCCAAACCGAGATTACCGGTTTGGCCATAAATGTATGTTTAAACCGGCTCAACCGAGCTATGCACATCCCTACTATTGTGGATTGTTTTCTTATTTGTAACGAATCTATTTATTATAAATGATATGTCAGTTATGATTCGTTATAAACATGATAATTGTTATGTTAATTAAATGCATATTATTTATATATGGTAAGTGTAACCATCACGCGATGAATAACTAAACCCCATTTTTTGTTGTTGTAAGTGTTTTTAGTGTTATTCTGCTGTCAAATTATCCGATTTAATGCTAATGATTGATTACTTGTTATTTATGGTATTCTAGGGTTGTACATATGTTGTGACATCATATCAAGAATACTTTGTGAACCATGGGAGAGGGATCTTTATGTTGGTGGAGGCGATCGGTATTACTTCATCCTTTTCTTGCGTTTGGTTTGTAAGAATGAATAATAATAGTAATGGTAATGGATATATGTTTGAATTAAAATGAAAGATAAAATAAATTATTTAAAAGCTATTTTTAAAATTAAAAATTAAGAAAGAGAAAGTAAAAGATGGATGTGTGTGAAAGAGAAAGAGAGAAAATATAAGTTGAGTGTGTGTGAGAGAGTGGGTTTTATAAAACCCAAGTCATGTTTTTGCTAAACCCTCATTTCATGCGTTTTTACAAACCCATTACACCATAACAAACATCATCAAATCCTTTGATACTCATTATTCCATTCTCATACCTTTATAACAAACACAACCAACATGAGTTATGGTTAAAGTTGTTAGACATTTAGCATAATGGGACATGTAAAATTGGAAATGAGTAAAGATTTGCGAAGTGTACACTTTTTTTAGGACATTGTTATTCATGAAACAAATTGGTTGAGTCAAGGGGGAGTGTGCTTCCGTACGGTGTTCTAGGGTACCACCTCGAAAGCATCAATCGTCTAATTTGCTAAGTGTAGTAAAAAGGGTTAATGTTTGACTTTGATTTGCAAGTGATCATGTTTTGATTGCGAATTGTTCGTTCAGTTTGTACATGTTTTAGCTTGTGAAGGGTGAATTGTGTCATTTGTGTTCAGCGACCTGCCCAAACCCCTAAGCATTCAGAGGTTCTGGACAGTTGCAAGTGTCGATAACTTTCAAAATTTTGGGAAATCTTCATCTATAAGATAAACAAACATGACAACTTAAAGGTTTTTTGGTTCTTGTTTTTATTATCCCAAGCACGAACATACTCTCTTTCTTATCCCAGAGTTTAATTTGTTTTACCAAGTGAGTATAGCGTCAAATTTATTTGTTTTGGAAATTTCTTTCTATATGACAATACACGATCAAGAGAGATATTTGGTTATTGATTCCTTACCCGGTTCACACCCAATTTCTAGTAAAAGTTGGCCTTCAATTGCTCAAATTCTCAATGATTAAGTGCTAACTGATGAATTATGGTTGTTTATGAGTTATGACACTTAGCTGGTGTTTTTTTTTCTTATTGGGTTACAAAAACCCAAATAAGCAGTTTGAATGGTCATAAGTATATAGCTTACTGAGTTCTGCTTATTACACACATAAGCACTTTTAAGTCTTAAACAAACAAAACCAAACACCAAAGATCATAACTTCCTGAATATTGCCCACATTCATAAATTATGAGGAAATTCAAGACTCGATGCTTTTCCTATGCTAATATTTTAGGTTACTAATGTTACTTCCTCTGTTCCACATTTATATGACTTATGATACTTCTAGAAATGCCCTTACTATTGAGTAGATGAATAACTATAAATTAAATGTCACAATTTTTTTTATTGGAATACAAGGTGTGGCCTAAGCAGTCGTCCGCCTGTTATATTATGGTCACTCATAATATAAACGCAAGATTAATAAACATCTAATTAATCTTTTGAGATGGTATAATTGTGGTTATTTTTTACCAGATGTGTATCTTTTGGGAACGGTCATGTTGGTTTTCGGCATGGGTCTTTATGAGCTTTTTATCAGCAATCTGGATATCGTTCAGTCAACAACAGAAGAATCGACTAGTCACAAATCTAATCTCTTCGGTTTATTTGTTCTTAAGGTCAGTATATGTTATAGTATTAACAGACTAATGTCTTTCAGATCTGCCTAAAACTGTTAACTGATTTTGTACTTATTGAAATCTTTCAGGAAAGGCCAAAATGGTTGGAAATAAAATCCGTCAACGAGCTCAAAACCAAACTAGGCCATGTCATAGTGATGCTGCTGCTCATCGGGTTATTTGAAAAAAGTAAGAAGGCAGCGATTTTAACCCCAACAGATTTACTATGTTTCTCAGGATGCGTGCTACTATCTTCTTGTTGCTTGTATCTACTATCAAAGCTTCACTAGATAAATCTTCACCTCGGTGCACTATGACTCAACGGCTTCAATAAGTTGGTGCAAATAGTTTGTTGCTTAATGCAAATACGCTTATGAAAAATGCTAAAATGACGTTTTCCTCATGTAAAAATGATGTATAGTAAATCTTGAGAGTAATATATAAAATGTAACAAATAATGTATTGATTATGCACTTTCCCTAGACATTAAGTTCCTGATTTTCCATAACTTATTTCTCAAACCCTTGATGCAAGGAAGAGTCTCGTGGTTATGCTTTACGTTGTACAAGCTGTAAAATACAAATTTTATAGTATGCGATAAAAAGCTTCAAATTCCAAAATTAAACATGTATACTCCTTACACATGATAGAGATATTATGGTCATTTTGACTTTACTTGTTTTCAACATGAAGGCAAATTAATATAGTTAAAGAACACAATTAAGGAAAACGAATTTGAGGCGATCAACATTAGAGAAATCTGAATACCTTCAATGTGTATGTTGATGTTAAAATAAGTATCAATCCACCATAATATATACATTTTGACAATGATTTACACTGCACGTTTAATAAACACCTTTATTTACATCACGAATGAGATGCCTTCATGTTTCAAGTAAAATCGTGACACGGAGTGTTTTCATAAAGTATTTCTTTTAGTTGTTTAAGGTTCATAACAAGTTTTACGAATATATGCATTCGTATTTTGCATAGTAATCTTAACAAAATAGTTATTGTGATGACGACCCATATCTTTTAACAGTCATAGGGTGACTTATAGTCTTTTCCGACTAGTAAACTCATCATCTTGGACTCTTGGTAAGTTTTGCATTCGCGGTATATCCCAAAGTATCTTTCATGGATACCGTTCATTTTTTAAATGAAAAAAGAGGCACTTACCGCTTATTGGTGACCTACACATATTAAAAATGCAAAGCAAAATATTATTCTAACAGGATGTCTAATCAAATGCCTACTGGTTCACCTTCATAGTATCTTAGAATCTGAGTGTGTGGCTGAGGGTATAATTCCTTATTTGGAGTTGGTCCATAGATTAATGTCATTTTTCCCCAAAAATGGAAAAAGTTTCCCATGATTCCTAGGTGCCTTTTCTTTCAAATTTATAATACCATGTTGTTTAACTTTTATCTATATTTTTTAATTTATCTTTCCCTTTTTATTGGGAAAAAAGTATCTTTTAGTATTTCAAAAGCTTTCGACATAATTATATAATTCAAGGATATAAAATATTTTAACTTTTTAGGTTACAACATAAAAGGTTGTACTATGAAAATGGCGAGGGGAGTAAGGGGTTGGCTAATTGTTGGTGAAGGAAGGTGATATGAACGGGCTGATCGGGAAGAGACGCTACGAGAAAATTTCAATTTGGTAACACAACTGAAATTTATACGAAAGTGCCATGTGTGTCACTAAAGTAAACAATGTCTTGAACACAAATATACAAAAATGTGAGTAAAGATAGTTGTCGGTAAATACATTAGTACATGAACATGGAAAAAGTGTGAGAATAGGCTTTTGAATTTCTTGTGATCATGATACGAGTTTTGCTTCAAACGGTCACTACAAGTAAAAGTTAATAACTACTGTATTAAACATGTCGGAACAACTTGGATTTATTTGTCACTACATATTATTGTTTTTCTTGTGACGGGAAGATTTTTTTTTCTTTCCCGACTTGGATCTATGTGTTACTAGATATTATTTTTCATGTAGCGGAGGTTTTTATTTTTAGTTAGGATATGTTTAGCATAAATGGGTTATAAGTTGTACTTACAACCTTATAGTGTGCCCGAAAGCCGAAGCTTTTAGTACTTTCTTACATAACTTGGTGTCCTTCGTCATATGTTGCATTCCCCGCTTACCTTTTCAGATGTGTTCGTTCATATATTAACATATAACAAAAGTCTTGACTGCCTTTACGCTTTCAAATGTTCGTCTTTGTCTTTAGACATTACTGAGATTAATAAAGTTTGTGATTCTCTGGAGACTCTGGGTACCTTTTACTGTTACAATTATAATATTTAAGCACCAATGGTCTTTTATTTACTTCTAATACAAAATTAATGAACCCATGATGCATAAACAAAATAACATAGTACTAAATTGGAGAAATAATTAAGTATTTATAAACAATGATTATGACATATAAAGATAAAATAAGTAGATATCAATTAAAGTAAAGGAAGTTAAATATATTTTATGTCACACAAAATGCTTTTATTCAAGTGACTGTTTTGTGCGACTTAGTATCGAAAACACTAAATCTTTGTTTATATTACCAACAGAATATATACTCCATAATCATGGAATAAATAAATAAAACAATATTGTAAGTCACTTTTTAGTGCATATAAGAGAATTAGCCATGTACATATCTCTAAGTTCATGTTGTAAACTCGATTCCTTTCAATAGTTTTACATTGATATCCATCATGACAATTCTAAGTCTTTTTGTACTCTTTTTACTTGTACCATGCAATATACGTTTAATAGAAGCATCAAGATATCAAAAGATACTTCCTCCAGCCATGTCCAACGAGACGCCACCATTGCCTAAGCCTCCATTTATACCCGGGCCTCAGTTCAATCGTTATAAGAAGTATGAGACACGAGCTTTCAGACCAACATGTCCTGGACATAGCCCCGGTGTTGGACATGAAAACCCACCAGGGTCATGCTAGCTAACCCTAATCTCATGTAGGGTTATGGCCCAATGTTTAACGATCACAAGTGTGTGATTCAGTCGAGTTCCAAGATATATTTGTGTTATAGGGGAAGTTTAAGGAAATTTGAGGAAAGTATTTTTTTTATGTAATATTTTCTTTGTATTGGCTTATTTGGGAAGTTTCTCTTGTTCATTTGGTCTACTAAAGAACATAGAATAAAAAGTATAAGGGATTTCGAAATTGTTTCAAAACATTCATGAAGAAATATACTGAACTAATTTGTTACAAAATAGTCATGTTAAAATTGCGGAAAATGGTTAGAACACTTTAAAAATAAGAATGAATCGTCTAAATCCAAAGTTACAGATAATGTAAGACGTGACGTGGGCATGAGTAAGCTTTAAGTTTTGCAAAAAAGACGAGGCATGACGTTTTTCAAAACGTGACAAGACGGCAAAATTTTTTAATATATTTTAGAATTTTATATATACTTATATATATCTTTACTATTATTAAGTTATATAAATATCAATAAATTATTAAAAAGTCTGTTTTAAAGTTTAAGTATATATATATTTTAAAATATAGTCACAAATTTACAATCAATGATTTTTATAGCCATTTTTAACTATTCTTAATTTTTTTTTTTTTTTTTTAAATTTTCATAACGTGTTACAAAAAACTCGCGTTAAGGCGCGCCATTGGACGTCATGACCACGTTTTTTTACCGTCACGCATAACAAATACGCATTGCATGTTTTCGTAATTTCTCGCCATGCCTCAACGTCATGGCGCGCTTTGACTTCGCCATGACGCGTTATTTAGAACTTTGTCTAAATCTATACACTATGCATTAAATTTTGGTCTTGTGTCATTCATATGGTTTGTAAAATTTTGGTCTCATGTTATTTATTTACAAATAAATTTGTTCAACTCTGTGATTTATGAAATTTAGTTTTCAATATTAACGTTAAGACCGGTTGGTATGGAATCTACAAATGGGTTATCTTAAAAAAAATTGTTCCTATTGTCTATTAAAGACCTTAAAATCTAGAAAGCAAGTAAACTAAAGAATGAAATTAAAATGAAAAGCAAATCATTCTATTGGCTGTCTAATCAAGACCTACTTGCTTTTCCTTAAATATTCTCAAAGGATGGAAGTGTGAGGCTGAGTCCTTATTTGGAGTGAGTCAAGTAATGTAGTCTTTTCCAAATATGGAAACCATTTGCATGATTCAGAAGTACTTTTCCCCATCATGTATTTCATATATTATTTGTGGTTTCAATGTAATCTAACTTTTTCTTTTCCATGTTAAGAATATTATATTTAGGGTTTTGATCTTTCAAGAGGGTTAAATTTATCATATTTAGAAATTAAATATCTAATACATATATACTATTTTGTTATCGAACAGAATCATCATAATACACTTTTTATTTATAATTTATAGATTAATATTAATATGGAATAGTGACCATTGTTTATGATTTTAGTGTTATCGATCATTTTATGTAATTGAATATAATATAATTTTATGGGTTATTGAGTTAAGCTTATTTTTTGAGTTTCGAAGGTGTGGAGTACACACTCAAATGAGTTAAATCAATACCGACAATACATAACAGTGGTCAAGGGGGTTACGCCCCCTTACAGGATCCTAGGGACAACGCCCCTGGTTAGTCAGTTATGACCGAAACTGACTCCAACTGCTTTTAAGCACCATATTAAGTTTGGATTTGTGGTTATGTATGAAATGCAATTTCCATTTTTACAATTTACACACAACGCACACATCCTTTTCATTTGTTAATAATTGTGTTGACTCAAAATGAAGGTGAAGATTAATGTGCAAGAATGGTAGGAGTAACAACGTATAGGATTGGTTAATCCATTTTATGGTAACCTAAAGCTGAGAGAACGATTTTACGCCTATCAACATAGTATTAGGGAACGTTCGTGGCCGGCCTCGTGAAGATGATTCAAGAAATGAACACTTCGTGGATTTAATGTGTCTGTGTTGCCACTTCTCGGCTTGAAAGCTTCATGCTCACATTCATGTTGGTGCATAGAGTTTGAAAGGGTCATGAAGTTCGTAATGTTGTTTAGTGCGGAAGGTACAAAAGATCGAAAGGTCTTTTCATGGCCACCCACCATAATGTTTCATGTGGAGTTTCTTGTCCTTTGTAAATGTTTTTTCAACTAGCACATGTCTTCCTTGTGCCTTATGTGTTATGTAATAGACAAATTTATGGTTCCTAAATCAAAGATCTAACAAATTTAAGTCCAAAACTTTACTCGATATTGGTGATTTACTTTAGTCATTAGTGAATTTATGGTTTTTTGGAATTTTCAGGAAATAACCAAATAAAAGAGTTACCTACAAAAATCGTCTCTAACGTTCTTTCATATTGCATATTTTGTTCATATGATTTTGAAAGTGCATGTATCTTTTCTGTGGGAAACCTTTTATGCGCATATTCCGGAAACGAACAATGCAAAAGGTTTAGAGTTGTTGATTTTATAAATCAGAGGGACAATATCCGCAAAAAATGTTTCTCACAGAGATGTTACTTACATTTTCTAAATCTTAGAGACGAAACATGCAATGTGAGCAAATGTTACTGACAAATTATGTAATTAACTCCAGATAAAATAGAAAATATGGGAGTATATATTACTTTTAGTCAAGAGTTATATAATATGTTTTGTGTGCATCAGTACGTGTCTTTACACATATGTTAATGTCAAAAACGATTATTGATTCTTTCAACCTTTTACTTGTTGAAAAAAAGATAGTTTAATAGGTTTGTACCATTGATTGTTTTTTATATTAAGCCTTAATGAGACCATATATGCAAAAAGAAATCAACATAATACTGAATTAGGGAAAGCATAAGTACTCCAAAACCATGATTAGAAAATATAAACATAAATAAATGGACCTTAAGAAACTTTAATAATAATAAAAAACAGTATTTCAGAAGCTTTACATATGCCTACTAATTACAGACTGGTAGATTTTTAATTGAAGAATTAATCCTTATTCGAATTAGCGAAAGAATAGATTCTTCAACTCATGATTAAAAATCAGTAATAAAAAAACATCAATAACTTTAAATATATAAAACCATTTTGTTAGAGACTTCACAATTGCATATAAATAACACCCTATGAGACAAATTTATTTTTATCTTTTTCATTATAGATTTCATGATGTATACCTTTTTTTTAAGATCGTCGTTTTAATCCCTAGGAAAGCTTAGAAGTGGTATTTATCTTGATCTACCATGAGAATGCTAATTATGTGTGCGCTTATTTTACTCATACCATATGATACATATTCAATAAAAGCATCAAGAACACGTACAATCCACCCTCCTGCCGTGCCTATCCAGACACCACCAGCACCTATGCCTCCGTCTATACACGGGATGAGGTTCAATCGCTTCAAGAAGTATCAAACACGAGCTTTTAGGCCAACATGTCCAGGGCCAAGCCCTGGTGTTGGTCACCAAAATCCCCCAGGATCATGCTAGCTCCATGCATCCAAGATAATATATAAAAGGTTTGGTGTCGTGATTCGATTAACTTCTTTTCAGAAGCAATTTCTTCTAAATTACATTAGATAACGAAGCAAATTGAAGTGGTTTATTAAATGCATGTAATCTTTTCTTATTTTAATTTGATGTTGATTACGTTTGAGGGTTTCCATGTAACGAAGAACCTTCAAAACATCTTTTTGGAGATTTTTTCTTCTGTAATTTGGACAAGATTTATGGGTTTGATCATGTAATTGAAACATTTTGTTCTTTAGCTCAAGAGTGAAGTTCTAATTCAAGTTTAATGAATATTGTATTAATTACATGCTTTCTAAATTTGGATTGTAAAACATTACATGAAAGAAAACCCATGCTACATAAATACGTACTTCAAAAACTTCCCTACTTTTCTTTGTTGTTGTAGAAAACTACTAAAAAAAAAAAAATCTAAAACGCAAATATATACGCCAATTGAGGGTAATGGTGGCGGGGGGAAAATTTGTTGGAGCGTAATGAGAGTGATGTCTGAAGCTTCCAAACACTCTTCATCAGTGTTTTGTAATAAATATTTAATTCTGGTGAACAAAGTTCATCACCCGAATTAAATCTTAGTTAGAACATTTCATGAAGAATTTAAGTCGGGTGAACTAACTCTTCATCAGAGTTAAGTTTAAGTTCACCCGAGCTAAAAGTTAAATGAATGTTTTGTTTATTTGTTCATCCGAAGTGGTCTTAAATGAACATAAGGGTTGATGTAATGTATAGTGGAGAGAGTGTGACAGTTGGTAAGAGCTGATGTGTGAGTGAGAGTACCATCTGTAACCACTTTTCCCGCCATTTATGGCTTATGAATGAAAGTTCCTTTACTCATTTATGTTTGATTCGTCTTTCTTAGTTCGTTAACCTAATTCACTAACTCGTGATTCCGCCACCAGTTAGTGATTCTAAACATCAAATTGTTGCTTTCAAGATTGATCAGACCTGACATAATTTGATGGAGGTGATGGATATTGTGGGTCGAGCCGTAGTGATGCATGCATCACAAACTTTGAAAATGCTTATCAAGTTTATACAGGGCAATGCCTTTAGTTTTCGGAAACTAAACAAGCATATAGTCAAGCATCATAACCTACAAGATTGTTTGCATATCTGATAATATAATCCTTATAAATTAATAACTTGATGGAACGCGTTTTTTATATTAGCATTTACGAAGAGAAATTCTATCATTGTTTACAAAGAGAAATTGTAAGTGTTATTTACAACTATCTTACCAAGTTGTGCTTCCAAAATCCACAACTAACCTATTTATTTATTCTGAATGATAATGACAATTTTAAAGGTCGTTAGTGATACTTTATTTATATGTAAAACATCATGTTCTAAAATATCTAACGACAATTTACGACCATTAATACACGTAATAACATATTTATGACAATATATAGGATTGTTATTAAAAAAAACAACTAGAAAAAATAAAATTAAAGCAGTGTTTGAACATTTAACATCCGCTTTGTCGTGTAGTAAATCATCTAGTATCTTAATCTAACATTCAAAATCTTAACATCAAATCAAAAATATATGATTCCATATTTCTCATGAATTTATTCATGTTATATATACTTTTTCAAAAAATTAAGTATTTACTTCTTAAAAAGCTATAGAAGAAAAGAACCAGGGAATCTTCATTTGAAGTTGATCAAATAAAAAAACATCGAAAGATAGAATGAGGGTATCATTTATTTCCTTTGGTCTATAAACCCCTTATTTTATAAGTTAACTTTGGCAAACATAGGATTGGTGGGCCATCGTTGCCTCTAACGTTAGTATCTTTATGTGCTTAAGCTTAAGGAGCATATACACTTTATTCTGTAAAGTAACATCTTTTGTCAAGATATAGTCGGGTAAAAAGAACTGAAATGACAAGATTATTGTGTCATAACAAATGTCAAATATGTGTGTTAAATGGGAATGTTTGAAACAAGCTTTTAAAAAGTTTGAATGGACTTTAACTTTTAAATTCAAAAATAAAATTCCATAAATATAAAGCGAAAGCTTAATGTTTTTAATAAAATCTCCAAATTAAAAGCTTTTTAAAAAAGCTTCAGGCTTTTAAAAAATAAAATTCCTAAAATAAAAGCTCAAACTTTCAGCATCCAGCTACAGCTTCTAGCCCCATTTACGCAAAACATATTTGTTACGAGAACAATATAAACATATTGGGTCGTATGTAGTTTGCATGTCCGAAAAACCTCGTAAAACTTGATGGTGATTACTCACGTAGGCCACATACAATTAGGGGTGTCAAAAAAACCCGAATCCGATTGATCCGACCCGACCCGAACGCGAATAAGCTTATTAGGGTCAGGTTAGTCGGGTCTAGAATTTACGATCGAGTTATTCGGTTCAACCCGATTAACCCGAAACTTAATTAGGGTCCGGTTTCGGGTCTTTTTAAGGATCAATTTTTGGGTTCGGGTCAACCCAAATAATTTTTTTTCTTTGTTTTAATCCTTTTACTAATAAGCTTAACAATATTTTATACAACTTATTAATGAATTGATAAGTAAAAGGTCGATCCTTTCTCGAAATAAAAACCTTACATATGTTTCTTCATAATTTCTACTATTTGAAAAGTTAACTTTTTTTTTTTACAAAACACAACTTCACATTAAAGGTTGTAGAACAAACTCGTAAATTTTATATAGTAGATGGTTGAACCTTTTTTATAAATGTTGGTAGTCAAATAAATATTTATAAAATTCATGTAAACAACTGATAGTGGCGAAAATATGTTACAGCAAGTGAATTATTTCTTTTTTGGATTATATTTTTAGCATATTTAATTTTGTATATAATATATTTGCAACATCATATATTTCCTATTTAATAACTATCTACTAGTCCTTTTACGATTTTAGGTCGTACATATTGTCAGTCAGAGGAACATGTCATTACTCTAGAGCTTAAGTGAGATGAATCATGAGTAGATGGAATAGATAATGGTCGTTGACAGGACCAATTACATTGCACATGACAACACTTTGCAAATGTAACATACATATATGTAACTCACAGTGAAAAGCTGGAGGTATGATTTCGGAGAACTTCACGTTTTACAAATAGATGAGTTACGGATATGGCTCATTCGATATAAGAGATATTGCGGAATAAACTTAACATATTAATTTGAACTTTCCATAATAACATGAGCTGATATCTTGGTGAACAACCCTTCTTATCAATTGCTTTTCCACTACCTGTTATCTATTTATTTTACGTTTATTTACATGCTTTATTAATTAGTGAGAAAAACAAAACTCATTAGTGACGACCTAGGACATCCTTACCACTAGCTACGTATATGGTATTTAGTAAAAGATTCCCGACTAATCCCCAGCTCTTACAAATCCTTTCGATATTCCTGGACTGACAATCCGGGTGTATCATGTGTAAAGCGAGTCACAATTAAGTGGTAGTAAGGGTGTGAACGTTGAGTAGTTGTGTGGGTTAAGGTCATGTTGAGATCGTGAGACCATGGGGTGAGAAGAGGGTATTGTAGTTACATAAGTGGAATAATATTTGTTGCTAACGCATAAAAGTAGAGAGGAGAGATATCCAAACTCTACAAAATATTGTTTGTTGTTTGAGTAAAACAAGGTACGACATATCCGCGCTTCGTGTCGGATAAAAATTTCATTATAATGCGAGTTAAATTTTTTATTTAGATCCGAATGATCTTTATTTCTAACACATGCTTGTTATATCTTTTTTTAGTGACAATCATTGTGTCTAAATTAATAAGATTAATAATAACTATGATTATGCAAATAATAATAATAATAATAACAATAATAATAATAATAATAATAATAATAATTTAAAAAATATTATAATTATGTAACCTAATAATAAAGAAATATACATTAGAGGCTTTACACAAAATTAATCGCGGGTAAAAATTTCATTGTAATGCTAGTTAAAATTTTCATTTAGATCTGAATCATCTTTATTTTAAACACGTGTTTGTTCTATCTTTTTTAGTGACAATCATTGTGTCTAAAATAATAAGATTAATAATAATAATTATTATAAAAAAAATAATAATAATAATAAATATCAATTTAAATAATATTTCAATTATGTAACCATATAATAAAGAAATATATATTAGAGGCTTTACACAAAAATACTGATAGTCACATGGATGGAACCTAGAACCTCAAGTATGGAAACATGCATTCTTACAACTAAACCAAATACCAGTTTGTTAACAACCTTTTTGTTTTAATTATATAATATAAAAATCCAAAACAATATTCACTAGCACCATAGTTTGATAATTGATAATAAAAAAATATACATTAGAGGCTTTACATAAAAATAATCGCGGGTAAAAATTTCATTATAATGCAAGTTAAAATTTTCATTTTGATCGGAATGATCTTTATTTTTTATACATACTTTTTCTATCTTTTTTAGTGACAATGATTGTGTCTAAAATAATAAGATTAATAATAATAATTATTATTATAATAATAATAATAATAATAACAATAATAATAAATAATAATGATAGTCACATGGATGGAACCTAGGACCTCAAATATGGAAATATGCATTCTTATCATTAAACCAAATATCAGTTTGTTAACAACCCTTTGATTTTAATTATATCTATCCTATACTATCTATAAACCATTTAAGCCTAAAATCTTAAAAATGAAATTTAAGAAGAAAAAGACTAAAATGCCCATTGTTTACCATCTAAATACAATTTAATTTTTCAACCTACTTTCTTTTTTTTTTCAACTCACTTTCCTTACTTTTCATTATTTATCCTATACTAAATTAAATTATAATTAATTTGACTCATAATTTTTCACATTAAATTTCAATGAAAATAATTTCTTACATCTAATTGTCATATCTAAAATGTGAATTAATTTTTTTAAGCGTCGCATATACTAACTTGTTATGTTCAAAGAACTGGATTTGAAACCGCAACCGCATAATTGTTTTTATAGCCCGGAGATGATGGATGACAAAAGCTTTTACTGCGTATATAATATATATGACTCAAAAGGCCACTAAAATCTATTACATTTAAAATATAGTCGAAAACTATTAAATACAATATGATTATGGTTATTCAACTATATATTCCCACTCATTTTAACGGGGAGTTCGAGTTTGGACCAAAATCAATGATTTCTTTAATAGAACACAGTTCAAACCAAAAACTATTAGACCCAACATATAAATAGTATTTTATAGTTCGAAGGATTGAACAAAAACAATTTTCTAAAACAGTCGAATGAGCTTACTACATCACCACATATATGTAAAATATATGGATAGAATGAGTTTGAAGATCGATGGACCAAATCATAAACTATTACAATCAAAAAATTAATCGTGAAACAAGACACTAACAAAAATCATTACCCATATAAATAAATAAATAAAATGATGGCCCGAAGGGGCGGTTACCAGATGATTCATTTTCTTATTCAAAGGACCGAATAAGAAACTTTTATCACATAATTATTTTATGCTTTGAGTGCCCGAACGGCTCGAACTATAACTATTATTTATCTTGAGACGAATGAGAAACTATCATAAATCGTTATAATTTTTTTTCCCGCTGCATCACGCGGGTTTTATACTAGTAATATAAAAATCCAAAACATTATTCACTAGCACCATAGTTCGGTAATTGATAATAAATATAGATATGAATATAAATATGAATATGAATATGAATTCAATACATAACGGTACGTATAAGTAGGGAGTGTGACATCTAAATCCGAAGGCCTAAAAAGCCATTAGATTTGACATTTGGCTAAACATCTGTACCCAATAATATTTTTGAAATTTTTGATAGTTTTAACTATTAGTAACTTCAAAGGCACTTCCATAAAATAGGGAAATTTATAAATGGGAAATAACCAAACATGAATAAACAAGTTGAAGGTTATATGATCTCTGTTTCAATTTGGTAAAAACTTAAATTGTTGTTGTTCTTATCTCGCATAGTTCGTGTAACCTCGATAATTTCACGGTGAAATCATTACTTTTTAAAGGTGATTCAAAACATGATTACAATATATTATTTGATGTTGATTTTAAACCCTATTCACACCAAGCTTTCTAACAGAACTTCGTGATGAGACTCATTCGCTGTCATTCTGGGGGTGGTGTTGGTATTTGGTGTAACATGTATTCCTTAATACTTTATCATTATCAATATTAGCTACTTAAATGGGTCTCAATAGAGACATGAAAATCTTGAGAACAAGTGTATTAATCAGAAAATCAAAGTGCAAAGCAAATGGTTGCATTTCATTTGCAATATAACCATTCGCTTTCCACAATTTGCAATCAAAACAACTGCCCACTAGGAATTCAAGTAGATGGGTAGGAACCAAGTCCTTGTTTGTAACAAGTCAAGTAACATGTGTTTACCAAATATATATACCACTTGCCATAAATAATTTACAATCAGAACAACTGGCCACTAGGAATTCAAAGGGGTGGCTAGCTATAGGAACCAAGCTCTTGTTTGTAATGAGTAAGTAACATATGTTTACTAAATATATAAACCATAAAACCATAAAACCCTACCACCATTAGAACCTAACATCAACATGCATTTGTTTACATAACCTTTCATAGTTTTTGAACATATGTTGATCTCTTTAGTTAGTTCTTTTATATTGTGTTAATCATGTTTACTTTTTATCACTATGGCGATAATATTAATATAAATAACTTCAGCCCACAAACAGTACTGGTTTTATTAAAATAGCATATCCTTAATTGTTTGAAAAGCTATACATAATATATTAGTCATAACATATGATGCTTCTGTATGGGTGGAATATTGAATCACCCTACACTAGCTAGATTTGTTACAAACATGCCGGATGGTTTACAGTAAATATAAAGAAATAGTATAACTTATGTTCTTAAAACATTCGAAGACTACATATATGAACAATGAAACCCCAAGATATTTTTCTCGATAAAAGTTAATGGAAACAAGATATACATATAAGGAGTAGAGAAAAAAAAGGAAAATACTATAAATAAAGAAACAGAAGAGAGAATTTGAACAAGGGCGAAAAATAATGGGAACGTGACAAGATCGATTAGACTCATGCTTTATTCTTTTGGAGCGACCTTATAAACTCTTTTGGTGTTTAAAACCGCCAACTTGACAGATAAATGAATTGTATAGCTTTATAAACCCACTAGCTGGTCAAACCATGTTATAAGGTCATCTACAACCTTAAGAGCGTGTTGTAAGAATACTAGTATCATACTCGCTTCATGCTTCAGAGTTTTAGAGAATAGGTGATGTTTGTTAAAGTTGATGACCGACCAATACTAGCGATGAGAAATGGAACGGTGTTGTGTTCATTCGTACCAAATACTATTACACGAAATATATTATACTTTACCAAATTTAATTCATCGTGTAAAGAGTATGTGAAAGTTTATATGCCACATTACGTATTATCTTAACTAGCAGAAAACTCACGCGATGCTGCGGGGATTAAAAGTTTTTATTCAATAAAATTACAATAAAGTTTGTTATAAAATTTGAATATTATATTGACGTCTATTTTACAAGTTTTATTAGGGGATATAAGGAAATGCAAACAATTTATAAGTAGTAAAAAAAAACTCAAATCTTCATTTATTGAATTTATTTTGTAAATTAATTGAAGGTTAGTGTGTTTTTAAAAAGATTAGTTGTTAAGGAAAGGTATGATAACAAATTAAATGAAAGGTAATTTAGTAATTTTGCTACTTAATATTCAACAAAAATCTAAATATTTTATAGATAATATAGATCATTGAAGGTTAGTGTGTTTTTTAAAAGATTAGTTGTTAAGAAAAGATATAATAACAAATTAAATAAAGGGTAGTTTAGTAATTTTGCTATTTAAAATTCAACAAAAATCTAAATACTTTATAGATAATATAGATTAGATAAAAATTGCACATGTTAAAATATATACAATTATTGCGAATATTGCCATTTATGTCACAAAGTTTACTTGAATTAGAAAAATAATTTTGTAGTCATATTTGATTGTTCGATACGCGAATTAATATAAAAATATTTCACTTAAAAACTACAAGAATGATATTTTATACACAATAGAAATTACAATCATATGTTGTCATACAAACTAACACATTCATAGATATACACATAAGTTTTTTAAAGCGTCTAAGTTTGGTAATATCCTTAAAAAAAATACATAATACAACAAAGAAATAATAATGAGTAGTTAAATGCACATTATTTATTGTATAAAATGTCTTCATTGTGAAGACCTCACCATGAATACGTTGATTGACATGACTAACAAATACTTTTGTATTTTCTCGTGATATTCCTCGAGGCAACGTCCTATAAAGTTTCCCATACAAAAATATCGATTATGCTAAATAAATACTTACATCTGGAATTTTTTGTCCACGAGCTTTATTGATCGTCGTAGAAAATTTAAGACGTTCATAGAAGTGTTTTCCCTTCAATTTGAATGGAAATGTGTCGTGTTTGAATGGATATAAAAGAATTATAGGAAAAGTACACTTCTTTCCGGAATGTATATCAACAAAAGTCTTAAGTGTCGATCACATTTGGCTTAAAACCTCTGTTCGCTTTATAAAATGTTTATTATTATTATTGTCAATTAAAAGGTTTTAATTAGTTAGTGTATTACGATATTTATGAATTTAATAATAAATTTAAAGTGATTATTTTTATTATTCTAGTTAGTTAGTGAGTTAGTTAGTGGTATTAAGATGTTTATTAATTTATTAACACATTTAGAGTGCTTATTTTATTATTAACTATTAAATTGTTGTATTTATGATTTCTTTCTTTAATGTATATAAATAGGTATGTATTGAAATATACCAGCAACATACTCGTGTTTCGTATCAGTGGACTAACTTGACGTCTAATAACGTGGAAGAATGAAGTTAAAATGGTTGTAGTTTTACTTGTAAGTGATATAACGTACGCTATTAGTATTCATGAAGTTAAGAATATATGAAATCTAGAAATGACATTGAACATTATATAGATATATGTTAACATATTTTTTATTCATAATTCTATTGAAAAATATTTTTTATAAACTAATAACATTGTAAGTCATTAAAATTTGTGTTATATTCAGTGACAATTTAACTTGCATTAAAGTATATATAAGTTACAAGATAGATTGTGTAAATTAATTCAAATAAAATAGGTGGTGGAAATTTTGTTTATTTAAACTTAAAACTTAAAAAGTGACCTTTATGTTTTATATAGTAGTTAAGATTTAAAATAATTTATTAGTATGTTATAAAACTTATTTATTAAATAATTTTTAATTTAAAATATTAGATGGTTATTATTAACTTGAAAATTAAATAAATATTATTTTATCTACTTAAACTTAAAACTTAAATCAAAAGTGTTGGTGCATGTTTTATAAGTTTATCAAATCATATATTTTAAAATTATCAACTTGAAAATTGACTATATTACTAAAAGAAACTATACTATCTAAAACAAATTATTTCTTTATAAAGTTAAAAATATATAACATTTATAAAATGTAATATTATTGCTAGAATAAAAATCAAATAAAAAGAAATTTTTGTTTAAAATAAATAAATTAAATAAAACCTTTCACATAAAATAGATGTGGATGATTAAGGAGGTGAGAAGTGTCGAGTTCTTCTATAACCATTTCAAAGATTATATATATAACTTAATAAGGAAAAATTGCACAAAAATTTAATAAACTTTAATCAAATTTTTATTGTATGAAACAACATTTTTTTTTATATAAAAAACCAACACATATTTTCATTTCGTTAGCATTGCATATAAAAGTTAACTTGAAATCTCGTTAAAAAATAAAATTTAAAAATTATGTGAATTCTTTCATTAATACATGTTATATGTTTGAAGTTTTATTTTATCATTTCTTTAACATTTAGTCTCAATAATTGATGATAAAAAAACGTATTGGTTATTAAAAATTAATTGAATAAGAAAATTCAAAGAGACTTTTGAAAAGAAAGTTTATTGAACAAAGAAAGTTTCATTGGTCGGTGAACGCTTTGTGAGGAACGTTGAAGATGAATTGTTTGAATTCAAACGGTGCAAGTGTCTTTTAAAAGGAAATGTTGTTCAAATAAATAAAAGGTATATTGGTCATTCAGTTAGTTATAGTCATTAGCCCAAAACTATATGGCCTAACTATGAACTTAGTACAAGCCCAGTCATGCTTTTCGTGTCTAAGTATTTAAACCAGGGATGACAATTTCCGATACAACCCATAAACACGATATGGTATAACTAAGTTTGGATTGAGGTTAAATGGGTTTGGATCATAAATAAATTGACCAATCTAACACATTTATTATTCTAAATATTATACATAAATATATATAAATCAAATTTTCTTGCTCCATGACCCTCAATTATTCTAAATATTATATGTAAGTATACATACATCCAAAATCTTATATATACTTGCATTATAATTTATGAGGCTGCTTCTACTTATGGTTTATATATTGAGTTAATTGTAACAATGTTCCTTTGGTTTGTATGAACCTACTTAACGTTGGATTTGGAATAGCGATTTGTGTCTTTATGGTTATGTGTTGCTTTTTATTTAAAAATATTTATCGTTGGTTTTAAAATGGAATATTTTGTTGTGATTTTATATTAAAAGGTTTAAATCTAAGGAAGAATTTCAAATTTAAACCTACTAACCTATATAAATATCATATTTATCCGTTTAAACTTGATAATATCATATTTACCATTCTTAAATTCAAAAATATCAAATAAATCCAAATTAATAATTTATACTAATTAAAACTCCAAAGCATTAGTAATTATCCAAAAATTAGTAAATCACTAATATACTCTTTTCTCTCTCATAAAGTCTTAAATCTTCAAACATGAAGCCTATAATTTTGCCATAATATTCGACTTATTAGATTTAATAAATATTTCCGAAAATATGGTTACACATTCGGAAGCATCGACCAATACCACAACTGCACAACAAAAAAGAATCAACCAAATTAATCGGTAAGAAATATCCGTAAATTTGAATCAAGTACAAAAACAATTTAAAACAGAGAAGAACGTTTTTATTATTAAAACATAGCAATATTTTAAATAACTGAAGCAACTAGTTTCGTAAAACTAAGGTTATTAATAGACCAAACCAAAATAAACCAAAAACAAAAACAACTAGTTTGGTGAAACAAAAGTTATCAGCAGACTAAACAACAACTCAAAATAGACTAAAGCAACTAGTTTGATTTATTTTTGGATAATTACTAATGATTTTGGAGTTTTAATTAGGATAAATTATTAATTTGGATTTATTTGATATTTTTAAATTTAAGAAGGGTAAATATGATATTATCAAGTTTAAACGGATAAATATGATATTTATATAGGTTAGTAGGGGTAAATTTGAAATTCCCTTTTAAAACGGATTTAATACCCATGAAACATTTGACACGTCAAACCGATAACTTAAACGGGTTTTACGAGTCGTTTTGGGTTGAGTGGGTTAAGCGGGTTTGGGTTCAATTTTTACTTTTTTAGACACGATTAATTAAATGGGTTAGGTTAGGTTGAAGTATATGAACTCACCAAAATGTTAATTCATTGCATGATAACCCAAACACAACACGATTATCACCCTAATTTAAACTCCAATAATATTTATTTTGCATGGTGAAAACAAACTTACTACGTCTTCATCTTCTTCATAATCCCAAAATTTACATAATATTCCATAAAGCCAAATCTCACTATAATTACAAATCTGGAACAATTAAAAACAATAGGCAGGGAGCTCATTGTGAGCTCCCATGGCGGAAATTTCAGCCAATCAAAGAACTTTCTAGACTTAATCAAATCAATCGGAGAAGCACGTTCCAAATCCGAAGAAGTCCGAATCATCCTTCACGAAATCGAAACGTTAAGAAAACAAATCACCAAACCCGACATTTCAAAACAAATAATGAAAGAATACATAATTCGTTTACTATACATCGAAATGTTGGGTCACGATGCTTCGTTTGGTTACATTCATGCGGTTAAAATGACGCATGATGATTCGCTTTTGTTGAAACGGACCGGTTATTTGGCTGTTATGTTGTTTTTGAATGAGGATTGTGATTTGATTATGTTGATTGTTAATACGATTCAGAAGGATTTGAAATCGGATAATTATTTGGTTGTTTGTGTTGCTTTGAATGTTGTTTGTAAGTTGATTAATGAGGAGACAATTCCGGTTTTTGTACAGCAGGTTGTTGAGTTGTTGGAGCATTCGAGAGAAGCAGTCAGGAAGAAGGCGGTTATGGCTTTGCATAGGTTTTATAAGAGGTCACCGTCTTCTGTGACTCATCTTGTGTCGAATTTTAGAAAGGTTTGTTGTTTTAGGTGTATATAATTTACTTGCATTGTAGATCGAGAATCATTGATCTGATCTTTGACGTCAAAAATTGAAGTTACCTTAGTTTAACTTACGTTAAGTTCTGAAGCATGTCTTGTTCGAGGAGCTGATCGAGTGAATGTGTGATCAAGTAAAGAAAAGAACACAGAAAGAAAAATCAACTACACGGTTAACACGAGATAAAATAGTGAGCATTATTGGAACCATAGACACCATCCAAATGGCTATTCTATTACCTTGGTTGTACTAATATTATTACCTCTATTATCGATCTTGTGTTATTAATGGTTCAACTGCAACACCACAGCTAAACTGGTCCTTAGAGACGGTTGTTTCAATTTTCTAAATAGGCAAAATAACTGGTAATTAGCATATTGTTTTTAGTTGTAAGTTTGAATTGGAATACACAATAAAAGAATGTGGATTTGCAAAATAATGCCAATAGACAGTTTTCGGTGTGCCCATTACCTCTTTAGCTGATACCGAGTCAATTATTTTTCTACTCTTGATAATCAATGAACATGGCGTGATAGCCAAGTGAGTAATTAATGGATGCCCGTGTAGCTGTTTCTATTGAATTTTGTGAAGCATTTAGCATATTTCTTCTTTGACAGATTGGGAAACTCCTGATGTGTGTAATTTTACGTTTGCTGGTCTTTAAAGGTTATCCAATTCAAATTTTTGCAGAAACTTTGTGATAATGACCCCGGAGTAATGGGAGCTACCCTTTGCCCTCTATTTGATCTTATTACGATAGATGTAAATTCTCATAAAGATTTAGTTGGTAGCTTTGTCAGCATTCTCAAACAAGTTGCTGAACGCAGATTGCCAAAGACTTATGACTATCATCAGACACCTGCGCCGTTCATTCAGGTGCATCACTTCATATATTGTGTATATGGACACTATAATCCTCTTCCATTTGTGCCTGCTTCGTATTTACATTTTCTGTTCTTATCTTTCACTAACTAGGACATCATGACCATTATACACACATTTACCTTAAACATATAAACAAACACACATATCAGAGGTTACGATTCGCTTCCTAGTTGAGTACATTTACCGGCTCAAATGAGTCAAAGAAAAAAAAAGGGGGGTTACGATATGTAGAAAAATAAACCATATAGAGTTGCATGAGGGTTTGAGTTCTTTTCCTTTTCCTTTTAGTTAAAAAAAACTCATATATAGCTTCAGTTACTGGTTTTTGTAATCTCAAGTTTGATTTTCGGGAATGTAATTAATTTTCTTGACACTAAACTATATTGCTTATGCAGATTAAGCTGCTAAAAATCCTGGCATTGCTTGGTAATGGTGACAAACAATCCAGCGAGCAGATGTATACTATCATTGGAGACGTATTGAGGAAATGTGACACAACTAGTAATATAGGAAATGCAGTTCTTTATGAATGCATATGTTGTATCGCATCTATACATCCTAATCCTAAGTTATTTAAAGCAGCAGCCGATGAAATTGCTAAACTTCTAAAGGTCGACTCTTCTTTTGCTGTTAAAAGATGAATTTGGCACTAAAAAGTGTAGCTTTTTTGTTTGCCATGCTAATTTTTTTTTTTTTGCTTTGTAGAGTGATATTCATAATTATAAGTATATGGGTATTGATGCACTTGGTCGACTGATACGGATAAGTCCAGAAGTGTCCGAGCAGCACCAACTCTCTGTAATTGATTGCTTAGAGGCGAGTAAATTTATTGAAAAGCCGATCAACAATAATTTTCATAAAGAGGAAATTATCTGAACATATATTTAGTTGTTTTGACGTGTTGATTTAGGACCCAGACGACACTCTAAAGAGGAAAACCTTTGAGCTGCTTTACAAAATGACAAAGTCATCCAATGTGGAAGTTATAGTAGACCGGATGATTGATTACATGATAAGCATCAATGACAACCATTACAAAACCGAAATAGCATCTAGATGTGTTGAGCTTGCAGAGCAATTCGCACCCACTAATCATTGGTTTATTCAGGTTGTCTCTCTTGCTCTTTCGTACGCTCTTATTTTTATCTTCACTTGTTCCCTGACATATTCACTTACCAGACTATGAATAAAGTGTTCCAACATGCTGGTGATATAGTGAACCCAAAGGTGGCACATAACTTGATGCGCTTGATTGCTGAAGGATTTGGAGAAAATGATGATACCGCAGATAGTCAGTTGAGATCTTCTGCTGTATGTAGTTCTTGAATAGCAATACTTCGTGTTTGTTATAAAGTAATTAAATTTGCATTACTTTCAGGATCCTTTTTTGGGTACTGATTTGGTGTTGGTGATTTGTGTCACTAATATGATTTAAGTGTAATGGGATTAATTTGTTAATCAAATTATAATTTTGATAAATATCGAACAAGTTCGGGAAAGTGTGGAGGGCACACTTGTTTTAACTTATCTTGATTGTTTAGGGGTGAAGCCCCTAAACGACGGGACGTACCAGTTAAAAATTGTTTTTGACCCAAATTAAGTGACCCGATTTTGTTGGTTTAGCAGTTATCTGAAACTGCTAATCGGCAGTTTTACATGATCTAAAACAACTCCCGAATTTGGTTATCTAATTGGTACGTTTTACAATTCATTCACACACAAAACTACTGTTCACAAATTCTGAGTTTTACCCAATTAAGCATTTCGATAGTACCATCGAAATACTTTGATCTGAAAGTGATCGCACGACTCTTAGAAATCCTAATTCGAAATCCCCAATTACAACATTTGGAAAATGTTCCTTTTTGGAGTGTAGGTGGAATCTTATCTTCGAATAATGGGAGAACCGCAACTTCCATCTACGTTTCTTCAGGTAATTGAGTTGTATTATATTGTTTCGTATGCATGGTTTTAACTCAGCTTTTGTATATTTGGATATTTTTCTTTTTGCTGTATACAGGTGATATGTTGGGTATTAGGGGAATACGGAACTGCAGATGGTAAACATTCTGGCTCTTACATCTGTGGCAAGTTATGTGATGTTGCAGAAGCACATCCAAGCGATGATATCGTTAAGGTATATTGTTTGCTTTGCGTATGAGCACTAAGAAGATTTACATGAAGTTTCCTAATGTTTGACTTATTGACATCATATGGCTCTTTCTGTTATGGAGTTTAATGTTTTGAAAAATATCAAGGAGCATTGATTGTATTAGTGAAGATGGATGCTTATTTCAAGAGTAGGGTGATACGAAAGAGAGAATCGGGCTGAAATAATTGTGGTGCAAGTGGAGATAGGGTTTACTAGTTTGAAACATGGGGTTGGCCTTAAGAGAATTAGAGATTGCAGTACGTATAAGTGATGATGAATGTTGAAGCGTTTTCTTTCAACATTATTACTGAATTTCGATTGATTAGTTTTGACCAATTTTTTTTTACTTCTACGTTTAACACTGTAGCCATACCCCCAACTAGTCAAATGTGTCAACGCAAAGTACCTGTCCGCAGGGATCAGGCCCACTTTTGGTCTTCCAGCCAGCAGATGTTCTCCTAAGGAGTTTAACGGACAAGTTGAGTTCTTATTTGAGATTGTTTAAACCTCAGTAGTAAGAATAACCAGCTAGGCCAATGCCTATGAGTTAACGTCATCTGGGATTGTTGTGACGTGGCAACCATGGAGTTGCTGCTAGGATCGGGATATTCTAATCATAAAGTACCGCGATGATCACAATCCGACCTCAATGTGCTTGGCATGTTCATAAACAAATTGATTTTTTGAAATGCATCATAGTGCATACCAATTAGCTTGCAGAATTGTGTAATTCCTTTCTCACCTAATGAACCAATTCAACTCACAATACTTAGACTTACACTTGATAGGGGAACCACATACCCATGCGCCATCTCTTCGTGAACCATAAATTCTAGATTTTTAGATGTAAACTTCCTCAAGAATTGTATGTAGGGGAATACCTTCCAAATATGCAACTAACGTGATCATTGATGATCTGTAGCCGTTTTAGCAATGATTGGTTAGATGCATATCTATCTTGGAGATTGGGTGAAAGGGCACAATATTTTCCATATTTTTTGGTGCAAATCCGAGTGTTGCATGCCTCCGTCTCAGATGTTTAAGAGCCTTGGAAACACTTTGAGGGATTTGATAAGGATCCATTGCAAAGACAAAGGCATAGAAGTGTGTTTTCCTTTCTGCTGATCTATAGTTTAAGAGGTATTGAAGGTATTAGCAGGGCGTAGAAAGTGTAGTTCTATTGGAGTTGGCCTAAAATTTTATAAGTCCTTCGTCTTACAAAAATGAGTAATTCTCAGTCTACTTATACCATTTAGTTTGCTTATAATGGATAACCAATTGCAGCGTAGAAAGAACTTAAGTTGTTAATTGTGATGCTTGGTCCCTGTCATTCTCATGGTTTTTTCATTAGAACTCCTTTTTGACATTGTTGTAGCACTACAATCTTAAAAGCATGCTTTGATTCGCTCTTTATTGATTATTTTTGAAGGCGTATGCAGTAACGGCACTTATGAAAATATATTCTTTTGAAAAAGAAGTTGGAAGAAAAATGGATATGCTACCAGAGGTAGGTAAACACTAGCCATTCTCCATATCACTAAAAAATCGTCATAATTTCATATCCAATATTCATCAACCGTTAATTTATACTTATTTATATCATATTTCTCTGTTGCAGTGCCAATCATTAATTGAATCATTGTCTGCATCTCACTCAACTGATCTTCAGCAACGTGCATATGAACTTCGGGCTTTCATCGTTCTAGATGACAATGATATACAGAATATAATGCCATTTGATGCAAGTTGTGAAGACATTGAGGTTTTCTTTTTTGCATCCAAACTGTTACTTATGTAGACATTATATTCTATTATGTGTTTAAATGTATGTTTGTTTTATGCAGATTGATAAGAGCCTTTCATTTCTGAACGGTTATGTCCAGAAGTCGTTAGAAGATGGTGCACAACCGTATATCCCTGAGCATGAACGAAATGGAAGTTTAAAAATCAATAACTCAAAAAACCATGATGCTACAAATTCTCTTAAATTTGAGGCTTATGAGGTTCCAAAACCCGTAATGCCAAGATTACCTCCAAAAGTATTCTCTTCAACTCAACTTGTAAATATACCAGACTTATCTTATCAAAAAGAGGTCCACCGTAGCCCATCCGTTGGATCTTTGGACACAGGCTCAAACCAACTCAAACTACGGCTAGATGGGGTCCAAAAGAAGTGGGGTCGTCCCAACTTTTCAGATTCTGATTCTCATAGGACCACGGGTAATGGTATTACAAAAGCCAAATCAGTTGATTTGTCAAGAATGCAGCCAGAAGAGATTTCTGAAGAAAAACAAAAACTTGCAGCCTCGTTGTTTGGGGCCACAAGTTCAAGGTCTGAAAAGAAACAATCTATGGGACAAACCAAGGCTTCGAAAGCACCTCGTCATGTAGGATATCATACGTCTCAAGTGGTTCATGCACCTACTGATTTACTTGATCTTGGTACACCAACTAGTGGTCCAAGTGGCTCATCCGCAACCGTTGATCCATTTAAACAGCTGGAAGGTCTTATTGACCCAACCCAAAATGCTTCAACAAGTGGTCAGAATCAAAATGAAGATGGCTCGAGTTTTAGTCATGGGTCGGCTAGCACAAGCAAAATAGTTGCACCAACCAAGGGTCCAAACCTTAAAGATAAGTTGGATAAAGACGCACTCGTTAGGCAAATGGGTGTAACCCCAACAAACCAGAATCCTAACTTATTCAAAGATTTGCTTGGCTAATTCCATGCTAATTCAAGATGGATCTACATTCACTTTCAAAAATTGAACAATTTGCAGGCTTTAAGAAAAAACGATTTATTTTTCGGTTAAAAAATTTCAACAAAGATTTAGAAGTACTAAAAGAAATATAATCAATTTTTTTTTGTTCTTTTCTTAATTTTGAGTATGTATATTTTGAGGCTTTTTTATTATCATCCATGGTTAATGTCATATCCTTAGGCTTAAAAAAATTACATCATCACTCGACAGGTTAGGGAAACTAATTACAAATACTGTCCGTAAAAACACTTTTCACGGGCATTTGTTTTTCACGATAAAAGGTCGAGTGTGCCAAACATGTCTTGTCGTGAAAAGTAAGTGGTCGTTAGAAATAAAGAACGAAATATGTAATTAGTTTCATAATTTGATGAATGTTATAATTAGATGGTTAAGTGCATTAAAGTGTAACAATTTTTTATCGTATTGTTATTGTGTTTATCAAACTTTTTTTTTTTTTTTTGATAAAACTTTTAGAACCTCTATAGTGTTTATTCTAACTCTTATGTCTTTTACAAATGACGTAGGAATCGAATTTATTTTGAGAAGTTTTCAATAATCAAACCTGTTAGACGTCAAAAAAATCATGTTCGTCATATCATTGGTGAAAGTTAAAAGCTAAATACACACCATAAGTTCTACGAATTGGAAACACCCAACAACAAAATGGACAAAATTTGTTCATTTTCATACCCTTAACTCATTTTTAAACTTTAGAACGGAAACCGAAATTTGATATAGACCATATATCCCTCCTGACTCTTCGTTGCTTGTATATTCATAAGATCGGTGTGATTTATCATAAAGCGAGTTATATGCTGACAAGATCCGGGTGATTTTGTGAACGGAAACATACCCGACAAGCATAGCCCAAGAAAGTGGCAACAACGGTTTCTATGAGTGTAATGATTTATGTAGTTAACTTTTTTATTCATATATCTATATACATTATAAAGTATTTGGGTATAAAATGTTGAAATTTAAGCATGATAAAATTACTAAATTACCCTTTTAACTAAACATTTATTAAACAATTACAAATATAACTCCACAACATACCTTATATACTTCAAATTTTGAAATAATTAAATTTTTTTCTATAAATTTAAAACAATCAATTTATAGTGTGTAAAATTTCAAATAAATATAGTTAATATTTAGAATTTATAACTAATTAATGTTAATAAACCGAAAATCTTCATCATTCGTAAAATTATTTATAACAACATATGTACCATCGATTTATATATCTATTATCATCATTGCATCGCGTGGGTATTATACTGGTTCAATATAATATAATGTGTAATATAGAAATCTATATTATATTTGACAATCATGCAAAACACGAAGATATTAGATTATTAATAAACAAATATATTTTTGAGATCTATTCTAATTTACCTATAGTATCATTATCTATTTGTTACACGTCACAATTACTAAAAATATCAATTAATCGATCGGCTACTATTGTCCATTGTCAACATATAAATTAATCAAAACATTAATTAATTTTTTTTGTTTCTTTAAGTTACTAGATTATTGTCGCGCGGTAGCTCGGAAAAAAATAAAAATTGAATCATAACTTTTATGTTTATGTAGATTTTAATTTATTATCAGAAAATAGTGTTGTACGTATAATATATATATATATATATATATATATATATATATATATATATATATATATATATATATATATATATATATATATATATATATATATATATATATATATATTAATTGGATCGGGTAAGAACGGCCCAAAGTATAGGAACGCTAAGAACCAATTATGGTCGTTCGATTAAGGTGCTGATCAGTAGTAACCACATACTACTGATCAGTGGTAACCACTTACTACTGATCAGCACTGCGAGGTTTGATATAAAAATTTTAATCGGACGGCCAAAATTTTGTTGCTGATCAGTAGTAAATGTTTTCTGTTGATCAGTAGTAAGTGGTTACTACTGATCAGCACCTTAATCGGACGGCCAGCATTGGTTCTTAGCGTTCCTATACTTCGGGCCGTTCTTACCCGAACCTCACCCTATATAGTAATATATATATATATATATATATATATATATATATATATATATATATATATATATATATATACTTTTACGTTTATATACATGTTGTTTATAGTTATAATAACATATACACCTTTAATATTATACACATGTTTTGATATTTTGTATTAGGAGATTTTAGAATAATAATAAGGTAAATTATAGTCCAAATTAAACGATTCTATAAATAAATTATAATTATGTTTTTTATTTGAGTAGAGATTGAATAAAAGAGAGAATGTAATTATGTATTGTAAGAGGGTGTAAAATGAAAATAATCTTTGATGACATCATCAATCTGATCTAACGGCTGACATCAAAGAAGTTAATCCATCCAACGGATCTTACTTCGTCATGTGGCATTTAAGACCCATCTTTTATTATATATTAAAGATTAAAGATTGTATAAACTTTACTTTATCGTTTATCTTTATTTTTATCACTTTAGTTTAATCTATTTATTTTCCTTGTGATTATTCACGTTTTAATTTATTTGTCGGGTTTTATTTTATTTGTTGCCTCGTCCTCCGTGACATAAGCGTTTTAGTTACCTAAGTGCCGATTAGTTAGTACTCTTGTATGATTAAGTTAGGGTGTTTATGCCTTCAATTATAGAATAAGATTAACGTTATTAATATTACAAGTTGGTCCTTTCTAACGAGTCAAATCTGTGCCTAAGTTACTATCGTACACGTGCTTAACAACTGGAAATCGAACGTCAAAAATCTGTCGAGACCAGACCACCACTGCGTCGCAGTTGGTGCTCAGTGCGACGCAGTGACTTGGTTACTGCGCCACAGTGCGGGCCTCAGACAGATTATGCCAAAAATGTCTTTTTCACTTTTTTTGGAGATTCACAATGTTACCAACACGTGATTTTGGTCTGGAAATTACCTATTAAGTGGGTATTTGACTATGATCTAGATCTAAGACCATATTCAAACACTCTCTCATTCCACATTTCATATTTACATCTCATTTCACCATTTTCCTTTCATTCCATCACCTAATTTTCTCTCCATTCTCTCTCAATTTCTAGAAAACATGAGAGATTGTAATCACATATATGGGTGAGTTTGAGTTAGAAGAAACACTCCATCATCTTCAATCATCATCTCCTTGATTCTCCATCAATTGGTAAGTGATTTCACCATGAAATCTCATCTAAATTCTTCTTTTCTTGATAATCTTGTTAGAGATTTCTAACATACTTCTTTTGTGTGGATTACAAGTTGTTTCCTTCCACTTTCATCCTTCATATCCGAGATTTCATCTACCACCTTGAAGATATGTACATCTGGAGTTTTTGGTAAGAAATCATCCTTAAAATTCACTTTATTCTTCTTTTCTTCAAGGTTCTTATTCTAATGGTGTGTTTGTTGTGTGTTTTGGAGTTGGATTCTCACTACCACCACCATAGGAGCTCATCTTCCAGGTTCATTTTAGTGATTTCGTTTTGGTGATTTGTTGATATTTGGGGAGGTATTTGGTACTCTCCAAGTTTTCCTTAGTATCTCTTACGTTTTCTTAACAAATCTCAAATTTGGTTAAGTAATATGTAAAATGGATTAATATGGATGAAAACCTAATTATTAAACATATTACAAATAAAATCATGTTATGGGTTATTAGATAATAATAACATAAAGTGGTGAAAAGATGAGAATAAACTTATACAACGGTAAAATTACAAGTAAATATGTTGTAATAGTAAAATTATACCGTTATTGAACGTATTGGACATATTGGAATATTTTTGACTATTTTGGACTAAATTAGTTATAATATATCATTTTGACTCTAATTATTATTATAAGTATTTATTATATAAAAGTTACATATTTAGTATATATATAACCTTATATACATTTTTTCCATAATATAACATTATGGACATAATACTTAGTATTATTAAAACTTATTATAAAATTTATGATACTTAAAACGTTTCAAAGAAAAAGTCTAAAAACTAACTTTGAACATTTCGAATACATATAAGTATATTACTATATGTAAAATAGTATATATTGACAACTAGACATCTTTAAACTCAAAGACGTAATGATAATCATAAACATAATACTTATTATTATGATAAACTTTAAACTTATATATTTTCGACAAACGTACTTTTTACTCAAAACGTGATCGTAATCTCAAACTTCTAATAATAAATTATAACTTTCGTTAAACTTATATAAAAGTGTTTTTAACCTTAAAATACTCGTTTTAACGTTTTTCATGAGTTTGAGGTTGAGGATTGCCTTTGTTCATGCCATGCTTTTGTTATGCGGATCGTTTATTATTTATTTGGAACTTGTTTTGTATAATGTAGTTCCTAGGTGATCCGTGTATTTGATTTGATATTGTATTTGAGATGATTAGGTTGTATTGTAAACTTTTGGCATGATTATTTATGATGATGTATTTTTTTTTATGGTTGTTTGTTGTAACCTTGACTTCTGATATCATAAACTGTACACTCGTGTTTCCGTTTGAGCGGGGGTGACATTATCCATAACCTTTTAATCATAATTAATTAATTATAACAAGTTTATTTCATGATTTTGTAAAACAACTAAGGCGACTATTTTTTCATGATAAGTATATTAAAATATATTGTATGTATCTAAATTTAAATTAGTTTATTAATTATATAAATTTAGTTTTCAAAAAGTGTCATATGTATTATTCCACTTATTAAAATATTTCAAATAAAGGACATGACGCTCATGTGGCAACCTATATGGATGTCATGTATGCTCTGATACATAGAATATCGTTTTTTAAAAGTTAAATACATAAAATAGATTCGTTTAAATTTAAATACATGTTAATAAATTTTAAAATAAATTTGATATATTTCCAAGAACTAATTATCTTCAAAAGGGTTCAAAAGTAGTATAAAAAAACCAAACTTGAATTTCCTTTAAACTTGAGTTTCCTTTAAAGAATCAAAAGGGTTCAAACGTACTTAGTTATCTATGGATTATACCCACTTTTTTTAATGGGTATTTGTTAATAATCTCATTGGAATTTGGAGGCGTGGTTGATGTTTGTAGATGAACGAATAATAGAAAGTACACTTACACTCTTACTTACATGTTAAATTGTTTATGATGATGTCCAGATGAACAACATGTAAAGTTAAAAATATTTGTGTCTAGACGCTGTTGGTGATTGCATTGTGGACGGGTAGAAGCAAAGGGTAACGGAGGGGTGCAATATGTCGGGATAACGATCAAAAGCAAAATCAGTCCCAATTCTAAACATCGTTTTCTTGAATGTGTTAAAATTCAGTATGGACCAAACTGTTTAACAAATATTAATATGTTTAAACACTTTACATGGCATCTTAAAGTCATACGTATCTAAATCTAAATTATATATAACTAATTTAGGATTGAATAATTTCGGTGATACCACGTTCGCAATTTTTGAATCGACATGTGACAAGTATTGATGATGACGCATCAATACTTTTAATAAATTTAAAACTTGATAAATACTAATATAATATTATAAAAAAGTATTTTTTTTTTACAAAGATTACTATTAATTGATAAATTAATTGATAAACGAGGAAAGTATGGTATCCTAATTAAAATAATAGTTATTTTTACATATATAACTACTCATAAGAATTTCCACATATATTTTCAACAATGTATGGCTCAACATGTCTCAAGTATGTAATGTATGTGACGCATAATTTGATTTTGGTTAATGTTAGATTAGCATTCCTTTAGATTATTTTCTTATATGTCGCATATATTGTTTTGTTAGATCTTCATTGCTTTCACTTATTTTTTTATTCATATTTCAACCATTTAATTGTTAGTGTAAGTTTCTTAGTCGTGTACAAATAACATTTTTAATTATTTTAATTAAATATTAATCTCTATATACTTTTTATTTATTCTAAAGGTCTCTAATGGTTATCTCATAACAAAAGCAATTTTATTCTTTATTTTATTCATTAATATTTTTATTTTTATTTTAATATTTATATTTATCACGAGTGTATTTTATTATTATTATTATTATTATTATTATTGTTATTATTATTATTATTATTTTTAAATAATCTTTTAAACAATACTTTCAAAAGTATAATTTTCCTATATAATATTAAATGTTAAATTTTTGAATATCGTACATAATACGGGTATTAAAACTAGTAAATATACTCCTAAACATTTGTTGAGGTGTTGAATTTGAATTAGTAACATACTTTTACCATGACAAATCTCCGGAGACCTGGTTATACATGTTTAAGTTATCCTATACGTAATGGATTAAGACATGCTATTCAAGACACGCCTGCATACCATTTGATACACAATATACGTATTATTGAGACACGTACATCAACAAAATATGTTTTATCAAAATTAAAAAACGACAATTTTTTGTATTGAAGTCAAGATATGATTTGATCTATGTCAAGGTGTCAAATATCTATTACACAGATTATCTTAATATATACATCACATTTGAAGAGACCAATTCACATACGAAGTCCTAGAACATGTATAAAGCAATCAATACAATTATACAAATATCATAACGTATCTTTTCAATCTTTGACAGCATAATTGTGAGAGTCGGAAATTAAAAACGTAACACATCAAGAAGCACGTCGAATAAAAAACTGAAACGTGATTCAATCTTTGACTAACTTACCGATTGTGTGCTATACTGTCAAATGACCTTGATATTTTAGAAATACTTGAATAAGTCACAAGTATACGTGTAATTATGGGAACATATTCTTATCAAAGTTAATCGTCTCTAAGATAATCTAGTAATAAGACGTCACACAAATTTTTTAAAAACCTCGTATTCGAACCTCTTTAGCTAAACATTAGGATAGTTAGAGAACATATATTCTTATCAAAGTTAACTCCTCTAACAACACACCAACAAAATACATTTTCGTAATCAAATTCAAACATGTTCCCTGATAAGGTCAAAATATCATTTAATCAGTGTTGAGATTTCAATTTTCTATTAATGTAGTTTCTTTATTTGAAAACTGACTTTTAAAGGTACAGCCTTTTGTGATTGTGATGGTGATATTTGTTCAAACAAAAGATCATGATATTAATGTATTTGGACACCGAGACAATTAGTAGCCATCCTTTAATTAATTTATACTAAAAATACCTTGGTTTTACAATTTTTGGATAGGGTTTGCAAAATTTTGTCATCGTGTCGATGATATATTTTTATTTGTTGGAATGTATTGGAGTTTGGTATTGTTGACAACCCTAATTGTAAAGATACTTTAGATCCAATTTGGTTGCTATAGTATATTGAACATTATAGTTTATAGATTATAGATATTACACATATATGATCGGGTTTTCACTTTTCATTATCGTATGTGATATTAGATCGAACCGGTTTTCCTTGATTGGTTGCCACCACCTATTTCCCTCATTCACCCCCCAAAGTGACAATGTTCTTTCTTTCCTCTACCAACTTTAGGGAAGTGCGCTTGTTCGTTTAAGGTAAGTTGATAACATTGAGGCAGATAGTCGCGGTCTAGCGGAGAACACTACCGTAGTTGTGGTCCCCCTAAAAACCTAATAGTTGTATAAAAACTTTTCCCACTATAAAATGAAGGGTTGGGACCAATCAATGTGCACTCGTTGATTTCTTGTTTTTCCGTCTGAAAAAACTATTGTGTTTTTCTAAATTATTCGTTTTTGGATTTCAAGACACCGTAGATAATTAGATAGGGACGAAATACTACAAACTGAAAGTGTCTAACATGAATATTGTCACTCTCTTGACAATACATACTCACTAAAGGTTTGAAATATAGCCACAAAATAACACACTCTCTACACTCTTTTTCTCTCCTACCATATTACCAAACCCTAACCATGAACATTAGCCTTTCAAAAACCCTGGAAAAAAAAGGAATTTCCTGCCCACTTTCTCTTGAAGGTATGGACGGAATTGTTTTAACGCTAACAGTAGAAAACACCCAGATACAAAATAATAAATTGCAGTCAGGAGCGGAGGCACTTATGGCCCACTGGGTTCATTTGAACCCCCTTAACTTTTAAGTTTTTACATTTTAAGCATAATTTTAGTGAATTTTAGTATAGTTTTGATATAATTTATGCTACGAACCCACTGATTATCTACATAAACGACATTGCTAATTCTAATTTTGAACCCCCTAAATAAAAATTCTAGCTCCGCCCCTGATTGCAGTTTCAACAGTTTGTTTTTTTCATAAACTTCAGCAATAACTTTAGAACCTCATAAGAGGAGTGTTAGGAACACTATCTTATTAAAAGAGTATGTAATAAAATAATTAAATCTGTTTAAAGCTTCATGACAAAATACCAAGTTTCCCAAATTTTAATCCATAAAATCATGATTCCGATTCTTGACAACCATAATTCATTGATTCAATATATGGAAAATGACGAATTTTGCTTCACTGCATGACATGCAGTGGCGGCCCTGGGGGTGTGCTGGTCGTGCGGTCGCACGGGGCCTCCGATTTTTTTTTTTTTTTTTTTTTTTTTTTTTTGTACAAGCTTACAAATTATCTTTGACCAACATTTAAGTCACAAGAGAAATAAGAGTTTAGTTTTCCTGTTGTCCCACATCGGTGGAAGAAGAAAATAATTAATTGATTAGATAGCTATAAATTAACCTACTTATGCCTTTGAAAAAATCACACCAGATACCTTCATTTTCAGGTACGTATTTGATTATTATTTATGTTTAATATTTCAAAAAGTATCGTATTGGGTAGTTTATCTATTGTCTAAAAATACGATATATACTATTTGTTACACAGTTAGTTAGTAGATAATTGTTAACTTGTTAAGTTTTTATTTATTTTTTATATAAAGTTATCTTTTAACTTTATATATAAGGTTATCTTTTAAATAGTATGAATAGTTGTACTCAAACTTATGTATCTTTATTTTAAGTCGTTATTTAGTGTTGGTTTCATTTCTTTGTTTTTTGCACGTGAAAACCAAAAAATAAGTACCTTAATCGGACTAGCTAGTCTTAACATGAAGCATGAAGAATTAAAGTACTAGAGTAGATTTTAGAGTATATAAAGGATGCCCAACTAGAAAATTTGTTAAGTTTTTATTTATTTTTTAAGTTTTTATTTATTTGTTAAGTTTTTTATTTGTTATATTTCTTTGTTTTTCGCACGTGAAAACCAAAAAGTAAGTACCTTAATTGTTAACTTGTTAAGTTTTTATTTATTTTTTATATAAAGGATGCCTCCAAATAGAAAATTTGAATCGGGTTCTTCTAAACGCAAAAGAAAAGAAAATGAAGGTCCTAAAGATGTAAAAAATAGACGTTTTTGTTTAGAATTTTATGATAAGTACTTACCAAACGGAGAGAAGCATCATAGAGATTGGCTTGTGTACTTTAAGGATCTTGATAAAGTATTTTGTTTCCCTTGCTAGTTGTTTAAGAAGAAAAAACAACCAAGTAATCTGGCACATGAGGGAATAAATGATTGGGGACATCTTTCTACGAGTTTGAAGATGCATGAAAGTTCTGCAGATCATATATATTATATGTCTCTTTGGTTTGACTTGCGTGCAAGGCTGAAAACTAATGAAGTTATTGATAAAAATTTTCAGTATGAAATTAATAAAGAGACCAAACACTGGAGAAAGGTATTAAGAAGATTGTTTGCTTTAGTAAAGTTATTAGCCAAACAAACTTTAGCATTCCGTGGAAGCAATGAGAAGCTATATGATGAAAACAATGGCAATTTTATGGCTTTAGTTGAAATGATTGCGGAGTGGGATTCAGTAATGGCTGAGCATATCCGAAGGAAACAAAATCATGAAATTCATTACCATTATCTAAGTCACAAGATACAAAATGAGATGATTATTTTGCTTGCTTGTGATATAAAAAAATACAATCGTGACAAAAATTAAGGAAGCGAAGTATTTTTCAGTAATTTTGGATTGTACTCTAGATATTAGCAAACAAGAATATTGTTGACTGTTCCCATTACTGTTGCATCCGCGGAAAGAAGCTTTTCTAAACTAAAACTCTTAAAATCTTATTTGCGGTCGACCATGTCTCAAGAGAGATTAAATGCATTGCTTTAATTTCAATTGCAAACGAGTTTCTTGATAATATTGATTATGAAAGTATAATAGATGAATTTGCTTCAAAAAATGCTAGAAGATCGATGTTTAGAAAATAACAATGTAACTCGTGTTTATTATAATGAAAAGTATTTATTATAAATTTTATAGGGCCTTTTTTACTTTTTTGCACTAGGCCTCCGAAATGTCAGGGCCGAGCCTGATGACATGTGTAATCCTATAAAGTAAAGAGATTTATTTTTAATTATTTTTGTTAAATTGTCAACTATATTATGTACTCTCGGTCGTATATCAAAGTCAATGTCCAATTGGCATTTGACCAAGATGGAAAATGATAAAACAATTATACATGTATATGTGACATTTTATTCCTTTGAATAGGGTTTCATAAAAGATTAAGCTAGTTCTAGCTCGACTTATAATTGTGTAACATCAATGTGACGATGTCCTTAAGACAATACTCCTAGACTTCCCATTTCATATATGGACCGCGGAAATTTATAGGCAATGTTGCTTGACCACTGAACTAAATGGTCCTAGCTACGATACATGAAAAAAAAAAAAAAAACTTATATACTTTGAATTCGGATTCCATTGTTGAATATGAGATCAACGGTTTTGTGATATACAAAATAGACACGTAAACCAAAACTTTTAATTAGACTTTGCCAAGTTGTCATATTTACAGTACCAAGTTTTTAAAGAATGAGCATGCCATCCTCATTATATGTATGAAAATAATCGATCAATGTAAAAAAAATTCAACAATAAAAGCTTGAAATATTACATATGTGTTAAATCAACGTGCATGTTTGTCAAAATATCGTTTCATTTTTGTTGAGATGTCAATTTTTTATTAATCCGGCTGTCTTGTTACGCGTTATATCTATGTAAACAGACTAAATCGTATGACTTTGTAAAAACATGTGCAGAATCATCATAATTGTTTATATAAGAGTGGTATAATTGTTGACCTAATCAAAAATCATTAAAACGTGATTCGACAACATGGTTTTTTGATAGTTAAGTACATTATTTGCTCAGTTAAATCTCTTAACATGAATTATTAAGTCTTCAAATTCTAGAGACCGAGTCATAGAATTTCTTAGGACATACATAAAGTTATTCAAAACTAAAGAAACGTTCAAAACATTGTAATACGTCATTACATTCTCGATAGTTAAGTTGACATTAGCATTAACAAAATGAAATAATATACAAGAAGACCATCAAAGATTGTATTAAGACGTGAAATGAATTGTTAAACTAATATTACGTTTAATCTTATTTGAAATTTTAAGCTGGTTCATAAAGGCTGGTATCGTTCAAACACATACGATGGAGTACGTTACCACTGAATCAAATAATAATTCAACACATCCATAAAATGCATTTGATCAATATTTAAGCAAAGAACATCACCAAAGAGTACAAAACATTATTTTGATTGTCGGTAAACTTTCAATATTTTCATAAAAGCTAAAAGGACTTTGTTTATATGGAAAGTGACTGATAGAGCTATAACTTTGATGAAGGTGATGTTTTGAATGCATTTGGACTTTGAAACAATTTGCAGCTATCCATTCTTGACATAAATTTCGGATAGGAATTGATTTTTCGGTTCATGACATGAATAAAAATAGCGTAAAAGAACATATTTATCCCTTCTAAAATCAAAATATAGTGCTTGATTCACATAAGTACCATTATATTGTGTGGTAATCATTGATCAAACCTCCTCCTCGTAAATTATTTAGGAACATAAAAACAACTTTGCTCGCCGTCGTTCAAGATTATATGATTTGCAATTATATTTAGCGATAGTATGAATATTGGATTTATTTTGAGATTCGTAATCTCACTAGAAAAATAATAAAATCTAAATATATAAAGAAGATAAAAAAAATATTTATATATTGTATATCAATCTTTTACTAATAATTCACTAAACTATCAAGCATGCATAATATTTGGTCAGATTCTAATTCTGCATTGGTGACATTAGTTATATTGTTAATGTTAATGAATGATCAAAGAAAGAGATTAACTTATAATAATATTTATTAAAATGTCAAACCTTATTTTATATTAATTGTTAAGCCAAGTAAACCCCAAATGGGGGTTGACCAAGATGGCAATGTGATAAAACATGCATAGACAAATCATTCATGGGACCTTGATGACTAAAATTTATTTCAATATATTATTGTATTGTTGTTATTATTTGTTCTTTAAAATGTAAATCTTAATATTTAACATTGAACAGCTACTCGTTGTAACACATGTTGTCGATTTTAGTCGAGAAAGATGAAAGTTGATTCAGATTGCCACTTCAACTACCGTCATTTTTCTTAAGACCGCAAAGTGTACACACATAAGTTGACTTATCCGATATTACAAGTGTTAACTTTAACAATAATATCAAAACATATGAAATTTATATGCCAAAGTGGACAAGCAATAAGCATTAGGAACATTTTACTTCACATATATAACATCAACAAGTAGACATTCTTGTAAAAGCATAATGAAATGTAAATTAACTAGAAATAAAAATAATAAGTAATCTAAATATTTCTTTCAAAAATGTGAAATGACACAAATATGTACCCATCAATTAGTTATACATCATAAATTCCTAATAAACAAATAAATAATTCTAACATAAAATTCAACTATGAAAACTAATATGTGGGTTTAATAAATATGAGATTAAAGTTGTATTTTGTTTTTTATTGGTGAACCTCTAACTCCTAAATTTATGAACTTGATTTCTAGAGGACCACTAAATAAATCAATCATGCTAGTTATTTGGTAGAAATTTATATAATTGCATGACAAGTGTAATCTTGTCATGAATCCTTTGAATTCAATATTCGATTTTTAAATGAATTTAATTTAAATGTCAACCATATTAATTTGTATATCCAAATTTATTACAAAGTCAAAAATAATAATGTCAATTGGGACATGACAAAGATGAGGGATGTGACTAAAGATATATACAAATGTGCAAATTGCAAATGGATGATAGTAGTAGTTGACAAACATTTAAAAGTCGAGAGTTGTATACATTGGATAAATTAAATAATATCTACTAACTAAATCTAATAAAGAATTCCTAAAACTATAAAAGGTAGTGATTATGGCATCAATGATAGAGAAACACAAACTTTTTTTTACGAGAAAGTTGGTTGTATTCATCTCATCAATGTCTTTTTCTTGCAATTTAAAATTATGTAGTAGAGAGGTTTGTTGCGATTCCGCCTCATCTATGTCAAACTCATTATTAAACCTTTCTACGAAACAACCACATCATGTCAAATCATACGATATAAAAATAAAAAGACATCAAGAATGTGAGAAAAAAAAATTAGAAATGTAAATTCATAGTAGACATTGATTGGTCAACTTGGTAAAAGGCTAATGCTTTAAAATTTAAGAAACTTTACTCGAAAATGTATTGTATGTATTAAAAAGAATAGCTTATTTATCTAGCGGACATTTACACACCATATCAATATCACGGAGCTTGGTTTGCGGATTTTTAGATGGTGTTCATTTTTTGGTTCCATTAACGATTAAATCAAATTGTTGTTTGTTTACGAAATTTTAGGTTAGATGATAATATTGTTGGTGATTTTAGTATCATTAGTCATTTTATATGACTGGATATATTAGGAACCGATAGGTTATTAGGTTAAGCTCACTTTCGAGTTTGGTAAGTGCCGGATACACACTCGTGTGAACTAGCTTAATAATGTTAAAAATAGCAGGGGCCAAGGGGGTGCAACCCCCTTGTGAGGTCTTAGGGGTAGCGCCCCTAGTGCAATGCAAGGGTTGAGGTAGTCAGGAAAAAGTTTATTCAATTAAATGATTTTTCCGCCCAACATATTCCTTATGACACAAAACTACTAAAAATTACTTCTAACCATTCGTTACAGGTTTTTTTTTTTTTTTTTTTTGGGTTATATTCTTATTTTCGGGTTTCACTCTCAAGGACATATTTTTACACACCACCTTCATTGTATTGCTCTAAATCACGTGCCTTAGAGTGAATTTTTGTATAATCCGATTGTTAATTTCGTGAACCTTAGGCATATAGGGGAGAAATACTTCAATCTGGAAGTGTTCTCACACGATTAAGAAATACATGTCCAGATTATAATCCCCAAACCACCCTATAATTATAACAAATACTAGGTTCAAAGGTTTTTGTGACACCTTAGGCAAATCTCACATCGTCCGTGGACAAGAGTGATGTTGGGTATATGAGTAAACCTTTAGCCTTTCATGACACGACGCTTTTTGGTTGCTATAGGCACTGCAGAGCTTAGAAACTCTGCAATTAAGCGTGCTTGGGCCAGAGTAGTTCCAGGATGGGTGACCCCCTGGAAAGCTCTACCCAAAGTAAATCCGTGAGTCTTGCTGGCAAAGTGGACAATATCGTGGTCATGAAAAGACGGGGTGTTACAAATGGTATCAGAGCCACCCTTGTGTTGTTCGGGATGGTGAGGAAAACCTCAACGAGGACGTTGAGTCCCAGGGGGGTGGGTGGGGTGGGGGTGGGGGGTGTTTGCGACACCTTAGCCAAATCTCACATCGTCCGTGGACAAGAGTGATGTTGGGTATATGAGTAAACCTTTAGCCTTTCATGACACAACACGTTTTGGTGGCTACAGGAACTACAGAGCTTATAAACTCTGTAGTTAAGCGTGCTTGAGCCAAAGTAGTTCCAGGATGAGTGACCCCCTGGGAATCTCTACCAAAAGTAAATCCGTAAGCGTTGCTTGCAAAACGAACAATATCGTGGTCATGAAAAGATGGGGTGTTACAGTTTTCCCTTAGGTTTCCCTTGTGGCGGTCTCACTTAATAGCTTTATATCCTGTCATTGTGACAGTTTAAGACACACATGAGAAAAAAAAAACATACGAAAATTGAAAATCTCTTGTAAGCAATGACCTTAATTTCAGTCAGATTCAAGATCATTAACAAAACGTATTATCCCAATACAAAATTTGTGATCTTGTATTGTATAGAAACGAATTATTGTATTTGGAAAGTGATCACACGATTTATATTGATATCCGGTCATTGAACTACTATTCATTTTACGATTTTATACAACATAAGAACACTTGAGCATCATTCATTAACACTTGAATAACATGTTATCCGGTCATTGAACTACTATTCATTTTACGGTTTTATAACAACATAAGAACACTTGAGCATCATTCATTTACACTTGAATAACATGTAACAGGTATGTAATGAAAGAAATTTAAAGGTTTCAATGTTACAATATAGTTTTTAATGTATAGAACATTCTCAAATCCTACTGTATCACTTTGTTTCTGGTTTCGGGTCCGAATAATACATATAACAACTTCTTATAAAAATTGTTGCACATAATATATATATTTTTGAGTAAGGTTTGATCTTTTTTTTTCAAATAATTAGCCGGATTTAAATGTGTAATCTTTTATAGTTCAATACACCGTTATGGGAAACTTGTTATTTGTAAAATTATAGTAGGTGCGACTTTAAAAGAAATACATTTTTAACGAATGAACAGTTGAATACGAGGAAGAAGGTAGAATGCGCGGTTGAAGACAATATAATTTTGTCTTGTCGAATCAACGGTCAATATTGATCTACAAACAAACAAGAACGGTTATTTGGATGGAAGGATGGCAAAAAAATTGGCATCACTATCAAGTAGTATTCATGATGACAAATATGTTGTTGAAGAATATGCCATATTTAAAATAAAGACTAAACAGTAACCATTGCATCCATAGAATTCATTAGAACGATTTGTAGTCGCTTCCCCTCGTCATTTTAGATCGCACACGTTAACGAATAAATAACCCGACTTTGATAATTAATAACGTACCAATATACCCCCATTTCTTATACAAAAGAAGTAAAAACTACTAGTTATACTAACTAATGCAATTATCTCATACAAAATTTCATTGTCAATCAACATAAGCTATGAAATAATCAACAAAATTTCATTAATATTTGCCTTGCGGACTTTTACAAGAAAAGAAAAAAAAAAGAAGTCGTCAATAACATGTCCTAACTTAGTAGTTTTTACCTAAATACGTTAAAAAGTTATGACCTAAATATGCTACATTCGGTCGTGCTACTAGCACCTTTCTCCTAATTTCCTATTTATTACAAAATCATCACGAATCTTTTTCTTTATCGTCTTATTCCGTTAAGGAAACTCTGTATGTACAATTTGGTGTCCTTTCGAGTCCTCTTATTTGAATTTGCCATGATTTCCTTCTCTTCGTGATGATTCTTTTATCATGTTCCATGTTGACTAAAATTGTCAAGCGCTAATAAAATATGTATTCTAAAAGTAGTAAGTTTCTACAATTCCTCTTGTTCTGAAACCCCAATCAACCTCCAATTTTCAATAGGTTCCAACATCTCGTCTCAAGATTACGAATACCTTGAAACCGTAAACCTCAAGATCTCGTTACTAGTTTTTTGGAAATAGTCTTATTGGCAAGCCATTTTGAGGAAGTGCAAATGGTGCATAATGAATCTCATTTTGTGGGCCTACCATAGTCCACCTGTACATTATAAAAAAATTCTTTATTAGTATATACTTCAATTGTACTTGTTAAATATTTCCCTTAAATAGATGCTTTTTATGGTAAGTAAATGATTTTATGGAATTTTAAAGATTTCACCAACCTGTACTTTGTAGTCAAGTGATGTACAAGCACTAATATCTCCAGCTTGGCTAGCTCATTTCCCGGACATGCATGGCTCCCATTGCCAAATGGCATAAATGTATTCGGCTTTGGTGCGACCTCGAATCTTGACGGGTCGAACTTCTCCGGGTCGGTAAAGTTTTCGGGACTATGGTGAATGTTTCTAAAGAGCGGTAACACTTTCCATCCTTTAGGAATAAGGTATCCTGAAAAAACAATTTAACGATATTTTTAGAATAAAAAACATTAAGAAAAATAAAATCTTTAATAAATTTTTACGATTTAATTAAAATAATACCTTCAAATTCAACGTCTTCAACGGCTTCTCTAAAAGTAAAAGATAAAATCGAAGCAACTCTTAATGTTTCTTGAATTACTCTTGAAGTTATTGGCATTTTCCTGGTATCTGCCCAAGTCAAAGTCTTGTCATCTTTAATCTTCATTATCCCCTCTTGTTCTTCCTATAAAGTCGAAAATTTAGATTAAAAACCGTTATTAAATTAAAATACTTAGGATATATTTATTTTATAATGTCTAAAAGGAGAAATATCTTACTGTGACAGCTTGTAGAACAGAAGGGTTTTCAGCCAAGTACTTAACAATCCATGTCATGACACTAGCAGTGGTATCCCGGGCTGCGAAAATGACTCCAATGATGTTGTCCGCGATTTGTTCGTCTGAAAGACCTTCTTTTTGCTCCATGAAAGAAGCTAGTAAATCGTTGTGATTTTCTTTGTTGTTTTCCCTTCTTAAAGAGAGAATCTTGGCTACGATTTGAGCTAATTCTTTTCTTGCTTTCATTGATTTGTTAAAGAGCGTTCCGGGTAGATTAATTGGCATTGAATTGTAACCTTTTTCGAGAATGTAATAACATCTCTTGAGATCTTCTCTGTAGAGGACCTCTTCTTTTCCAAAAATTGATAGCAATGCAACATTGAATGTGAACTGCAAAACGGTTTTTTAATAGTTAGAAAACAGAACAAAAACAGAGGAAACAGAGTTAAAAAACAGAGCAAAAACAGGGGAAAACAGAGTTTTTTTTTCTTCTTTTTACTTACTATTTTCATTTCTTGAAAAGTATTGATGAGGCGATTTTCCCACGACTTAAGAGAATCAACGGCGATTGACTCAATATCAGGAATAATATTCTTAACAGATTCTGGTGTAAATGCTCGTAGAACAAGACGTCTCAATTTCGAATGATAATCGCCTTGATGAAAGAAAATCGCTTGTTTTCCCAACATTCTTTCTTTACTAGCAGGAAATGTAGGCTTAAAAAGATGCGATTTCGTAACAAGCACAAGTTTAGCAAGAGCAGGGCTTGAAATCATCACACACCTACAACCCAATACATGGGTCTTAAATATTGAACCATACCTACAAAAAAAAAATTACCCTTTTCAATCAATAAACAAATTCATCAAGAAATTGAATTGGTTTAAAACAGGTAAGAAAAAAAATTACTTTTTAACTTTGGATGCGAAGAAGACATTTGGGTTTTGTGAGTAAAGTTGGAAGGTTTCGCCGATATACGGCCATCCCAGTGTCCCTGGAGGGAGTGGGAGTCTTTTCCGTCCACCAGGGACGGAAAAGTTAAACAGAAAGAGAGTAGAAAGAATAGTAATAACAAAGAAACACAAAAAGATGGTAATGAATTCCATAATGAAAGATGTTTTGTGTTTGTTTGTTAATTAGGTGAATATGTGTTTTAAGTTTGGATTGAAATATGGGAAGGAGTGAAGGGGTATATATAAGTAAGGGGGGGAGGGGGTGCACCATTACAGCTAGATACACACATACGGAATCTTGGCCTCCAGCTCAAGGGGAGAGGGATGGGATGGGGATGGGGATGGGTGAAGAAAGAGCTAGGCAAGTGTTTGTTTTGTTAATTATGTGTCTTTTTATGTTTCTATGTATTTTCACTTTTTTCTCTTTCAATCATTACTTTTGTTTATAATAATTATATTTATTTAGTTTTATTTTGTTGTATTGGAACAATTTGTATACTTAAAACATGTAAAATTCAAAGAATTTAAAATGTGTCTTAATACCCAAAACTACCATAAATAATTTCATTTGTGTCCTCTTTAAAAGAATAGTTAGACACCCCACTACTAGATCATTTTGGTGATAGATTTTACTCGGTAGATAACTCAAGATAAAACAAAGTTTATATAAACAAAACAGGACTAAATATATGAACAAATAATATCCTCTCAGTTCGTCGAAATTGATCATATAAAGGAAAATGATCCAGCAACCTAATAATCGACTTAAAAATCTAATATTAGTACATGACTAGCTCAGTAGCCAATATTCAGTGAAAGAAAATCAATAATTATACTTAATTAGGTCGTTGTATCGGTACTCGCCAGTACTCGCTTATAACATGTGCAATCTAAAAAGTTCAAAATCTTTGAAAGAATATTTTGTAAGATAATAGAAACCTCGTAGATTATAACTTCTAATTAAACATTATCTATAGAGTGTAAAACCCTAAACCTAATGGACCCAACGCTTACATGTCGAGTGGCAAAGTCGCGAAAACTCAAACTAACGAAGAAAAACTGCAATTATGAAAAGTAATTATAATGATACAAAAATTAGATAGTTTCAAACTCTTTAGGCGGCACATGACGACATTTAAGGGACGTGAACGTTGCGATTTTGATTGCATATTCTTCGGTATTTAATTACTAGTCCACAACCACTGACGACGTCATCTAACTCTAAGCAGTTTGAAAGTTATAAACAACACATTGAGTTGTTGTTTTTTCTTCTTCTTCACTGTTTGAACCCGACGACTTGTTGTCGTGTGTGATGGTGCGTCCTCATGCCTATGGTGCACGGTTCCAATATGTGTTTTATTGAAAATTTGAATATAAGGCCAATGGCTGTGACGAAATTAGAGAACTCCAAGCAGTTTAGGAGTTATGGCCGAAACAGTACCGAATTCGGTAACCGAAAATTTGAGGGATTATTTTTTGAAAGGATGGCCATCAACGACTATGGTTTGTCAGAGTGCCTTTTTTTCCTGAAAGGATGGACGAAACCGATCAAGGTTTGACAGACTGACAGAAAGACAAGGACCGATATCAGACATGCTCTCTATTATTATGTAAGATTATAAAAAAGAAAATCATAGGTTATGAGTTATTATTCAACGTTATTTATATAGTATATAAACTCTAAATCTAACATTTAAAACCTTTGACCGGTGCCAACGGATCAACTGACGCGCATCATCCTCCGTCGGTCAGTGATACCATAGGCACCAAACTATTCAGTTGTTTTGCTTCGATTTTTCGACGTGTTTGTAAGGCCAATAAATTATAAACCAATTTTTGTCTGTGTGTCTTGTAAAGTAAATAAGGTGTGAGTTCAAAATTATTAAGTGACGGATTAGTGTTAGACAATAATTTAGTCATTAAAATGTCTTCTGATTTGACGTTGAATTGACAAAGGCTAACGGACAACTAATAATATTAAACTGTGTATCTATAAAGTAACACTAGTTGGATAAAATAATCGAGTGAAGGGGTATGTATGGAATGGGATGGTGGGGGCATTACAGTTAGAGTGCAGAAAGGGCGTGTGAGATGCGAGGAAATGAGAGGCGATCGAATGTGGTTGACTCACTCTTCTTTCAGTTTTATGTTTTTATTCATCAAACTGGCGCCAGTAAACGGCCCCTTATCTGCCCTACCAATTAACAAACTCCGTACTATTTTCATTTACACATCACTACCCTATACTTTCATACCATTACACTTCCACTCCTTCAACAATATGTCTCGAAAATTATCAGACTATCCCCTAGCCTCGGGTTAGGTTGTTGGCAGAATATGGCTAGTGGCTCATATTATTTAAGTAATTGTTTATGTCCAATATTTTAAAAGTGTCAATTTCAACTTGTCTTATACGAAAACCTACTTAGTTAAATCGTGTAAAACAATTTAATAGTTAATTAAATTACGATTTTATTTTATTTAATCTAAGAAAGTAACTTATTTGTATAAAACTTTGGAAATAAAATTTTGTTTTGTAGATCATATTACAAAACGTGATCTTCACATGTTTTTAAAAACTATATAAAGTAATCAAGGTATTCCAACGAATTACTTAAGCGTAAAATAGAAAGGTCATCGACGTTCAACAATTACTTGACATGATAAAAAAAAATATGTATATAATAAATAAACTAGTTAAATGTATACGGGATCGATATAACGATTCACTTTCGACATGATAATTAGAATTTAACAAGGTATGAAAAAGGTGAAATAAGGGTTAGAAGTGCATACCTAATTTAAGGTTGATGTGTGCTCCATGAAATCTTGGTCTGAAGTTAGTATCGTCCAGCTTGTGTAATCCGAGTCATTTTTGTGGGGTAAGACAAAACAGGGTTAGACCTTTATACGTTTTTCAGATATTTCTTACTCCACGCCTAATCATTGTGGCTTGTCGTAGAAATGCATACCGCGTTGCTACGAGGCATTAATTATCATGTAGTTTAGCTAATGGTCGGGAATGTAGAAGGGTCTAATATGCCATATAATCCAATAGAATAATGACATATAGACAACTTTAGATGTCGGGGTTGTATGAATAGATTATTTACGTTTATATAATGTGACTCACATGATATGCTTAGTGCTAGATACATGTCGCAATCGATATGCTTGGTTATTAGTGCTCGGAAATTATATATGTGGATGGTGTGCTTCGCAAACCTACTTTTATATGCAACGTGATAAGAAATTTTTTTTTTTCTAAAACTAGAGTTTGATATGACAGTGTGGCGGGTACAAGGCAAAGCTTGTTAGCCCAATACCCCATCCTAAAAATAAAAATAACCCCCAAACCCGGTTCGCTTCCTATGGGGATCTAATCGGGACGCCCCATTGGAGTGGTGGGTTCCTCCAAAACTCGTCTCGTTCCCTGAAACCTGAGTTTATACCCGAACTTTTATTCGAATTTTGAATTATTTTGTTACAAATATCAATCTAATAACCCAGTTCTATCTATAAAAAAGTATATTGTTTATATAAAAATATGTAGATATGCCTTACACCACCTATATAATATTGTTAATGAATATGTTATTATAAAATGAAATAATTATCTTTAATATATAATAAAGAAAAGGCCTTAAATGCCACATGGCGATTTAAGGTTCATTAGATAAGTTAACTTCTTTGATGACAACCGTTAGATCAGATTGATGATGTCATCAAAGATTATTTTCATTTTACACCCACTTACAATATATAATTACAGTCTCTCTTTCATTCTACCTTTACTAAAATAAAAAACATAACTATAATTTACTTATAGAATCGTTCAATTTGGACTATGATTTAACGTATTATTATTCTAAAATCTTCTAATACAAAATATCAAAACATGTGTATAAACGCAAAAATATATATGTTATTATAACTATAAACAACATGTGTATAATCGTAAAACTATATATATTATTATACATATAACATTATTTTTTCATAATAAACTAAAAACTAAATAAACATAAAATTTACGATTCAATTTTTATTTTTTTCCTCGTTATCGCGGGACAATAATCTAGTTGATATTGATAGTATTAACATATATAAAGTTATTTATATATTAATATTTTGGGTCGGGGGTGACAAACCCTCTACCCACAGAAGATCCCCGTAACCGGTAGGTCATCCCTAAACTCGTCCTAAAAATTAAGTTATTCTTTTAAGGCTAAAATGTTTTTTCGTCATTCCTAATTTTTGACCCTTATATAAGGGGTGTTCACTATTTGGATATAACCGAATTGTTCAATTGGATAATTCGGATCGGATTAAACGGTTTGGATTTTTGGATTTTTGGATTGGTTTGGACGAGAACCGAAATATTATTTTGGTTTTTAGATTGGTTTCGGTTATTATTATATGAACCGAATAGTCCCAATAAACCAAACAATAATATATCATTACCTATTTTTCATATATCTTATTATATAACATAATTACCTAATTATTTTGCATATACTTTTCAACTATTTATCATTGTTTATTTCCTATATTTTTCACCTAAAACTTATCCTTACTAATTTCTCACCTATATGCTATAATCTACACTTAATAACTTCAAAGTTTATTTTCATTTACTAAATCTTTCCAATCCATTTGAACCGTAAACATACATACCTTTCCCATTAGGGCATTCATTGTTAATACTACAACGTTCATAATTGAATTGTTTAAATTGTACTTACATTCATTGTCATTAGTGACATGTATATTTTGGTAACAAGAAAAAACGAAATATAAAACCAATCCAACCGAATTGTAATTTGGTTCGGATCGGTTAGGATCTTATGATAATTTAGATGTTTCGGATCTATATTTTAAAAACCGAAATCCAGTTGGATTCACTTAATTGGATCCGATTAAACCGATCCATCCAAACGAACACCCCTACTTATAGTTTTTACGATGTTGGATGACGGATTTCCTTACGATAATCAGATTTTGAAAATCAATTTTACGCTTAGCTTAAGTGATGGTTAACTTCACCAATACATATTTAACTATATACGACAAAATCCGTCATTACGAAACATTTATAACTTTGGACCAATTTATCTTGTTGTCTACGCGTATTCACAGTTAGTAATGACATCCGTTAAACTCTTATTTTGTTAATAAGTAATCTATGTTGGGTGACGGATTCCGTTACGATAATCATATTTTGGAAAACAATTTTGCGCTTTGATTAATTGATGGTTAACTTGACTAATACGTATTTAACTATTTACGATCAAATACGTACGTCATTACGAAGCGTCTAAAGTTCGATTTTTTTTTTTTTACGAATTTCTCTTAAATATGATGCGTCTAAAGTTCGATTTTTACTAGGTATTTTTTCTGCTCATAAAATTATCAACTTAAAATAAGCCATTTATCTAAAAACAAATGTCTATATATTTGATCAATTATAATATCTCTTTCCTTTTATAGGTATTTATCTAATCCGGTTGTCACACAACACGCAACGGAAGCAATTAAGAATCAAACACGTAACCAATATTAACTAAGTAAAAGTAATACCTTTGTTATTGATTTACCTAGTTTAGGATTTTTAATGAAATCCTTTTACAAGTTTGTACACGACACCTCTTTTAGCAACAAACTTGTTTGCTTGTTCAAGTTTATAGTTTCCACAACCCTTGTCTAGCTCCGTGTAGGTTGTTTGCTTTAAACCGTAACTCGAATCGCACATCCAAGGTGATCGAAACCCTTGCAATCGATCCAAACCAAGTCGAATGAATGGAAGGAAAGCAAAGAATCGATTAGGCTTTAAACCCCTAATCGATTTGTGGTGTTTAGAATAATGAACTTGATGTTCATTATATAGAAAAACAATTATTTGGGAAGTAAGGTGTATTGTAATTAGGAAACAGTCCCTATTTACATAATAAACCCTCTCATTTGTCAATTATGATAATTAACACATTAATTAATAATTAACATTTAATAAACGTATAGTCGTGTCTAAATGTAAATGTTTACAAACTCGTAGGCTCATATATTTATAAACACAGATTTACTTGACGTGTTCAATTACCAACAGCTCCCACTTTGAGCATGTCTCAATAAATGTGATAATATTGGTTAGTGTCTAGCAACACACCAATGCTCCTATAAATACACGAGTGAAATTTCCAAAAGTCACTGTGAGTCAATGTTTGAGTTTACTATCATTTTGTTACATATACTCTGGTTAAATATGAATATGAATCTAGGTTATTTCATCTTTTTAACTTTCTGTTTCTCATTCACGAATCACTTAAGATTACCAAATTATATCGAGACTCATCTAGATTAATTTGGGTCTGGCCAGACATACATCTTTAAGTATTCATGAGCGGCCGAGTATTATCATACTTCAGTTGCAAGCTGAAGGAACGAATCTTATCTTGAATACAAGCGTTAGCCATGTATTTCACTACATTACCAAAAATAGTCTTTTTACTATCCTTATTCAGGATAGGTAGAACTATGATCAAATAATGTACTTCATACATGTATAACTTCTTGCATCTCAAGTGTAAGGATAAATAAACCAATCATGTGTGAATTATACTTAATGACTAAGATCGATAAAGTTATAATTCATTGATGGGATAAGTAGGGGTGTTCGTTTGGATGGATCAGTTTAATCCGATCCAAATATATGAATCAGATTGAATTTCGGTTCCTAAAATATGAATCCGAACCATCCAAACAAACTTAAGATCCGAACCGAACCGAACCAAACTAATATTCAGTTGGATCAATTTTTAAAATTCGGTTTTCTATTACTATTTAAATGTATATCCCAATAATTTCAATGGAACTTTTGTGCATATATCTCAAAAAAGTGTTCGTAAAATATGAGGAAAAGTTGAGATCATTGTCAAAGGTCACTAATTTGTTAATACGTAATAAGAAAAATAGTAATACTTTAGGTATGAAACGATTATAATTGAACAAAATAAGAAAATTAAATTGTTATTCGGTTCTTTTGGACAATTCTGTTTTTTTATATGAACCAAAAACCAATCCAAAATACTAATTCGGTTTTGGTCCAATCCGATCCAATAGTGTCTGGCTCCTTTCTGAACACCAGGTTCATTGGCTATGATAATTGCTCCAGAATTTTCGTAATACATATCCATTGGAGATTTATTTGTAGGAACCACGTCAAGCCCATATATAAATTTTCGTATCAAAACAGCTTTCGTGACAGCTTCCGAAGATGCAATGTACTCGGATTCCGTTGTAGACATGGTTGTATCTGAAATTCGGCATCACAATATCCAATAGCCTTTAGATCAGCCTCATGATTTCCACCATAAACAAGAACCATATCTTTAGTAGCCCTAAGGTACTTAAGAATGTTCTTGACAGCAATCCAATGGTTTTCACCAAGATTCTGTTGGTATCTACTAATAATGTTCTGTGCAAAAGCCACATCAGAACTTGTGCATCTCAACGCATTCATGATAGACTGATATCGCATATTTATATAGATATTTCTATGCGATATTGTGTCGGGTTTTCATAGTAAACATGATGGATAGGATAGGTTTTTACATTTAATCGTGTGGAAAAGTGTTTTTATCTATTTTACAGGTTTACATGATCGGGAAGTGGAAAGGAGTGAAGAAATGAGCTTAAATGACGAGATTACGGAGAAACTGAAGGGGTGCTAAGCACCGAGGAGTTCGAGTTGGTTTTGGACACGAAAATCACCCGGTGCTGCGCACCTATGGAGGAGGTGCTGCGCACCTGTCTGGATAATTACAAGAAATTGGAGTTCTAGTCGAATACGATTTCCACCTTGATTTTGCCTATAAATACAACACCAAATCCGTCCAGAAATTCATCCCATTATTATTTTCAAGTCTCTGGAGCTGGTATTACGTTTAGAAGCAAGGATTAAGGCAAGGAAGATCACTTTTTCGGCAATCGGCGATCACGACACGTTCGACAAAACTCTTCGTTTGTTTCTTTTTAGTTTTAAACTATTTTCCAGAATGCTTTCTAACACTTTATTTGTTGTTTTAGACTTGATCATGAGTTGCTAAATTCTCTTTATTCTTGTTTGAACAACGGATCCTATTTGACGTTTAATTAACGTTTTCGATTGTTTATGTTTTTGTGTTTAACCGTTGATCTTTATTTGCTTAAATTTTAATATATTATCATAGTTGTTTATATTAAATTTGACTAATCAATATTTTAGGTATTCGGAAGGAATCTAGATAGATTAGATAAGTTTAATGAAGTAATCGGTCGGTCTATAATCGATTTAAAATTATTAAGATTCGGAAGGACTTAGTAATAACAACTTAGGTAATTAAATTTAAGTGAGTAGGTCTAAGTATTAAGATTCGGAAGGACTTGATAATTAGAGGAGTTATTCGGAAGGAAACTCTATAAGTTTAAATCACTAAAAACAGGCTTGTTACTTATTGCTTGATTATTAATATTTATAACTGTATTCGGAAGGAACGGTGTAATTAGAGATAATTAAAGTTAGTAAAAGATTCGGAAGGACTTTTATTATATCTTAGAAGTTGGAAAAACAATCGATCTCGTAAAATTAACGGAAAATAGGTGAAGTGTCAAACAAGCATATATTTTCTTTATTTGATTTAATCAATTACTCTTTCGTTCGATTTTAATTAATCATCACTTTTTCTTAATTATTTGCAATCTTTTGTTACGATAAAAAACCCCCACAAATACTCAGTATTATTTATTCGAAATATTAAAACAAATTAGTCCCTGCGAACGAACATTTACTTGCTTTAAAATATATTATATACGGATAGGTCCACTGCCTAGAAGTGTGTAATTGCGTTAAATAGTAGGTTAATTTTAAGACTAGATTTTACACATCAAGTTTTTGGCGCCGCTGCCGGGGACTGATTTTTCGTTTTTTTGTTTCGAATTTGTGATACGATCCTTTTGAGTATTTATTTACTTAGAAGTTACTTTTAAATTGTTATTACACCGGTACGTTTTACGCTTTTCTTGTTTTTGTCTTTTCAGGTATTTCAGGTAGTTGATGAACACAAGGGCTTCGGGATTTCCACTCGCGAGTCCAAAGTCAAATCCAGGAGTATCAAAGAGACGAGGCAGGAGAAGAGGCAACTTATCGCTTCAGACACCACCAAGTTTTGATCAAGTTTCACCCGTCAAATTTGAAGACATTGCGTCGTCAGAAAGCGGAGGAAGCGATTCAGAACCAGAGGTCGAAGAAGTATTTTGTGAAGACAAACCGGAACCGCAACCAGCTATGGATCCTTTGGATACACCAATGAACCGACGGGCCGCAGCTGTAGCGGTGCCACCCACCCGAGGGTCGGCAATCACCACCCCGGAATTGGGTGATGACTTTGTTGTCAAGGGTCACCATCTCAAGATGATCCAAGACAACACGTTCGATGGGCGATACAATTCAGATCCGCATAAACACATAGCCAAATTCAACGAGCTGTGTGAGATGTTCAAATATGGTCAAGGCAAGGGCGATCCTGTCAAACTGAGGTTATTCCCTTCGTCTCTCACCGGAGATGCGAAGGTTTGGTTCGAGGAGCTTAATGAAAATTCAATAACCACATGGACGCAAATGCGCGAGGCTTTCATCAAAAGATTTTTTCCACCCGCCTTGGGTAGGAAATTACTCAGAGATATCAGAGGATTCCGACAGGAAGATGGAGAGACTTCCACTGAAGCATGGGCTAGACTAAAAGAGATGCTAAGAGGTTGCTATGGTCATGGATTGGGCAAAGAAAACATCATTGAAATTTTCTTTTACGGATTAACCAAGGAGTCTCAAAACGAATTGGATCTAGCTGGAGGAGGAGATTTCATGTACAAAACCACCAACGAGGCATACAGCCTAATGGAAGACAAGCTGGTCATTAGCCTATCAAGGGAGTATCGAGATGATGGTCGAGGCCGAAGAAACAGGGGACAAGTTGCTCAAGCTGAGAGTAGCCATGAAATATCCTCGGTAGTTCAAGAGGTCAAGACACTAGCGGATAGAATTGATAAGCGCATGGGACGAATGGAGAAGGACATGCACTTGGTGAAGAATGGATGTGAAGGATGCGGAGGACCTCACTATGCTAGTGAGTGTAATCAAGTGGAGGATGCCAGCTACGCACAGTATGGTTATCCTAATCGGGGGTCAAATTGGCAAAACCGCGGAGGTAACTACAACCGCGGTGACAATCGAGACAACGGATGGCAAAGAAACAACACACGTTCCCCACCACGACAAAGATACGATCCACCGAAAAACGAAGATGAAGATCCAAGCATGAAAGATCTTTTGAAATCGTTCATCAACACCCAAAAATCAACCAATGACGATGTCCGTAACCAATTTAACGATGTCCGTAAACAATTTAAAATTTTAACTGATCAAATCGAGCAAGGACAAAGAAATCAGCAGGCAGCACATCAAGATTTAGAGAGAAGGTTCGATAGGATGACCGAACGGAACTCAAATCGACCACCGGGCCAAATACCAAGCAATACTCAACCGAATCCACGCCCACAGAACCAAGGAAACACTTCCAACAATCAAGCACCGAAGTATCAACCTCCTGGAAGAGCTGAAGGATTACGAGACGGATTACCACCCTGTAAACACCGAGATGAACATGTTAATGCAATTACTACACGCTCGGGACATGCTTATGGAGGAGATCAAGCCGAAAATGGAGCAAAACAGAGCCCAGGTGCGCAGCACCCATCCAGAGGTGCGCAGCACCCAGGTTCTGACCACGCAGGTGCGCAACACCCATCTACAGGTGCCCAGCACCGAGCTTCTGATCACGTAGGTGCGCAGCACCACCCCAGGGGTGCGCAGCACCTGGCTGCTGAACCCGTTATTGACGATTTCGAGCTCGATGACGATGAGGACGAGGCACCACCAGTTCAGAACAAGACCACAACACCTGAACCAGTAGAGGAAGTTCCAATCAAAGCTTACAAGCCTCATGTTCCATATCCTCAACGATTACGAAAAGCAAGAATGAGGGAGCAGTACGGTAAATTTTGTGACATGATTAAATCTGTTAATATTAACGTTCCTCTTGTAGATTTGATTGCAGGGATGCCAAACTACGCTAAATTCATCAAGGAATTGGTCACAAACAAAGGAAAGCCACCGGAGGAGCAAGCCGCATTCTTAAACACGATACCACCCAAGTTGGATGATCCAGGGAGTTTTCTGATCCAGTGCAACTTCAGTAATACTTACAGTTGCAGTGCTTTGGCAGACTTAGGAGCTAGCATAAACCTGATGCCGTATTCACTATATGCTAAACTCGCCATTGGAGTGTTAAAACCCACCAGGATGAGTATTCGCCTAGCAGACAGATCATTTCAGTACCCGTTAGGAATTGCTGAGAACATGCTAGTGAACGTAGGAAAATTCACCTTTCCGGTTGACTTCGTGATTTTAGAGATGGATGAGGATGTCTCTGTTCCACTAATCCTTGGAAGACCATTCCTAAACACCGCTGACGCGATTATTCGGGTGAAAAATGGGCAAATTTCATTAGGGGTTGGGAATGAAAGAATTGTTTTTAATTTAGATAGAGCTATGACTCATTCCTATTCTACTGATGAAACCTGTTTTCGGATTGATGTGTTTGATGAATTAGATTGGCAGGAAATTCTCGAGATAGAAACTAGCTTGGAGGAGGAGTTGAGAGACGAGAAGATCGAGGAAGTGGAGGTTGAAGTTAAGGAAGAACTGAAGTTGGACCAAAGCATGAGGATCAAATCTTCAATCGAGTCACCACCAACCGACTTGGAGCTAAAACAATTACCGGTACATTTAGAATATGCTTTTCTTGAAGGTACTAATTTATTACCGGTTGTTATTTCGTCATCACTTTCGGGTGACGAAAAAGCTCGATTATTGACAGTCCTTAAAGGTCATAAAAAGGCCTTTGCTTGGCGTATATCTGACATACCTGGAATTAGCCCCGATTTTTGCAAACATAAAATAAATTTTAATGATAATGTAAAACCCGTTGTTCAAAGACAACGGCGGCTAAATCTGAATATGACAGATGTCGTTAAAAAGGAAGTTGTGAAGTTGTTGGATGCAGGTATTATCTACCCTATTTCAGATAGCCCATGGGTGAGCCCCATTCACTGTGTGTCGAAAAAGGGAGGTATGACCGTGGTGATGAACGAGAAGAACGAGCTTGTGCCAACAAGGACAGTCACCGGATGGAGAGTTTGCATTGACTACCGCAAACTGAATGAAGCCACCAGGAAGGACCATTTTCCACTACCGTTCATGGACCAGATGATCGAGCGACTAGCAGGAAATGAGTTCTACTGCTTCTTGGATGGATTCTCAGGATACTTTCAGATCCCCATCGATCCCGAAGATCAAGAAAAGACCACATTCACATGCCCGTTCGGAACCTACGCATATCGGAGGATGCCATTTGGTCTATGCAACGCACCCGCCACTTTTCAGCGGTGTATGCTAGCTATTTTTCAGGATATGGTGGAGAAGACTATGGAAGTGTTTATGGACGACTTTTCAGTTTTCGGAGATTCATTCGACAACTGCTTGAAGAATTTAGATCAGATGCTGGGAAGATGCGAGGAAGCACACTTGGTCCTCAACTGGGAGAAATGCCACTTCATGGTTCGAGAGGGAATCGTATTGGGACACAAAATCTCAAAAGCTGGGATAGAGGTAGACAAAGCAAAGATCGAGGTCATTGCCAAACTTCCACCACCGACGAACGAGAAGGCAATTCGGAGTTTTTTGGGACATGCAGGATTCTACCGAAGATTTATCAAGGATTTCTCAAAGATTACTCGTCCTATGACGAAACTCTTAGAGAAGGAGGTAGCTTTCAATTTTTCGGAGGACTGTTTACAAGCTTTCGAGATACTCAAGGACCGGATCACCAATACACCTATTTTGGTAGCACCGGACTGGTCTCAACCTTTCGAGCTAATGTGTGACGCCAGTAATTTCGCAGTAGGAGCTGTTTTGGGGCAACGGATCGATAAACATTTTCGACCTATCTACTTCGCCAGCAAAACACTGAACGAAGCCCAACAGAATTATACCACTACGGAAAAGGAACTTTTGGCCGTTGTATTTGCCTTTGATAAATTCCGCTCATATTTAGTGATGAGCAAGACAATTGTTTTCACGGATCATTCTGCTTTAAAATTCTTATTTTCTAAATTAGATGCTAAACCAAGACTAATTCGTTGGATTTTATTGTTGCAGGAATTTGACATCGAGATCAAGGACAAGAAAGGGGCTGAAAATGTCGCTGCGGACCATTTGAGCCGATTGGAGAACCCAAGTTTGGGGGAGTTGAAGGAAGAGGACATAGATGACGCTTTTCCAGGGGAAATGCTGGCCTATGTCAGACTATCAGTAACACAGACAGCTACACCCCATGGTTCGCGGACATTGCGAACTATATAGTCGGAAAAGTCGTCAACAAAGACCTAACCTATCAACAGAAGAAGAAACTTATTTCGGATGCAAAGTACTACTACTGGGACTCGCCATACTTGTTCCGTAGATGTGCTGATGGAATGGTGCGCAGATGTGTATACGGAGAAGAAACTCGAAAAATTTTGAACGAATGCCATCATGGACCCACCGGAGGACATTACGGACCAACGGTAACTGGGAAAAAGGTTTATGATGCAGGATTCTACTGGCCAACAATTTTCAAGGAGGCCTATACACTCGTAAACACCTGTGACGCATGCCAACGCCAAGGGAATATCACGAAGCGGGACGAAATGCCACAGCAAGGGATCCAAGTTTGTGAAGTTTTCGATATCTGGGGAATCGACTTTATGGGTCCTTTCAAACCCTCAAACAGAAATATTTACATTCTAGTTGTTGTAGATTATGTTTCTAAATGGGTTGAAGCTAAGGCATTACCGACTAACAACGCTAACGTGGTTGTTGATTTTCTTAAAAGTTTATTTTGCAGGTTTGGAGTGCCAAAGGCATTAATCAGTGATCGAGGAAGCCACTTCGCCAACGCTCAGCTTGCAAAAGCTTTGAAAAGATATGGAGTAAATCACCGGTTTGCGACTTCGTATCATCTTCAAACTAGCGGGCAAATGGAAAATACAAACCGCGCAATCAAAAGAATTTTGGAAAAGACGGTCAACAATAATCCCAATATATGGTCAAGGAAGCTGGAGGACGCATTGTGGGCATTCAGGACGGCGTATAAAACACCAATTGGAACCACCCCGTATCGACTACTCTACGGGAAAACGTGTCATCTTCCGGTGGAAATCGAGCATAAGGCGTACTGGGCATTGAAGCTCTGCGACATCGACATAGATTTAGCAAAAGATTTGCGGTTCTTACAACTTCACGAAATGGATGAATTACGGTTACAGGCTTACGAAAGTTCCCGCCTTTACAAGGAGAGAACTAAGGAGTTCCACGACCGAAAAATTCGTCGTAAAGAATTCAAGGAGGGCGATAAAGTACTTTTATTTCAATCAAAGTACAAATTCAAGGCTCCTAAATTACGCTCGAAGTGGACAGGACCGTACACCGTCAAACAGGCTTATGCCTCCGGATATGTCGAGTTGTGGAGAGAAGGCGGAAAACCATTCATCGTTTCTGGGCAACGAGTCAAACTATACCACGAAGAAGATAATGAAAACGGAATGACGATTGAGGATGGATTCTATTCCATCAACGCCTAATAAAGAGGCATATCGAGTCAAGCTAACGACTCGGTCGAAAAATTAGCGCTTCTCGGGAGGCAACCCGAGTTTGTTTCTTTCCTTTCCTTTCCTTAGTTTTATTTTTAATTTTTTTATTTTTTTCTTCTTTTTAGAACGTTTTAACGTTGTTCTTTTGCAGCTTGTTTAGTTAGGTACCAAGAAAAAGTCAGAAAATACAAAAAAATCGAAAAACGAAAAAAATCCAAAAAGAAAAATTGCTCGGTGCGCAGCACCCCCCTCTTGGTGCTGCGCACCTAGTCACTGTCCAGGTTTTATATTTGTTGTTTACTTTACTTTTCACAGCACACACACATATTCATATAAGCAGCAGCGGCGAAGAACACCACACACCCACACTAAAACCTCACCTTTTGCTCGTTTTTTTTTTCTCATTTAAAGTACTGAATATGAATCGACGAGTATGTTTCTTCTCCCTACACTCTTTATTACTTTCGATTTTAGTTTTAATTAGGTTAAATTGATTTGGGGAAATTTCTAGGTTTTCTTTAATTCGTCCTAAAACATGAAATTGATTGCATAATAGGGTTAGGATTGTTGAATTAACGAGGTTTGAGGTGTTATTGTTGGATGACGACCAGAAACAGCCGCCGGTGCGCAGCACCGCCGCCTAGGTGAGCGGCCCGGCCTGTTTTCCGGCTGCTGGTCGTCTCTTTAGTGATTCTAACGTGTTTGCTGCTGTTTTTGTTGATTTTGTGTGTGCAGGGAAAGCGGGCAGCCGTGCAAGAAAGCGGAGAGGGCAGCCGGAGACCTCGACCGCAATCTCACGCTTCCCTAAATGCGGCGATTATGGCACCCGAACGCCACCCATGGTTACTTTGGCCGGGATGCTCAGCTGACAGAAGGATAAAACTCAACAACAAACTTGCGTCATTACGGGGTCGTTCAGTTGCTGCACCTCGTACCGTGGACTGGAATTTCTTGACAGAAATTCATGTGGATTTGAGAGAGTTTATGACTACCCACAACCGCTCTGCACAGCGTCACATTCCGATCTGGGGCCGAGCCTGGAAGACCGAGGAGCCAGTATTCAGAGAGTGGGTACTAGAGTTCTACTGTTCTCTTGAGGTCTCGAGGGAGTTCACCGACGAGACTTTCCTGACCGCACCTCTGATATCCTTCCGCTTAGGCGGCGAGGAACACCAGGTATCGGTTATTGATTTTGGTAGACTGACAGGTTTGTTGACTACTGGTGAGGCAGGTAACGAGGCTTTGATGGTGGCTTATTTCTCGGATGCGGAGAGAGATATCATTGGTTTTGATGCCGATGCGGCATGGTTAGCTTTGTCGGGGTTGGAGGGATATCACCCCAGATCCAGCCGCGCTAAGGATATTCAGGACCCCACGCTGCGGCTTTTACATAAGTTGATCTCTTACTCTTTCTTCCACCGTGATACACACCACGACAAGTGTTACAGGGAGGATTTGTGGTGTTTACATGCTTTCAGTACTAGAGATCCCACCCGGTTTATTAACGTCCCGTGGGCGTTAGCGAGGCATATGGCGGACAAGGGAGAGGGACAGACGGATTCAAGCAAGATGCTTTGCGGGCATTTCATCACCCGCATTGCACGAGAGTTGGGGGTGGCCACAGCGGCCAACATCCAGCAGTGTTCCCCACCGGTTCACTGCAAGGTTTACGGGCAGGCTGATATGCTCCGAGTTGGGATTCTTCACCCATCCGGCAGGCGTTTGGCTGCTTTCGGTCGAGTTGAGGATGTTCCAGCTCCAGCTCCGGTACAGAGGCAGAGGGCTCTCCCACAGCGGGAGTTTCAGGATCAGGTTCTGGCTGGGTTACACAGGCTTCAGTTCGACAACGCTCAGTCGGACCGACGATGGGACCACTACCAGCAGCGAGAGCAGTACTTTCAGGATAGATACCAGTCATCCTGGGAGTATATATACCAGCAGCAGCATCCAGCTCCATACCCTCCTTTTGCTCCCCCAGCCTACTACTATCCGGAGCCATATCCCGGGTACCACCCAGCACCCCAGCAGGAGGATCACCAGGACAGTGACGACGAGTGATTTGTATTATTTTTATGTATTGTGATGTTATTTTATGAACTTATTGTTTACTATATACTATTTCTTATTAGAAGAAATAGTAAGACTATTTTTATATTCGTCGTAATTTGTATTCTTATTATTTTTCTTTTTATTTTTCTAACATGTGTGGTTGATTTTTTTTAGTTTCTTTTCTAAGACTGGCAGTAAGTTCAGCACCCGCTCATAAGCCTGGCATTCAGTTCAGCAAACCGCATTCCACCGCCATATTTACACATTACACCAACGGGTTCTATACTTTCTACCTTTCTTTTATTTTTTGTATTAATTTTTTTTTTTTTTAGGATAGTTTTTGTATAATTTCCCTTAGTTTTGAGTCTTAAACACATTAGGGACAATGTGTTACTTAAGTTTGGGGGGGTCATCGGGAAATTTTACCTTTTATTTTTCGACCCTTAGCTTAGTTTCCATCGTGTTGAATTGTGTTCTTTTTGTACATTTTTGAGTCAGAAAAAAAAACCAGAAAATCCAAAAAAATTGAAAAATTGAAAAAAATAAAAAAAATATAACGTGTCTAGTCGGTAAATACCTTAAACTGTAAGCATAACCAGACGCATTTTTACCCCACTCAGAAAAATAGTGAGAATTTGAGCCTATTGAAAGCATTCATTTTTAATGCTACTTTTTCGTTTCTTTGAGTGTGCCGATGGGGATGACTTTAGAACTTGACATTGTTATACATTTCGAGACCACATATGAGCAATTGCATTAGGGTAACTTAGTGTGATTTGGTACAATGATAGGGGCACTTAGGATTAACCCATTTGCTAGCCATTTTTCGTTTCTTTTTATATTTTTATATATTTTCCGCCTAACCCTTGTAACACTTACTTTTAGTGTTAGAAACTCTAGTTAAACCACTTTGCGCTTAAACCGTTTCGTTTCTAAACACCATTATATTATTTTGTACACTCGCCTTATTTTCGTTTCTTTTTAGATTAGTTCCGAACTAAATTATTTGATTGCTATATATGAAGTAAAGTTAGAGTTATTAAGGCATAAAAGAAAAGTAGATTATTATTGCCTTGTATTATTTTGTATTTGAAGAAATAGTTGATTATTAGCCTTTTGAGCATGTGTACTTACCACGAGAAAAAATTATTTTGTAAGGCATGTACTAGGCTAAAGAAAAAAAAGAGAAAAGAAGTGAAAAAGAAAAAAATCGAAAAAACAGAAAAGCGAAAAAAAATTAGTTGTGGATTTTAAGAGAAATAGTGTATTATGAGTCGTGTATTATATACGAAGTTTGTATATTCGGAGAAAAAGTATAAGTTGGAGAAATTAAGCAATCCCGTACGTTAGAGATTTTATTTAGTTCGGACTTAATCTAAGTTTGTATTATTTTATTTAACCCATTTACACTCCATTATATATTTATTCACATGCCTTTACATGTACGTTATAACCCGAATAAAAGTCCCCGTTTAGTTGTACCTAGACTCTAGTGGTGGAGAAGTGATACATTATCAAGCGTATGATAGAATATTAACCATGACTGAGCAATTGAGCGATTCTACAGAGATATTTTACACACCCTTTTAGATTAGTTGAGAGATTGTGTGATTTTACTTCCAATAAAAATCGTGAGGAGTTTGGTTATGTTTATTTTGGCTTTGATAATTAATTTGAAAACAATTTTTGCTTGAGGGCAAGCAAAAAGGCAAGTTTGGGGGGATTTGATATCGCATATTTATATAGATATTTCTATGCGATATTGTGTCGGGTTTTCATAGTAAACATGATGGATAGGATAGGTTTTTACATTTAATCGTGTGGAAAAGTGTTTTTATCTATTTTACAGGTTTACATGATCGGGAAGTGGAAAGGAGTGAAGAAATGAGCTTAAATGACGAGATTACGGAGAAACTGAAGGGGTGCTAAGCACCGAGGAGTTCGAGTTGGTTTTGGACACGAAAATCACCCGGTGCTGCGCACCTATGGAGGAGGTGTTGCGCACCTGTCTGGATAATTACAAGAAATTGGAGTTCTAGTCGAATACGATTTCCACCTTGATTTTGCCTATAAATACAACACCAAATCCGTCCAGAAATTCATCCCATTATTATTTTCAAGTCTCTGGAGCTGGTATTACGTTTAGAAGCAAGGATTAAGGCAAGGAAGATCACTTTTTCGGCAATCGGCGATCACGACACGTTCGACAAAACTCTTCGTTTGTTTCTTTTTAGTTTTAAACTATTTTCCAGAATGCTTTCTAACACTTTATTTGCTGTTTTAGACTTGATCATGAGTTGCTAAATTCTCTTTATGCTTGTTTGAACAACGGATCTTATTTGACGTTTAATTAACGTTTTCGATTGTTTATGTTTTTGTGTTTAACCGTTGATCCTTATTTGCTTAAATTTTAATATATTATCATAGTTGTTTATATTAAATTTGACTAATCAATATTTTAGGTATTCGGAAGGAATCTAGATAGATTAGATAAGTTTAATGAAGTAATCGGTCGGTCTATAATCGATTTAAAATTATTAAGATTCGGAAGGACTTAGTAATAACAACTTAGGTAATTAAATTTAAGTGAGTAGGTCTAAGTATTAAGATTCGGAAGGACTTGATAATTAGAGGAGTTATTCGGAAGGAAACTCTATAAGTTTAAATCACTAAAAACAGGCTTGTTACTTATTGCTTGATTATTAATATTTATAACTGTATTCGGAAGGAACGGTGTAATTAGAGATAATTAAAGTTAGTAAAAGATTCGGAAGGACTTTTATTATATCTTAGAAGTTGGAAAAACAATCGATCTCGTAAAATTAACGGAAAATAGGTGAAGTGTCAAACAAGCATATATTTTCTTTATTTGATTTAATCAATTACTCTTTCGTTCGATTTTAATTAATCATCACTTTTTCTTAATTATTTGCAATCTTTTGTTACGATAAAAAACCCCCACAAATACTCAGTATTATTTATTCGAAATATTAAAACAAATTAGTCCCTGCGAACGAACCTTTACTTGCTTTAAACTATATTATATACGGATAGGTCCACTGCCTAGAAGTGTGTAATTGCGTTAAATAGTAGGTTAATTTTAAGACTAGATTTTACACATCATAGACCCTACTGCCGAAGCATAAGGTATCCTCTGAATGCGCTTCACCTCCAACGGTGTATAAGCACATTGCGTGATACTTAAGTCAAGTCTCTCTTGCGTTGGCACATTTCCACGCTTGGAATTTTCCATATTAAGCCGTTTTAATATTTTGTCAATGTAAGCCCTTTGACTAAGTTCAATTAACCGCTTTTGTCTATCTCTGGAGATCTTAATTCCTAGAATAAATGTCGCTTCTCCTAAATCTTTCATGGTGAAACACTTTTCAAAGTATGATTTTACATCTTGTAGCATTGGAATGTGATTTCCTATAATCAATATGTCATTTACATATAATATTAGGAAAGTAAAATTACTCCCATTGGCATTTTGATATACACAAGGCTCATCGGGATTTTGAGTAAAACAAAACTTTTTTATTACCTCATCAAATCGCTTATTCCAAATTCATGATGCTTTCTTAAGTCAATAAATTGATCTCTTAAGTTTGCATACTTTGTTGGGATATAATTGGTCAATAAATCCTTCCGGTTGGTTCATATAGACGTCCTCGTCTATATAACCATTCAAGAAAGCTATCTTGACATCCATTTTCCATATCTCATTGCCATAAACCGCCGTTATGGCTAAGAGAATTCTAATAGCTCTAATGTCTGCCACTAGGAGAAGGTTTCTTCATAATCTATAGCATAGACTTAAGTAAAACATTTTGCCACGAGACGAGCTTTATAGATGTGTATATTTCCATCCATGTCGGTCTTTATTTTAAAGAGCCATTTACAATCCATCATTATTTGGAGGACGATCAACCAAATCTCAAACGGCGTTGTCTTTCATGGATTGCATCTCCACATTCCCAGCTTTAAGCCATTTTTCAGAGTCACACCCTGATAATGAAACTTTAAAGGTTCTAGGTTCATTAAGATCCTCTAATACATGTTCCTCATTACCTAACGCTACATTTAGGTTTAGTTTTTGAGGAGCACGTATTGTACTCTAGGACCTACGAATCGGGGTAAAATCAACTTGAGGTTGAGAATGAGGCATAACTTGAGGCTCAATCCTTACCCCCTCCCCCCACCCCCCACAATTGATGTTCGCGAGTATGAGTAGAATTACATGCATCTTCCTCTGGAATCTAATCACGGTCTCAATCCTCCCACTGTTTTCTTGAACGAGAAGCTTCGTTTTGAAAAACTCGGCATACCATGCAACTTTAACAGTTTGTTCGGTAGGATTATAGAAGTAGTAACCCATCGCTTCCTTTATGTATCCTACAAAGATACAATTAACAGATCTTTGTTCGAGTTTGTCAGGTGTATCTCGCTTCCCAAGCGCCTCACAACTCAGACCTTTAAGTAAGACAAATAATGGACTTTTCCATACCATATTTCATATGGTGTCTTATCAAACTTATTAGTTGGAACCATACTGTGAATGCGTACAACAGACTGTAGAGCATAATCCCATAACGTTAATGGTAGAGTAGTAAGGTTCATCATCGATCTCACCATGTCAAGCAAGGCTCGATTCCTCCTCTATGATACGCCATTATGTTGTGGGGTATAGGGAGGAGTAAGTTGTTGAACAATTCCACGTGCTTGAAGATGTTTCTTAAACTCTTGGGTTAAGTATTTATCACCACGATCCAATCGAAGGATCTTGATGGTTTTGCCGAGTTGGTTTTCTACTTCGCTTTGGAACACCTTGCATGTTTCAAACACCTCACGTTTATGTTTAAGCAAGTAAACATAACTATATCGGCTGAAATTATCCGTAAATGTAACGAAATAGCTAACACCTTTCTTTGACATATGTCTAAAAGGACCACATACATTAGTATGTATGATTCATAATAGATCAATTGCCCTTTGCATTTGATGCGGAAAGGGTTTCCTTGCCATTTTTCTCGAAATACAAGATTCGTATTTATCAAATGAATCATCATTTGATTTTAAAAGCCCTTCACGTTGAAGCCTTTTAATGTGATGCTTTCCTATGTGTGCAGGACGACAATGTCATAGATAAGTTGACTCTAAGTTAGACTCAACTCGTGTAGTGCTAATATTAAACATAGAATTATTATTTAAAGAAGAATGATCATGCAAATCTATTTCAAACATACCATTAATATCAATCGCATTAAAATAATGAACATTAGGTTTGGAACAGAAATACCAAATTCAGTAAAACAATTAGTGAATCCATTATTCTTTAAAACTTAAACTGAAACAATTCCCCTAACAAGTGTAGGTGCATAATGTCAATTGTCTAAAACAAGAATTATTCTCGAGGGTAAATGTAAGTCAAAATTCCCAATGGATTCCACAGCTGCACATATGCCATTGCCCACGAACAGGTACAAAGATCCATTCTTTAGTTTCTTATTTGCTCGATAATCCCTATGAGGAATTACAAATATGAGTACCACAACTAGTGCCATATACCCAAGAATTTGTTTTATAGAAAGAATATAACTCTGTAGGGAAGATACTTGAAGGTCCGGCGTTTCCGACTCGCTTCCTATCTTGAACCTCGGTTAGATACTTAGGACAGTTCTTCTTCCAATGTCCAATCACTCCACAGTGATGATATGCATCATCCTTAACAGGATGCTCCTTTTTAGCTGGAGGGGTGCGCTTAGGCTTGAGAACATAAACAACAACTTGTTTATTCTTTCCATCCTGTTTAGCTTTACCCTTAGCTTGCGGTTGTTTTTTCTTTTTCAGAACCCTACCACCACTGATCGCTAGGAGCTGGTTGGTAGCCGATTTCTTGGGAAGACTTTCTCAAATTCCACGAGCATGTTGTGGAGTTCATTGAGAGTTTTAGCCATACCATGCATATTGTAGTTACATGTTAATTCATCAAAACCTGATGAAAGGGAATTGAGAACTATGCTAACATCAATAGGTTGATGGTAGGGGTAATTCATTCTTTCCAAATGATCAAAGTAGGCTTTCATGTTGATAACGTGAGCGCCTACTGGCGTTCCAGCAACATGCTTACACTCATGTAACTCTCGAATCAAGTCGCTCAGTTCAAGACCAACTTGTTTCTCATACCAAGAGCGACGCTCAGTGATCATTTCATCCGACCACTTATTCTCAAACTGCTTTTGTTGTTCAGGGGTCATACCGTTGAGCATCAACCATGCAAATTCATTATGACGTTCATGCATTGCATGATAAGTTGCCCATATTGCCTCATCGTTAGATTTTGTAGGCTCTGGAATCATCGGTGTAGTAATGACTAGTAATCGCTTCATCACTCGGAGAACAAATCTCAACGGGCGAAACGAATCATTAAAATTTGGTCCACTAAGTTTTTCGCTTTTGAACATTGTTTTGATTTATGACATAATCACGCTAGATTCGGGATGTTGTGCCATTTCTACAAAACAGAAAGAAAGTTTAATTTAGTACTTTCGATAAATTGATTCTTAAGAAAATTCAAAACCCATGGTTTAATTTTCATTAAGACTATGATCCAAATGACATAACCACCGTTTCATCAGTTGATCTGCTAGGAACAAATGTTACTCAAATGGTAAGTGACGCTCATTAACTGCATCTACCCATGCAATTCCTAGAAATGAGACTTAATGTCAATTAATGATCAAACATCGATATGGTGATCATGACATTTCTCATGTTTTGTCCCATCTTATTGTCTCGTCGTGAACGTATCACACTACATATAGTCGACCACTGTCTCACGATGAGTGGTAATCGACCTTGGAAACTCTTTACCTACGTCTCACGTAAAAGTAACGACCAAGTACAAGTTATCTTGGCAAAATTGATGGCAATTAACTTAATTCCATGAGTGACAAAATGTTTTATGTACGAAGAGGCATGCATACAACTTCGTAACATAATATGTATTTAAAAGTAAAATCGATTTTCATTACTTTTTGATAATTTTACATGTGGCTAGATGTCTAATTCCTATACACCACGTGCATTAATTAAATGTAACATCGTTATTATAAACCCCTTTCGGTAGCTCTATTTCAACACGACCAGTTAAGAACGCTGAGGGCGGTTAGGGCAAAGCGTATTAAAAACCAACCTCATAAAGGGTGGAATACACAGAAACGTTCTTGCCTAGACATCACGTTTTAATAGGTGGGCCTATATGAGAATTATACGACCAGTTAAAATTGTTGATGTTAAGGTATTTTGTAAAATTACACGTTCCGTCGCTGGAACATATTACGGTATACTATACCCAACCAAATGCGTTTAGAACGTATACTAATGCCAAAATAAATTAAAATCTTATTTCATAATTCTGTAGTCAATTTTATTTATTATCTCAAAACAAATTTTGTCGGTTTACGTTAAACAATAAATCATGTAACTTAAAGAATTAACTATGCAACAAAGTGGGTGTGTCCTACTAGTAGAAAGGTCTCTATGTCATTCTATATATATTAAATAGCTCTCGTTTGGTTTCGAAACTGACCACATACATCCGTTCAAATAAGCAATTATGGACTACGTATGCTATTTAATATGTATATAATAAAATTATCAAATAATACCTCCACATAACCTTTTAAGTCTATTATTGGTAAATGGTCAAACATATTCAATTAAACGTTTAATAATATGTTTAGGCAATTTTCAATTAACAATATCTAATATCTTAATCATACTTGTAACAATATCCAAACGAACCCCCCCCCCCCCCCCCCCCCCCCCAACACACACACACACAACTTTTGATGTTTTTAACTAGTTAACTTGAATTACGATCTGGCTGATACCACTATAGGTATTTATCTAATCAGGTTATCACACAACACGCAACGGAAGCAATTAAGAATCAAACACGTAATCAATATTAACTAAGTAAAAGTAATACCTTTGTTGTTGATTTACCTCATTTATGATTTATAATGAAATCCTTCCACATGTTTGTACACGACACCTCTTTTAGCAACAGACTTGTAGGCTAGTAGCTAGAACACATTTATAGTTTCCACAACCCTTGTCTTGCTCCTTGTAGCTTGTTTGCTTTAAAACGTAAGTCGAAACACACCTCCAAGGTGATCGAAACCCCTGCAATCGATCCAAACCAAAACCAAAACCTTTTGGGATCTTGAAGTCGACCGAATAGAAGGAAAGCAAAGAATCGATTAGGCTTTAAACCCCTAATCGATTTGTGGTGTTTAGAATAATGAACTTGATGTTCATTATATAGCAAAACAATTATTTGGGATGTAAGATGTATTGTAATTAGGAAATAATCCCTATTTATATAATAAACCCTCTCATTTGTCATATATGACAATTAACACATTAATTAATAATTAACATTTAATAAACATATAGTCGTGTCTAAATGTCAATGTTTACAACCTCGTAAGCTCATATATTTATAAACACCCATTTACATGACGTGTTCTTAAACACCTTTGAGTTGTATGCATCAAATATCTAATATTTCTACGAGTCAAATATCCAATGTCTTTACGTTATAGTCTTTGGGTTAATACTACAAATAGCTAGGACATACCTTCTATCTATCTTAGTAATTAGGACAAAACTAATGATACATACTTTTGTCTCATATATAATAATATATTCTGTTATGTATACCTAATTTTTGGTATTATCTATGAACATATCCCGAATAATGTTACGACGGACATGTAGTTATTTGTAATCGCCTGTGGATTTCATGTTGGGTGACCAAAAATTAGGCCCTAAATTAGCTCAAATTCCACTAGGAAACCTAATCTAGTTTGTTTGTTAACAACCTGTACTTTTTGTACATCATATAACGACACGTACTTATATGATTGAAATGTCATCATTAAAAACACATGGTTGGTCGTAAGGATACAAAGACGCGACTCGCTTGTTGACACTCAAGATAAGTGGAAACATTGTTGGTTTACATAACAAATGTTGGGTCTATAATGATAAACCAGATGCTATAGGCATTCAATTCTCTAGATACTACCGTAAATGTTAACGTCTAGATCGTTGCATTTTCCAAGTTTTATGCCACATGGATCACTAATTGTAAACATCTAATCAACTAGAAATAAAAGGAAGTGATTACTGTTCACAATTCATGTATAAATCAATAGCTTTACATATACTTTAGTCTAGGAATTTTTAGCATATTCACAATGTGAGATTTTGATTAAGTTAATACCACTTTAGGGGCTAATTACTAAGTTTCTTTTGTCAGTTATTTTATAATATAAGCCACTATTAAAAATAGCGGTTTTTAATTAGATTTAATTAACAACTAATTAAGTTATTAACAATAAAAAAGAAGGAGTCTTTAGTGACGACTCAAACTTGACCACTGATATTATTATTGATCAAATATTTCATCACTAACATATTTAGTGACCAAATATTTCGTCACTATTAATGTTAGTGACCAATTTTGAGGAGTCACTTTTCGTTACTATAGGTCCGTCACTAATTTTATTCGAGACCAAATTAGGTTGTTTTTTGTCACTAATTTTGTTCAGTGATCAAATTTAGTGATCATTTTTTTTAAGGGTGACTAAATAAGGTTATTAGTGACAAAAAATATTCGTCACTAAAAATTTTCGTCACTAAAGCCCATTTTTCTTATAATAAAAAAAATGCCTCATTTTCTTTGGTTATTATTTGATATTGATGGGTAAGAGCTTCAAACTTCAATATTTAAAAATAAAATTCCTAAAATATAAAAGACTTGTTTGGTTATTAAAGGCTTTAAGCTTTAATTTAAAATAGAAGTCTCACATGAAAACCTCTTTTTAAAGAACTTAAGGCTTTAAAAAAATAAAAGCCCTGAAATAAAAGCTCCGGCTTCTAACTTCCTGTTACAGCATGTAGCTACAATTTCTAGCCCAATTTACACATTATATATATATATATATATATATATATATATATATATATATATATATATATATATATATATATATATATATATATATCACCTAATTACATATATGTATTTATGTATGTGTATGCATATGTGTATGCAAGGGAGGACAAGCATGGGAGGTAAGAGTAGTCTTAGTTACCCCTTATCTCGTTTGAACGGTGCATATTTAAAGTGTACACAAATTCAGAATTTCTTTTGTATATATAAATTTTCAAGGTTTTATTAAATAAATTAGAGAGGTGATATATAAGTCTAAAAGATAGATCTAAAGAAAAACCTAATCAATATACTATTTAGACATATAAATTAGAAACACCAACATTTACTAGGTTATGTATAACTATTCAATAAATAGTTATAAAAAACTTATCAAATTATATACATTATTTACAAAAAAATTAATATAACATGATTTAAAGGAAGTGGTTAGTTTTGATACATTAAAAAATTTATAAATGTTCAAAGGATTTAAAGATTATTTAATTTTATTTTTCTAAATTAAGAACATGTTTTGTTTTTTTACTTTTTTTCTTTAAATAAATTATTGTTTTACGCATAAGTTTTCAAATAAAAGAAGTCTTATACAAGATTTTCTATTTAAATAACTTATCTCATAGAATTAATAATGTATAATTCAAATTCAAATTAATAATATATATTCTTTTAAATCATAAACTATTATAGAAATTTGATTTTTAAAACTTTCTTTTAACTCTAAATTACAAATATTTAATATCATAAACATTATTATTTTATTTTATTTTTACTATTAAATATATAATTTTTAAAACACCGTCACAACGCGCGTTCAAAAAAATCTCGTTGTATACAATTTTGAACATAAACCCATCATTGTGTGTATGTGTTCTTGTACATGCATATTTCAAAATGAAAGGTGGTTATGTTTCTTTGTAGAGTATATGTATATGTATGTATGCATGTGTATACATGTGCTTAGCTAAGCGTTTAGCGTATACATGTAAATATAATAATAGAATGTAACTGACCCGTACGTAAGTACATGTCCTAGTGGAAGTGGGAGTAAAGCTACAGGTACATACATACATACAAACAGGCTGGATTTGAATGATAAGAGGGTATCATGTATCATTACTATAAATAGAAAGCTTGTCCAAATCTCATAAATATCCCATCACCTACATACTATTCATAGAAAAGTCGTTCTTGTCCTCATGCATTTGATCATTAATCATTAATCATTATACCCCGGCCACCTAAAAATAAACACTCTTTGAACACTCTTTCACCAATATATATAAAATGAAAAATTATAATTACTATGTAGTGAAAACTGAAAAACTTATGAAGATCAAACTGATTACAAAAGCAACATACTTAATTAAGTACGAAAACTTTGATCCTTAAAACCATCAGTAACACCCCAAAACCCCAAGGGATCTATTGACTTGGCGAGTTCATGTTGACCGCGAGGCCGTCTCAGACAAAACATGTCGTCATAAAAATAAGGCCCTAAGTTAGAATTCGGTTTGAGAGTATAACGGATAAACTGAAAAACTTTTATTTTCCATTTTTCGTCCTTAACTTGTTTGATTTTTATTATTTATTTCTATCTGACATTAGTTTTCTTCGTTAAAATCTTATGTAAACTAACGGAAAGGACCAAGATACAACTATCCATTGAAGTAATTACAATTAAATGTTCTTCAAAATGTCACTTCAATTGATTTCATAATTAAACCATAAACATTCCATACGACACACACACACACACACACACACACACACACACACACACACACACACACATATACATATATATATATATATATATATATATATATATATATATATATATATATATATATATATATATATATATATATATATATTAAAAACAAATCCAAAACTCGTCTAATAAAAACTCAAAATTAAATTAATATATTTAGAGTATAAATAATTTTTTAAAAAAACTAATTATACCATAAGAACAAGCATTTAACTATCCTTTCAGCAAGCACCCAATTAATATATTTTTGACGACCTTTTTTCTTATAACAAAATGCATCTAATATATATTAAAAATTTTTTGACAAAAATATTATGTTAAATGTATTATATGTCTCTTTTATGATTAAAATACATCTACATTGGGTAAAAGACATCATTTTTATGAAAAATACTTCTACTTGAAAAATGCATCTAATTTTTTCTTTATTTTTTAAATAAAATATTATCTTAAATGAATTATATGTCTTTTTTATAATAAAATTACATCTAAATTGGATATAATACATCAGTTTTATGAAAAATGCATCTAATACAAAATATGAATCTAAGTTCGAAAAAAAAAATTAATGGAAAGTTACTAAAAGTTATTTAATTAACATTCTCCTAAAAAATAAAATAAAAAATGTATTTTGATGATGTATTTGTTGATTGTAATGTAGTTTTGGTGTTTTTACCGTTTTAATAATTCAAAGTTATTTTTAAATGAACCTTACCCATATATATATATATATATATATAAGAGAGAGAGAGAGTTGGTTCAAATAGAAACCATAGGAATAACTTTTTAACCATAAATTTAAAACTCACTTTAAATTAACAATTAACTTTAAATTAACATATCTAGATTATAACTAGGTTTTAGGAAAAACTAATTACACCGTTGGAGCAAACATTTAATTCTCATTCCAACGAGTACCCACGTAACGACTTTTTTTTTTCGGTATATACATTAGTATATATACTAAATATACACTAGTGTATATACTAATTCGCCAAAAACACATTTGAACCATATATTCACAGATTAATACATATGTATAAACAACTGAATACACTTTCATTCACCAGTGTATAAAGTAGTTCGTGACCTACATTCTAACCATATATTCATTAGTGAATATAAGATGCTATTTATCAGTGTATATACACAGTTTTTGAAAAATTTAAAATATATAGTATATACACCAGTGAATATAAAAATAAAATAAAAAGTCTTCAAAATTTAAAAAGTTTATATTTTTTCAACAGAGAATTAAATTCTCGTTCCAACGGTATATCTTTTATTCCGTAAAAGTTAATAATTTAAAAGTGAAAATGAAGTAGGTTTTGTTAAATAGATAGTTAAAAAGTGGTTTTTATGGGTCCTAAATATTTGAGTGGTTCTTATTTGAAACCAACTATATATATATATATATATATATATATATATATATATATATATATATATATATATATATATATATATATATTGAGAGAGAGAGAGAGAGAGAGAGAGAGAGAGAGAGAGAGAGAGAGAGAGAGAGAGAGAGAGAGAGAGAGAGAGAGAGAGAGAGAGAGAGAGAGAGAGAGAGAGAGAGAGAGATGTGAGTTCAAATAGGAAGCACTAAATATTTATGAACTATAGGAGTCACCTTTTAACCAGTCATTCTAAACCCACTTTAAAATTCATAATTAACTTTAAGTTAATTTATCTAGAGTATAAAAAGGTTTTATGAAAAACTAATTACACCGTTAAAACAAATATTTAATTCTCTTTTCAACGAGCACCCAATTGATATACTTTTGTCGATTTTTTTGTGGGTTTCAGTAAAAATGTATATACTAAATTCGCCAAAAACGCATTCGAACCTTATATCATAGATGAATACATATGTATACAAAACTGAATATACTTCTATTCACCAGTATAGTAATAGTTCGTGACCTATATTCTAACCATATATTCACCATTGAATATATATATATATATATATATATATATATATATATATATATATATATATATATATATATATATATATATATATATATATATATATATATATATATATACACTGGTGTATACGGTGGTATCCGTTATTGTATACAAGCAGTTTTTGAAGAATTCATAATTTATAGTATATTCAGTAGTGTATATAAAAAATAAAAAAGTCGTCAAAATTAAAATAGTTTATATTTCTTTCAAAAGAGATTTAAATATCCGTTATAACGGTATGTTTTTTATTTCGTAAAGCTTATAATTTAAAAGATATTTAATTTTTAAAATGAAGTGAATTTTGTTAAATGATTGGTTATAAAGTGGTACCTATTGTCTATTAAAATAAAATATATATATATATATATATATATATATATATATATATATATATATATATATATATATATATATATATATATATATATACCACTAGGGCTTGCCCAAGTAGTTATAGCATGCTGCCTATCTGTGGGAGGTCTCGGGTTCGAGACTCTCTAAGAGAGATAATTTGGAGGCACATGTCCCTTGCATGATAGAATTAGTGGATATACAAATGTATACCAGGAACTAAGAGGTATATGACCAATCGTATATTTCGCTTACCTTCAAATCAATTATTTGTAAAATAAAAGAAAATAAAGAGACTTCTATTCAAGAGCGAAACAACAAACGTGTCCTTTAGCCATTTAATATCAACTTCTTTTCTTATACACCCTTTCAATTCAACTTGTTTGTTACGCGGTTTTGGAATTTTAATTCCTTGATTCAGAAGGAGTTATGTATTAGTTCCACGTCTACTCTTATCCAGAAAATAATTATAAAATAAAAAATAATTTATATTTAAGCTACATATATTTATCTAGCAGAATAGGGGATATTTTTGTTTCAAAAGAAAATATTTTATATGTTAATCTACTAATACATGGATATTGTTACTTATAATATTAAAGGAAATGGTGATATTTTTTGTTTTTTATAGGTATATTATTGCTATATTTTTTTAGAAAATATCATTCGTATCTTTTGTCTAGTTCGAAATTGTGAATGCCCATTTGTGGCCACCTTCTGAGTCTAAAGATTCTCTCTTTATTTTATTTCTGATAAAATGTTTATGATCTACCACCACTAATCAAATTCTACATCATTTCTAGCGTTTTGTATTCATACTTATAAAAACAACTTTTAGATGTCTTTCCATTGTCAATTAAATATCATGTTAATAAACAAGTGATTAGTGGTATGAATGTGTGGCATTAACCAAAAGATCGATAGGAGTTCAAGTGTCATTAGGAACAAATGAATGTATATGTATATACAAAATGCGTGACAAGTGTATTTATAAAAAAATATCATGTTAATAATATTACATTAGTTATTGATATCATATTGTAACATTATCAATTATATTTTTTATGTTATAATATATATGTAGTATTGGAGATATTTGCATTTTCTTTGTTATAAGTAGCTATCTTCTTTTTAAAACAAATATCGCACCAGTAATGCTAGTACTATTAAAGCTTGATTTTCTTTATCAAATTAGTCATATTAGAGGCTCAATCTTGTCCCTAGTGTTGGAATTGAATTTGTTCACCTTACGGTTAAAGGGAACTTAATTATATGATATTGTAGAACATATTTAATTCTTAACCATTTTTAGTGGAAAAAAACACATTTTCACTAATTTCCAAACTGATCTCATGATATAGCAATAGATCTTTTTTTTGTTTTTATGGAAGAAGACAAACATGTATAGAGATAAAAGATATGCATGCATAAAGAGAATCTAGTTGAACGGAGGACGATGGCATGATCATCAAGAACATACCCTAGATGGATTATATTCTCTAATTGATGATTGACATAAGAAATTCAATCAAGATAGGAAAAGTAGTGGTCGGTGATGCATCGTTTCTACCTTTCTAGGAGTCAAAGCAACCACAAGCTTACAATACAATAATACAAATCGATATTCTCAACGAGTTTTACACATAGCAAACGATAAAAAAATGACTAAAAAAATGACCCGAATGATATATGGTTGTCCATAATTGATAATGCTCGATTCAAACATGGACCATTTTTAAATTGTATTACTTATAGCAAGACCGTGATTTCTTGTGATTTCTTAAGTAAGTGTTACCATTATTAAGTTTTCAACAATAAATAAGAAGAAAAACAACGTTACCTGATACGACTACTACTGAAATAGTGGTTGTCGACAAAACCAGGGTTTGAAAGCCACATAAACAATAGTAACTAAAACAAACCACCTCGAGTTCATTAGAATTTAGAGCAAACCTCAACAATTAGCGAAAGGACGGGTGTTTAAATATCAGGGAGACGGGTATTTTAGATATTGCAAAAAAATACGAGCTTCAAATTAGTTTCTATATTTGAGTAATGTTTGTGATTTGTATGATCCGCTAAATTATTTGGAAAGATGATTATGGCAAGTAAGAAGATAACAAGGTTTTCGTTATAGATGATAGTAAATGACCATATGTTTATACGAATATTGTTGATACATAAAGCTTATATGGTGCCTTTTCGGCTCTTGGGCATCCGTCATCCAAGACCACGACGCTCACATTTATACAATATATTTTAAAGCAGTTAGCCGAATGAACATATTAAACATAATAAGTTAAATAAAGTTGTTGCACTCTGACAAGATTGTTAACCAGAATAAACACGAAATCAGTGAATTGTATAATAAATCTATGATGTTGAATCTCATGATTGACTGAATCATAGCTCTTATTGGATTGAGAATTCGTTAATTAAAAGAGAATGTTAAGATTTCTTCATAAAATGATTTTGACGGAAAAATCCGTTACAAAAGATCATAAGGATAAGTACAATGGTACTCTCAAATTTTAAACTGAAGAGACATCGACTCTTACAACCTATCATTCTATTTATAAACATCTCAACATCTAAATAAAGACTTAAGTATTCATCTTGATTTTAAATCTGATGTTGCTTACTTTAACTCGGATGTAGAAGATCCATCATCAGAATCAATTCTCCAATCTTGACTTCAGTCTGACCAAACAAGTTTTAACTCAAATGTTAAATTTTGTTCTTCCGAGTTTAAAACTTATCGAAAAACACACATTTGAAGATTTACAGCTTCATCCATAATCTTCAATACCCAAAAATCTCCCCCTTAGATAATGCTATGAACATCTTCAAATCAACTACAGATTATACTTCATGGTTAGCTCATCAAATTCCAGATTTGTCAAACCAACGATCTCCCCCTCAAATTGATTCTCCATTGTAAGCTCCACATACTTCTGTTCTTTACATTTCAAACTTTGTTCAATCTTCAAGTCTAGTATTAATGATCTTTTATTTAAATTTGATGATCATTTACCAGTTCCAAGTTACGTAGCATTTGTCTTCAGATTTGATTTAACCAAATTACTCTCTCTTCATCTTTATCTTTGACTTGACAAAGTCACCTTATCTTAATCTTCATCTTTGACTTAACCAAGTAACTTTTGTCTTCTATGATTTAACTCGAATTTAGAAACTTGGTTATCCGAATAAAATAATTTTACAAAACTCCTTTAGACTTGAGATGATCATCATCTTGCAGAAAAGTTTGAATATTGTTTGCGTAGAGAATTAACTTTCAGTTTGATAACAAATTCCTCATGATATGCAGAAACAAATGAATCAACATTAGCATCACACAAATCATCAACAAAATCATCACATCACATCAATCACTACCATCAATATCAACATAAGTAGTAGTAACATTCAATCAACTTTTGTACTGATTTCTGCCTTGGATTAGATTGAATAGATGACTTCTTAAGACAGACTCACATCTATTCAAACTTAAATTCCATAAAATTCACAGAAAATTGATAGCACAACTTCACAAATTGATAACACTTGGATTAGCTTCAAACTTCCACCACAATTTCTTCAATCTTCAAATTGATAAACTAATATATTAACTTCCCCATTACACAATCACCTCTGACTGAACAAAGACATGCCCGCCTTCAACAAATTACTACTACACCAGTTCCTCCAAAATATTAAAATAACTTTCACAAACTCTTCAATAACTTTTCTCAATTTTCAATCAGGACTTTTTGTGATTCTAAAAAACACTGATAATTTGACTAAATTCATTCGAATCGGGTCAATTAGATGAAGTGAATTAAAATTTAATATAATTTAAGCAGCTCTGATATCACTTGACAGGATTTTTAAACATAATAAACACGAAATCAGGACTTTTTGTGATTCTAAAAAACACTGATTGAAAGAGAATGTTAGTATTTCTTCATAGAATGATTTTGGCGGGACTTGTAGAGAAAGCTATAGATGCAAATGGAAAAGAAGTTCTCATATGTGGTAATTGCAAAAAAAAAAAAAAAAAAAAAAAAAAAAAAAAAAAAAAAAAAAAAAAACTTCTGAGGTGGTAGAATAAATAGAGTTAAGAAACATCTTGCGGGTCGTAAGGGTGGGGCAACTACATGTAAGAAAGTAACATCGGAAGTTTGGTTTTTAATGCAAGATCTTTTAATAGAAAACGAACAAAAGGAAAAAGATAAGGCTAATGGGATAGGTAGTGTTAACATCTTGGATGAGGATGAAGAGGACGCCGAATTGCGATTTGTCAAGGCACGAGTTGATAATAAAGGAAAAAGGAAAGCTTTAACGATTTCACAACCTTTATTTTCACGAGGTATAAATGATCCTTCACAACCTTCTATTAAAGCGGCTTTACAAACCAAGAAAAAGTTGTTTGATGTTGATTTTTCCGTTACTATGTTTTTGTAACATAATTCCATACCCATGTATGCTTGTAATTCCCGTTATTTTCAAGCGAGTATTAGTCATGGTTACAAACCACCTAGTTATCATAAAATGAGGGTCCCTTTATTAGTTGAAGAAATAAAAACAAGTTTCCTTATTATTAGATTCGTATTGAAGTCAATGGGTTGAAAGTGGTTGTACGATTATGAGTGATGGGTGGAGGGATATTAGACAGCGTCATTTGATAAAAAAAAAATTGGTGTATTGTCCTAAACGAATTTCACTTATTAAATCCGTTGTTGAGAGTAATGCTTCTAATTTGTGTAATATGTTTAGTGAGATTGTGGAAATGGTAGGTTCGAAGAATGTTGTTCAAATGATTACCGATAATGCGGCTAATTATAAACTTGCGGGTAAACTTTTAGAAGCTAAATATCCTACTATTACTTGGTCTCCTTGTGGGGCACATTGTCTTAATCTTGTATTAAAGTATATTTCGGAATTAGATAATGTTGCAAGTTTGGTCATTCTTGCATCAAAGGTTACGGTTTACATTTATAATCATAAGTAGCCCTTGAATTGGTTGAGAAAAAGAGTGGATTGGAAAGAAATTATTTGTCCGAGTGCTACTCGTTTCGGTACCGCATTCATTGCTTTAAAGAGTTTGGTTGACCATAAAGCGAATTTACAAGCTATGGTGATATCTAATGATTATAAGAAAATGTTGAAAGTGGATAAGGGCATTGAAATTAAAGATATTATCATGAATGAATTATTTTGGAAAAATAGTTTGATTTGCGTGAGAGTGATGACTCCATTGTTGAGGCTTTTACGTTTGTGTGATTCGGATGAAAAACCGACATTGGGTTATGTTTATGAAGGAATGTATCAAGCAAGGAAATATATTAAGGCCTTATTTAACAATATGAAACATTTATAAGATCCTTATACTAAGATAATCGATATGCGTTGGGATAAGATGTTGAGAACTAATATTCATTGTGCGGATGATTGGTTAAACCCCGTTTTTCAATATGACCCGTGACAATTTTTGAATAAAGTCGGAGGTGTTAAAAGGGGTTCTTCCAATGAATGAGAAATTTCATAATGGTGAAGATGCTATTAGTATTTCAATGGATTTAGGCAAGTTTCGTGATGGTTGCGGTTGTTTTGGTTGGAGTAGTGCGGTTGGTTCTCGGAAAGTACTAGTCCCGGTAAGATTAATTTATTAATGTTTTTATTTTTTATATGTTATTATGCTAACCATTTTATATTTAGATGAGTGGTGGAAAATATTTGGTGGAGATTGTCCTAAATTGCAAAAGTTTGCTATTAGAATATTAAGTCAAATTGCGTCTTCTTCAGGTTGTGATTGAAATTTAGAGTTTTTTTTTTAAATGATTCATACTAAAAGGAGGAATAGATTGGAACATAAAAGGCTAAATGATCTTGTGTTTGTTCATTACAACTTGCGTTTAAAAACTAGGTACGATACATTTACTTAAAGAGTTTAACTACTTGCAACATATTTATATTTTTACATGTTTTATTTTTGGTGAATGGCTTTATAGGCTTGATGATAAAAAGAGGTCTCATGACCCGATTGATTATGGATGCATTAGTAATACGGATTTTTGGGTGGTCGAAGAAGAGGCGGAAAGAGAACTAGATTATGATGACTTGGAGAATATGGTTAATGTTGAAGAAGAGGAAGAACCGGCTACTCAAACGCAAGGTTATTTTTTGTTTAAAATCCAATTTAGTTAGAGGATATGTTTTTTAGTGTATTACAATTTATTAAATTATTTTACTTTTCTTATATAGAAAACGAAAGTGATAATATGCTTATCGAAGAGGATAAAGATAGTGATGGATTCGAACCACTAAATGGTCGTCAACTTTAATTGTATGACACTCCATTATCGCAAGGATAATGTTGGTATTCGGAAGAAAACATTTAATTAGTAATCTTTGAACTACATATCTTTTGTTTTAAAAGTCATTGTAATATATTCTAAACATATCGTTGTCGATGGCTTTTAAGTGATCGGTATTGTATTTGAGTCTTACGAGATTCAAAAGTTGCAAACTTAGTTGAGAATTTGTTTCGGGATTTCTTTTGTATTTTTCTGGAATTTTTCTGATTTTTACAGCTTTTATTTGATTTTTTCGGCTTTTATTTGATTTTTCCATCTTTTATTTTATTTTTCCAGGTTTTATATGATTTTCCCGGCTTTTATTTGATTTTTCCTGAATTTTTCTACATTAAATATTATTATATTGCATCATTCACTTGTACGTTGCATTAAACGCTTGTACATGGTCGAACTGGTGGTTCAACCGGTTGAACAGGCGAACCTGTGACCCGCCGACAAAACCTGTTCAACTTAAAACTCGGGTTTTAAAACATTGCTCAAACCTGATATGTGGTTTTAGGTCCACCGGGGTTAGGGTTTGTATAATTGGATCCATATAAAAATTGCGTAATAAAATGCTCTAAGACAAGGGGTTTCATTCTTTAATATGGTATCAGAGCGGTTCTGATTCCGTCCTATTTTTCTTCTAATCTTAATCGGTGTGGGGATGATCCGCCTAGCTGGACTAGGTTTCAAACCCTAAAAAAAATGACTTTATTTTCTTTACAGCCCCCTGAGGCCAGCTAAATCCAGTAGCAAGTCAAAGAAGATGTTCAAAAGCAGTCAAGAATCAAAATCAAAATGAAGCTCGGATCTCATATTCTAACATATGTTTTATGAAGACAGACCTGTAAAAGTCGGATCTCAAATGTGCGGCAGATCTGCCAAAGTTGGATCTCACATGTGTCTCACAAAACCTTATTTTATTTGATTGTAGATTTGTTTAACTATCTTTTTATTTTTATGCTAAATTTTCATAATTACGTTTATTTTCCAGTTCGAGCTTTAGCGATTTCGCCACTCGAACTGTCAGGAAGTATTAGATGATAAGCCCAAATCCGATGTGTGGATCCCTATATATATTGCGTAATAAAATGTTATAAGACAAGGGGTTTCATTCTCTAATAACTCTAACACAAATTTTATAAGACAAACAAATCGGTCGTACAAGGAGAGTAATTTGTTTCCACGATCTACCTGACAAAATTCTAATTAGCCGATATGACATATCAAAGTATGCAACAACCCCATTGGCTAAACTCGAAGTTCATGGAGTTCCACGAAATAATGTAATCGGCACGCTTAAGGGAAGCCTCTTCAAATAGGTTTAAAGGGTACGAAGCATATGAGCCTACCATCACGGTTCAAACCACGTTTTTGTCTCAATTCACAAAAACAGGTTCGGATTTCACAAAAGTGGTTTAGACAAACTAGTACGGTATCCCCAAAGCAGACTTCAAACCTAGCCTAAATGGAGTGCCCCTCACTATAAATGAGAATTATATACCAATCATGTATTCACTTTTGTAATGTTAAGTCAGGTTATCACCATCACCTTCATCTCAACGATAATCATTCCATAATCTAAGCCTACAAGCATTGTGTTGGTCATATTACCCCTATGTAAATATGATGTGACAAATACATTTGAAACCGTTAAGTATATCATAGACCGAGTATGATAAGTTCATGCTAAATGATATGTTTCAATTACAGAAACATATCAATATGAAGTAAGAAGCACATAATAGAGATTAAACTGAGTTGTTAGTTTGAGAAATATTCTTAAATTGAGTAAGGACAACTTTAGACAAAGACTAAAACCATATTAAAGAGATTCGATCTCTAATTAATTAAAGAAAATATTCTTATTAGGATAAATTTCCTAATATAGCTAAAGTTAACTTCTTTATTCATATGTTCGAACTTGTATAAATTGATGTCCCCAAAAAAAAGAAAATGTCCATCTATCCTTACATTACGAACATCAAGAATTAGGTTCTGGACGTAAATTGACATCAGTTGTAAGTTAGAATTATTTATTTTGCAAGTGATTTTTGCATATTGTAATTTGTTTGTTTAATTATAATGTAGCAAAATTAAACACTCATTCATTCATTCATTTACATATCATGTTGTTGAATAGTATATTGGGTTCTAACACATTGTACTAATACAATTCAAGCTTCAACTCAAGTAACTCATGGAAATACATGCGGTCAAACACTATTAATATGGAAAAGGTTAGAGTATTGTCGTATATTTTGCAATTTACTTTTCGTTTTACCTGTCACTAGACGTATATGTCCCTGGTGTATAACATTTATAAATGTAGGAGAACATATTATGTTGATGTATAATATTAGTTAAATGATGTAATATGTAGATTATGTCCCAAGAATAATGAAGTTAAATATTTTAATTAAACGTAATCGAAGTTACTAAGTTGGTATATCAATGAAAATTGTCCTCGAAAGTTGATCTATATGTGACTATATACATTTGGTTAAATAATGGTTTTCAGAAGTTACACATTATATGACAACCGCGATTTTCCATGTTATTCCGGTTTGTCATTTGTCGTGTTACTGATATATTATTTTGACCCATTGTGATTTTCTTGTGATTTATCACACTTTAATATATGTTTGTCGGGATATTTGAATATGGGTGGATTTAAACTATGTTCTTCGGAACGAGAGTATGTTAGAACCTAGTGCCTTTTAGTTAAATACTCTCTTAATATAACTTAGGGTGTTTATGCCTTTGATTGTTAGATAAAATTAACGTTAAATTTTTTTTACAAAGTTAATCCTTTAACGAGAATTAACGTTAAAAATATTACAAATTTAGTCCTTTTAACAAAAAGTTAACGAAGAGTTGAGTCACTGTGCAGCAGTGAGTACCTCAGGCTAAAAATGCCAAAAACATCGTTTTCACTTATTTTGAGATCCACAATGTTGTCAACCCGTGACTTTTCCCTGGAAATTACCTATTAAGTGGGTATTTAACCATAATCTAGATCTAAGACCATATTCAAACCATCTTTCATCCCATTATCCATCATTCACACTTCATTCAAACTTTTCTCTTTCATTTCACCATTTCTCTCTCATTTGCAACACTCATTTTCTCTCCATTATCTCTAAATTTACAGAACTTATGAGTGAAATACAACACATATTTGAGTGGGTTTGAGTTAATAGAAATACTACATCATTTCTCATTATCATCTCCTGTCACACCCCGCTAAAGCGGAAACACGGAATGTGAAGAGCAAAGAATCATTTCACGGGTTACACTAAAATCAACGGTTCAGGTCATTATGATTTAAATTGAAAAGTACAAAAGTCAAAGTTACAACCAAGATTCAAAGTTAAGACCATAGTACATAATAAAATGTTTTTAAATAAAAATTCCCAAAATAAGGTCTTCTTCCCGAGGTACACTTCACATAAAAGATTTGACCCGCCTGAGCAATGCACTTCATAACTTACGCTTAGTTCCTGAAACATGAGATAAAGTGTCAACTACGAAAACGTAGTGAGTGAGTTACAGTTTATAAGTTGACAAAAGGTTTCAAATAAAAGTTCGACAATTATATATATATAAGTACAAAGTTTCCAAAAGGAGTAAGCGAATGAGCAGTCGCATAAGATAGTTTATATACAGTCGTAATAGTTCAAATCAAGAATTTAAGGTTCGTAAGAGTTCGAGACAAGTTCAAAGTTCATGAAAGTTCAAGATTCGTTCAAAGTCAAAGAAGTTCAAAATAAGTTCAAGTGCTTAAAATTCAAGAATAATTCAAAGTTCAAGGTAAGTTCAAGTTCAATAAGTTCAAGTTCAATAAGTTCAAGTTGCGTAGCAAGCGGTAAAAAGAGTAGTCATCACCTCAGCGGTGGTTTAATCCACATGTGTAAGACAGAAAGTAAGCAAGTATATGCGTAAATAATAAAGACCTATGATCCTCGAGTTGTACCAACCACTAAGCTTAACATACGTAAGATTTAATTTTGCACACTAATCCGATTCTGGTCAAGTTCCAGCCCCTAGTTCCAGTCTAGAGTTCGAGTTCGCGAGAACTTAGCAATATGTACCCAGGTTGCTACCCTAAAATAAGGAGTGACCGCTCCTAAGTATCGATACCCATTTTTGCTAACGGATATTGTTAATAGTGTGTAGAGTCCAGTTCCAAGAAAAAGTTGCGGGGCATTTAGTTCGTTCCGTTCTAAAAATTGTTTGCTTGTACTTACGACGCTTATATCCTCACCTAGGGTTTTGCTCCAAAATACAACCAAGCTATCATTGTCTAATCAAATATCCAAAGAGGCAACCTATTTAGTCTAAGTAAGCCAATCCGAATAAATGTTATTGTCTACGCATATTAGTTGCAAAGTTCCAAAATAGTCAAATAGTTCTCAAGTTCCAAAAGTTCAAAGAGTTTCCAAAAATAGAAAGGTAGCTCAATAGTTCAAGAAGTTTCCAAAAATAGAAAGGTAGCTCAATAGTTAAAAAAGTTCCCAAAAATAGAAAGGTAGCTCAATAGTTAAAAAAGTTCCCAAAAATAGAAAGGTAGCTCAATAGTTCAAAAAGTTCCCAAAAATAGAAAGGTAGCTCAATAGTTCAAAAAGTTCCCAAAAATAAAAGGTAGCTCAATAGTTCAAAAAGTTCCCAAAATAGAAAGGTAGCTCAATAGTTCAAAAAGTTTCCAAGGATAGAACACAATACGTAGTACATAGATTCAAGCACGTAAAACAGTTTCCCATAAAGATATTGTTCACAAAAGAATTTGATCTCATGTTTCCCCCAAAAAGAGTACTTAAAATGTAAGAGTAAGGAGGGGTGTAACTCACGGTTTGCGAAGACAAAGAGCTCGGGAATCGGTCGGAGCGGGAGTCGGGAATCACGGGTCGCCTAATAATACCAAGATAGTCCAATTATTATTAACTTATTATGTTATTGTACTTAAGATAATATAATTGAGTTTCTAATTAAACTTTAAGTGTCAAGGTTAAGTTTAATTCCAAAATAGTCCCAAAACGGTGAAAGTTACGTTTTTGTCCAAAAGTCCGATTTTAACGTTTATTATTGTTAGGTCATAAGTGTTTTTGCTCGCTGAAGTGGTTTACATTTTTCTAAGGAAATTTGGGCAGCGCTTCCGCTCCCAAATTTCACATCCAAAAATGTACCTACCAATTCCGCTCACAAAATACATACAACACTATTTTATATCCAAACAAGTCCACTTAAGTTCCAAAAGTTCATTATAAGACACCAATGTATATTATTTTTCCAAACTCAGTCCCAAAATGATGTTTTACGAAAAGTCAGCAAGTCAAACATGTCTAAAACGTCGAAATAAAGCAAATCGGGAAAAAGTCCAGGCCTGTGCTCCGTTGTGACCATAGGAACGGCGCACAGTGACCCAAAAACTCACCCGCTGCGTCGTTCTGGTCACGGGAACGGCGCACGGGTCGCGTGTTTTCGAACTTTTGTTGCAAAACGTATTTTAAGCCTTAGATTCCGACATGCAATTGGTTTAAACTTATTAAAACATCATTTTAACAGTTTATAAAACATTTTTAGTTACAAAGTCGTGGATTCAAAGACTATTTCGGTTAAAAACGTTTTCGACCATAAAAAGTCATAGATTTGAATAAAAACTTATTTTAAACCGATAGATCTTACATGCAAGTTGTTATTTACATAAAAACAGTAAGTAAAAAGAAATCTACCGGTGGAAATCGTTTGGATGATGATTTGGTGATGTTTGAGCTCCGAAAATCTTTACAAAAATGGTCCTTTTTCCGAAAACTTAGCTTCTCCTTGCTTCTCTTGATGTTTAAATCGATTTGTATGGATTAGAATGGATTAAAATGGGGTTTAGGTAGCTGAAGTTACTGGAAATGATGGATTCTTGAGAGTGTTTTTGAGAGAAAGTTTGTAGGTGTTTTAGTTTTTGGTTTAATAAAATGATAAAATGAAAGAGGAGTAAAGAAAATAGTAAAGAGAAGTGTTGGGGGCAGAGAAATGGCAGTAATGAGTGCCTATTCTCGAGATTGATTGGGTTTGGTGGTGTGTAAAACGAGGCATGCAGAATTTTCAAATTCATTACAAAAATCGTCCTTCAGGACGGCGCACATGGCCTCTGTGCGTCGTCCTGGACCTTTTTCGTAAAAATGTTTTGTGTTTTGGCGATTTTGTATAATTGTTTCGTTGGACCTTTTCGTTAACTAAAGTTTTAAAGTATGTTACATTATGAACTTAGGAAAGTTCATTAGGTGTTTCCTTGGCATTAGGACTTATATAAGTTGATTCTGGTTGTGATTCCGACACTAGAACGGTTCCGGTAAAGGTTCAATTTAAAGATACAATAGATAAAACGAGAGACTTAGAACGTAAAGAGGCACTAGAAATTTGACGGTTGTCACATTCTCCCCGGGTTGAAAGGAATTTCGTCCCGAAATTTAGTTCGTCTCATGGGGGAGAAGTGCCGTCGGATCTTGGTGGATTCTTCTGACGAGTTTCGGTCCCTGCGTCTTCACGCGGTTGTGGGGCTACGTCGGGGGTTCCACCGAACTCAGAGATGGGGACAAGGTTCTGTCTCGGTTGTTTGACCTTGGAGTCAACAATTTAAGCGGTTCATCAAGGAAATCGGTTGGGCACCGATCTTGACCTTGTCTAGAGAGATGACGAGGGTCTCATCCGATGAACACCTTTCAAGTGTGAGAAGGGAACACATATGAATGTTAGAAGAGGACAGGGGAAGTTAAAGGCGATGAGTAATCGGACCGATATGTTTTAAGACTTAGATTGGACTGGTGTACCTCGGGCTCAGTTTGCCGCGTTTCCAGAAGCAGGCTATCCTCTTTCATGGCGATATCTTGGGAAATACTGTCACACCCCGCTATAGCGGAAACACGGAATGAGAGAGCTGGAATATCATTACACGGTCATAAGCAAATATAAACGATTCAAGTCATTTCGATTTAAAATAAAATTGTTCAAGTTTCACAACCAAGCAGTTCATAAGTTTAAAATAAAGTACAAGTACAATGTTTCCAAAATAAATTCCCAAAATATAAGGGTCTTTCCCAATAAGCGCCTCTCGTGACCATATCGAACCTCATTTGCCATGCATCCCGAACACTTACATTAATTTCCTGAAACATAAGATAAAGTATCAACTACATAAAGTTGTACGTACGCGAGTATAGTAATTAATAAACTCGTATAGTAAAGTTGTAGCTGAATCCAGGTGCTAGAAGTGTGTATATGCGTGTGGGATATGTGTTTAACTAAATAGTAACTCGTATCAATCACTTGGCATAATATAAGTAGTAAGTATACACTAAACCGATTGTGTGGTCCTGAACTAGCCCAAAAATGTTTAATTGATTGAACGTTTGAACTAAGCAATATGTACTTGGGACGCTAACCCTGAGCAAGGAGTGACCCCTCCTAAGTATCGATACCCATATGACTAACGGCTAATGCTAATAGTGTATAAGTGAACCTGAACCAAAAACGGGCAATTGAACAAAGTTGCAAAAATTGTACTGAACTCTTACGGGCTTATATATCCATCAAGGATTGGTCGCTAACAAGTATCCTAGTTTAGTTAACCCGCTAAGGCAACAACACAAATACGCATAATAGTTGCAAAAGTACCAAGTTTCGAACAGTTTCAAATAGGTTGGAAATAGTGTTAAAAAGTTACAAACATGTGATCTTATGCTTCCCCCAAATAATGTTTAAAATGTACAAAAAGTAAAACAAGTGGGGTTGTAACTCACAGTTTGCGAAGAGAGATATGAACTAGCACAAAGAGAGGCGGAACGCGTCGGGAATCACAAACGACCTAGAACACCGGAAAGTTGTATAAGTTATATTATTATAATTGGAGTTATGTTAAGTTTAAATTTAACATTTTTAAGTCTCAATTTATAATACTTAGATTCTGTCCCAAAAAGTTTATTACAGAAATTTTGTATGTTCGTGTACGTTTTAAAGTCCGAAATGTCCAATTATGTACCAAAAGTGTCAAAGTTCCAAGTTAATGTATAGAAGTCTCGGGGTTATTATGTTTCTGAATTTGAAATGTAATATACGGTGAAAATTGGGCAGCGCTTCCGCGTTATAAAAATTTTATCCATTTTCAAAACACTTTCCCGCTTTAAAATGCACAATACAACGTTTAGATCAATAATACACAAGTTTCAAGTCCATAAACCCTTTTTAAACAATTTATAAGTCAAAACAGTAGCTTAACATGAAATATATGTTCTGTGATTAATTATTTTAGCTTAAATCAAGTTTACGACCTTTAAAACGACAAAATAGCGAACAGGGCCATTCTGGCGACGGCTGGAGGAAAACAGCCGCCGGCTGACCTTTAGCCGTCGGCTGAAATCCTTCAGCCGCCGGCCAAAAGGCTTCGGCCAGTTTCAAAGTTGCTTGTTTCTTCGATTTTAAGCTCGTTTATCCGTTAGATTCGACATGCAAACTGATATAACTCAAACATATGTATTTTTGAGGTAAAAACACTATTTTCTTTTAGATTTACATGTTAAATAGATAGATCTTTCATAAAAACTCGTTTTTAAGCTAGAAAACGTTTTGCATTTTTATAAAAACTTATTTCCAGATTATAGATTATGCATGCATGTGATTTTAAAGATAAAAATAGTGAAAAGAAAGTGTTATACCGAAGGAAAAAGAGATGTGATGGTTTGGATGAGTTTTAGCTCCAAAAGTTCCTTGAAAACCCGTTTTAAACCTTTTCCTTGCTACCCCTTTGATCTTAGGACGATTTGTATGTGTTAGATGGTTGATTTTTGATGTTTAAGTGACTGATTTTTGATGCTAAGTTTCTGTTTTTGTGGTGTGTTCTTGAGAGAGTGAGAGAGCAAAGAGAGAGTGTGTGTGTGTTTTATGTTTTTGATTCTAAAATGAAAGTGATAGTGGTTAGGGGGGGGGGGGGGGGTTTACTGGCCTTTGGAAACAAAAATGCAGTTAAAGGTTGCCCAGTCCCGAGCTAACAAGGGTGGTCCAATCCCGTTTCATGCAAAAATGAGTCATCATCCAGCTGGACAGCGGGATTCAGCCGCCGGCTGGATTGCCAAGTCCAGCTTTTTGACGTTTTTTTGTTTTCCGTTAATTAGTTAAGGACTAGAATCATTTTAGTTACCGTTATGAACTTAGTCAAGTTCTTGTATTGGTTATTTGGTGTTAGGATTTATATTTTGATTCCGACATTGGTTCCGACAATTAAAAGTACAATAGAATGAACCCGAACAATATGAACACGATAAAAGAGAACTAGAGTTTTGAACCGATTAAGTAACTGAAAATCACCTGAAATTTAGACGGTTTTCACAAATACTCTATTGCCATCATAGGAATTGAGGGTTTTTCTTCTGGTTGGTTGCGTAGTTCCTTGGCCGGGTACGAATTGCTTCCAGTCTTCCACGGGTAGAGGTAGACGTAGGACCTTGCAAGTTGTCGACCGTCAGCTTCTAGCCAATAGGGCGGTGTTCGACACTTGTGTCCATATAGAAGTTGAAGGGTGCGCGCTTAGTGCTGGCATGGAAGCCGTTGTCATAGGTGAACTTTGACAAAAGGGAAGCGGGTTTACGAATACCTTCGGACTTCCGAACTCATGTTTGAAGCTTGGCGTAACGGGTTACGTTTAGCCTGAGTCCGAATTCCTTCATAGGTGACTATAGACTCGGGGAAAAGTTCTGCTCAGGGTCAGGATTTGCATCTTGGGAATTTGGTGTACAACTCCTGATCTCGGGGGAGTTCTAGAGTGGGCTTGGGATGTTCACAGGATCTTCCTTGAGTAGGTAAGAGTGTTGACACTGAGTGTGGTAATTAATCGTCTAAGTACGGCCTACACACTTTGTTTATTAAGTCAATGAATATCGGCAGTGTGTTGTTTAGGCCTACTGACAGAGGGGAGGATTGGATTGCTTGCATCGAGTTTGGGGATGCGGTTTTCGGTAACGCTGGTCATAATGTCGCGAACCTGGTGATAACCCGAGCGGGGGTCGACTTTTGAGAGGTAGGTTGTATCATGCAACTACTCGAATAGGTTGTCGATCCTCGGGAATGGTTATCGGTTCTTGACGGTTGGCTTGATGAGTTCATGACGCTCAGCGTACAAACGGAAGGGTCCGTCCGTCTTTTGTTAAGGAAATTGGGGCTTCCCATGGAATTGGATTTGAGTGGTAGGACTAGGGTCGGGAAGTCCCTACAACAGCTTTGACCGCCTTAGCATCTCGGGTGGTGCTAGATGGTGGGGAGCCTCGGCTATTGGTGTCGTGCCAGGAACGAGGTTTATTCGAAATTTCACTTGTCGATTCGGCGGTAGTCCAGGCAAATTCTCGGGAAGGCTTTGGATGGTCCTTGACTACAGAAATGTCTTGGACTCGGCTTTCCTTAGATTTACGTTCGACGTTGTGAGCGGAGGGTGCGTCGTAGTCCTTCTCGAGATACTGGCGCATCATCAAGGGATACACGCTGCGAAGTTGTCATTCAGGTTTGTCCTCCTGAACGACGGGAGTTTCACTTCATGGGTAGGGATACGGGTGAGTTTGTCGGAACGGACGATCTTGGCTCAGAAATGGGGTGACCAGTCCATCCCAACGATAACGTCAAAGCTTAATGGTTCGTTAGGGATTGGGTTGATGTGAAAAGGTTTTAGGCAAATGAAGTATCGGAAATCCTAAGTTTGCATTCGTAGCTTCGACTATTGGACATTGGCATAATCGATGGAAAGCTATCCGCAAAGCTTTAGGTCCTAGGCTGATGAGGGGTCTAATTTCTAAGGAGGCAAAGTTCCTTTCAGTTCTTGGATTAAGTAGTGCGAAAGAAAATTATCGTTTGAAAGAAGACGTACCGGTAACTGCATTGGTGTCCTGATGGGTTTCCCCGGTCGTGATTGCGAGAGCACTGAGGGTTTCTGTAGTATGCTCTAAGAGGCAATCCCCACGGAGGTGCTGGTCGCTTCCACATTCGAGGCACCGCAGTTTTCTGTTTGCATTTTCTGGACAGCACCAGGGGTAATGCCCTACTTCGTTGCAAAGTCGGCATACCGGGCATCTTCGAGCATGGTGGAAGTGGCACCTGTTGCACTGGGGGTGCGGTCCTGAGTAGGCTTGGGTTACGGTTGGGAGTTCCTGGTTTTTGCTAGTCCATGAGGTTTGGTGGTGAATCTTCCTTCTCTTGCTCTCTCTTCGTTGGAAGAGGGCTGGAGGGGGAGGTAGGCAGTTGGTTCCAAAAACCTCGTCCTTGTCCTGCCTAGTTGGTTCAAGAGGGAGAAGGGGTTCGTTGATTCCGAAGATCCCTTGGTTGATTCCAGCGACGATCTGGGCGATCACGCTTGGAAGTACCGCTTGGAATTGCATAACGATCTGTTCGGCGATGCGATCAGCGCGGCTTCTCTTGGGAGGCATGGTTCTACACGGGAAAGAAGAAACTAGTTTAGAACGCACAAATTGGAATTTACCACAGGAATTCAACTCAAGAGTTAACAATTATCGAGTACACGAGGATAATGAGAGTGGGCAATTAGTACAAGTACGATAACGATAGTAGTAAATGAGTGTACAAGAAGAGTAACAGTATACGCACGTTGATGATACAAGAATTAGATTTAATGTTTGATAATAGTAATAGATTCACGCGATAAGACAAGTGTAATTATATAGAAGATAGAAATTTTCATTAATAATAGGAGGTTTTAGTACATAGAACAAAATACTGAAAGAAACACAAGTACAATACATAGAGAAATAATAGATAATGGATTAAGTCGTGTACAATGGAAAAATTACGACTAAGCCGGTACAGTACAAATAAAAGGAGGTATGCCTAATAACGCTCTTCAAAGAACATCATGGCGGCAATGGCTACGATAAGCGCTCCCATGACCAAGCAGGCTCTAGTGAGGCACTGCACTGTTCGGGCGGTGGCCTGAGCCGTTGCGATGATCCGCCGGGACTGCTGTGCCAATTCATTGGCAGCATCGGAGACTTCAAAGAGAAGAAGACCCTGCTCCTGGGCTTCCTCCGCGAGTCCCCGGACCTGACGGTGCAGGTTGAGGAAAGCATCCGGTGGAAGAGGCTGGTGAGTAGGTGGCACCATAGGTCGGGAGGGTCCGGCCTCCTGGGCACGTCGTCTTTCCTCGATGAACTGACGATCCCACGCGTAGCGTTCCGAGATTGGAGTACGCAGGGCGGGATCGTAGGGATCCAAGAAAGACTGGGGAGGTGCGGGTCGGAACGGGCCCGACTGCTGATGCATAGATGCTCTAGCGTTGGGTCCTCGGGGCTGGGGTGGTGCTGCAACGGGCACCAGCCTAGGAGGTGGGAGTACCGTCCTTGGGCTGGACCCATTACTGCTGCTGATGGTCCGGGATGTGTCTTCCGTTGGGTCAGTCGTCTGGTGACGCTGACTTTCTGAAGCCGTGTGGCCCTCAGAGGGTTCGTGCGAGGGGGAGGCGGCTCGTGGGAGCGATCGAGTCTGGGATCGGGAGCGCGACGACTGAGACATGGCGTATCTGCGAATAGAGAGTTACATAAGTACGAGGGAAACTAGAAATAGGAAAAACGTAAGTAAATGCATGCACGGGTCAGTTATGTGAGTGTCGGGAATTGACAAGACCAGGAATTTTTCGACTCAAAACCGTTAACGATAGCCATTGACTTTCCGTTCTTGCATAATTCATTTTGAACTATGCATGGTTGATCAAGTCACGCATAGTTGAAAAAGATAACCATGCGATTGCGGAAAGTAATGTTCTAAAGTTTGAACCCGAAAATGAATTTTTCCGAAAAGCCTTGGTTATAGTTTTGGTTTCGAAAACTTTTTGAAAATTTTTAAAACCGTTTTCACTATAACCCGTGCTCTGATACCAAGTCTGTCACACCCCGCTAAAGCGGAAACACGGAATGTGAAGAGCAAAGAATCATTTCACGGGTTACACTAAAATCGACGGTTCAAGTCATTACGATTTAAATTGAAAAGTACAAAAGTCAAAGTTACAACAAAGATTCAAAGTTAAGACCATAGTACATAATAAAATGTTTTTAAATAAAAATTCCCAAAATAAGGTCTTCTTCCCGAGGTACACTTCACATAAAAGATTTGACCCGCCTGAGCAATGCACTTCATAACTTACGCTTAGTTCCTGAAACATGAGATAAAGTGTCAACTACGAAAACGTAGTGAGTGAGTTACAGTTTATAAGTTGACAAAAGGTTTCAAATAAAAGTTCGACAATTATATATATAAGTACAAAGTTTCCAAAAGGAGTAAGCGAATGAGCAGTCGCATAAGATAGTTTATATACAGTCGTAATAGTTCAAATCAAGAATTTAAGGTTCGTAAGAGTTCGAGACAAGTTCAAAGTTCATGAAAGTTCAAGATTCGTTCAAAGTCAAAGAAGTTCAAAATAAGTTCAAGTGCTTAAAATTCAAGAATAATTCAAAGTTCAAGGTAAGTTCAAGTTCAATAAGTTCAAGTTCAATAAGTTCAAGTTCAATAAGTTCAAGTTGCGTAGCAAGCGGTAAAAAGAGTAGTCATCACCTCAGCGGTGGTTTAATCCACATGTGTAAGACAGAAAGTAAGCAAGTATATGCGTAAATAATAAAGACCTATGATCCTCGAGTTGTACCAACCACTAAGCTTAATATACGTAAGATTTAATTTTGCACACTAATCCGATTCTGGTCAAGTTCCAGCCCCTAGTTCCAGTCTAGAGTTCGAGTTCGCGAGAACTTAGCAATATGTACCCAGGTTGCTACCCTAAAGTAAGGAGTGACCGCTCCTAAGTATCGATACCCATTTTTGCTAACGGCTATTGTTAATAGTGTGTAGAGTCCAGTTCCAAGAAAAAGTTGCGGGGCATTTAGTTCGTTCCGTTCTAAAAATTGTTTGCTTGTACTTACGGCGCTTATATCCTCACCTAGGGTTTTGCTCCAAAATACAACCAAGCTATCATTGTCTAATCAAATATCCAAAGAGGCAACCTATTTAGTCTAAGTAAGCCAATCCGAATAAATGTTATTGTCTACGCATATTAGTTGCAAAGTTCCAAAATAGTCAAATAGTTCTCAAGTTCCAAAAGTTCAAAGAGTTTCCAAAAATAGAAAGGTAGCTCAATAGTTCAAGAAGTTCCCAAAAATAGAAAGGTAGCTCAATAGTTCAAAAAGTTCCCAAAAATAGAAAGGTAGCTCAATAGTTCAAAAAGTTCCCAAAAATAGAAAGGTGGCTCAATAGTTCAAAAAGTTCCCAAAAATAGAAAGGTAGCTCAATAGTTCAAAAAGTTCCCAAAAATAGAAAGGTAGCTCAATAGTTCAAAAAGTTCCCAAAATAGAAAGGTAGCTCAATAGTTCAAAAAGTTTCCAAAGATAGAACACAATACGTAGTACATAGATTCAAGCACGTAAAACAGTTTCCCATAAAGATATTGTTCACAAAAGAATTTGATCTCATGTTTCCCCCAAAAAGAGTACTTAAAATGTAAGAGTAAGGAGGGGTGTAACTCACGGTTTGCGAAGACAAAGAGCTCGGGAATCGGTCGGAGCGGGAGTCGGAGCGGTAGTCGGGAATCACGGGTCGTCTAATAATACCAAGATAGTCCAATTATTATTAACTTATTATGTTATTGTACTTAAGATAATATAATTGAGTTTCTAATTAAACTTTAAGTGTCAAGGTTAAGTTTAATTCCAAAATAGTCCTAAAACGGTGAAAGTTACGTTTTTGTCCAAAAGTCCGATTTTAACGTTTACTATTGTTAGGTCATAAGTGTTTTTGCTCGCTGAAGTGGTTTACATTTTTCTAAGGAAATTTGGGCAGCGCTTCCGCGCCCAAATTTCGCATCCAAAAATGTACCTACCAATTCCGCTCACAAAATACATACAACACTATTTTATATCCAAACAAGTCCATTTAAGTTCCAAAAGTTCATTATAAGACACCAATGTATATTATTTTTCCAAACTCAGTCCCAAAATGATGTTTTACGAAAAGTCAGCAAGTCAAACATGTCTAAAACGTCGAAATAAAGCAAGTCGGGAAAAAGTCCAGGCCTGTGCGCCGTTGTGACCATAGGAACGGCGCACAGTGACCCAAAAACTCACCCGCTGCGTCGTTCTAGTCACGGGAACGGCGCACGGGTCGCGGGTTTTCGAACTTTTGTTGCAAAACGTATTTTAAGCCTTAGATTCCGACATGCAATTGGTTTAAACTTATTAAAACATCATTTAACAGTTTATAAAACATTTTTAGTTACAAAGTCGTGGATTCAAAGACTATTTCGGTTAAAAACGTTTTCGACCATAAAAAGTCATAGATTTGAATAAAAACTTATTTTAAACCGATAGATCTTACATGCAAGTTGTTATTTACATAAAAACAGTAAGTAAAAAGAAATCTACCGGTGGAAATCGTTTGGATGATGATTTGGTGATGTTTGAGCTCCGAAAATATTTACAAAAATGGTCCTTTTTCCGAAAACTTAGCTTCTCCTTGCTTCTCTTGATGTTTAAATCGATTTGTATGGATTAGAATGGATTAAAATGGGGTTTAGGTAGCTGAAGTTACTGGAAATGATGGATTCTTGAGAGTGTTTTTGAGAGAAAGTTTGTAGGTGTTTTAGTTTTTGGTTTAATAAAATGATAAAATGAAAGAGGAGTAAAGAAAATAGTAAAGAGAAGTGTTGGGGGCAGAGAAATGGCAGTAATGAGTGCCTATTCCCGAGATTGATTGGGTTTGGTGGTGTGTAAAACGAGGCATGCAGAATTTTCAAATTCATTACAAAAATCGTCCTTCAGGACGGCGCACATGGCCTCTGTGCGTCGTCCTGGACCTTTTTCGTAAAAATGTTTTGTGTTTTGGCTGATTTTGTATAATTGTTTCGTTGGACCTTTTCGTTAACTAAAGTTTTAAAGTATGTTACATTATGAACTTAGGAAAGTTCATTAGGTGTTTCCTTGGCATTAGGACTTATATAAGTTGATTCCGGTTGTGATTTCGACACTAGAACGGTTCCGGTAAAGGTTCAATTTAAAGATACAATAGATAAAATGAGAGACTTAGAACGTAAAGAGGCACTAGAAATTTGACGGTTGTCACATCTCCTTTGATTTCACCACCTTTTGATAAGTTTTTTTTTCATGAAATCCTTATCTTTTCAAACTTTTCCTTCTGTGTTATGTTAGAGATTTCTAACATATGTTTCCTTTTGTGTGAATTACAAGGTTGACCTTCCATTTTCATCCTTTGTATTTGGATTTGCAACTACCACCTTGAAGATATACTCATCTTGAGTTTTGGTAAGAAAAACATCCATCTTTTACTCTAATCTTATTTTCTTCAAAACTCTATTTCTAATGGTGTGTTTATTTTGTGTCTGAGTTGGATTTTCTCACCACCACCACCATTGGAGCTCGTTTTCTCGGGTTTACTACCGTGACCGTTTTCCGACGATTTGTTGATATTTGCGGAGGTCTTCGGTATTCTCTAAGTTTACCTTAATTTCTCTTACGTTTTTCTTTATTAATCTTAAATTTGGTTAAATAATATGTAAAATGGATTAATATGGTTGAAAACGTAATTATTTTAACATATTATACATAATATCTTCATATTATAAGTCATTATGTTATAATAACATAAAATGGTGTAAATATGTTAATAAACTTATAAAACGGTAAAATCATAAGTAAATATGTAATAATAGTATAAATTATACCGTCATGAAATTATTGGACATATTTAGACATATTGGACTATTTGGACTATTTTGGACATAAGTATATGTATAACATATCATTTTGACTCTAATTACCAATATAACTTATAATTACGTAAAAGTTCTCATATTTAATATATATAAGCTTTTATATATATATATATATATATATATATATATATATATATATATATATATATATATATATATATATATATATATATATATATAGGAGTAAGATATTATAAAAAGGGTTTGAAAATAGGAAGGATAGGAAGAAATGTGAGAGTGACATGTGGCATTTATTTTATTTTTTAATAAAAAAATATATTTTTCTTTAATAAAAAAAAAAATTCGGGTAAAAAAAAAATTTCGGTGGAAAAAAATAAAATTTGAAATTTTTTCCGATAACGTAATCATTTTCGTGCACAAGTTTTGAACTTATGTACACGAAAAATTGATTCACTAACTAAAAAAGTGATTTTTGGTGCATCATTTTATAAAAAAATGAAAATTTTAGTGCATCTTTTTACAAATGAAGTGATTTTGGTGCATAAATTCGTTTAAAAAATATTTTTCGTACATCAGTTTTTGAAAAAATGAATTCTTGTGGATCAGTTTTGCCAAAAATTTTCGAGCCAAATTTTTTTTTTTATTTCCGCCGAAAAAAAAAATTCGGATTAAAAAAATATTTTTTTTTATTAAAAATATTATTTTTTATTAAAAAAGAAAAATTTCAAAATTGTCACATGGCATTCCCACAATCCTTCCTATCCTTTTTATTTTAAAAACTTTTTTCATTAACCCTCCTCTATATATATATGGGTTTTTCTAACTTGTGCCCTAGGGGCACATGTTAACACCATTTTTTAATATTAAAAGTACAATCAAAAGTATCAAAAAGTACCATTTTTTTTATTGATTTCTTAACTTTTGATACTTTTGATTGTACTTTTAATATTTAAAAATGGTGTTAACATGTGCCCCTAGAGCACAAGTTAGAAAAACCCTATATATATATATATATATATATATATATATATATATATATATATATATATATATATATATATATATATATATATATATATATATATATATATATATATATATATATATATATATATATATATATGTAATATGACTTTTTGGACATAATACTTATTATCATTAAAACTTATTATAAAATTTACGATACTTAAAACGTTTAAAAGAAAAAGTCTAAAAAAAAACTATACTTTTGAATATTTCGAATACACATAAGTGTATTACTATATGTAAAATAGTATATATTGACAATAGTCGTTTTTGGACTCAAAGACGTAGTCGCAATCATAAATATAATATTTATTAATATGACGATCGTTAAACTTAGATAATTTCAACTAATATACATTTGTGACTTAAAAATGTGATCGTAATCTCAAACTCCTGATAATAAATTATAACTTTCGTTAAACTGATATAAAATTGTTTATAACCTTAAAATACTCGAAATATCTAAATATAATTTAAATATATTTATTTCTTCAAATGTTGACTTTTTAGTTGACTTTGAATCCTTTTTACAATCGTTGACTATGACCGAAGTCAAATATCTTATTACGTTGATTTTGGTTAATTTCGACTAAACTTCGGTTTTAAATAATTCAAATCTTCTGTCGTTACCTCCTGTTCGTCGGTAACGACTCGAAATGTTATTCTTTCAGACTCTTTGAATATATAATCTAATATAACGTTAATTAATAAGGTTGAACCGTACTAGACTTATACAGGTACTTGGACTTATGTAATGTCGTTATTCTATGGCACTTAGGCGTTGGATTGATCTCTACTAGTTTTTCATCCCGACACTATTGTTGTTGATTTATTGTGAGTATCCGCATCCCTACTTTCATTTACCTTTGGGGCTGGAAAGCGTAATAAACTCATACTCTCTTTTATCATTATTATTTTGTCTTGTATACATGGTGGATTAGGATTGCCTTAGAATATATTGTCATTAAGCCTCGTTGGGGCCCCCCTTGTTTACACCTGTTAACTCTTTGAGCCACGATTGCATATATATATATATATATATATATATATATATATATATATATATATATATATATATATATATATATATATATATATATATATATATATATATATATATATATATATATGGGTTTTGACCCAAACCCTTATCGTTCGGTACGATGTCCCTACGAATGGAGGTTATGGTCGTATGTTGTTGCTATTATTATTGTTGCCTTACGTTTGACAAGCCTTAGGTTTGGGGATTATTTATTTGGGGTCAGGATCGGGTGTATGGTATCTAGGCAATGTACGTCGCACTCATGTAGTAAAACAAGACACTTATATTGTTATGTATACTCTTATTACTTATGAAACTTGTACCTATTATATATTTGGTACATATTGTCTTCTAAAGCCAATTCGAATTATTCACCAACTTTATGTTGCAGTCGTATTTTTTTCGGGAGATTTGAGATTTGCATCGATTTGGAGTTACACTCCTTTGCTATTTGGATTTTGTGTGCTTTTGAGGAAACCTTGTTAGACGTAGTATAATTTCAGCAGGAGCCATAGTTTTTGTATTATTGTACTTTGTTATTGTATTGTTGTAACTCTTGAATTCATTATTGTAAACCTATATTATTCGATGTAATTTTGGTCTCTTGATATCCATATTGCTGTACACCTCGGGTTTCCGCCTGAGCGGGGTGTGACACATTAGATTTTGAAATTGATGATTTCTATGACACTTAACTAGTACTTCGTTAACGCCAAATGCATTTTTGCATCTAACTTAAAGGAAAGTCACATTATATCTTTTTTTTGTGAGGCTTAACCAAGAATCGGCCGCTAAGCCAAATGAGATGGAAGCCTGAAGGAATGCACCTGCATCAATCTTTCCCTCTTGAAAAAGTACTTGTCCTCGAGTCTTGGTGTTCCAAAGTCTCAAAATCCGAAACTTTCATACCCCCCCCCCCCCCTTCTCGTTTCCTTTAACACGGCTTCTCAAAAAGGATCATGTGATATCAGGAGCAACACTTCGATAAAATTATACCGAGACATCATCTTCACATGACGCTACCGAAGGCAAGGGGATGCTCCTTTTCCTCCTCGTATTCGACCGAGGTTCGGATTCTATTTCCTCTATCTGTAACTCAACGCTTTCGATAAACCTTAAAAGGATGTCTGAAAAATGGGACTTTAAGAGAAACTCTATTTTCTTTATTTCATAAAACTAATTAAAACCCTAAATATAGTTAACTATTTATAATAATAAAACCTTATATGATAACTTGGAGTCTCTTTACAAATTAAAATAAATTTTAACTTCTTATAAACGAATGATTAATATAAAAAGATAAATAATGAAAATTAAAATTTTCATTTTTAACCATTCAATCTTCTTGAATAACTAAAATGTGACTTCACATGTTAATCAAAGAACCAATCATAAAAATAAAAAAAAAATGGAGCCATGACGAAATACACCTGCATTGATCTACTTTCTATATCAAAAAACAATTCTACTATTTGACAATCCCTTTGAATTAGAAGAAAATAATGATCAATAGTTCTTCCTTTCTCAAGGAGCATTCAAATGTTATCGAATCTTGTGAATGTTTCATCAAACAAGTTGGCTTAATTTTTTTACATATGAACAAAGTGAACACACTTTATTAGTAATGTTTAGAACACAAATGGTTAAACACTTGAATAAACTAGAAAATTTTCAAAAACTAAAAATAGCATTAATTAGTTTTTTAAGGGTGAATACATGTGATGCAAGATTCTTGGATAAAACTTGAAAATGTTCACAATATTGCTTACGATAGATGCATGCGTAGGAAACGTCCCCACACCCAACAAATTCCACTCTATATGCATGGCTCTACGCAACCCACTTCAAGTATCAAGAAACTTAACCCCTCTTTTACATTTTATATTATTTCTCTTTTTTCGTCAACTTGCTATCATCTTTAAATATATCTATTTTTAAAGTCACAAAATACTACAATTATTCAAATAGAATCTGTGGGCAGGAATGCAATACCATGGTCGATCTTGTTTACAATATTTATTAAAACCAGCGACTAATTAATAATGCTATTTCTATAAATTATCTTATTAAAACATCTACTAATTAATATCATGTGTTTCTTAATGATTCAAGTTAAATATTGAGATAATTTTTTTATATAAAATGATATTCTAACTACAAGGAAGTATATAATCACAAAATCTGAGTTTTGAAAGACACTTTTATTGTGGCTGAAAGGAAGTAATATATTGTGTTAAATATCACTCGATCATCTTGAATCGTTATACACATAGATCTTTACCGACGACCAAGTTTGTGATTATACGTACACTTAGCGACATTTTTTGTAATTTTCGTTACACTTTTTATAATAAACCTAATATTTTGTGATGTTGGTTTAGTTAAGATGTCGGCCAAGTTAATTTTTATAACATTATTATCTGGATTTAAATAGGCCATCATTTAGTGACCCCATTCTTGGACCCTACTATATTAAGCCTATGATTATTAGATTATATTTTGTTACTTTCTTCTTTAAGATATATAGATGGTGGACAATGGACCTCTCTATAATATTGATTGGTATCCATTTAATCCATGACCACCAATATAGTCAAGCTAGTTGAGTTAGTTTTTTTTTTTTTTTTTTTTTTATGTGTGGGTGGTTTTAGATGAACATGCCATTTATGTAAACTAGTTGAGCTAAGTCAAGTTTGTTAGATATTATTTTAAGGTATTCTTTTGAGCATACCTATAACTTTAACTTGCTTCTAACCATATTTTTTAGTAAAAATTATTTATGTTTCATTAATATTGTTATATTTAAGGACTTAAGGTGTTTATTTATCATTACATAGTATGCCTGTACAAATTGTAACATTATAACATTATATACATTTAAATTAAACAATATATTTGTTTTTTGTTTTTTTTTTAAAGCGCGGATAGCATTCAACAAAAATTTAATTGAAGTTTTAATCATAAGAATACACATGTTTTAGTTGTCATCAAAAAATTAATTTTGACGAAGTAACTCCGTCGTTCTTTTTCTATCAAGAACTAAGAATGAGATAATGTTATGTTGTGTTGGCTCTACAGACCATGAAGTGAGTCCCATTTTGTACATGTGAGCATTAGTTAGCTCAGTTAAAGTTGATTATTGGCTGGATAAATTGAGTATTGACTAAGGTAAACATGTCTCAGGATCAAAATGTAACAAACAAGACTCAAACCTAAGACATCTCTTTTATAGTTAGAGTTTATCTTATTTTCTAAATCGTCATATGAGAATCGACTGCTAATAATTACATATGTTGATGTTATGAATCAACCCAATAGTTTTATATGTAAAAATATTTCATTAGAAAGAAAATAAATGGTAACCAATAGATCCATTTATGTTTGTTTTTAATAAAACTCGACTTTTGACATTAAAAGAGAGACATCTAAAATTTACATATCAGTACATTAAATCAAAGACACTTAGGTTACATGATTATAGTTAAACATCCCTTCATTATGATCATACCATATTCTTTTTTCCAAAAGATGCATGGGTGTAACACATTCATACTGCTTTTCCAACCTAAGAATGAAATTTTTTCATTGATATGTGTATATCAAATCATGAGTGATTCACCAAACAGGTTGTATTGATGTTTATCTAGTGGGATGTTAATGAGACAAATGAAGTGACAATAGTGGAGTGATGGGGATAACGAATTGAAGTCGTGAAAAAAGATTTGCCAAAATTACATATACCCCACTAAATAAATGATATTTTTTGGTGGCTAGGGATTGTGGGCTGGAAGCCACTCTAAAAATAACTTTTTCTTCTTGTTTTAATGTTTTCTATTTACATACTTTATAAATATAATATAGTCTTAATGATATGATTATTGTAAATTCAAAGAGAACAAATATCCTACTTACTTTATAATTTTCAAGAAGGTTCATGTATGTTGAAGTATTTTTTAAACAAGTAGCCAACTATCAATTTGTCAAAATATATTAACTTTGACTAATAATAAATTACTCAAATCCATACGTAAGTTTACATTTAATTTAATACCTAACTCAATATACTATTTAGTTATTAATCAAACAGTGTTTACGATTAATTTGGATCAAAGAAAAAGAAAAGATTCATTTTTTTTCAATTGGATGGTAGGATAAGAAAAGTATCATCCAACCAATTGATCAATTAGAGTTGGTTTAGAATGTTTATTAAAATATAAAATTTTGTAATACATTTTCATGTCACTGTTAACAAGAGCAATATAACGATATGATTTCGATTTTCTCTCATATTCAACCAATTGAAGAAAAAAAAAATTATTTTGCTAAAGAGTTAATTACACGGATGGTCCGTATCTTATTATCCAAATGACACTTTTCGTCCTATCTTTTGGATAATTACATGGATAGTCCTTTGTTTGGAATTTCTGCATATGGATAGTTCTTTGGTCCGTTAGGGTTAACTCAATTCTGTTAGTTATATCATAATGACCAATTTACCCTTTTTGTCTTATTCGCAAAGGACCGTTTTTGTAATTTTTATTGAATTTTTTTTTTTCTTTTTTTCTTTTTCTTTTTAGAGTAAATTACATAGATCGTCCCTATGGTTTATATGCAATTACGAATTTTGTCCCTAATTTGGACGTCCGTTAATTACTGCCGTTAGCCTTCCCTCTTTGCACTCTTCACCTACCTTACCCCTTCTTCCTCAAATATCTCTAAATATTCACAGCTAACCACCACCACTCACTATCACATCCTCCATCAACTAATTAGTAAAACAACAAAAATATTTTAGATCTAAACAACATCAAAAACTAAATATAAGTCTTTTGAATATCTAAGTTTGCCACGAGAGCTTACAAAACCCAAGTTTCTTGTTTTAGATCTGGAAAATGAAATATCATCATATACTTGAAAATGGAATATCATCATATACTTATGTTTTGAATCTCGAACACCAAAAACCAAATCAAATCCTTGGGTTTTAGATATTGAAAATTAACATACAAAACTTGTAACTTAGAGTCGATGAGTGGGTGGGTGGGCGACGGGGGTGGAGGGGAATATTGAGTGGTCAACGGTGATGGGGCATGGGAGCGATTGACCGGCGACGATGGAGGGAGGGGAGCAACGACACTGGAAGAACAAAATTATTATCATCGGTGGGGAAGATACCCAAAACTATTACATGTCTGATGTTCAGATGCTTGATACAGGTTAGTTGTACTTTTGTTAACTTAGGCTTACGATTGATCTGAGTTTGCCTGTTTATCTACTTTCTTCGTTTCGTAGATACTCTTACTTGGACGAAATTGGTAACGAGTGGTGAGTTGTTGCCGCCTAGCGCTGGTCATACAACGATTGCTTTGGGAAAGTACTTGTTTGTTTTTGGAGGTTTTACTGATGCTGAAGATCTTTATGATGATTTATATATGTTTGATCTCGGTATGTAACGGAAGTACTATCAAGATATATACATCTAGCAGATTATATTGATCTGTCACTTCATGATGCTTGTATTAATTTCTTTCAAAACTTGGTTATGTAAGCTTTTTTGTGTGTAATTAGGGTTTATTTGATTTTGGGGGAGAGATATTTGAGGAAGAAGGGGTAAGGTAGGTGAAGAGTGCAAAATTACTAAAATACCCTCACGTGTTTTACACGTGAGGGAAGGCTAACGGCAATAATTAACGGACGTCCAAATTAGGGACGAAATGAGTAATTTGTTCAAACAATGGGACGATCCATGCAACTTTTCAAAGTTAGGGACGAAATCCGTAATTGCATATAAACCATAGGGACGATCTATGTAATTTACTCTTCTTTTTATTATTCCCCCATATTGTGTGCTTTAGACATCTCGTCGAAAACCACCGCCATCCATCTCCGGTACTCCATCTCCTTCAATCCTCGTTCAATTCATCAATCAAAAACACTCAATCAATTCACTACAAAAAATCAAATCAAATATTCGATATGTGAAATATAATTTAATAAGAGCAAATTTAATGACAAATATCTCAGAACATGTCGATTTATTTGCTTTCAGAGAGAAGCAGTTTCTAAAACAGCCGTAGGTGTCTCACGAAGGTTACTGCAATTTGCTGTGTGAGACGCAGTAGCCCCCCGGTCAACTGGTTTGACTTCAGATCCATTGACGAATTCGTGACTCGATTTGTAGGATTTTAGTTTCCAGCGAATCCGCCGTCACGATACACGTCTTCTAACGCGCGGATGACGTCATGGAGGTTAGATTGAGTCCGTCCGGTGGAGTTAGCGACGACGACTACCGAGGAGCCGATTGATATAAGGAATCGGATAGTGACGTCAGCTAGGGTTTCGAGTGGTGTGAGTTGAGTTCCTCTGTATCCGATGGATTGACAGATCTGTGCGACGACGATTCTGGTGACTGCCACGTGGAAATCGGAATCGGTGACATGTGCTAACGTGGAAGATGGTTTGGTTTTCTTCTTCTTCTTCATTGTTGCAGATTTGGAATTTTTTTCGAACCCTAATTTTTGTCAATATGGTAATGGGCTTTTTATCCTTTGTTTATTGAAAAGAACTGGGCTATTCTAAATGAAATGAAGAAAAATCACTGATATCGATGAAATGAAGAAAAATCATTGATATGATCATTAGTGAAAACCTAGATGATGGATTTGTGTATATATAATGGAAATAAATTGTAAAAAAAATAATTTCTGGAAATCTAAATTTTGAAAACAAGAAAAGAAAAAAAAAAGAAATTTTTAGAGATGAAATGAAGAAAAAGAAAAAATTACAAAAATGGTCCTTTACGAATAAGACAAAAAGGATAAATTGGTCATTATGATATAACTAACAGAATTGAGTTAACCCTAACGGACCAAAGGACTATCCATGTGCAGAAATTCCAAACAAAGGACTATCCATGTACTTATCCAAAAGATAGGACGAAAAGTGCTATTTGGGTAATAGGATAAGGACCATCCGTGTAATTAACTCTTTGCTAAAATATCAAAGAACATTTACATATGTTGCTAATACAAATTTTGAGAACATCAGTTGTTAAAACCCTAAAATATATTCGTCTTTGTTTGTAAGGCTTTAGAAAATAAGTCACGTCAATATTATTTGTATATAGACCTTTAGGGTCCGTTTGGGTCGCAGAATGTTTTTAAATGAATTGGAATATATCAAAGGAATTGGAATTTGAAGAATTGAAATTGAAATTGATAAAAAGTTGTTATGTTTGGTTGACAGAATTCAACGATATTCAGTTTTAATTAATTCCTATAACTTAGTCCAATTTGTAATTCTTTAAATTAATTGAAATTTTTTAATATATATCCGGTGAAAAACTTAAAAAGAACTTATGAGAGCTTAATTTATTATCTTTGGTTGATCGACATTTTTTGGAAAGCTTATTTAAAATAAATAAAGATTTATAAAAAACAAGTTGCTTCAATTAGCTTTAACACTATTTTGAGATTATAATATGGAAAATTACATAATTACCCCTGATTAAGTTTATCTTCGTTATAATGTACTATCATTTTACATTTTTTAGTTAGAACTTCAACTACATTGCCGAACACATCTACGAAAAAAGTTGGTAGTAATATTAAAATGGTGAAAAGTTTTGTTCAAAAGATTTTTTGGTAAACTGACTTGAATTCCATGAACTCGGGAATCTTGAATTCCTTCCAAAACTGGAACGAATCTGATGAAATTTTGGCAGATTTCAATTCCTTCAGTTGTCCAACCAAACATGATGCAACAGGAATTCAAAATTCTAATTCCTTCCATTTCCATCAGATTTTGAAAACCAAACGGGGCCTTAAAAAATTTAGGAATGACAAGATTGAAAAAAAAATGATTGAATTGGTTAATTAAAAAATGATTGGTTAATATAATGAATAATAATTATTGGAATCTATATAGATAAAAATGTATGGATTAGGTATAAGTTTATACCTATAACTTAGTCATATGTATTATTTCTCGAAGATTAATACTCTCTTGTTTCATATCGTATAAACGATTTTCTTTTCTTCCAACATTTAGCTTTAAAATGGAAATGATTTTGCAACAACATTTCGATCATTAGTCATCTTGTGTTTTTAGCCATCTTGTCTTTATTAGAAACGTTGAGTGATTAATTATACGGCGGCGTGTAAAAGGGAATTTTTGGTCTTTGGGATGTTGGTCCTTAATATGCTTTTAATGAATAACGAGAAAATTTTATCGCACGTTATGGCGGAGATTAGAAACGTATAGTTCTGAAAAATTGTTCAGAATTACATAAAGAGTTGTAACCCAAAAAGTAAAAGTACACCACATTTTTAAAAGAATAAACATAACCAAAAAAGAAAATACTTAAACTAAAAATTAAAGATTAATTGAAGTGGAAGTGAAGAGGTAGTCAACTTTAGCGTAACCAAAAAAAGAGAAGATAAAGTCTAAAATTTGAAATAAAAATAGCTCAAAATCAAAAGCAAAAAATAATATCAGTTGAAATTTATAAAAAATAGCAAATAAGAGAGTCTAACCCGAGTCATAAGATAAAAGTTAATTTACCTCAACAACTCTGCCAACATTTCTTTAGTTCTAACTATATACAAATTATATATATATATATATATATATATATATATATATATATATATATATATATATATATATATATATATATATATATATATATATATATATATATATATAACTAAAGAAATGTTAACAGAGTTGTTGAGGTAAATTAACTTTATATATATATAGAGAGAGAGATTAGGGTTCAAAAGGGATCCCTAATTTTTCTAGAGATCCAAGGATCCTTCCTAACCACCCATTTTTTGTTATATCTTTAGTTTTTTTTTTTTACTTTTTTTCTAAATTTTTTTTTTTTTTTTTTTTACCTTTTTATTTACTTTTAATTTTTCTTATATATATATATATATATATATATATATATATTAATATAACGTCAGTCTTACATGTTTTGATTATGAGCCTCAACCATTCTAACAACACGTTTTTTAATAAAAGTTATTTAAAAAAAATAAATGATTAATATATAGTAACTTTATTTAATTAACTATATATATAAAAAAATAGGACATATATATTTTATTTAACAATGTAACTTAATATTCGTAAAAGGAAAAATAACCCACAAACAAATTAAGCTACAAAAATGTAATCAAATACAAAAAGTAGAAAAAAGTTAAACGAAAAACAAAAGTTAAAACATAACCAAAAGAAAATTAAAACAATGTAACAAAAAAGTAGTAACTTAAAATTCTAATAGAAAAAAAATAAAAAAAATAAATAAAAAAATAAATTTAGCAAGCATGACAGTAGCTAGCGTGGTTGTTTCACTATTTATGAAACAGAAAACATTCTCACATAACTACGGGTAAAAGAGAGAAAAGATGAGTGAATCTAAGTGGTGCATTTGACATAGACAAATAAGTTTATAAGAACTTGTTTGTAATGGACTAAGATAAAGCTAAGGGGGTGTTTGTGTAAGCTTATTTGATGGGTTTAAGCTTATGTAAGATAAGTAGTTTATGACTTATGAATTAAAAGCTTATAAATATTTTATAAGTGTTTGGCTTAGCTTATTAGCTTATCATAGAAAAAAAGGAGAAAAATTTTACATAAGCTCATAAGCCACAAAAATTGGGCTTATGAAAACCCCCTTACATAAGCTAATAAGCCTAAGCTAATAAGCTTAAACAAACACTAAAAAAGAGCTTATATACCTCACATAAGCTAATAAGCTAATAAGCCCCTTACATAAACTTAAACAAACACCCCCTAATTCTAACTGAAAACTAATTAAATAAAATACCTCTAGAATTATTTTATTTTTTAACTTGATTCATTTATTAATATTAAAATTTTCATTTAACATGAAAAATCGAATTTGATAAATTCAAATTTCTTGTTATTCGTTTAATTAAAGTGTTAAACTTACATGAAACACTTGTTATAACAACTTCCTTTTTGAAATATTTGACAAATTTGTACTAAGGATAGCATAAAATTAAAGGGGTACTTATTTGTAGAAATATCTGAAGGTCTTAATTGACTATTTTTTGAAGAATATGGAAGAAAATATACTACTTATTAATGAAGCATAAGTTTTTGGCTGAAGCTAGAGATTTTTTTGTTGATATCGGAGTTTAAAGTAACTGGAGTTTGGACTTATAAGTGTTAAAAGATATATAATAATTATATAAAATTTTATATTTCAGTTAGCATAAAAGGTATCCGTGTCTTTTAGTTTATCAAAACTCCAAACTCTTTTATAAACTACTTCAAGTAAAAGTAGTTTATTGTTAAGTAGTTTATTGTTTTATGGTTTATACTTTTAATTACTCGTCATAAACTTTCCGACTAAAAGTGGTTTGTGGATGGGCTTGTAATATGCGATAAGCTTAAGCCGTATAAGTCACCAAAAACCTTTCTACTAAACATGCGCATAGAATTTTCTAAAACTTCCTCTAAAAGTTGTCATTGTAATTAATCTCAACTCCAATATTGCTCCCGAGTGTTTTGATACATACGGCGATCAAAATGAATTACTGTATGTCCAATTTACTTTTCATTCAAATGAATGGTATTGAAACATTTGTATCAAAACGCTCACTTTTTTAATATTTTACTAATTTAATCAAATAATGGGACAGCTATAGAATATGTCTTTTGAAGATGAAAAATAAAGTATAAACAGTCGATCTTATTGTCCATGTATCAGCCCCGACTACATTTGTATGAGTGTTTCTAGTCAAATCATATTAAAATTGACTTACTTAAACACATTGATAAAAAATGATTAAGTTGACAAAACAATTTATAAATATTAATTAATGAAAAGCCGAGGTTAGTTAACCTTTTCTCCATCGTTATCTTTTGTTGTGGCGAAACTAGAAATTCAACTCTAGAGGTGTCAAATAATTTACGACTGATAAATTGTATTCTACTGATGAAATTTATAGTTTTTGGGTGGACCAATTACTAAAGATTAAACCAAAAATATAATAATACTATAGAAAATGCATAAAATTTAAGATTTTGTGGGTAGACCATTGACAACCGAGACCAAGTAGCTCATCCATTGATTAATTATATTAATTCTATTAGATTATTCTAATAATAATAAGAAGAAGAGTTAATTACATAAATTGTCTCTATTGTTTATCCAAAATTATGGATTTCGTTCCTAAGTTTAAAAAGTTGCATAAATCGTCAAATTTTAGAAATTAATTACGTCTTTAGTCCCTAATTTCTAATTTGCACCTGTAATTGGGGCAAATCTTAGGGACCAAATTCGTAATTGAGGACAAACTTTAGGGACAAAATACGTAATTGAAACAAATCTTAGGAACGAAAAAGGTAATTAGTTTCTAAAAGTTGATGGTTTATACAACTTTTTAAATTTAGGGAAAAAATCCATAATTTGAAAAAAAAAACTTAGGGACGATTTTTGTAATTAACTCTAACTAGTTGCATCTCGTGCGTTGCACGAGTCCGGGGCGAAAACGAAATTTGTGATCGTGTTGACGGGATTATTTGATTCGCAAAGAATTTGGGCTATTTCCTTTGGGTCTCAGTTTGTGGGCTTAGTCTTAGTCTGCACGTTTCTTCGTTTCGTTATCGACTTACACGTGTATTCTTCTTCTTCTACATTCTTTTTTGGAAACGGCAAATGATTGTACATCGGAGCCTACTCGTAATATTCCAACGAGCACCCCAGGTTCGAGCTCCGCAAAGCGGGCAAACCCAGCCCCCCACGGGGGTCTCCAGGGGAAAATTCGCCATGCGTGCCTTAAGAGGTATGAGTTAAATTACGCTATTGCGAAGACCACAAGAGTCGAACCCACGATACATTCTGTCTGGTTTTATATAGTATATTTAGTACTATCTTTAATACCTAAAATCTACTTTTGTATGTATAATAATAATATAATTGATTATTTAATAATGTTCTATTAATTGCAAAATAAAGAAATTCCAAGCACTTCATCAATTTATATACTGTTTTGTAGTTAATTAAAATAAAATACTGATATATAATGTAGTAGATCAATAACACCTAGGTCTATTAAACTTTAGAAATTAATTAGACATTTTATAATTTTTTTATTAGACATTTTTATTTTTTTATTTATTAATCAATTAGACATTTCTTTCATATTTTTATTTATTAACCAATTAGACATTTTTTTTATTTATTAACCAATTAGACATATTTTTATATAAAACAAAAATACAAATGTTGGGATATCTTCTATTTTCACCTAAGCAAGCCCAAGCCGCGGTCTCCCATCAGGGGAGGCCGCGCGCTTACCACTCCAGCAACCAAGTCTTTTGTAAATATAACGATAACAATTGTATTTAAACACAAACTTTTTATTATAATAATATAAAAGACACAATTCCATAAGCATTGATGAGATTTAAATTTAAGAATAATAATAATAATAATAATAATAATAATAATAATAATAATAATAATAATAATAATATAATTTTTAATATATAATAAAAGAGAGGCCTTAAATGCCACATGGCAAAGTAAGGTCCGTTGGATGAGTTAGATATTTTGATTTCAACGGTTAGATTAGATTGATGATGTCATCAAATATTTTTTTCATTTACACCCTTATACAATACATAATTGCATTTTTTCTTCAATTTCACACCACTACAATAAAAAAAATATTTGTCTCTTATCGGACTATGATTTACCTTATTATTACTATTATAAAATCTTTTAATACAAAATATTAAAATATGTGTATAAACGTAAATGTATATATGTGATTATAGCTATAAACAACATGTGTATAAACATAAATATATATTTGTTATTATACGTGCAATATTGTTGACTTATATTAACTTAAAAGAACAAGTTCATAAACATAAATTTACGATTCAATTTTTTGTCTATATTTACCCGCGCCATCGCGGGACAATAATTTAGTTATATATAAAAATGAAGACGTATCTCATAAACCAAATAACCAAACGGTCCAATCCATTTTCAGATTTACTAAAAAACAAGTTACTTAAGTAGGTAGAAGAATATTTGCACATGTGATTAAAATTAGGGATAATAATAAATAGTTTTGACTTTTGGTGAATTGCAAAGGGTCCAGGATGTGTACTCTTTGTAAAGCGTACGGAAAATATACGTACTATGTACATATACAAAAAGTCAAAAACCCTAATTTGATCCCATAATGATTAATCATGAACAACATGTGTACAACTCGATCTATGGATGGGAAGAATACAATGTGCAGAATAATAATAAAAAAAAAGCATGTGAAAAATAAATGACTTCGCCTATGCGTAAAAAAGGCAAAGTGTTTTTAGGAAGGTAGCAAACGGTGTAGTTCAAACCTTTCCCAGCATTGTTACGGTATTTACCTTATGTATATTAGTCGTCAGATTAGTTAGTCGGGGTCCAGATGACGGGATACCTAGATGAGTCAAAGTACTAATTATGAGCTATTTGAACCCTTCACGCTAAAATTTCGATCTGATATGTGCATAAATGGGCTCGAATTGGAGCTTTTTACATATTACATATCAACAAAAAGAAAAGAAACATACTTTTTAAAAACGAAGTCCACAAAGAAACTTGATGTTAGATTGACATCAATCCTATAAAATATGCTAGATTCTTGTTAACCACAACACTAAAGGTTATACTCTATGATCATAAACTTTAAGTATTATCATAGGAGTGTTGTTAACAAAACTCCAAGGTTTAAATACGCTTACATACATTCAATTCGATCATCCATCTCTTGATACTTTACCCTAATTTTTAAAGTAAAAGTTGATAATATGTTTACTTATTTCACACTCAAATTAAGATCCGAGATGAATGGTGTAGATAACAATAATAATTAATAGTTAATATATATTTTTCTATAACTATAACTATAAAACAAAACAAATGTATATATTAATGTTAAAATTAACAATAACACTTGAGGTAGTGTGATGGACACCTGTCCTATCCTAGTCAGCACTAAATTATAATACTAAAAAAAGTGAAGTCAATATGCAAAAGGTTAAAATGCCAGTTGGGTTTGTTCCCTAACATGCATCTACTAATCCTTGTTCAATGCTTAATTATTTTAATTACTTAATACTAATCAACTCTTCAACTTTGTTAATATGACCCTTAACATTTTTGAAATAATATATTTAGTTCAACACTTAAAGTCTAATCTATTACAGCCTTACATTGTGTGCTCAATTAAGACTTATTTGACCTTTATAAATCTACACATGTTTTAATTAAAAAAAGGTATTGGCTGCCTATTAGAAAATACTTGAAGTGGGGTATGACTTGGATTAAATTGCACTTACTAGTGAATTGAAAAAATTAGTCTCGTTAATGGAAGAAACCTTTCAATCTCTTTGTCTCTTTGTCTCTGTCGCTGATATTTAATATGGATATCGCGAGCATTATATATGCCGTTGTTGACATTTCAACTCTTTGTCGTAATTTACTAACTTTCCTCATCTTCACCAGTGTGGCTCATTCAATTGCAAACTGTTCAATCTCGAATTGAAATTTTTGATTCTTAAAATCAACATTTGTTTATAACTTACAAAATTATGTTGTTTGTGATTGTTTCTTCTTCCATAAAAACACATGGTTTTAAACGATTAATCAAGATTTGCCGTTCTAAAGAAATAAAATGTGTCTCTGTTGAGGTTGAAGTTTCTAATTTCGATAGTGACATATATTAGCCTATTAGGGTTGGACATGAAAACTTAGTAACAAACCAAACAAAAACCAACGATATTGTCCTTTTATTTATGAAAAACTTAAATATATGTTCGGTTTTGGTTATACCGAAAACCGAACCAAATCATTCAAGTATAAACATTTATAGTAATACTTGATTTTTAGCCAGAAACATTAGAAATGATAGAATTCAAAATAATTACAAATTATTAATTCAAAATTATACTTATGTGACAAGAAAATGAATAAGATGTTAATTATTGTCACAAATCGGCCAATGCAAACAATTAAAAACCGAGATGAACTGAAAAAATTTCAAAAACCAAAAAACTAAACCCGACTGTTCTTAATTTCTAAAGCTTATTTATTCGGTTTGGTTTCAAATTTATGTAAAAACCGAATCATGCTCAACCATACTAATTTTATAAATGTTAAAAACAAATTTGTATTATTTTTGTTTATTTGCCAAATGGCCATTTAGTTTACTGGGTTTCATCGACTGGCCCAACATGATTTTATCTATTCTCCAACTTTGATAATGATAATTGGCCATTTGCTAAACTTATTAATTAAATAAAATATGTATATAATGTCTTCGAAAAGTAAACAACTATTTGCACAAACGAAAAACAAATCTTTGCTCTTATAAACTACGACCAGAATTCGATAGTCGTCTTGAAAATATATTTCCAACTTTTGTGGTCATTAGGAGATTCGTTTTTCATCACAAACATACAATTTATAACGTATGATGAAAACTGGCATAAGGTAATTCGGTATCAGTAAATACGAAAATATCCTTAACTTCAACTCTACCTTTATATCTTGGCTTAGTAACAATAAGCTAGATATGCATAAATGTGTCTCTAATTTTGTGGGTTTAAAATCATCAGTTTGTTGAGGGTTGGCTCAATTGTTTAGGCCCGACTTTATGATTTGGTCCTAAGAATTTTAAAGCCCAATAAGGCCAACACCTATTTATAATTTTGCAATGTTCATTTTCTTTATTTTATTTTTTTGGTAAACGACTAGTTTTGAATTGGTATATCTTCTCAGCAGAAATGCACATGGTGAAATCGAATCTTGACTCCTATGATAAAAGATTACACTAGATCTAGTTTCTTTCTAATGTATGCATAAAAAATGAACACCACACTCTTTTTTAACTAAAGAAAATTAATTCTTACAGTAAAATGTTCTAATATTTTGATTTTTCATAATAGAACTAAGAACAACTTTGAATTTTATATTAACTTGATATTTTTATTTAAATAGTTATTAGGTCAAAAATTATCAATCAACTTTTTAGAATGTATCATTATAATCAATGGTCTTATTTTAATACCATTATAATCCATTAAGTTCTAATTTACTTGTTAAAGTAGGCAAACGGTAACTTGTTACCTTTTAGTCACCTTCTCCGGGCATTTTTTTTCCGTCAAATTGAGTTTCCCGGCCATTATTCCGACGACACCATTTTTTTCGGCAAAAAACAATTTTTTTTTTCTTTTTTCCGAAAAATTCCGACGACACCTTAAAACCGGATAAGAATAATATTTTGATGAGAAGGATATTTTTTTCCCGAAATCTTGATGATGATGGTAACCTCATATAATTTTTTTTAATTAATAATATAAATTATATTTAATGTAATAAGAAGTATATGTTGATGAGGTGTAGGTAACAAGTCAATTTTCTGACAAAATGGATGATCATGGGACGTAATTTGAAACTTATTGGATTATAATGGTATTAAAATAAGACCAATGATTATAATGATATATTCTAAAAAGTTCGTGATAACTTGTTACATTACCCCTATTAAAAATTTATAACTTTTTAATTGAAAAACATAATAAAGACTATACCCTAAAGATTTCAATGAGTTTGTTTTAGATGGATATATTATAACTAATTATTAAATTTAAAACATACATATTTAATAAACAATTAATTTGTGAATTTTTATATAATAAATAATATTACACCAAATTTAATGTAAAATGGTTAATTGAATAGTATCAAACTAAAAAAATACACTATTTTGGTATCTTCATTGGAGAGAGTTTATATCAATTTATGTTTTAGTGCAACATTGAAGATAGCCTAAATAGTAGATATTTTTCATTTTAAGTTAAAGGTTCACTTAGTTGATCAAAACATAATGTTTATGCAAGTACACAATTAATTTAGGTTATTTGTTTCTTTCTTAAAAGTAAAACAACTTTAAATGGTTAAAATTTCCGGAAATATAAATTGTCTAGTCACTTCGTGTTTCTTATCTGCAAAAAAGTATTGAATTCTCTTACTATTAAAGGAATTATTATAACTTTATGTTTAGAGAATTCACAACTATTATTTACAACCATATGTGTTCCCTTTTTCTTTTAAAGAATTGTTATGAACTTATGTGAAAGTTACAACTACAAAAACACACAATACAAAATTCACTTTGGGTGTTTGGGATTACATAATTTTTTTAACGATTATTGCAAGCATCGTATAACACCTACAACTCAGTTTAAAAGATTTGTGTAAAACTACATACTTTTCTTATGTTGTCCCGCGATATCGCGGGTAAATAAAGACAAAAATTGAATCATAAACTTTATGTTTATAACCTTGTTCTTTTAAGTTATTATGAGTATACAACATTGCACGTATAATAACAAATATATATATTTATGTTTATACAAATGTTGTTTATAGCTATAATAACATATATACATTTACGCTTATATATATATATTTTAATATTTTGTATTAAGAGATATTATAATAGTAATAATAACGTAACTTATAGTCCAATAAGAGACAAATATATTTTTTATTGTAGTGGTGATTAAATTGAAGAAAGAATGCAATTATGTATTGTATGAGGGTGTAAATCAAAATATCTAACTCATCTAACGGACCTTACTTTGACATGTGCCATTTAAGACCCATCTTTTAAATGTTTATATATTAAAGATTAAAAACAGAAATTTAAATGTTTATATTGCTAAATATTATGCTTTTGAGTTTGTTTAGAATACATTAGAAAGTTAGGGTCTGTTTGATATGGATTTTTTGGAATAGAATTTGGGTTTAGATTGATAAAACTTGTTTGGTTTTAAAAAGTGGATTTAAACAATGAGTATTAAACCATCAAATAAAGTATTTTCAAAACCCCATTAATTTAATGGGTTTACTTACACATTATTATTATCTCTCTTGATTCTATCTTTTTTCTAAATTAACTTTTTTTTCTTTCTATTTAGTTTAAATTAACTCCATATTATATATTTAATTATAAAAACATAATAATTTTATTATATAATTTGTTATTTTTTTTTTATTTTCTTTCATTTTTTTTTTGGGACCGGCAAATAACATTAAAAAGAACCGCAAGGCTAGCAAGTAACTAGACGAGGGTCCAAACAGTACAACAAGAAGAATTACATACAAAGAAAGGGAGATTGGAACCAATCACATTGAATTACACAAACGTTTCTACTCCTATGCTTCAACCAAAGGTATGAAAGAGACTTAATCCTTTTCACCACTGAATCCGGGTTGATGATGGTGGAGTTAAACACACGGTCATTCCTCGCTCTCCACAGGGTCCACAATGTTGCAAACACCACCAATATTAGCACCTTTCTCCTTTTCTTCGGACCTCTCCCAGCATAAGACACAAAATCAATCCAATCTTTCACTTGGACAAAATTATTGTTGCCTAGTTCACACCAATCACAGATTTTTGACCACACCCATGTCGCAAAGGGACAGGTAACCAGAAGGTGATTTGCAGATTCCTCGTTGGATACACATGCACTACAATACTCCGAATCAATGGCCACATTTCTTTCATACCTATACCCAAACTTGTACCCATTACCAATCCCGTAACAAAACGAATATTCCCTTAATAATAATGTTAAATAGTCAATTATGAGTTTATGATATTATTAATGTTGAGAAGGCTAAAAGTAGTTGTTTCATTAATTGGTAAATGGCTCTTAAATACCCTTTCTAACTAATAAATGGTAGCTCAAAATATTACATATAAATGTACTCGTTCACATCTACTATTACTTATAATCTAAATTTGTCAATCATCTAAAGTGTGAGTTATCCCAAATAGTGGAATGGTATGCATCTGAAACTCCTAACTCTTTAGTTGCCCTATGTTTTAATTATCATAATGAAGAGTTTTACTATGTCCTAACTCTTTAGTTGCCCCATGTTAAACTCCTAACTCTTTGGTTGCCCCATCTTTTAATATATGTTTTAATTACCATAATGGAGAGTTTTACTATGTCCCAACTCTTTAGTTGCCCCATGTTAAACTCCTAGCTCTTTAGTTGCCCAATCTTTTAATATTTGAGTTTAAGTACCATAATGGAGAGTTTTACTATGTCCTAACTCTTTAGTTGCCCCATGACCTATAAATAACGGCTTTGTATTCCTCTTGCAAAATGATCCAGGCGTTGGCAGCTATGCAAATTAGTATTGGCAAGTTGGTTGGCATGTCGTTGACCGCCTACAAGACCATGTTTTCACCGTTTTGGCAACAGTTGATTGTCTATATACTCAATCGGGTTGGTGCTACAAGAGTTGTAGAGAGTGCAGCAAAGAGTTAGTTGTAAAGGATGGTTACAGTCAACGCCATGGTCAACCATTGAAGACTGCTTCGAATTCATCATCAACATCAAAAGCAACATCAGATGGAAGAGGCTTTGAGAGGGAGGTTTTGAGAAGATCGGAGCTCCGGAAAAGGTCGACGGCGGTTAACCGGCGAGAACGATTCCACACATATTCACTGATTTGATTTTTTTTTGATATGAATATTCACTGATTTGATATTGGAAAAAGAAAAATAAAAGTGAGTAAATAAATGTGTTATTGTTGAAAGCTGAGTTTTATACATTCGAGGGAACACAGAAAGTAGCAGGAAATAGGCACAAACCATGTGTTTAATTTTAGAAAGTAGTAGGTTGGCGGCGGTTAAAGACACAAAACTCCCGATTCTGATCATTGTTTGTGACAAATCTCTTTAGAAATTGCCACCGTGCAACGTGCGGGAATTCGCCTAGTTCACATAATAATCAATAGTTAAAGTTATTAGAACATAAATTATTATACTAAAATCTTTATTTTTATGTAATGAATAATGGGGTAATTTATGTATATATTGAAAAGTACATGAACCATAATATAACTTTTTATTTAAAGTTTGTACCTTCCTGTTGATTAGGTTAGGATTGAAGTAGGCACCGGCGTGACGTCTAGGCCAACACTTAAAAAGGGCATCGGCGTGACGTCAGGGCCAACACCTAGTAGCCACCGACGTGACGTCAGGGCCAACACCTAAAGAGGACACCCGCGTGACGTCAAGGCCAATACCTACAAGGCGCTAGCTTAACTTCAGGCCAAAAAAGGGCACTCGTGTAACGTCTGGGCCAACACCTATAAGGCGTTGGCGTGACGTCGGGCCAAAACCTAAAAGGACACCCGCTTGACATCAGGGCCAACACCTAAAAGGGGCACCCGCTTAACGTCAGGGCCAACAACTAGTAGGCACCGACGTGACGTCAGGGCCAAAACCCAAAAGGCACCAACGTGATGTCAGGACCAATACCTAATGCACGTCCGACGAGCTGGTTGGATTCCAGGTCTTGTTGCTCGGACACTTCGACCGACAAGCAAACAAGCCAAAAGGCTTAGCCGACCGGCTACTTGCTTGGCCTGCTGTTGGGCTTGTTGATTGGCTTGTTGCTTGGGTTGTTGTTGGGCTTGTTGCTTGGCTTGTTGCTTTGCTAAGACGACACTAGGATATGATATCCGACTAGCCGATGGATACATTCACTCGTGACCGTCATAGACCGTAAGGCTTACGTATTTTCCTCTTTGGGCCATGAAATGATGGCCCACGATTACACAAACGTGGCCCATGGCCCATAAATGAAAACCTAATCCATCGCCTTTAAATAATTGACCATTTGTCAGATTTAGGCAGATTCCAATCATTACTAAATTCATTACTCACACACGTAATAGAGTTTTCCCACTCTCTTACGTCATCACACCTAAGCGATACGTCACCTTAGGCTCGCCAAGAGCTTGGTAGGTTTGCGCTGCTAGTCATCACACCCAAACTGGTTGAGCACGTCATTCATTGCTCAAGCATTGGAGCCATCCGTGGGACCGTTTTAGACAACGGTTTTCACTATGTTTTTTCTCCCAATCCTTCATTCTCCATGGATTCAACTAGCTCTCCCATGAATCCAGCACCGAGCAGAGAAGAACCTATTCCCTCGATGGACATCAACACTACTCCACCAAACTCCCAAGGCACTGGCACTAGCCCAAAAGCCACGATGTGTAGCACATGAAGGATTAGTGGAGAAAACCTCTCAAATATTCGGACTAGGATCTACTCCTTCACCCCTCCCGATTCTACCGACACCGATGCAGTGGAAGCGCTTAACACTGGTGGGACTGGCCAGTCGAGTTGCCAAGGCTTCCAGACGGGACCCCAAGGCTTCTAGATGGGAAGGCCTTTGAGCAATACTCCACTTCAAAACACTACTCCACCTCAAAACACTCCGTCTGATCAATTTGGAGAGGTCCAACTTGACTCAACAACCACCCAGACTCCCTGAAACTCGCAACCATCACTCGAGGAAGCATTGGAGCTACTGAGAGCAACCTTGGCTCAACAGAGGGATCCACACTCTCCCCTACACAAGAGGACGTGTTCGCTCAACTAATGGAAGCTCTGAAGCCAAAGCCAACACCACGAGCAACTCCCGAATCAGACATGACTTCCCTACTCGGACTGTTGGTTAGGTAGTTGCGGAAGGAGAAGACACCAGAGCCAACCCCTCCCCAACATCCACATAGCACTTCTCGGGAACTACTTAACTTGTTAAAATAGTTCGTGGGAGAGGAAGGAAGACCATCCCGAACAGCAACTATGTTAACCTCATTAGTTAACTCTAAATTATGTGACTGGGTAGAAAAGTATCCCATCCCAGAATGACAGAGAGTCCCCTCAATTTGAGCAAGCCATCATGACAGAGAAGTGGGGTGACCCTGTAGCTTGTCACATGTTTTCGGGAACATTACAATGTTTTGCTAGAGATCGGTTCACGAGCCTCCCAGAGAAGAGCATTTACGACTTCTATGACCTTAAAGCTAAGTTTATCTCCAACTTCTTCCAACAAAAGAAGCAGAGGAGAACTCACCTTGAGGCTCACCTCATACGCCAGCAAGAAGGAGAAGAACTCCGAGACTTCAATGTCCGCTACACGCAGGAGTGCAAAAAAAAATACCTGATTTACCTGAAAGTCAACAAATTTCTGGCTTCACACTCTCACTACTCCCAGGCCAACTCCAAGAGCGGCTTGCAGCAAGTATTCTAATTACCTTCAAGGAGACAACCGATTGTTGCTATGACTACTTGAGGTCAAATGAGACAATCTCCCTGGCTAGAAGCGTAAAAAGTGTTGGAGGATCAAGTAGGCAAAACTCACCTAGTGGAGAGGGTAGCCTCTATGACAACCATAAAGAGGACCGACGAGATATCAGACAAAATAAAAGGTTTGCCCCTTATGACAAAGCTTCACTAGCCTCTAGCCTCAACAAGTCTCCCACAGAAATTTTGAAAACCGAACAAGTATGTGCGGCATTCAATCCTCCCCGCCCAATGACTTACATGTCGGGTTTCACACCCCGCTCAGGCGGAAACCCTAGGTGCGAACATTTTCAATAGTATCAGAGGTACAAGGTTACAACATTAATATAACAAAAGGATAATCGAATTCAATAAGTAAATTCGAAGTACACAGTTTTACATAATCCGAATAAATAAAGTACAAAGACAACAAGATGGATCCTAAAGGACCTAATCATAGCAAAACAAGTTCCACGTAAATGATCCAAATAGTCACAAAAGCAAAGCATCAATCACAACAACCTCAAACCCCTGAAAAAACGTAAAAATACGACGTCAACATAAAGTTGGTGGGTTATTCGCATTTTTAGAAAAACATTAAGTTTCAAAAGGTTTTGATTGAAATATATAAGTCCAACATAGTAATAATATCTTGTTTATAAACAAAGCGAGATACATGCATAGCCTTAGATAATAAATACACCTGAGCCTTACGTTTAATAACAACATTTACCCCCTCTTTAGTGTGTCAAACTAAGGCTTAGTCATCGAATAATAAGCGGTCATAACATCGACTCATATGGACAGAGTACCCTCGTCGTCCCATATAAGCGATGAGGGTTTGTAAAACCCATATAGATCTATATATATATATATATATATATATATATATATATATATATATATATATATATATATATATATATATATATATATATATATATATATATATATATATATGTACCGGTGGCTCAATAAGAGTTAACAGGCGTGTATACGAGGGCCTTATACTACCACTAAGGTCATATAAGTAAGGTAACACTAAATCTAAAGGCATCACAATTCACAATGTATAAAACAATATATAAGGTTTTAATCACGTGTTTCATGCCCAAAGATATAAAACAGTAAAAAAGGCAACGAATAACTCACAAATCAGACAAATCAGGAGAATATCGCCCCACCGCCTAAGTGCCCTACCATAAAGACATCGAAAGTCCAAGTATCTCTATAAGTGTAGTAGGGTTTAGCCTTTAGTGATTAACGTTATATTACATAGTATATTAAAAGTGTTCCAACGGATAATATTTCGAGTCAAAAACGACGAGCAGAACATAACGATACTTCGAGTCAAAGTGACGAGTAAAAGATAACGACATTTCGAGTCAATAATGACTATTAGAATGTATCGATAATTTTGAGTCAATAATGACGAATAGGAGAGAATGATATTTCGAGTCGATAATGACTACCAGAAATATCGATTGAAGATTGAATTCTGATACCAAAGTTTAGTCGAAGCTCGCTATAATCAACATTATGGGATAGTTGATTTTAATCAAAGTCGGCGATTACGAAAAGGAGTCAAAGTCAACTAAATAGTCAACATTCGACATTTGAAGAATTTAACTATTTTGAGTAAAAATAGTTTGAAAACAATTTTTATAAGAGTTTAACGAAAGTTATAATTTATCATTAAATTTAAGATTACGATCACATTTTTTGAGAAAAGTATATTTATCGAAAATATATACGTTTAGCGAATATCATAATAATAACTATTATGTTTATGATTGCGATTACGTTTCGAGTCCAAAAACATTTCTTTGTCAATATATACTACTTTAGGTATAATATATGTGTGTATATATATATATATATATATATATATATATATATATATATATATATATATATATATATATATATATATATATATATATATATATATATATATATATATATATATATATATTTATGTTCGTTCAAAATATACAACGTTTTAGTTCAAGGGCTCACTCTACGACGCAGTGAGTTTGTGACCATAGCCCGCTGCAGCGCAGTAGGTAACTATTGCGGCACAGTAGGCCGTCATGGCAAAAACGAGTTTCTTTCTTTTACGTTTTAGTATCGTTAACGTTTATATTAAGTCTTAATATTAATAAGTAATGTGGTCAGAAAGTATATAAGTTTATTTATACGTACTAAATGTGTAATCTTACATTAAGTTATATTACTAAATATGTAAGTTTTTATATAATAATAAGTAGTAATATTAATTAGAGTTCAAATATATTTATATGTATACTTAAGTCCAATTAGTCCAAAATAGTCCAAGAAGCCCAATTAACCAACTTTCGGTGAAATTTCACTATTAATATATATTTTACTTATAATTACTCGTTTTATAAGTTTACTTCCATATTTATACCATTTTATGTTATTATTCACCAATAATTTATAATATGAGAAAATATGTTTAATATGCTAATAACTTATGTTTTCTTCCATTTTTATCCATATTCATCTATTTATATATTACTTAGACGAATTAAGTGATATTTAATAAAACGAAAAGAGATTTAGGGATTAATTAGAGAGTACCGAAGACCTCCGCAATAATCAACCAAAATCGTCGGAAAAGTCTCGAAATCTCCCGGAAAACGAGCTCCAAAAGTGGTGGTGGTGAGGATCCGGCTCCAAACACACAAAACACACACTTATTAGTATATGAGCTTTAAAATAAGAGATAGATTAAGAATTTGTAGAGATTTCACTTACTAAACTTATTGTGGAGACACCTCCATGGTAGTAAGCTATAAATCCGAGAATATGAGATGATGGTGGAAGATAACTCTTGCAAAAACACGCATGATTTATGTTAGAATCCCTAACATAAACAAAGAAGAAAAGAAGAGATAAAAGTTGAAGATTTGTGTTGAAATGCTTACCAAAGAAAGAGGAATCAAGGATATGATGCAGAATATGAAGATGGGACCTTCTTCCATAAAGAACTCACTTGTATGTATGTGTTTTTGTTCTCATTTTTCTGTAAATGAGATGAAGAAATGAGAGAGAAATGGTGGAAAGTGAGTTGGATGAAAGAAGAAATGAGAGAAAAAGATGTAAGGATAAGTTATGGTATGAAAGAGAGTTAGAAGGTGGTGTTAGAATTAAAATATGGTCTAACCTATTCATTTTGGGAAGTTTCCAGCCAAAAATCATGTGTAAAGCAAGTTGTAGATCTAAAAAAAATGGAAAAAGACGTTTTAGCTTTTTCCTCTCGAAGGGCTGAGTGTGTCGCAGTCCATAGTGACTGCGGCGCAGTCCGCTATTGACCAAAAGTTAACTTTCGTTAACTTTCCGTTAAAAGGACTAAATTTGTAATAAACTTAACGTTAACCTCGTTAAAGAACTAACTTTGTAATATTTTTAACGTTAATCTTAATCGTATAATTGAAGGCATAAAACACCCTATCTTCCGAGCATACTTATATCTACTAGGCACTTAGGTACTAAAACGTTTCCGTCACGAAGGATAAAACGTTAAATAAATTCCCGACTAAACAATAAATAACGTTTGATAAACGAAACAATAACAATAATAGACAAAATATCGATAAATAAAAATGACAAACGGAACACCGGAATGATACCTCGAAAACGCGGTTGTCACACGGGGAAGAAAAACATGAACAAATATTGTGAATTCCATGAAGCCCATGTACATGACACAAATGCTTGTAGAGACCTCATGCCGAGTTACCCTACTTGGTAGACAAACCAAGATCATCAAGAAATGAAACAAGACAAGCAAAAAGAAGAATTATTTACAAAGATCACTTACTCTCTAAAAAATTGATAACAATCTTGGTATAACAAAAGGAGGAAAATGGAGATTAAGATCTACAAATTGCTAAGGCAAGATGAGAAGCGATCCATGTAAAAATGACAAAAGTTTAATATATAAGACTTTCAAAGAAACTTTTACAAATTAAACTGCGGGGCTGATTAGGTTAGTATTGAAGTAGGCACCGACGTGACGTCAGGACCAACACCTAAAATGGGCGCCCGCGTGAAGTCAGGGCCAACACCTAGTAGGCACCGACGTGACGTCAAAGCCAACACCTAAAAAGTAAACTCGCATGACGTCAGGTCCAACACCTAGAAGGCGTCAGGCCAAAACCCAAAAGGGCACCCGTGTGACGTCATGGCCAACACCTAAAAGGCGCTGGCGTGACGTCAAGCCAAAACCTAAAAGGGCACATGTGTGACGTTAGGGCCAACACCTAAAATTGGCACCCGCCTGACGTCAAGGCCAACACCTAGTAGGCACCGGCGTAACGTCAGGGCCAAAACCCAAAAGACACCAGCGTGATGTCAGGGCCAACACCTAATGCGTGTCTGACGAGCTGGTTGGATTCCAAGTCTTGCTACTCGGACACTTCGACCGGCAAGCAAACAAGCCAAAAGGATTAGTCGAGCGGCTGCTTGCTTGGCCTGTTACTGGGTTTGTTGCTTGGCTTGTTGCTGGGATTGTTGCTTGGCTTGTTGCTTGGCTTGTTGCTTGGCTTGTTGATGGGCTTGTTGCTTGGCTTGTTGCTTGGTTTGTTGCTTGGCTAAGAAGACACTAGGATATGATATCGGACTAGCCGACGAGATACATTCACTCGTGACCATCATAGACCGTAAGGCTTACGTATTTTCCTCTTTAGGCCATGAAATGATGGCCCACAATAACACAAACGTGACCCATGACCCATAAATGGAAACCTAATCCATCGTCTATAAAAACTAGACCATTTGTCAGATTTATGCATATTCCAGTCATTACTAAATTCATTACTCACACACGTAATAGAGTTTTCTCACTCTCTTACGTCATCACACCTAAGCGATACGTCACCTTAGGTTCGCCAAGAGCTTGGTAGGTTTGCATTGCTCTAGCAGGAGACCGTATCGGTTAGCCATCACACCCAAACTGGTTGAGCATGTCATTCATTGCTCACACAGCTGCATATAAGATAATCGATGTTTGTTGCATCTATCATTTTTTCATGATTTTATTTATTTATTTAATTATTTATTTATTTTGTTATTTGGATTCCTAAACTCTTTAAAAAAAAATTAAATGATTAGTGTACTTATTAAAACATTATTTTTTGGCACTAGTTTTACGGTTTCTACCTGCTACCTGTTAGTAGCTCGTAACTCAAGTAACCTCAATAAACCCGACTTGTTTACTTATGTTAACCTTTTTTTTTTTTTCTTCCTTTTTGGGTTAAAATCGTAAGAACATAACATACTTTTTCCAAATATTTATTTTATGTAATTAACTTTTTTTTTTCTTCATTTAGGTACCTAACTTTCAATCAACTTACATTCAATCTCAATACTCAAATTCTGTGGAAATCATCATATAGAGCTTATAGAACACTTTAATTGATATCCAAATCAATGCAAATATGATAAACCCAAATTTGGATCTAATTATCTAAATACTTGAATCTACATTACAACACCGAATCAATCAAATCCTTGATTTGCTGACTTTTCAAAAAAATTACAAACTATTGAAAATAAATTGATATGAAAAAATTGATTGAGGAATTCTATTATATTACATGAGATTATGCAATCTTTCTAATCAAATTGAACTTATATGATCAGAGTTAAACAAATTCATGTAAGTTTACTTCCGTATTCATAATTAAAGACAACATTTAGTGTAACAAACAATGAACTTGTTTAATTAATTTGGTGTTTGGATTTCAGAATTTTTTCTCAGCCGTTGTATAGAATTTAGGTAGTTAATTAGCCGGTTTAAATAGTTTAGGTTTCTAAATAGAAATTAGAAGTTCATTATAATAAATGAATATTTGAGAAAAGTAGGTTATACTCTAACGATTTTAACTTGATTATACATATTTAAGGAAAAGATTAAAGGTGTTAATTTTAGCTTATATAAAGAATTTATGAGTTTATTTAGCTTATCTAAAACAAAATAAACGATACAAGTGTTTGAATTTGTCAATACTACCTTTTGGTTTTATTTTGAGCTAGCATTTTGCAATCCTTTTCTTTATAACTAGATTATTGTCCGAGAATAGCGCGGACATATATAAAAATTGAATTGTAAACATTATTTTTATGTAGATTTTAAGTTATTATAAAAAAACAATGTTATATATATATATATATATATATATATATATATATACTAGCTTATTGACCCGCCTAATATGCGGAGAATTATATCAAAAAATATATAATGTTAACAAAGAACATATAAATTATATAAAAAGATTAATAGAAAGCTATTGGTCATGTAGACAAAATGATTATGTTAGCAAATGTGAAGTTAAATAAAACATTTACTGTGTAATTCGGAAAAACCTTATTAAAATAAAATAATTATAATATATAAAAAACTAAAAATATTGAGTAAATAGGACGAAAAAAATACATAAGATTTTTTTATATAATATGTTTTCCGTTTTTATGAAAACACTCGTAAAACAATAAAATATTTTTTTTTCTTTTTATAATATATAGAAAAATTAAAAATATTGGGTAAATAGGACAAAATGAAAAAAAAAAACAGAATATTTTTTATATAATATATGTTTTCCGTTTATATGCAAAACACCCGTAAAACAATAAAATAATTTTAGTTTCTTTTTATACTAAAAATGTGTATGTGTTTGAAGAAAAAATATGTTTTGTATTTTTTTAGAATTAATTTAAAATACAAGTGTTAGATTATTTAAAATAGAAAGATTAATTAGTTTTATTTAATTAATACTATTAAAAATAAGGATTAAATTATTTAAAGTAAAGGGGTTAAAATGAAATTATTAATGCTGACATCATCAAAATGATCTAATGGTTCAAATTAAAGTTGGATTTCTATCTAATGGTTAATACTTTGCAAAGTGGCATTTTAGGCCTCTCTTTTATTATATATTAAGATATATATATATATATATATATATATATATATATATATATATATATATATATATATATATATATATATATATATATATATATATATATATATATATATATATATATATATATATATACCTTTATGTTTATACACATGTTGTTTATAATTATAATAACATATATACACACCTCTACGTTTATACAAATGTTTTGATATTTTTTATTAGGAGAATTTAAAATAACAATAAGGTAAATCATAATCCAAATTGAGTGATTTTATAAGTAATTAGAATTTTGTTTTTATTTTAGTTGAGATGGGAATTAAAGAGCTAATGTTATTATGTATTGTAAGAAGGTGTAAAATGAAAGTAGTATTTGATGACATCATCAATTTGATCTAACGGTTGAAATAAAAAAAGTTAACCCATCCAAGGTTCTTACTTCGTCATGTGTTATTTAAGGTCTATCTTCTATTATATACTCCCTCCGTCCCATATTTATTGTCCACTTTTGACTTTTTAAGTCTTTCATTTGTAACTTTGAAAATGAATAACTTTTTTTGTGTTATACAATATTTGATACAAATTATATGATTGGATTCGGTTTTAAAATTATTTTTCAATGATATAATTTTTATCAACAAATTTATAGCACGAAAAAAGTTATTTAAGGTCAAAGTTAAAAAGCAAAGACCGAGAAAGTCAAAACTGGACAATAAATATGGGACGGAGGGAGTAATAAAGATTAAAGATAACAGTGATTTATTCTTTTAGGGATTTTCTATCATGTGCCCTTAGGCACATGATAACATCTATATATTAATATTAAAAGTATACTTTTGGTGTACTTTCGGTGTACTTTTAATATTAAAAGTGTACTTTTGATGTAGTTTTAATATTAATATATACATGTTATCATGTGCCTAAGGGTACATGATAGAAAATTCCATTCTTTTATCAATCTTTGCTATATTCTATTTACTATTTATCAAAATTTGATGTTGTTGTTATACCAAAAAACCGAACTTGTAAAGTAATCGATCAAACACCAAAAAATTTGAACCCTAGCCCATTTAAAACCGAAATTTGAACGATTCAAAGAAAGAAAAAAAAACATGTTTTTCCGCTCAAGTTTGTTTCAAGCGAACCCCAACCCAAACCGGTATACGTTGACCGCTATGCAATCTCAAACACCCTTTTAGATTGCATAAACATGATCGATTTTATTTAACATTGGATAAAACTTACACCAAAGATGAAAGGTACGAAGTTCAAATCCTGTTAAAAATATTTAACGACTTAAAGTAATCGATCAAACACCAAAAAATTTGAACCCTAACCCATTTAAAACCGAAATTGAACGATTCAAAGAAAGGAAAAAAATATATTTTTCCGCTCAAGTTCGTTTCAAGCGAACCCCAACCCAAACCAGTATACGTTGACCGCTATGCAATCTCAAACACCCTTTTAGATTGCATAAACATGATCGATTTTATTTAACATTGGATAAAACTTACACCAAAGATGGAAGGTACCAAGTTCAAATCCTGTTAAAAACATTTACCGACTTAAAGAGTAATTACTTAAAAAAAAATATGTTCGATTTTATTCGTAAACATTATTTATATAGTATAAAAAGTTAAATACACAATTATATCAGAAAAGCAAAACATCCCCAAATGTCTAAACTTTCCATAAATGCATAATCAATTCAAACTATTTTTCACCATCTCTTTAAAAAATAACCCCACTTTTCTCCCATACTCTAAATCTCAATTTCCTTATTCTTAATTCTTAATTCAACAAATTTTAATTCAGACAGACAGACAGAGAAACACAGACAGTGGTTTCATTTGACTTTTCTTAATCCTGCCTACTCCCTTTCATTTGATTTAATTCAACTACTCTAATTCACAATTTCTTGAAAAAGTTTACATTTTTCTGATAAATCCCAATCATATAAATCAAACCCATGTTTTTGATTTTTAGGGTTTTTCAATAATCTCAAAAAAAATCAATCAATCAAATGGGTTGGAAAAACCCATTTAAAGAAGTTGCAAATTCAAAGCCATTGTTCTTGACTGTTTATTGTACTGTTTTGATCGGAATTGTGTTTTCTGCTATTTATGTGTTCTCAGCCGTGTATTCGCCGGATTCCGCCTTCACTTGGCGCCAATCTCAACGTAATATATATACTTACACTTATCTGTATCTATATATCTATATGCATTTTCTTGATTTTTGATTTTTCAGTAAGTCAACTTATTAGGTTTGACTTTTTAGTATGTTTTAGGTAAAGTTTGGATTTTTATGAATTGGGTTTAGATCAATTAGGGATTTAGTAAATTTTTGGGTTAGTAAATTACCATTTTGATGTAAAACGAAGAGGTTTTTCTTTGTTTTGGTTACCCGGGAGGGCGAGTCTTTTGACTCATATGTACGTGGCCTAACTGAAATATCCATGTGACTGTTTTCAAACCCTTTTTTTAAGTCACCCCAAGGGTTCGAACCTGAGCGTTTTATAAGAATATCATGTCATCTTACCACTACGTCACATTAGTGATGATATTTGCCATATTAATGTGTGTGTTTTTTTTTTTTTTTTGAATTGTAATAGATGTGGCACCGGCTATACCGAATCAAACAGTTGATTCTTCTTCGATAAGAGTGGTTGGTGATGGTGTAATGCCGCCTGTGAGTCAACCCGAAAATGGGAAGTTAAAACGGATTTGGGAAAAGCCTCCACCGGGTTCAGAAATGCCTCCGTTGGAGACGTTTCGGTTAACGAAAGAATTGGTTCAAGAAAGGGTGAAGGATAACGTTATTGTAGCAACTTTTGGTAACTATGCTTTTATGGATTTTATTCTTACATGGGTTAAGCATTTGACGGATTTAGGCGTTGAGAATCTTCTTGTTGGTGAGTTGTTTAGTTAAGAAAGTTTTTGAACTCGTTTTTGTATATATTAAGAAATTGGATTTTTTTTTACTTAAGGTGCAATGGACACGAAATTGTTGGAGGCTTTGTATTGGAAGGGTGTTCCGGTTTTTGATATGGGGAGTCATATGAGTACGATAGATGTTGGATGGGGCTCACCAACGTTTCATAAAATGGGAAGGGAGAAAGTCATTCTCATTGATTCGATGTTACCGTTTGGTTTTGAATTACTCATGTGTGATACCGATATGGTTTGGTTAAAGGTATCTTCCTTGCACTCGTGTTTCTTTTATTGTTTTTGGTAGCGTTAATTGCAATAAATGAATAAATAGTTATCCGCTTTCACTTTATTTCTAAATTGGCTATTGAATAATAAGTGGTTGTTTGGATATGCGTTTAAATGTGATTATTTTTACTTGAACAGAATCCACTCCCATATCTCGCACGTTACCCTGAAGCAGATGTATTAACATCAACCGATCAAGTTACACCAACAGTAACTGATGACCGGTTAGACTTATGGCAAATAGGTGAAATTTGATTAGTTTTCAAACTTTTGTTAATTAGGCGATAGACGAAGTTTTGGATTAACATCCTGACAATTTAACATGTTTAACCATTCAGTTGGTGGTGCATACAATATTGGTATATTCCACTGGCGCCCAACCGAATCTGCTAAAAAGTTGGCAAAAGAATGGAAAGAGATGCTTTTATATGACGATAAGATATGGGATCAAAACGGTTTCAATGATCTTGTTCACAGGCAATTGGGACCATCTGTTGATGATGAAAGCGGACTTGTTTATGCTTACGACGGAAGCCTAAAACTTGGACTTCTGCCTGCAAGTATATTTTGTAGTGGCCATACTTACTTTGTTCAGGTAACAGTCGTAAGATTGTAACATCTTTAGCGCACGAAAGTTCGTTTTCTTTTCTGTACTTATTAATTTTATTATCATGTTTCATTTGCAGGCCATGTATCAACAACTTAGATTAGAGCCATACGCTGTACATACCACATTTCAGTATGCAGGAACTGAAGGAAAACGTCACAGGTTACGTGAAGCTATGGTGTTTTACGATTCACCAGAATATTATGACTCGCCAGGTACTTCTTTCTTTTGCTCATTATTTGATGTTTTAGTAGAATTTTTAACATTTCTGTTTTGTTGTATGTTATACAGGAGGTTTCTTGACATTCAAACCGTCTATTCCAAAAAGCTTATTACTAGACGGGGAACATAATCTTGAAACACATTTCACTCTTGTTAATTACCAAGTATGCTTATACGAATATATAACTTCTCTTAATAATTCAACTCGTTGCCATTTGTACTTTCATTGTGTTTTTAATCGATTTCCATAAATTGATTGCAGATGAAGCAAATAAGGACTGCCCTTGCAATGGCATTAGTTTTAAATCGTACTTTGGTGAGAAACATTCACTTTAAGTTGCACAAATCGATTGATGTAACTTCATATGTGAAGTTTGTTTTTCTTTTTTAAATGCTAATTTGTTGCGATTATTAGGTTATGCCTCCATTATGGTGTAGATTGGATAGGTTATGGTTTCCACATCCTGGAGTTCTCGTAGGATCGATGACAAGACAACCGTTCATCTGTCCTTTGGATCATGTTTTTGAGGTAGTTAATTTGTTGCCTGTTTTTATTATAAGTTTTTGATGTTTACAACGGGTTTTTATTCGTTTTTAAAAGTGACACTTATTGCTGCTTTGTAGGTGCAAACAATGTTAAAGGCATTACCTGAGGAGGAATTTGGGCCAGGAATAAATATAAGAGAGTATACCTTTTTTGACAATTCATTGATGCCCAAACAGGTATATTAATCGTCTTCGTTTGGGTACAAAATGGTACTTTTCTCGTGGACTTTGACCTGACATCGACTAACCTCAAAATTTTATCGTGACAGGTGAAGGAGTCATGGCTCGATGTACAATTATGTCAAGACGGGTCAGAAAATTGTCATTCAAACATTACAAGCTCATCGGGAGTACTTAGATTTCCCAAGAACAGCAGTGAAGAAACGGTATGCAAGATCATAAAAAAAATAATTATAACATTTTAGCCTCATTATGACTAATGTATTTATGTTAAACAGTTGAAAACGGTATTTTCCCCATTTGAGGACGTGAAAGTCATTCAATTTTCGTCAATGCACGATGCCTTCCAAGGATTCACCGATAAGGCAAGCACCGTCCCCTTTTCCGACTTTTATTACAAAATTTTCATTTCTAGTAATTTACAAAAAGGAAATTGTTGCATATTTTTTGGAATCGACTAATTTATCGTAGCACTGAAAATCATGATATATTTTTGTTTAATCATCAGACAAAGGCAGAAAAGTTCAAGAACCGCGTGAAGCGATATGTTGGAATATGGTGTTGTGTCGACAGTCACACTCCAGGTCACATATATTATGACATGTATTGGGACGAAAAACCAGACTGGAAGCCTCTCCCTCCTCAAACCCCAGAAGACGATCATCCACATTGGTGATCAACAGCTGGGATTTAATGTAATATCTGATGCATCTCCGGCATCTTAATGATGCTTCATATCAATGGGCCTTGTGATCCATGTTTATATCTTACACCGTAGTTTCATGTATACACAGAGGGAAGGGTAATTTAATGAAGAGCTCGGTTTTGAACAATAATGTTAAGTGACGTGTAGTTCGTGCATTGAAAGTTATATTTTGTTTGTTTAACAACTAAGAGGACAATAAAAGCAAGTAAAGTCTTTTGCATTTGATGTTCTATGTTGTTTGAACCATATCCGACTCTTTATGACTACCGTCATTTTTCCTTTTAAATACAGTTTAACTATTTTATAAAACGTTTAGTTATTTTATAACTCGTGCATCATAATAGCATTTTACATAATTTGAAATGTCATAACTAACAATAGTTATATTTATAAGCAAAATTAGCAGTTTTATAGCAAAATATACTGAAATTGCACAAAAATGCATTAGAGTTCAATTGAAACCGACATATGTAGCTTCGCACCTTGTTTCAATTGAAACCGGGCATTATGTAAATCCCCAAAAAGTGCAGCTAAAAATAGGAACTTGACGGAAAACCAATCAAAAATTTCGTTCAAATGTATATGAAAAGATCCTATAAATCTGCCATGTCAACTTGCCAACCACAAAAAAAGTTTACAGAAAAATAAAAGTATGTTAGAAAACATATTTACGCGGATTTCATAAGGTAAATAGGTAATAGACTTATTTGTTCTGCAATCTTGCTCTTTCTGTTTTGTATCTCGTGTAATAAGGTATATTTTGTTTCACAGGCTTAGCGTGGAATTGCTTAATTAGTTTCGTTTTAGTTGGGTCACAAAGATTACGATAATGGCTAATCAGCCAGATGGAAGTGGGATAGGTGCTAGTGGAAATACTCCTACACCCGGAGGATATCCTCCTGGAAATACTCCTCAACCAGGAGGATATCCTCCTGGAAATAATCCTCCACCCGCAGGATATACTCCAACAACGGGGTCTCCTTCACCCGGGGGATATCCTCCGCCCGGAGAACGGGGATATCCTCCTCCAGGAGAACATACTCCACAAGGGTATCCACCATCGGGGTACCCACCGCACGAGTATCCACAAGGGTATCCGTCACAAGGATATCCTCCTTCGCAAGGGTATCCTCCCTCGCAAGGATATCCACCTTCACAAGGGTATCCTCCGCAAGGCCCTCAAGGGTATCCTCCGCAAGGGTATCCACAAGGATATCCTCCTCAACAAGGGTATCCTCAACAAGGCTACCCGCCAGGTGGATATCCCCAGGGAGGTCCTCCGGGTGCATACCCACCTGCAGGTTATCCGGGTGGTGCTCCTCCTCCTGGTGCATACCCGCCGGCCGGCTATCCAGGTGGATATCCACATGGTGTTCAACCCGGTCAACATGGAGGTACAAATGTCGACTTTACTTGAGGAACCATATTTCATATATTGGCTGGGAAAGTGTTATTTTATATATAATAATCCTTTAATCGACATTTCAGCACAAAAAGGAGAAAAAGGAGCTGGTGGCGCTATAATGGGAGCGATTGCTGGGGGAGCTGCAGCATACATGGGACGGGGTCACTATGGACATGGACACGGTCATGGACATGGACACGGTTATGGTTACGGGCATGGAAAAATCAAGCATGGCAAACATAAGCACGGAAAATACAAGCGTGGAAAGTTTGGGAAGCATAAGGGTAAAGGAAAGTTCAAGATGTGGAAGTAGATTCTAATATATATAAAATCTTTACCTAGATGAAATTTTTTCGTACAATTTGTGCTTTGTAAGCTTAATTTTGTCACCTTATCATGTCGCGAAATATTAAAGATGCAAAATGTCTTTCTGTTCACTGCATTCGGGGAAATACTCTATACAACAAACTGCATTAAACCTTCATACTTTTTTTCAGATTTGCCTTTGCTGTAGAAAAACTCCCTCGTAAGTTGCTGCAAGGATTATTTACCCTTTTTTGTAAACTTAGAGAAATTTTGTTGATCTAAGACTTTCCGTATATCAAGATATAAATATAATTATTACGAGTTAATATTACTTTCCAAATCGAAACAATTCAGTGACAGTACAACAAAGACTATTTAGAATTTACCAACAAATTAAAAAATAATCCTAATAAATCTATTTCCAGGTAAGCCAGTTGAAACTGCCAAATACAATGAAAACTAATGTAATATGATACAAAGAACCATTTATTTATGATCATAGCAACCCGAAAAAGAGAATCACGAACCTCCCACCACACAACTTTTTAGGCGATAAATCTACAAGAGATTGTGTTTGTGAAAAAGACCAAACTAAGGAGCCTTTCAAGGGTTCCATGAATGAACCATTACCCATAATTGTAAACGGAATGGAGCACGAATAATCTTGCAATGATTCCTTATATACAATAATGATTGTAATTTGATGGTTAACAAAATATCTCAAGTACGAGCAAAAACTTGTAGACTCAATGACATCAATCCAATAGACATTCACACTAGATAACCAAGTTTTAGATCCCAACTTCAAGCTGTTGCAACTTAAGTGTAAACTAAGGATTGACCGTGCAAGTCAAAAAAATGCAGAATACTGAAAGAGGCTGGAGAAAGCCAAGAACTTAACAATTTAGTTATTGCCTGTTGACCAACTGAAGGTTTCATAGCATATTAAGTTACGATGTTCTAATGATCATACTTTGATTACAACGCTAACATACCATAAGCAACATTAAGCATTATAATTTATACATTATATCAGATTTAGCAGAATCTTAGACAGGCTTCAAGCTCCTTCTCGTCTTCACAATTGTATCCCAATTGGTACGCTCTAGCTACAATAACAAAAACAAGATCTGAGTTGGCACAACAACGAGCTTTTTATACTCTACACTACATAGGTCTCTACCTCTCAAAACAATGCAATACAAAAGCAATCAATATCGAAAACTATATTCACATTTTTTATATGATAACATGTCCTTCGTCCATGCCAACATTTGACTAGACATAAGCCTTAAAATTTGTGTTTATATTATCTGATTGATGCAAATTTCACCTCGGTTGAAAATCAATTAAAAATCATATGTGCGCCTTAGAAAACCAATACTAAAATTTCCATGGACATCCTGAGAAAGTGGTGAAAAGCAAGTAGAAAAGGGTGAAAACAGTACCAAAGCGACCGGATCCCATGAATGGCTCAGGTTCATCTGCGAGACCGCCTTGTTGTTGTTCCTCCTATTTCCCACCAAAAAACAAAAAGAATTAGTATAATGTTAAAGGAAGGTGCATTGAACAATTTTCAAACGGAACATACCATGTCTCCTACAATTTCACATGGAGACAATAAGCGATCAAAACAATGGCCCGAAATTGTACAAACTAAGAGTTCGTTTTCTGGATCAAGGACAACTTCCTTGCAAGTGTCATCACACACTGCACAACCAAATAAATAACACAAATCTTATACAATTCAATATTTATAACAAAGGAAAGTTAGAATGCACGAAGAAAGTCATTATACCATGAACATATCCAGTTGTCTCACAAACGAAAACATCTCCAATTTGATAGAAAGAACAATTATCTCCGGAACAATGATGATCAGAAAACACCTTATCAGTCAGTCCTTTGCTGCTCTTCCAGATGGACACTTTATCAGCAACCGATTTGTCCAGTATCATCCAGTCATCCTTCAACTACACATGCACAAAAGACAACTGGAATGAAAAAACGATAAAGAGAGCTCACCTCTTCCTGCCAGTAGGAGTCGAAGGATATTCAACCACAAATGCATGCTGGAACCCGAGGAGCATTCTAGTACAAAGGATCAGATTGTTTGATCTTATCAATTACATATACATCCAGTATGCAGTAACGAAGTAAGGAATGAATGATATATTCCCTTGGAAAGAATCAAATCATGTTCGGTTTATTCCTCCTAGAATCCATTAAATAAAAAATTGTTTCTTTTTTTTCGTTCTAGAGCCTCCCCTAGTTTGTTTTTCCAATTTGTGGGCTAAAGAAAACAGTTGACCAAAATACCCTTTTCCTATTCTCATCTTAAAATAAAACAATGACTATTTGGTTAATCATGTATTAAAAAATTATTGTTGGAAACAAGTAAACTTAGCCAACTAATTTCTTAAGAAGAAAAGCTTTCACTGCTGCAAATAAAGTTGGATTTTACGAAATTTCATGTCAAAACTAAGAATGAGATCGAATCTACAGGTTCGTTTGAGTTTCAGGTGCCCAGAACATAACATGTCCTGTTCTATCATGCATAGATTTCAAGAAAATTTATAGTGATTGTATCCATCACAGTTGATGCAATAACTCATTCCATTACAATCATTCCATTGTCATGCTCATCCACATGGCTTTAGCTTAACAAACTTTTCTTGTCTTTTTAAAGCTTATAAGCACTTTCCAAGAAGTGTTTAGGTAAGCTTATTACATTATGAAAATGCAATAGGCTCCCTAAAAGATTTAGATGCCTTATATTCCGATATCCCAATAAACACGATTATTAGCATTTATATTTTAATAGAAAATTCACAGCTTTAGAAAAAAAGGAAAGTATAAATAAAGAAGTAAGAACTCCTTTTACCTGAGAAGGAAGAGGTGCTTGGCTTCTCTTTGCTACTTGCATCTGAATGTAGTACTCTTTGAATTCAGTCGGGCAATTTCTAACAAACTCAATCATATCATCTTCATCACGCTGCAAAAGAGAATTTTCGCCAAACACAGCCTCGCTTAAAGTACCAAATCAAAGTACAAATATGAATTTAATTAATAAACACACCTGAATGTATAGCTTTTTCCAGGCATGATCACACAACTTCTTCGTAGGTGGTAGTACACCCCACCGCATACAATACCTACAACCAGCAAATTTACAAACATTACAAACATCAAAGGCTTCTCATATATATCTTCTTTTTATTTGCGGTGAGACCATTTTAGTACTTGCGTAACCACCACCAAGATGACCTAGTAGTTATGCATCCCGGACCTCCCTAGGTAAACATCTCAGAGGTGGCCACATAAAAGGTTCATAAACCATCACAAAGATACCACGGTCAAGCCGCGTACATCTGAGTCAAAAAAAACACTAATACAAGAGGAATAATAAACTTACAAACGACGCCACAAGGATTCATCAGACGCCGCGAAATTCAAAAAGCGACACACCATTAAACAAGCAACAAGATCCTAGAATTCAATCAAAATCATCTCAAAACCATATCTAATAAATAAATAAATAAATAAATAAAGTTAATCATGTAAATGAACCTCAGATGATAAGAATTTAAGAATATGAGGATAAAGCTCAGGAGGAATACAGCTAAAAAATCCATCATCAATCCTCTTAGGTTTTATTCCTCTATTATTCACCTCACCATAACTATCATGCACCCGCACCTTTTTCCGATCAGGTTCACCTTCATCTTTCTCTTCCTAAAATTCACTCAAATTTTCAGATCTAGATACAATTAAACAAACTAAAACAAATTAGATGTTGAAATTACCTGATCGGAGATTTCCGATAGGACTTCGGATTCCAGGAAATTGGCAAGGCTTTCATCTTCGTCTTCTGATAACGTCATCACCGGAGTTGTGATTCTACGGCGGCGATATGACGGAGATTTACAAGATATTTGTGAATGGACCAGGATCGAAGATAGGGCGGTTTGTTCGGGTCATGGGTCACCAGGACACGGGTCGGTTGATAGGCGATATAGACGAATATACCCTTGGTCAACTAGTTAGTTGGGTCAAGTATATATTACAATTTACATTATTATTATAGAATTGGTTTCGATTTATGGGTTGTGTAATCGTACAAATCGAAAGGACTTCAATAAATATGTACGTGTTTAACAGCTTAACAAAAAACAAAACAAAAGTTATAAAGACGATTTTAATAAAAAGATATTCTATATGTTAAAAAAAGTTGTTTATGAGCGGTCTTATCTTCATCTATTACAATTTACATATTTAGTTCTGGTTGTTATATCAAAAGTTCAAAACTATACATTATACATAACTTACTCAAATAAGAAATATAGACACACATAATACAGATCTGATTAGTGGCAATTAGTCAATTACTATTACGAGTGCCCTATTGATCAAAGAAGAAGAGTTAATTGTGATTTATTCATGTAAGTAATTCTATTAGCTTTTCTAATTTTGCTAAATCACGTCTAAATTAGACTGAATGCTTGTAAACGTATTGCACTCGTAAACGTGCATGATGGACCACGGGTACATTGCCTCGTTTGATAATTGTGGCGAAAATCAAGAACATTCAGTTAACGAATCACAGCTTCCGATTACATCTCCTGTTCATGAAAAGGTCCAGAATGAAGTATGGTTTCGTAACGTTTTATGTTTTTTTATGACATTGTTGCAAATCACTCTTTGAGTAACCTTGAATTCATATTATATGTAGGAATGCAAAAAGGACTTGCCATTGTTCTTCACACGTTGGTCATTATATATTTATCTTGCGGTATTTGGCATTGATGGGGTAAATCTGCTGAACCATCTTCTTCATGTTTACTTTTATCGTTATGATATGGTACTAGTATATAGTCCCTGATCATAAGAAAAAACTGATTTCTCTTATTCTGCAGGTACTTTCAAGGTATCTAATCGATAAATTATTTGGTCCCGGAGTGATTGGTGCCACAAGTGACCATAGCTTTATATACACCAGTCTTTTTTCCAATATGGTATCATCCGTTCTTTTCTTTTGCTTTTGGTTTTGTCACGATTTCTTTGAGCATCTTATAACTCTTTCTCTTATGGTCTTATATTAAAGGTTGGCTCGTTCTTGATGGGTTGGATTGGTGTTGTTTTTAAAGAAGACATATCCAAATTCTCCAATGAGTTAGCTGTCGGGTTGAAAACAGGTTACTTGGGGAGTCTCACCACATTCAGTGGTTGGAATCAGAAAATGATTGAGCATAGTGTCGATGGTCACTGGGTTTACGTTATTATTGGGTTTTTGCTAGGTAAAATCATGCAACTTCTTGTTTTTATCATATTATGGCTTTTGTTTCATTCGGGTTTTGTTTTGCAGGTTTGTTTCTTGCATACATTTCCTTTAAATTGGGGGTGTTGACGGCTACTTGTTTCAAACAAGCTTTAAGCAAAAGGAACCTAAATTTCAAATGTGGCTTATGTGATTTAAATAATAGTATGAGGCAGATTATATTAATAATAGTGATGGTAACGGTGTTAGTGTTGCAATGGGGATTAAGTTTGGCGTTATTGATAAAAGATTTTAATGGTAATAATAGCACAAGTCACTTGTGGTTCGGTTGTATAGTAGGACCAATTGGTGTCTGGATCAGGTTCTTTTTATCAAAACTCAACGGAAAAGGCTTAGGAAGATCAGGCATCATGAAATGGATGCCTTTCGGGACACTAATCGCAAATTTAGTTGCTTGTTGTATCATGGCAGCCTTTGCAACACTAAAGAAAGACGTAAGTTCATATAATGTTTCATCTTTAACATTCTAGCTAAATTGTTTGCTTAGACCCCCCAAAGATAAAACACGACCCGTAAATGGGTCAAAAGTACCGCCTCTACATTTTACCTTGCCATCCAGACTACATATGTTAACAATTACATTCCAACTATCTCGGTTTAACAAAAAATTTGTGGCTGATAATTATATGCAGGTGCATGACCAGCATTTTGATACTGTGGCAAAAGGCATACAGTTCGGTTTATGTGGTTGTCTGAGTACTGTTTCAACTTTCATTGCCGAATTTGGAGACATGATAGAAAAAAGACTTTATTGGCAAGCATGTGTGTATGCCTTCACAACTATAACCATTGCATTTAGTTTGTGTACCCTGATCTACTCGGTTCCCATTTGGACAAAAAGTTGGTTATAATTATAGGTGCATCATGATGACTTGTTAATCGTAGTGGCTGTGACTTTGTACCCAAACGAAAATTTGTGTCATTAGAAATCCTAATCTAGAGAAACTGATGCATTTTAGTGATATTATACATCAAATTATCCGAGACTATAAATTTGTACATAGGCCGCTACCTTTCTGTAGATGTACCTTTTCATATATCTACAGATTTGTTACATTTGTTGAATGTTAATAATGTCGGTTTGGGGAACACTTACGAGGAAGCTACGAAAAAAGGGCATACGCCTTCACAACTATAATCTTCTCATTTAGTTTGAGCACCCTGATCTACTCGGTTCCTGTATGGACCAAAGGCTGGTCCAAGACTCATAGTCAGATGAATTAACGTTTATAAAGGAATATTGAATGGGCTATATGACAGTTTATACCTTTTAAGGTTCTCGAGTTTCCTATTATTTGGTTTGAACTTGAGTTTGAATCCAGACACTGAGTAGCTCTAAACTCGAAGTGATTCAGTTGAAGTTGAGTCTATATGACAGTGATCTGATGGGAAACTTAAAGGCACGATTTTAAGTTCATTACGATGACTGGCTAATCCTAGCCGCTGTGAATTTGAATCTAAATGAGAAATGTGCCCGATTAGGAATCTTAATGAATAATTTTTTTTTTTTGCATTTTTGATGCTGCATATTTAACAAGTACTGTATTATTGACTCTTTTTGTCGAACGTAAGTTTTTGTGAGTATTTAACATATGTTTTCTCAACTTTATCTAGTGTTAAGCAAAAGAGTATTAAGAAAAGAGTTCTACTAATCATTTAAATGGTTAAGACATCTATTAAGGTTGTACTCCTTAAATGTAGGAGACGTTTACTTTAAATGCAGGAGACGGTTCTTTGAAGGTACAATATATGCGTCTAATATAATATTTTACATAATTTGAAGATGGTTGGTGATCCTTACACCACCAATTTCATCCACACACGCAAAAAGTTTACGATTTGACTATTTTAACCCCTCTCTCTCTCCCTCGATTCCTATCCATTGATTCAGTTTTTATTAATTCTTACTTTTTTTCCTATATTTTTTTTTCTGTCTACTATATTTCTTCATCCCTAACTCTCAAGTTACCATATACTTTTTTCTTTGCCGCTTGTTTATTATTCAAAAAAGGCCATAAATTTTAAGAATCAATGATTTATTAGGTGTGAATCATTGGTTATGTTTTTGTAAAATTATACTATACTTTTAGGAATGTGAAGCTATTTTGTTGTGAATTATATTATATTTTCCCCATCGTTATATATCATTTTGTTGCAATTTCAAATGTTTTCAATTTATTCATTATTTCTTGTCAAAGTCATGTTCTAAACAATAATACGAGGATAATAGATTATTATTGATCTCCTTAACAGATTATGGCGCGTTGAACCAATATGGTGGAGCGAATAATGTCATAAATGAAGTTGTTAAAAGCTAAATGGGGAAGGGAAAAAAGAAAAATAAATAATAAAAGAAATAAAATTAATCAGATACGAAGATCCTTAAAACAAAATAATAAAGATAAACTTTAATTGGTAAGGGCAAAATAGTCATAACACAAGGTTTGACGGTGTATGAAGAAAATAGGTGGTGTAAGGATCACCTCCTTTCGAAGATTATGTTTAGCAAGATCTTTACGAAAAATGGGTCGGAAGTGTGGCTAGAGATAAAATAAGAAAGAGTAAACAATATTTTGAAGGGATAATAATGGTGTAATTTTTTTTAAAATGACGTGAATTATTGAATTAGTATGGTACAAGTATTTTGTTTGATTTCTAATAGTGACCACCTCGTCCATATCGTCCTATCATATTGTATGGTGATAGATGTAACCGTGAATGAGAGGACAAATAGAATTATGCAATAATTCGACCACGGCATAACTCTGGCTAGTCGCTGCGTTAGTCTTGTATTCGTACCATCTTGTTTAAGGTGAATAATATACCATCACATTTTATTACGCGTGTTTTGTACGTTAACATATTATGTATCATTTAAATCACAAATTAAACCTTTTGCAGTACGAACACGTATGGATGATCGTAAAAGGTATAGTGGTAGTGGGAGTAGCAGGACCGGGATCTCGTTTAATAATCTTGAAGATCGTCTAATTGTTAAAGAATCAGAATCACAGCTTCCAAATGAAGTAGGTATTTGAATAAATTTGAATTCATGGCTGTAATTTGTGTGACACTTTCGTATGCAGGAATGCAAGAAGGAGTTGCCTTTGTTTTTGACATATACGTCATCTCTTATTCATCTTGCAGTATTTGGCATTCTCGGGGTAATGATGGAAATAAGTATTTATTATAGGTCGATTTGTCCCTCGAACAAGAAACTGACGTTTCTCTTATTCTTGTAGGTATTGTCAAGGTATCTACTAGAAAAATTATTTGGTCCTGAAATGATTGGTCTCACTAGTGACGATAGTTTTTTATACGTTGATCTTCCTCCCAATATGGTTGGCTCGTTCTTGATGGGTTGGATTGGTGTTGTTTTCAAAGAAGATATATCCAAATTCTCCAATCAGTTTGCTGTCGGGTTGTCAACAGGTTGCTTAGGGAGTCTCACCACATTCAGTGGTTGGAATCAGAAAATGTTTGAGCTTAGTGTCGAGGGTCACTGGGTTTACTCTATTATCGGGTTTTTGCTAGGTAAAATCACGCAACTTCATGTTTTATCATATTATGTTTTATTTATTTATTTAGGTTTTGCTTTGCAGGTTTGTTTCTTGCATACATTTCCTTCAAAATGGGGGTGTTGACGGCTACTTGTTTCAAACGAGCTTTAAGCAAAACGAACCTATGTGGCTTCTCTGAAATAAATAATAACATGAGACAGATTTTATTAATAATAGTGATGGTAACAATGTTGGGGTTGGAATGGGGATTAAGTGTGGCGTTATTGATAAAAGATTTTGATGGCGTTAGTAGTACAAGTCACTTGTGGTTTGGTTGCATTGTTGGACCAATTGGTGTTTGGATCAGGTTCTATTTATCAAAACTCAACGGAAAAGGCTTAGGAAGAACAGAGAGCATGAAATGGATGCCTTTCGGGACATTAATCGCAAATGTAGCTGCTTGTTGTATCATGGCAGCCTTTGCAACGGTCAAGAAAGACGTAAGTTCACATTTTTAACATTGTAGGTAGTTTTTTTTTTCCTTAACCCACCTAAGATAAAACACGACCCGTATAGAGAATTTACTAGTAAATGGGTCAAACTATACATTAAATCCTGCATAAATCAGATTCCATTCCATGTATCTCAGTTTAATACGAGTTTCGTTGTGGATAATCATATGCAGGTGAATGATAAACATTTTGATATTGTGGCAAAAGGCATACAATTTGGTTTATGTGGTTGCCTGAGTACCGTTTCAACTTTCATTGCTGAATTTGGAGCCATGATAGAAAAAGGGCTTTATTGGCAAGCATGTGTATACACTTTCACGACTATAATCATCTCGTTTAGTCTGTGTACTCTGATCTACTCGGTTCCCGTTTGGACCAAAGGCTGGCTATAATTACAAGTGCAATATGATGACTTCTCAATCGTATTGGTTAAATTTGTACCTAAATTTCTTTGTTAGTATATAATTTTTTGCACATACAAAAATTCAACTCGATGTACCATTTCGTATATCTTCACATTTGTTGCTTGTTAATAATGTTGATTTGGGGGACGAGTACTGGTGATTTGAGAGACTTACAAACTAGTTGGTTGATATATTGGGGTTGATTATGAAGAAGAACATGTATTATGTATCTCGGCATTTATAACCTATATATAATTTACGAATTTGATCATGAAAATGCAATGAGCATACACTACATAATTAGGCTATAGTTCAAACAGAGGTAAGTGTAAAGTCCCTTGGCTCATACCTACGAGACATATTTATTTGATTTAAAGCCGGCTAAAAGATGACCACTCGACCGTCAGACGTGACTCCCTTGCCACCGGTTCATATCAACACTATTAAACTCCTTTTCTAAGTTGTGTTACGCGATGCAACATTAGTAGGCTACAAACACACACACATTCAAACCACCTACGACAATTAGTAGAGGCGGAGACAGAGTTGCGACATATTACCAATTTTGTCACATTAAAGGTATTTTAAAGTTTTGTCCCTACAAGATTAATTCGTTAAACCATGAAATAAAACAAATAAAATCTCATTCGACAATATTTCTTATACGATCCCACATCTATTGACAAAAACAAAACAATTTCTAATGGAACAAGTAAAACCCGACATTTTAAGGAACGACAAAAACAAGTTAATTATGAAAAAGAAATATTATCAACACAAGTTGTATTGTTTTTTCCGTTTTGGGATTCTTTAATTAAAGCTTTACACTTCTAAAAAAAAAATACATGTTCACGTCGTTAAAAAAGAATAGCACCACGACCAATTTTTATCAAAATGAATCGTAATATAATCTTCCCGACTTTTAAGTCTCGTGTTTAACTTTAAAACTTTTCACTAAAATAAAAACTATAACCATGGTCCAATCGGGTTTCGGAGGCCAGGCCGGATGGACCACGTTCTCGAATCGGCCTAACCCCTTAGAAAAAAAGTTAGCGGTCTCGGTCCGACCGGTCGAACCGTTCCCTTTTCAAAACAACCTTGTTAAAAACCTCTAAAACCTTTTCCTCAAACTCCTCTTACGAACTCATCACCTCCGTCACTCGGTTACGCCGCAGGGGCGAGTTTAAGTAAGGCCCGAGCAGGTCCGAGGATCTACCTAAATTTCAAAAATCATATAGAAACGATGTCGTAAATTTTAGTAAAATTCGAAAAAATCCGAAAGGACCTAGGTAAATTGTTTGTTTTACAATTTCTAACCAAATAGTAATCTTGGTAGAGTGGTTTCCATGTCTTAGTTTGTAGTTTCAGTTTTATTCAACCATGGTTTTTTAATTTTTGAGACTTACAGTTTCAATATACATTTTAACCCTTTCATATTAACATATTTTACTAATAATAAACCCACCTTATTTATTTTTTTGGTCGCCCCTCCATCTGCTTAAAATTAAAATCCCCTCTGCCGCCCAAATCGACGCCCAATTTCCAAATCGACGCCCAATCGACGCCCAATTCCCAAATCGCCGGCGGCCACCCACCGACGCCTCGCCGGCGCTGCTGCTGAGGTGAGGTCTTTTTTCTGAAACTCCAAACTAAGAAATTTGTGAATTACTAGTTTTCGATTGTGTGTTATAAGCTATGTATAAGGTTTTACTCACTGAATATCTAGTAGTTTAAGCATCCAATATAATTTAGTCTGTTATTTTCTGTATTTGTAGTCATACTATCGATATTTGTGAATGCACGAGTTTTTTTATCTTGTTTTTTAAGCTATATTTGATGTAGAAATGACTTATTCTTTGGTTTTATAATTCTATAGTTACGTATGATTGTTTGATGATTATTGATGAGATGCATTGAAAAACCTTATGAATGAGTTAGGTTAACTTAGCTATTTCTTTGTGCATTCTGTTTTTAACATGTTTTTTTTGTTTACTCTTTGTTAGTTACAGTCGTGGTAATGAAGTATGTGAAGTACTAGCTTTCGATATGTGTGTTGTAGTTGTTGATCTGTTATACAATTTGGTCTAGAAATGGTTGTAGTCGTCGATATGTGTGTTGTAGTTGTGAAAATATATCAAGATATTAGACCTCGTAAGGTGCAATTGTAGGAACTTGTAATTTTTTTTTGCTTTTGTCGGGTACAATTGTAAGAACTATAATTTCTTTTGCTTATATGACCCATTGACCCGATCCGCTAGTAGTTTTTTTATTTTATTTTATTCATAGTTATCGGTTCAATTAAATAGTGACCTACGTGCATTTGAGTTCTAGACTCGCCACTGTTACGCCGTCAACTTCACCACCCTAAGCTTCACCGTCAACTTCAAAACCCTAACTCTGTAAGTATCAATTTCTCTTTATTACTTGTATTTATTCCTTATTTATCAATTTCGTCTATTAATTTTAATATCAGTTCTGAAATTTAGTAAAATTGTTAGAATTAACTTTAATTTCTATAGTTTTATGTAATTATATGCAACAAATTTGTATCGAAATCATACGAACACTCGTTTTGAGCCGTACTAGAATATATTTATGGGTTATCTGAATTTTGTTAATACTGTGAGGATGTATTGTTACTGAAGGAGGTAGATGGTATGAAATGCACAATGTCGGTTGTTAACGTACGCAAATTGAGCATTAGATAGGTTTATTGTTCATATAAGGTCAACATTTTGGTATTTATTCGCACACTTATTTCGTTTTTGAAAACAAAATAGTGTTTAAATCGTTCAACATTCAGATTTCAATGCCACTTCTGATAATTAAGAAGTGTTTTTCGGACGTCAGACAACAACCTTATGAACGATATACAAAATAGAATTACCATTTACTACTGCAAAGTGGCTGTCGTTGTGCCTTCACCGTCTTTTAAGTGGGGTTTTACTGTAAGATTGAGCTAGTTAGTTTTGCTGTTAGGGTTTCTAATTGATGGTATAAAGTTATTTGCTAATAACAATTTGTTGATGCATTTTTTAGATGTCATCTCTCAAAATTTGATTGTTTTTTATGATGTATGTGCTTTTTAATTGTTTAAAATATTAAACGAGAGTTAGAAGTATGAAATCAGAAGTTTGATTGACCCCCCTATTAGAATTTATGAAGCTATTAGAAGAATATTAAGTGCTTTTGGAGATGATGAAATTTGCTAACTAATTTCAGACTCGTTTAATCTATTGTAGGGGGATAAATGGATAGACTCAAGGAAGAAAAAATACAAAAATATGAGGAATTTGTTGACCGGCGTTTAAAACCTGACCTTGTTCGGGTTATTGGTGAAAGGTGCTAGTTTGTCTTACAGCATGTTGTATTTAAGTAGTTAGTAGTTACTAGTTATTCTATATCTGTATCTTTATATTCGTCAACTAAATAATAGATTTTTCATTGATACGCAGGGACAAGGTTTTTGAACAACAGAAGGTCTTGTATCCTTCGTTTTACGATTTACTTTTTCGATTCTGAAACTATGTAACTTAAGTTGTTTGTAATCATCCTGATTATAGAAATTTGGTTCAAATTGAAATGGATATATTTTTCACTATTATTTATATGTGCTTTCACTTGACACCATTTACTTGTAGCTCCGATTTGAGAAAAAGTTTAGAGAATTTGGAAAAGAATAGTGTAACAAGTCTCAGGTCAATGGTCAATCTTGGTTCTGAAGTATACGCACAAGCTGAAGTGTACGTATTTGGGAACTTATTAAATCTGATGTTAATTTATGCATTAAAGCTAATGTATACATATCTGCAGACCCGATACACGCCACATATTTGTTGATGTCGGTCTTGGATTTCATGTAGAGCTAACATGGTCCGAGGCTTTAAATATCATCCCTGCTAGAGAAGAAAAGTTAGCTAGGTACTTTCTATATCTTTTATTTTTCAGCTTTAGATAATATCTTTATTTTTTTCGTATAACGATTTGTGGTTCTTTTATGTTAGGCAAATTGAGGAATACACTCGTCTCATTGGCCAAATTAAAGCTCAAATCAAGATGGTAAGTTTACTTTCTGCTGCACACACCTTCCAGTAGCAAACCTATAGTCTTTAATATGATCGTATATGCTTCACAGGTGTCACAAGGGATACGAGAGTTGCTACAAATTCCAGAGTAGAAACTTCACGGTATTGTAGTTTTAATCTGGATCTGTTATAGGATCAAGTCAAAAGAAAGTTCCCAAATGATTAAAGCTGATTTACCTACTTATTATAAGATATTTTTTTTCGAAGAAATCAAGCTAAATGTTTTTTGTTCAGAATTGCAATTGCTACAAACGGTAGTCACTTTAAAAATGTAATGTGGTGATTCAGCAGTAGCATTGTTGACTTGAACTTTAGTTAGGTGTAGTTAGGGCTGCAAACGAGCCGACTCAAGCTTTGCTTGGGTTGATGGTGTTAAGTTAAACTTGGTTTTTACAAATTCAAGTCCTTAAAAATGAGCCATACTGGCCCATGGACCGATGCGGGTGGGACTTTGCCCATCTCTCGTGTAAAATTATTGGTTTGTTGAAGATTTGAGCTTGATTTAGGAACCCAGATAACTCAAAACATAGTGTCAGTTACATAAACAGTATATAGTTTCGGTTAGATTGCAGTTTTCGTCTTATGTTTTTGGAAGTGTAAGCACAATCCATTATCCATTATGTAAGCCAAACCTAACCAAAATGAAAAGAAGTCAAACCAAATTATAATTTTGTTTTCAGTTTTCTTAAACCGAATTAGATTCAGTTTTCATATATTTAACTAATAAATCCTTTATTATGAAGCTTAAATCTTTAGTTGTAAACCGTAAACTACACATTTTATGGTAATTTTTAAACATATTTGGGAAGAAGTTTGACTTTTTTTTTAATTTTATTATTATTTTGTTTTTCTTGATCTAAACCAAAAACCAACCCAACGGTTTTTGGTTTGATTTCTTCATACTTAGTTTGGTTTGATTCAAATTTTAATTTTAGACCTCATCCAAGAAACCTAAACCAAAACAATTAAAAAATTTAAAACCCGAAGCATTGAACACCCCTAGATATGTTATTTATTTGTTCATCTCAAATTTCAAGAGTAGGAAGTTTTGATATCTAAAAAAAAGAAAAAAATCATCAAATTTTTATATATGATACACTAACTAGTTTTAATTCCCATACAATATACGGTTTATAAAAAAAATGTTATAAACTAATCAAACGATTTAAAACAATTAGCGATTAAATCTAGCGATTAAATCTTTAATATATAATAAAAGAGGGCCTTAAATTCCACGTGGTGAAGTAATGTCCATTGGATGGGTTATCTTCTTTAATTTCAGCCGTTAGATCAGATTGATGATGTAATCAAAGACTATTTCTATTTTACACCCTCTTACAATACATAATTACATTTTCTCTTTCATTTACATCTCCACTGAAATAAAAAAACATAAGTTTAATTTACTTATAAATCGCTCAATTTATACTATGATTTACCATATTGTTATTCTAAAATCTCCTCATAAAAATATCAAAACATGTATATAAACGTAAAATTGTATATATTATTTTAACTATAAGCAACATAACTATAAACGTAAACGTATATATGTTATTATACGTATGACATTGTCTTGCCATAATAACTTAAAATCTACATAGACTTCCGAACTGAGAGTTCGGTCAGTACAAGAGACTACTTTGTCTCCTCGGAAGAAGAATAGCCCAGCTCAAAAATTTAAAAGTCAAACTTTATCTTTGTTCTCGCTATCGCGGGACAATAATCTAGTTAGATTAAGAAAAGATGGTTTATTAATAAAAATAACTTTACATTAATTAGTTATGAAAAATACGAAATTTATATTTAACTATATTTGTAATAATGTTAAAATGGTATATGGTTATAATAACATGAAAACTATATGCAAAGTTTTAGTTAGGGTTAATGCACTTAGGGTCATTGTATTTTTTCAAATAATTCGATTGGACCATTGAACTAAAAAAAATATATGTTGTTATCACTCTACTTTCAAAAAAAGTTTAAAATGATCACTCATGATTAACTTTTTTTTTTTAAATGGGTCACCTGGACAACCTGCAACCGGCTAGTAACAGGTCACATTCAATTTATATTAAGGTAATGCACCCGAGAATCACTGTACGCTTTCAAAATAATCCGATTGAATCACCCGACTAATAAAATATATATAACTTTTCTTCTACTTTTTAAAGTCGTTTATTTGCATCATTTGGGCCCACGACAACTTATTGTTCTAGGTTAAACAAAATTGGATGATCGTTATTGACTCGGTATGATAATAGGTTAAAGTACTTTGTTGGCGTAAACCACATACAAGCATATTGTAAGTCGAATTCTCTTGTGGGAACATCTCAATTAGGGGCCAAAAAGACGGAATTCGTTTCCTTACACATTTTCATATATCCCTTGTATCTACTTTTGTGATTTGAAAATATATCGCGTAACATTTGTCTATAAGAGCTTATGGTGTTTTTTACTTCGGTGACTTCTAGTCCGGCTTGCACAACCAAATTTATAATGTGTGCAACGTATCGACTATGATAAAAGCCACCGTTCATTGGTGGTTTGTATTTAAGTTTTATTTTACCCATCGCGTTTGTATTATTACTCGCATTATCAAATGCAATTGAAAACACTTTTTCTTCCAAATTATACCTTTGTAAAACATCCCGTAACATATGAAATAAGTTTTGACCCGTGTGAGATAAGGAAATTGGTCAAAAGCAATAACCCTCTTCATCATTTGCCACGATTCGGGATCACACCAATGTGCGGTAACACAAAGGTATGAATCGGGCAAACCATGAGGAGCCGACCAAACATCGGTTGTTAAGTATACATTTGTATTTAATGTTTCAAAACCTTTTATTACCAATATTTTAGCTTTTTTCCATATTTTCAAACAATCACTTCTAAGAGTATTACGACTTACGTGAGTATATCGCGGCTAGAGACACCTTTGAACCAACCTAGTGAATCGAGGGTTGTCGAAGTGATTGAATGGCAAAGCAGATTGAATCACATAACCCGCAAACTCTTGGCGCATCCGCTCAACCGAATATACAAAAGTACTCCCGTCTTGACCCATCGATGATTGACCCGTTTCCGAAGCTTTATTGAGTACTTTGCAATGCTTCTCGAAGTGATTCTTCAATGTCGAGTTGGAATCACTTTTCAAAAAATTGCCGCAATGATTACAATGCGCCATCTTATCGCCATCCGACAATTTCACCAAACGGAAATGACACCAAACGTTTTGGCGGTTTCGGGTTATTTCGAGAACCTCTACAATCGTTCTTTCGCTCGAGGAACCGAAACTGGTGGAAGCGGTAGAGCTTTGAGTTGCCATTTGATTGCTGATGATTTTTCGAGAATTTTTCTAACGTTTTTCGAACGTATTTTTTTGCGTTTTTAGAGTTTTGAAAGTGTTTTGAGAGAGTTAGAATTGTGTGATTAACCCCAAACTCAACATACATACTTATAGTAAATTTGAAATGACAAAATGGTAAAAAAAAAAACACAAAAAAAACGCTCCCAAACGGCTAGTTAAAAAGCAAAAAAGACAAAAAAACGGCTAGTTAAAAAACCAGGTTCAAACTTGTGACATTCGCGAATTTCTAGGTATACTTCTAACGACCCGTATTCGTTTTATTTATTTATGATTATGTTTTGACCCTATTGTATCAATTTTATGCTTTTATCGTATTCGTATTTTATGAGTATTGTATTCGTATTTATCGTATTTTATGAGTATCATATTTGTATTTTATGCGTATTAACGTTTGTCGGGTGTATTTTATGTGATTTGGACCTTTATGTCGGGAACGTTTAGTTCTAAGTGCCTTTAGTATAAGTCTAGTATGCTCTTAAGATAAGTTTAGGGGTTTCATGCCTTATTTATACGATTAAGATTAACGTTAAAAAGTATTACAATTTTAGTCCTTCAACAATTTTATTACAAACCTAGTCCTATGGGATTTTTATTACAAATATGGTCCTAAAATCCCCACCAACTCTTTTGTCTTATTCTAGAATCCACATTGTTTTTATCACCAACTATTTTGTCCTATTATCTACCTACCTCCACCTCCACCATTCTTCCATTTTCACATCTCTCTCTAGAAAACACACACAAACACACACTTCTCTCTAGAAAACCCACCATTCCCATCTTCAAATCCAAGTTTAATTGAAGATTTTCATCCACCATCATCATCAAAATCGTTTTCTTCACCTTCAAGTAAGTTTTGGTTTATTTTAAGATTCAAAAACTCATATTTTATAATGATGTGGATTTATATCTAAAGTTTATCATTTTTAATGGTTAAAACATGTATTTTATATAAGTTTTCAATATATAAACATATTCTGGACATAAGGTTTCAATATTTGATAATCTCGACACCTAAAAACACTCAAAACCGTATCTCGAATGTATTTCTCGAAAAACTCAGTTACGTCACGTAACTGTTAGTTACGTGGAGTAACTATAGTTACTTAGAGTAACTGCTAGTTACTTAGAGTAACTGTTAGTTACTTAGAGTAACTGTTAGTTACGTAGAGTAACTGTTAGTTACTTAGAGTAACTGTTAGTTACGTAGAGGAACTGTTAGTTACTTAGAGTAACTGTTAGTTACTTAGAGTAACTGTTAGTTACGTAGAGTAACTGTTCTTAGAGTAACTGTTCCTAGAGTAACTGTTCCTAGCGTAACTAATTAGGTTTTTGATCAAACCCATTTATAATGACATTTTAACGTAATTAAAGTGTTACACGCTTTCAAACCTTATGCTTTAACCCTAAAACACATGTCAATTTTATAATATACACTATTAACACGGTTTTGGTCGAAAACCTGTATTTTGCTACGTAATGTTATATCTTTCCTTTAAACCATCGGGATCATAAACTCTTCGTAACTAAAACATATTATAGTATATTATGAGACGTTAATCGCATAAGGAAACCCCAATAGACTTAGAGATACTCAGACATATTTATTTACGTGATGTTAGGGCACTTAGACGTGGGAGCTTGACCGTATTTTGTAATTACCCGACGTATCGTTGATTTGATTGCTTTGCTATTCAGTGAGTTATTCGTTGCCCTTTTTACCGCTTTTACATTTTGGGCATGATTAGCGTTGTATAAATGTATTTTATGGTATATTATGTATTATGGTTATGTATTTTGGATATGAATGCCTTTAGGTTAGCATTACCCAACTTGTTCCGCCTTTGTGGTAGAACGAGGCCCCGTATACACACCTGTTAGCTTTTAGCCGCGTGTTCGTATATATAGCGCTATATGGGTCTAACAAGCCCTCATTGTTAACACGATGGATGATGGATGCGCCCTGTCCGTGTTAGCAATGTTATGACCGTTGAATTCGAGGATGACCTAGCGTAATGCACTAGGTGGGGTTAGTTGCCAGTATTGTTATGGTTCAGGTGTATAGTATTTACCTAAGACTATTATCTATCCAGTATGGTATTTTTATGATTTGATTATGGTATTTGTATTGGTATATTATTAAAAGGTTTTGTATACTTCACGTATATTTTGAAACATCATTTTTCAAATGACTTATCTTCAAATCCTAACACTTTTGGGTCAAAACATATTGAAACTTTTATGCTATTATGTTTTTATTAATTATTGCGAATAATTCACCAACTTTATGTTGACGTCGTATTTTAACGCTTTTCAGGGATTTGAGGTTTCCTTTGACGTTATGCTTTGTTGGCTACGTGGATTACTTGCTTGGAATTATTTTGCTTTGTATTAATTCCTTAGTATCCCAAACTCTGTAGCCGTATTTTGATATGTTTTCGGATTATTGTAATAAAGTATACTATTTCAGACTTATTTATCTATGTTGATTATGTATGGTTTACTTATGTTGATGTAACCTTTGAATCTTTGATACCGTATTCTCTGTACACCTCGGTTCCACCAAATGCGGGGTGTGACGGAAGTTGGTATCAGAGCCAATGGTTATAGCGAACTAAGTGACCTTACGGAATCACTTAGACTATGACCTAGGCTTTTGGACCTATCTGATTTATGTGCCTGTATGTGATTTGTATGCTTTATGTACTTTTGTTTTGCATTTTATGCTTTGAGCGGGGCCTGTTTGGTTTTTGGACCCGGTTCCAAAAAACCCGGTTCCAACCCGGTTGACAACAGTAATATTCAAACTGGTTTCAAACAGCCGGTTTATGCAAAAACCGAACCGATTTGGACCGGTTTTGGTTTATTTTTTTTTCGACTTTGGTTTCGATTTCGATTTCGATTTTTTTCAACACGACAAATGTGGAAAATATGATAACATGGGTTCTCGAGATGCAAATGACCATGCATTTACAAACAACAATAATTATGCTAAAATCTAAGTGGTAACTTATTATCTAATAATTTACTTGATTTGATGAAAAAAATTCACTCTAAATAATTATATTAATTTTTTTTTCCAGTATCCCAAATAAAAACTCATTATCTTTTTAATTAACTTTTATCCTATTTTATTAGGTTTTTGTATTTCATCCTAATTAAGAAATATTTTAGAAGCACCAAACCAATGTTTTGTTTTTTAATAAGTACATAAAATTATATTATTAATTAATAACAACTTGATGTTTTAAAACTAAGAAGTACATTAAAAAAGTGGTTAGACCAAATCTGTTTTTGACGATTCATGAGGTCAAGAAGCCGTTGAAAAACCCAACTTTTATATTTCATCATGTCATAGAGCAACTCATCAAAACTCATCTAAATCCTACTCACTCCAGACCGTTAACAAATCATTCCCGTTAACAAAGTATTTTTATGTTTGAACCTTTTTAAATAAATATCTTGGATACTTATATCTCGATAGCGTTCAGAAATGTCCATGACATATGAGTCAAAAAGACTTGTCACCCTGATAAACTGTTTGAATTTTTTTTGTATTGGTTTTGATCATGCGGACTCGACTTTAGTTGAGTTGAGACGACACTCGGAGATGGTGGATGATTAATTTGAACTTTACCACCAAAAGTTGGATTAGTGGAAATAAGTTAGTGGATTATTATATTGACTTGTACTACTAATCACTTCTAATTGTCCTACAAAATTACTTAAGTTGGACATCTTTATATCAACACTCGAAAAAGGGATTTTTAACTTTACTTCATTGTTAATTACAAGTCCCATTTCTTGTTTATAATGCTATGTACCGCTTTCGGTTTTAGTTACTAATGACTTGTTTGATTTAAGTTTCTTAAAGCAACAATGGACGAACAATTAAAAAGAAAGATTCATTGAGCATAAAGATCGTTTATTTGTGACTCCACGAAACTTGATTTTGTTTCGTTAGTCTAAAGGTGGTGTTGTTATATTCTTGGACATGAAATCAAGATCACAGTACTTTTAAAGATTGTTAAAACATCTTATCTGTCTCAAAATAGCGTGTGCTACTGTTGTTGGTTAAAGTACGCTTTAGTGTAGCTTGTAAATATTCTTTAGCTCGACCTTTAAACGGTTATCTATAAGCATAATCATCTTGGAGAATATATATGTTACAAGGATAAATCAGTTTTATTTCGTTGAATGATATTGTTTCAATGATCGGTTGGTTGTTAGAATCAACCATTTGTTATTATAGTACTTTGGTCACTTTGTTTTCGTAGAGTTTGGTTTAAATCTTGAATCTGGTTCTGTGATTTGGTTCTTTACCGATCACATATATGATCAGCATATTATTAGATCCATCTGTCACGTCGTCTGACTGAAGATTCTTGTAGATTCTGCAGATAATGTTCCATTAACTTCGCCATCAATTCTCCGGATAGTAATCCAACCCCTGAGGAATGTTCTCTTTTGCTATGGAACATTTTTCAGGAACATATTTGCGTGAAGTAAACTTCAACCTTTAAAATTCTTATCACCCCGGAACTAATTCTACAGAACAATTATTGGTATCGAGGGAAGTGGTTTAAGAATTAAGACAGTAAAGTTACAAGTTCGTATATAATGAAATGTCACTATTTATTATAAATCCTTCGAGGATTCTGTTTTATCTATGAATTCAAAATGCTGCGTTAGATATATCATATATATGTAAATATATTCCACAAGGGTGGTGATACGTTTACATCTCCGGAAAATGAAAAAAAGTTTCGAATATTATTTCTCTTCCTACAAAATGGTAAAAGCTCTTCAAATAGCACTTTTCCAAGAAAATTGGCCCTCGAGTAAAAACTTCCTTCACCGAACCTTTTGCAAAGCGATATAAGCAACAAGTCGATAACCAATCAACATCGTTGCCATTATCAACAAATCCACTGGTAAATTATTCAATCCAACTGATTTGACAGCTGGATAATCCGCAACATGACAATAGACCCCTTTTGAGCATTCGTATACATCGCTCTCGTTATACTGAACCCCAAGTAGAAGCTTGAAACAGTAGTAACTGTAGCTCAAATACTTTAACCAGACAATAAAAGGCGGGATTTGTTGAATGTAATATCCACCAGCAATAAGGAAAACAAGGGTTGTAACCGATGCTAAAGTTGTGGCTTGTTTGACATCCATAAGAATGGCACCAATGGCTAACCCGAGACTTTGGGCTACAAGGACAGTGTAGAGGACCACAAGTAGTGAAAGAACGAAAGTGGCTGGATCTGGTTTGAGTGCACCCATCCAATAAAGTATGAATGTAAAGGCAGTTGGGAGGGCTAGCTCGAGTGGCAGATCTCCAACTGTTCTTGCAAGAAAGTAAGAAGAGAGACGGTACATTCCAGATGACCGTTCTTTTATAAGCATTCTTCTTTCTTGAGGAAACGTAAAAACAGCATTGTAAAGTGGGTAGAATCCCCAAAAAACAGAGAAGAAGAAAAGCATTGCTATCTGCAAGGAAAGAATGAACATGTTTTAGTATGCACTAACTTTGGTTTGATTTCTTTTAGTGTAACGAACTTATTATTAGGCTAGAAAAAAAATCTGTAAAAAGGAAATTATCTAAATTATCGGTTTTTAAGTGCCATTAGTTATGGGGTTAGAAATTATAACAAGTTGAATACTTTTTCGTTTTATCAAACTGTTTGAACTAGGTATAGTTTCCGGGATTATAATGTTTTACCCTATCTTCGATATGTGATTTTGGTGTATGCCACCATAGAAGTCCTGCAAGTATAGCAACACTTATCACTTGGAAGATACGAAGCCTGTTAAACGATTCAAATCTTCTTTCCCTCACACCCCGTAACAGTAGGACCTTAAACTGATGCCACCAGCTCGTGCACCACTGTTCCGAGTTCACTTGGCTTCCTACACAATTCAAAACACCAGAAATGTTAATACATAGGAAAATTGTGCCATATGTTACCGATAACATTTCTTTTTTATATAAAACTTACTTGTTGAAGCTTCTTTCGCATTGTTATGGTTACTAACATCTAAACCGCATAATTCAGCTTTTAGTCTTGTAGAAATGTTAGTCTCGTAAGAAGCGATAAGTTGTTCCCTTACTAACTTCTTATCCTGCTCCGTATTTTCACCTTGTTCGTATTCATGCATCGCATCAGGTGTAATTCCTGTCATTTCATTTTTTCGTAAAGAGTTAGAACGATTTAAATTATGCCAATATGTGAAGATAAAATGCTTCGTAATGATGGATTCGGCTTTATACTTTGTTACTCTATCGATGCGGTAGTCATAATGAACGATAGTGTATAGGTAGGGTCTTACTTTATTTCGTTTTCAAAGGTTCAATTATCATTATGAAATGAAATAGATAAAAGTTGTTTTACCATTAGCAAGATCTAGTAAAAGATCAGCTGGATTCACTGTGATGGATGTGGAAAACCCGATAGACGAAAAATACTCCAAAGCTGTAGATGCAGGACCATAGTAAATCGGTGAGCCTTCAGAAAGTAAGACTAATTTATCAAACATGTGGTAGAGCCGGCTTGATGGTTGGTGAATTGTTGTGACCACGGTTCGACCTCCACTAGCTAGCTTTTTAATTGTAGTTAGAATCTTCTGAGCCGTGGTGGAGTCTAGACCCGAGGTGGGTTCATCGAGCAGTAACAAACTTGGGTTTATTAGCATCTCTTGACCAATACTTACTCTCTTTTTCTCACCACCTGAAATACCTCGAAAGAGTGGACCACCTATCATGCTGTTTTGGCAACGAGTTAGCCCTAATTCGGCTATAATTCGCTCAACATGCTCAACTTTCTCATCTTGAGTTAAACTTTTCGGTAGCCTTAGCATAGCAGTGAATACTAGAGTTTCGGTTACAGTGAGATGAGGATAAAGTACATCTTCTTGAGTCACAAATCCTGTTCGCCTTTTTATAAATCCAGAAAACGGGCGGCTGTTATATGTAACTTTTCCAGATAATTTCCCTGTAAGTCTTCCTCCAAGAGCCGTGAGGAGAGTCGTTTTACCACTTCCAGATGGACCGAGCATTGCCAGTATCTCCCCCGGACATACCTTACCTGCAAGGTTTTATAAAAACATAATTAGGATTTAGGATATGTGCCATACAAATTTTTTTTTATTATGTTCACGGGCTGTTTGTTTAAACTTATTTTCTAGCTTTGTTAGGCTTATTTTTCATAAACACGCGAGCTGGAAAATAAGCCGAAAAAATTGGTTTACGAAAAATAAGCTCATTAGCCCGAAAAAGAAGAAGAAGATCCCCAAATCTATATGCCTACCTGTCACCCCATTCAATATTGTCTTCTCTCTCGTGCTTCTTTCTCCACCGAAGCATGTACCTTTTCGCTCAAGCGTAACTTTATAAACAACATCTTCAAACTACAAATAAACAAGAAAATGAGTAAGCACACTTGTGTTACAAAAAATAAACATAAAACACAAGTTTGCTAGCTAGAAAGAGAAATAAACCTTTAAAGTTATGGGATATAAGGCGAGTTGTAGAAAGGACTGTGAACGGGCCTGGGGTTGAACTGGGTAAGCGAGATAAGAAGAGTAATCATGATGAGGTTTCACCAGTTCCATGGGATTCGAAATAGTCATAGTAGTAGCATTAGTGCTATTTTCGGGAGTTGGAACGACAAAGTTGGGAGACATGGCCATTGGCCAAATGCTTATGATCTATAAACACTTTTTCGTTTAATAGAGGATTTTGTTTTGTTTAGTATAGAGAGAATGAGGAAACTTGAAGGTAGAACAATCTTGCTTTCGTATTAGTTTTAGTTTTGGTTTGAGTTTTCATGACTGCATAACACAAGTATATATATACAAGTATAGTCAAGTAAAAGGTGAGGAGATCAAAAGAATCTGATGTAGGCCTAGTTTGTATTCCAACACTCACTTTTTTGGTCCATTATTTTACTCTACTCTCTTTCTCATCATTTGATGCTTGCTTTTCGATCTTTTTCTTTATAGTGACCAACTAAGGCTGCATGGATGATCATGCAACTCATCTCCAGCAAAAACAAGTGGGGGATGAGACTTATTACACTTACTTAAGTTCGTTTTCTTTCGGTTCATATATGAGTACTTTAGTAGTTACAAGTTGCAAATAGAAGCCAAAAACCGCATGATAGTCATATTGGAGTGGCTAGATTGTCTTGAAATATGTCCTGGGTGGCTAGATTGGTGTTTAGGAGTGAATCGAAGAAAATCTAAGTACGGATAAAGGAAGTCATGAAAAATCTAGCTTTGGAACGATAGCAAATTTTAATAGGATTAAATGTTAGCCATGATAAAAAAATGTTAAAACTAGCAAGTCAAATGAGTATTGAGGGCCATCCACTGGGGAGGAGTATTGATGCTGTCTTAATAATAGCAATGGCTAAAAGTAAATAAAGAACAATAAGGGGGGGATAGTAGAAAGCCGAAGAGCGAGTGAGTTTATTAATCGTGTAAAGTTAATGTTCAGAGTGCTTTGAAATGAATAGCAACTTTTCCTTCTAAAGGATTCTATGAATTTGTTCTCGTTTTTCTTCTGGTTTTCAACATTCCTATTCGATATGACCTTTCATTCTTTGTTTAATTAGCATCTAGTTTTTAAATCAAATGAAATGTTTAAGATTAAAATCAGTATAGCATAAACCCAAGGGAGATTAATTAGTTTATATTAACATCATCTTTGGTCAAAAAGGAAAAGTTTCGATGATTATCTGATTTTAGAAGATGGAATTATTGCAACTTTAATTGACGATTATTTAGTTATCAATATCTTTTATGTGGGTGGGTTTTAGTTTGAGGCTGGGATAGCATTAGATTCTTAGCTGAAACTTTGTTCGTGTAACATGGTGCTCAAATAGAATCCGCTTTTTACTATGCTTATCACATGGTTGAAGAATTTTGACATAGATGGTGAAGGGGTCCAAGTGGTGCTAGAGAATTCTTTAAGGTGCCTATGCCATATGCTTTCAAGTAAAATATACATATACGTGTGTATGTATATGTTATCGTACAACATAGGCATTTAGTGATTATTTAGCTAACATTTGTTTAAAAGTAGGTATTTGCTTTTAAAAACCTTGAAGATGCTAAACTTATATGGGTCGCTTTTATGTAAAGTCTAAACACAATCAAACACAAAACAAGTGTTACACACTGCTAAAGCGGAAACACGATGTGCGAACGATATGATATCAGGAGACGAGGTATATAACAAACACTAACATTCCATTCAAATAGATAAAAGTTTACAAACGTTTACAACAAGGTAAATAGTACAAATGTCACCAATACATAATCATAAAACGCCAAATGGATCACAAGAGAACTAAAGAAAACGAAAATAAAGTTCCACAGTAGCACAAAAGATCCATGTAATAAAAGCATGTCTCAAAAGTCAGCTTCCTTAATCTCCTGAACAACGTTACGGAAATAAAACGTCAACAAAAGTTGGTGAATCTTTCGTAGTTTTATAAGTAAAAACAACATAGTTTTTAAATAGTGAAATCATAGTTTATTTATTATAGAACATAGTTTGTTTATATATAAACTCATAGTTTGTTCATATATAAAAGAAATCAGAAATTGTTTATCTCAATTTACTAGTTCAAATATGTGTAGAGTAATTGTTATAGAGTTTATGACCTGAGCCTGACATATAATTTCTGTGTCTATCCTACCATCGGGTTATCAATCCCATGACAATTTAGTAATAATGAAATGCGGGTCAAAACATCTACCGATAGTTAAGTGATTACCCAACTTCTATCTGATTGATGAGGACGAGTCGTGACCATATAGATCTATATATACGAACCCGGGGCTCAATGAGTTAACGGATGTATAGTTTGGGACGTGTATACCACACAGGTATATGGGGTGATAATAATAACTATATCAATTAACTTCTAGGTAGTTCCATATACAATCGAGATAAAATAGGTAGTTCAAATAACATGTACGCTTTTCGCCCCAAAACATAGCGAAAAAGGGGTACGAAAAAATCACGGTAAATAGTGTCAGGATAGATCAAATATACGAATCCGCCTCCTAAGTGCCCTAGATAAATAGCGCAATATAAGTACCTCTAGGATTAAGTTTAGCCGATTAAATGGTTTGATATAGTTCGGAATAGATCAAGGTAGTTCAATATATTATCATTCATTATGTTATAGTTCGATAAGATATATTGTAGTTCATAAATGAGGTAGGTTGCGACAATATTTGTGTAGAGATGAAAGTGATAGCAACAATGGAACAAATCGCGAATATAGACGTTAGTCGACGTTAAGAGTAGTCACATAAGTTCAATAACGATGTGAACAAAGGAGATTGTGATGAAGATGATTAGAAAACAGATTATAGTGTGAACTCACTCAAATGTTTGGTTATTCTTCCTCATATTTTTTGGAAAATGTATTAGATAAAGTGTATGGTAGGAGTGAGTGAATGAAAGAGAAATAAAGAAGTGGATGTAAAGGAGTGAAAATTGAAGGAGGGAAGGTTGGAACTTAATGTGAGATCTTGAATATGGTAAAACATACCATATTAGGGAGAATCCATGCCAAAATCACACGCAAGCATCTTTGTGGATCTAAAAAATGACGGATTTCACTTTTCAGCCCGAAACCCGCATTGTGGCGTAGTCAATAGCGACTACGGCGTAGTCCGTTGTTGCACCAAATATATTGCGTCGCAGTTCATGGGTAACTGCGACGTAGTCACTGCAGCCAGGTCATTGTGTCGCAGTCCATAGAAACTGCGGCGCAATGCTACGCCATTTGACGAACATTTCGCGGATATTCAACGGATGATCTCCGAGGACGGAAATAAAAAATTAGAAGAATCTCAGAGTAAGATAATTGTTATCTTTTCGATAAAGGACCAAATGAAATGTTTCTATGAGTTTGGAATTGTTAAATTAAGTTTCGAAAACTCCCTGTTTACTTATCGTTAGAATGTACTAATTGTAGGCACTTAGGTATTAGCGAGCGTAGATATTTCGTACTATCCAACAAAATAGTATAATTGAAATAAATGTTACGAAATTTATCGTAGGTAAAAAATCCTCAATAAAAATGATAAAAGTTTGCCTGAAATAAATCGCGAATATCGCGGTTGTCACAACAAGTAACAACCTTTAGTAGTGTTGTTAGTATCTACTCTCTTTTCTATTCGGCCCAAATTATTTTTTTCTTTTTTCGTATGATTCGTTTCTCATTAATTTGTTAGGCATGAAGACATATGTAATATGAATAAATTACACAATATGAATTAGTGATGAAAAGAAATTCGAGCTGTAAGGTATCTTTACCGTTGTCCTAACTTTGAATATGGTGTCGTTTGTTACCAATTTCAATAAAGGCTTTTGGTGGTGTTTGTTCGTGTCTTCTTTCTATCTCGTGAAAATGCTTCCAAAAAACAGAATATTTTTATTCCTAGTGTGATCATATATCCTTTTGAATATTGGTGAGTAAGGTTTAGTCTACGTAGACTGGTAGTGTGAACTTGGAGCAAGGAACCAACCAATACTAATACTGTGTAAATTCTGCTAAGCGAAACATAAATCACTAGAGTCAAAGAATCAAGGGTACACATACCTCATTAGGGGTGCTGTGAACGTGGCTATGGACCACATAGGATATGATCAAGTACAAAGAGTCCCTTAACTTCGGGGTTGCATTGCCCCACTACACGAATAAGGTGGTTTGGTGACACCCGAATCAAAACTTGTTCAATGTCAATGTGGTCAAACATGATCATGTACTCTTATTACCATTGTTTCTCCATTTACTCATGGACATGTTTTGTGCAACTCTCTATGTATTAAAATCTTCCAACATGTTTACATCAAAGTCACTTCAACATCTTATTCGTATAGTTTTCGTCTAATAGTTATATCAAATTTTAGTTGTAACGACATTTTGTGTGATGTAATCCTAACTTCAAATTTTATACTTTCATATTGCCTACTAAATTAATAAACATTGACTGGAAATATATTTTTCATTACAATCATCCTGGTTAATTTTTATAAGAAAAGAAGAAAAAGATTTTGATATTTCTGAAGAGTTGATAATGTCTATGTTATCAAACTTAAACTATTAATTGTTTCTTTTTAAAATCTGATAAATCAAACATGATACAATGAACTGTTGCGTTTTATATATTTCTAGACTTTTTACCAGGAAATTCATAAGTATAAGATTCAAACTCGAAACTTCAAGTGCAGTGCAAGATTGTTTGAAGTTGAACAAGTGAACAAATTGTTATAATGATTTTAAGTTTAATAATTATTACATGAACCTAAATAAGTTAATCTTTCTTATCTTATCTTTTTCCCTTTTTCGTGTTGATGTTGTCTATTGCACTTGGAATTGCACTTGCAAAACCCAAAGGGGGGGTTGGCAAGTTGAGCTCCACCACATATCACTTGGATTTTTTAATACAAGCTAAAAAGTTTAGGTTTTTTCGATTGTTTTGTCTTCTTCAATCATTACAAATGTTTGATATTGTTAAGTACATATGATGATTAGGAGTACAAAACCGGCCTCGGTTACATCTAAAGCTCATAAATACAGTTTGTATTAGTTCAGTTTAACGATTTTGTTTAATCATCTTAAGCCAAGGATTCGTCCTCCCCAAAACGAATAGGGACAACCTCTGTGTTTACCGTTTTAGTTAAGTATATAAATTTTTAGGCTTATGTTAGACTAATATATGAACACTCTTCAATATCACTTTAGAGTATGGTTCGAATACAGTTGTAATATAGTTATATTCATAGTTTTACAATCAAATTTTGTATTTAGTTTGCACTCTTATGTCAAAGAGTTTTAACTTGTATTTGTATCATCTCTGGTTGAAGCTCACAAATGCATTTTAGTCATTTTACTATCATGGATTATTTATTTTGTTGTTCATCGTCCTTCCTTTGGTTCAACTTTCGAAAGCTTAATTGAAAGAAGCCAAAAATAAAATCAAGCGAAGACCATGAAAGGTGAGGAAGGAAAAGGTTTCATGTTTGATGACATGATTAATGAAAATGAAGGGGAAAGATGACAGATTACATTTTGATCCATATACTGGGCCTGAGCGTGCCCTTGGCCACCCAAAAATGTTTATCTAGGGTCGAACTCATAGACTCTATAAAACCACATAGTGTGTTGCGACTAGGTCATTGTGATAATTTAATATACCTTACTAAGTAACGTCAACATAAAAAAAGAAATAACCGGGGCCGGTTTAGTAGATTATTAAAATAGTGTTTTAGTTTTTAGGTAAACTTTACTTTCAATAGTAAAGGTTTTGTACGTCATGCAATAAAATTTATATTTTATTTATGCGCCGATTTTAGTATTTTAAAGAATGATATCCTTAAACTTTCATATACATCTTTTGAAATACCTTTTAATATCAAAATTGATATAAGCATGTACGTATAACCTTTCTATAAAAAGAAAATTCCAGTTAAAGTTATGATAAGTAATCCATTTTTTATACTTGAGGTGAATTTATTGCGGCAAAGTGCAATTGTATACACCGGTTGTTTTCTTAACAATGTTTCAGACTTCCAAATTGATATATGGAGCTAGAAGAGAGCCAAGCTCAATAGATTAAGGTTTTACGCGGCGTTTGGTTTTTTGTTTCGAAGAAAGTTGGTTTTTCGTTGCTACTGTTTCATTGATTAACCATTTTTTTAGTTATTGATTAGGTATCCATTAACTTGGTATAATCGTTATCTATAGTCTATGGTTGTCGTAGCTAGTTTTTCGAATTTTTAAAGGGCTTATTTTCATTTATGATAAGGATGTCGTGAGACTTTTTGTGATAGGTACATCAACTACAGTTTGGCTTTCGTTCACTTTAAACTCGGATTACGTCATATATTATCATAAGTATCTATCAAAACATGAATATAGAAATGTATAACACTATACATTAGATACCCAATGAGCATGACTATGACGTGTTAATATTATCAAAAAAAACATGTAATCTTTCGTCGTCATTTAAATAGTTTTAATGAAGATCAACCATAAGGTCAGTACTAGCATCCACAATGAGTTGGTTTTAAGCACTTAAACATTGAGTTAAATAAATATTTTAAACTAAAAAAATCAAAGTTGACTTGTATTAAGAAGTCAAGTTGTGATTTGGATGCTAATGATGAGGTTTAAGTTTGAATTTAAAGTGTATGTTCATGGTGGTTTAGACGACTACACACAAGTATAGTCAGGACGTCGGTCCCGAGAATATGAAGGCCTCCTGCACTTTTTAAATATTGACCCCTTATTAACAATTTTCTTTTACATATTTAACAATTATTTCTATAAAAGTGCCCCTCTAAATATATATTATTTGTTTCTCGTTAAATTTTTATGCATGTCTAAATGTAGAGGGAAAATTGACCCCATCAAGTTTTTGTGTCATGTGCGGAGACACCCACACATACATGCATGAATTTGGCTTGGTACCATTCAATTTTGATTTTGAGACAAATATTATATTTTCAATCAGATACAAGTATTTGTGTCAAGATTTTCTTAGAAACACTATTTGAATAACAATTATATTGTTTTTAATTAAAGTTCAAATTAACAAGTATATTAAATCGAAACAAAATCAAGTTATGATATGAAATACTATATGGGTTGTGTTATTGAATCCATTATCAATTTGCATATTAAGCTCTTTGCCGGATATTAGTTGAAGTAGTATGACCTTTATTGAATTGGAAGCATGAACCGGTATACTGTCAAAAGACTTTACAATAATTTCTGGGATATACCATTCAACATAGCTATTTATAGAAGGAGATCACAAATAATGTTCTTCCATGTTTGAATAAAAAGGAGAAATTTAATTGTCCTTTTTGTGAAAAAAAAAATGAATTGGATTGCAATAGCTAATGGTCAATCAAAAATTTCAGTCTAAAAACATATGCATAAGATGATCTAGTGTAACATGTCATAACTTTTATGGACAATGAGGTTAAAAATTCAAAGTTCGACTTGAAAACATCTAAGAAACTTTTAGTGACGAAAACTATATATAAAACTTTATGGTTGATCAATATGAACCTATCTAAATGTTGGACTATGCTTGATCAAAAGAACGTCAAACATAGAAATGGGGATGTTTGGGTGATTCTAACCTTAGATCTCCTGCAAAAGCAGTGCAAACCTAACAAATTTTTCACGAGTGATCAAGGTTAGAAGGTGGTATAATCTTGACAGTAATGGATGTGTAAGATGATGATGTATGCTATATGTGTTAGAGCGTAGGAGTATGATACTGCAGTGTGTGTGTGTGTGTGTGTGTGTGTGTGTGTGTGTGTGTGTGTGTGTGTGTGTGTGTGTGTGTGTGTGTGTGTGTGTGTGTGTGTGTGTGTGTGTGTGTGTGTGTGTGTGTGTGTGTAAGATATCATGTGTCGTATGAACAAGATGGAAGAAGCAGATATGATACTGCAAATATGTGAGTCTCGAAGAGAGTATTTTGGAGATGATACAAGTGTTGGTATTTATAACCAACATCCAACTTCTGGCCATTAATAGTCATTATACAGTAATTGATGATGGACATAATGACCTAACGTCTATATCATTATGGGAGACATAACGCTCCAATGTCCATGCCATTATGATGGTTTAATGAGTGAGTTAAATGAGTAACGTTGGATGGTTGTCACGCCATGCAGGCCATCGTGCCCGGCTACCATCCAAGTTTTCCAAGCTTTCCAAGTCCTAATTGTTGAGCTTTTATGTGTTTCTAAAGTTTGAGTCTTATAAATATATACCTAAACCCTTCTAACACTATCACTCTATAAATACATGTATGAGTTAGTGTGTCATTCATTATTATGACATGAAAGATGGAGAGGAGTTGATTTGAAGTTATGTTTGTGTTAAAGTTAATTATAAGATGTTTTGGCCTAATATGAGCTAATCAAATATACGATTTGTGTGAGTCTACTTTTTATATGAGTTCACGTCAAGATGATGGATGTAAAGAAAGTGGTACACACAACAAAACCAACAATAATTTTCACTTTCTTTTTGTTCAACGTGACATTTAAACCGCACAATTTGCAACGTGTCAGTCGCTAATACTTCTTAAAGGTCTGAATTAGAAACTCGTATAATTATGATAATGTTGATTAAATTACGAAGGTGCATTAGCAAAGTGACAACATGTATTCCATAGGCTTGACTCAAGTTTTTCAAGTTCTTTAGGCAAACAAAGTGATCGGGTTGGGCTAGGTTGGCCCACCCGATAGTTGGTATATTTTCTTGCGTTGTAAACATAATGAGAATGTTCGGCATAAATTGTGTTATAAGTTGTAGCTACATGAAGTAGGTGAAAGCTATAAGATAGAGCTTTTAGCGTTTTTATTTTCTAAAACTTTCGACCCTGATCTTTGAAAGAATTTTCTGTTTGAGAAAGCTTTCAAAACTAAACAACATTTATTTAAAAAGAGTTTTTATTTTAAAAAACAAGAGATTTGAGCTCTTCAAAGCTATTAAAAGCTTCATTTACAATGGACGTTATAATGATCTTATACACTAAATATTTATTTCAATACTATATGTTTGCTGCAAAAGATTTCATTATAGTGTTCCAGGTCGTAGATAAAATCAGACCTTGGAATGTTCCAATCCAATCTACGACTTCATCATAGCTTGGAGATGTTGCAAGGCTATAACAAGATCAACAACCGTGTTAGCCTCGACAAATATGGGTTCGTGTGTCCAAGCTCATTCGTTGCATTAATTATTACTTTCTTTGTTCCAAAATAAGTGTCCACTTCCAGTTTTTGAAGTTTTTATTTTTTTAATTTTGACATTTGTTTGAGTTATATAATAGATAATGAAAATTATACCAATGAAAAATACATTTAAATCCAATTCATTCATATATTTTACATCAAATATTATATAAAACAAAAATATATATTTAAAGTCAAAGTTATGAAGAAAAGAAAACTTCAAAACCTGATTATTATCACTTAATATGAGATGGAGGAAGTAGTTTATAGAGAGTAAAGTATAGTAGTAGACATTATTTGTAAATATCTAATTCGCTAAAGTGTTTTCATGATTCACTAGATTAACATGTACGTGGTTCCTTAGCATGACTTGTGCTAGTGTTTATATAAAAGCCTTTCTATCTATTGGTCAGTTTCAAGTTCTAATTGTACGAACAAGGCATATGGTGATAGACATTTTTTTGTGTTGGATAGATGAAGCATTCAGGACTTTGAAACAGATACCGAGTAGTTCTTGTACATATAATACACTCTAGTATGTCTTTAAATAAATAATATATTAAATATGATCAAAAGATATATGTATTTAAATTCCATTTTATTCATTTTGTATTTTAACTTACTAAAATGATCACATAGTTTTAATTTTATGTATCTATTTGTCAAACAAAAATAAAGTTATACAATACAAATTAAATATAACTAATAAAATAACTATATATTCTTTTATGTAACTAGTTCTTTTTAGCTTGTTGCTAATATTAGTATTCTAGATTATTGCCCCGCGATAGCGCGAATAAAGATAAAGTTTGACTCGAAAACTTTTATTTATGCAGATTTTAAGTTATTATGAGAAGATAATGTCATGCGTATAATAATATATATATATATATATATATATATATATATATATATATATATATATATATATATATATATATATATATATATATATATATATATATATACGTTTACGTTTAATATATATTTTAACGTATATATACATGTTTTGATATTTTCATGAGAAAATTTTAGAATAACAATATGTTAAATCATAGTCTAAATTGAGCGATTTATAAGTAAAATATACTTATGTTTTTTTTATTTAAGTGGAGATGTAAATGAAAGAGAAAAATGTAATTATATATTGTAAGAGGGTGTAAAATAGAAATAGTCTTTGATATAAGTAAAATAAACTTATGTTTTTTTATTTCAGTGGAGATGTAAGTGAAAGAGAAAATGTAATTATGTATTGTAAGAGGGTGTAAAATAGAAAAAGTATTTGATGACATCGTCAATATGATCTAACGGCTGAAAACAAAGAAAATAACCCATCTAAGGGACCTTACTTCGCCATGTAGCATTTAAGGCCTCTCTTTTATTATATATTAAAGATTTGAATACAAGCACGGGGTGATTTCAATGCCAAAACTTCTTTTTTGTATTTTTGCCGTTCAAAAAAATAACTATATATTCTCTCATGAATAGTGTAGCAATCATGTTATTTATTCAATCTTTTTTTTTTTTATCTCTTTTAAGTTTTGTTTTTGTTTTACTTTATTTTCAATCATTAAGTCTTAACTTTTCTTTTTTAAGGTTATGCTATTGAAAAAAATGATCTATTCATTTCGATTAATTGTTAATTTTAAAATTTAAGTGTTTTCTTTTTTGTTACTTTTCTTTTTTCCTTTAAATTTGATGTTTTAGTTTTCTTTTTTAGGTTCCGCTATTAAATAAAGTAGTTACGTATTCGATCATTTGGATTATCAAATTTTAGATTTTATTTATTCTTTTTTATTACGTTGTTATTTAGCTATTTTTTCTTTTTGAGTTGCAATATTCAAATAAAATAGCCACGTCTTCATATGTGTGTTATTTTATACAACCAATTTTATAAAGTCATTTTATTTTTTATTTTCTTGTTTATTTTTTCAACTAATTGTGAAACATATAAAAGTTTTATTCCATCGCAACAAACGAATATAAAGATTTTAAATGTAGTTAAACACAACTCCAACTATGTGCGTCCATGTAAACATTAAAAGCATTATCTTCCACTAAACCTTTAGCCTAAAAGTTTTCACACCATTTATTATATCATTATAATTATTATAATATAATTATTATGACCCCAAAATTATTACTATATGTACTAATTAGGCCTAATCATATGGTTCGCCCCACTTTAAATTATTAAATGACTAAATATTAAATGATACGAATTATTATATATTATCTATTATAAAAAGTAGTATAACCGGAATATTTGCAGAAAAGAGAATATCATCTTTTAAAATCATAAAATCATTACGATACATATGTTCGTTAAATTTAAGGTTTATACTGGATTTTACCGTCAATCTTATATAATTTATTTTTAGTCTATAAATCAACTGGCTTAGTTCCTAAATTGTATTTTCTTTTTATTCAGAACTAGGAGAGTAATTGTATTACATCGGAGTGAAAAAAAAGAAGAAGATAATAATAGTTAAATACGCCTGGAGGGGAGGTGGGGGGAGGTTGTTTATTTGAAAACCAAATGTGTTTTAATACTTAATATGGTTTGTTAATTTAAGAGATTATAGACCAAAGTTATAGATAATGTAAGACGTGGTGTGACGCCATGAGTAAGCCTCAACTTTTGTAAGAAATGACGAGACATGACGTTTTGCAAAGGGTGACAAGACGGTAAAAAATTTAATATATTTTATAATTTTAAATATACTTGTATATATATTTTTACTAATATTAAGTTTTATAAATATCAATAAATTATCAAAAAGTATGTATTAACATTTATATATATATATATATATATATATATAATATATAGTCACTGATTTACAATCAAATTATCTCTATAGCCATTTTTAATTATTTTTCAACTTTTTTTTTCTAAATTTCCGTAACGCGTTACAAAAAACTCGCGTTAAGGAGCGTCATAGCCACATTTTTTTGCCGCCACCCCTAACAAAGACGTCTGGAATGTTTTCATAATTTTCTCTCCTCGCCTCGACGCCATGGCGCGTTATCTAGAACCTTGGTATAGACTAATGAATTAAAGTATTTAATATTACATTATGTTTTAAAATGTTTATTTTAAAAGTCTTATACAATATATTAATTGTACAGTCATTAGTTAATTTTTACTACTATATAAAACATATTAGTGTTTTCAATCTTAAAATTAGATTTAAAAAATCTGAAATCTTGACCATTGATTTGAAATGAAAGATTATTATCAATTCAATCTTGATCATCTATTTTTTTTTCACAATAGTTATAATTACATTAAAAGTGATGAATAATGTTTGTAATAATGCTTACATGTTTTTAATAAAGCTTAATATTATTTAAAATGTAACCATTTTTTCCTTTAAAAATAGTTAAAATGAAACTTATATGATTAAATAATTAATGAATATATAGAATAAATGTTGAATAGTATCAATAATAAAAATGTTATTAGCAAAAGTGAAAAATATATACTTTTATTGAAATTACCTTTTTTAAACTAATCATAAACTAACTGAATTTATGAAGTAAGAAAAAGATGTCAACTATCTCACATTTAAGAAACAAGACGACGGTGTCACACCTTAACGTTACGGAATGTACCAAAGTTGTGACTTTCATGGACAACAGATAGTAAACGAATCAAATGAGACGTGTTAATGAATAACTATGTAAATTAAAATCAATGGTCTTGACAATAATCCAAAAAGTAAATTAAAAAGTATTTAAAATAACTTTGAAATGTGAAATGCTCATAGTATTGAAAGGTAAAATGCTCTTGAAGACTTCATACTCTAAATATTTGAGAATGCATTTGAAAAAGTGTCAACTAAAGGTTGAGTGAGTTCATAAGTTTAAATACTCAATAAAAGTATTTAGACCACAAGATTTAAGAAGTGACCCCAGTCACTTATATACATATAAGTAGTAGCAATTGCGAACACTCATGTATATAAACCTTAACTAGAAATATATTAGATATCAAATAGAGTTCTCCAGTAGCAGATATAAACACACGTATATCCGTGAAGAATCAAACAGTATGTGTCCGTGACAGAAATCACATGGGCGCTAACCATTCAGACAAAGCTGTCAAACTCAATAGATTTATTCACACAGTTCGCGTTTATTTCTGTAACTAACTATCCATGATGTGGGCAATCAGTCTTAATCGTTATCTAAGCAATGTAACAAATGTAAAGTACTTGTGTCTAAAACGTATAAATAATAGTAAAAATGGGTAAGAACTCAGCTTGAATGAATGCTTGAAATGAAGTTGTCAAATGTAGTAAAATCTTTGTATTTAAATTTGTAGTGGAGGTGCACTTTTAATGTTGAGAAAAGTTGACATGAAATATCGATTGGTTGTGGTTGTGTGGCTTTACACCAACAATACTTGTCAATCTGGCTCAGAGTCAGGAGGGCTATCATGTATGGATGACTAGTACACCAAGATGACTATCAAGCCAAGATGGTTATCATGCCAAGATGACTATTATGCCAAGGTGGCTACCATGCCATAAATGTCACGCTGGGAATGCCACCATGTTGGATGGATGTCAGGAAAAGGCTACCACGTCAGGCTGGTCATCGTGTTAGAATGGTTATGTTGTCGGGAATATTATTGTACCACCAAACCTTCGCTATGCTAAAATCCCGTCGGGCATCACCTTCAGCCGGCAGGTGGGATCTGTTAGCCAGGGGGTGGATTTTACTCGTCGGGCTTTTTATCAGTCGGGCCACACCCAGACGACGGTTTCCCTTCTCCAGTCGGGCTCTTTTTCAGTCGGGCCACACCCAGCCGGCGATTGTCCTTCTCCAGCCGATTGTTGGCCTCTGCCAGCCGGGCACTTTGTCATTCGGGCCTCACCCAGCCCACGGTTTCCTTTTCCCAGTCGGGTTCTTTATTAGCCAGGTACGCAGGATGGTCATTGTGCTAGGATGATGATCATGCCAAGATGGCTAGTATTCTAGGAAGGATAATAAAGTCTTTTCCAGCCGGCGGCTTCCGGTCAGAAGCCCTTTCAAAGGCTGTTAAGATCTTGCCAAGCTGGTCGGCAATCAAGATATTACCAAATTGGCTATCTGCTCAAACTGGGTTGGATATCACGTTTTTGCCAAACTGGTTTGAATTGTCAGACTAGCATGATTCCATGACACTTTTTAGATAAAAACTGTGTCCATGACACTTTTAGATCTGGATTGTGCTCATGACACTTTTAGATATGTATTATGCCCACGACACTTTAGAACGTGATAAATTATTTGTATTGGTTAGGTCATGACATCTTGTCCCTGACTATAGCTACGCCAGCTAAGGCAGGGACTTTGACCATACTATCGGTTGTAAGTAGAATTGTTCTGAATTTTTCAAGTGGAGGCCTGTCTAGTAGGATATTCTAGGCCGATTTGGAATTGATTATTGAAACTTTTTTCATTTTGACCCTATAGAAAGGGTATAATAACGAAAATGAAAATGATGCTTATTCATTATATGTGTGGGACACATACGTGAGACCACATTATATACATCAATATTATTTATTCAAGTCTCATGGCATTCAGTGCCTTTGTGGGATACATAGATCTGACCATGTTATGTCTTTTTCTGTCTGACCAACATCAATGGTTCGGTTCAAAATTGAAAATTGTTTGGACATGTAAAGCTTGGGAAGAAAAAGAAAAAGAAATTTTTTTTACTATCTAAATGGGATGCATCGATCTGACCATTTTGTAATCTTGTTTACGGTTTTTGTTTGCATGTTGTCGAGCCCCAAAGACAAAGGTGTGCAAGTTTTCCCTCATCTAGTGCCTGTCGTATTTCTGTCTTGAGTTTTCGACAAGCATTTGTGTCATGGCCATTAATATTATGAAACTCACATAATTTGTTTGCATTTTTTTGGCCAGATTTGAATAACATCTTAGGTGATGGTCTGAAAATGTGACCCACCTACTTTGTATGTAATATTTCTTTTGGCGTTTTGTTGGGTTTGGGCTCGGTTACATTTTTGTCATAAGGTTGATACCACCTGGCGTTCCTATCTTCCCGTCTATTGTCCAGACAGACTTCTCTTGTCCAAGCTTCGCTTTTGCTAATTCCTCTTGTCAATGCAACTGTCTCCCTAGACCGCAAGTAATCATACGTGCAACCTGTTCCTTATTTGAAGGTGAGGGGAATACGCTTGGCCAATTTTTCCTGCAATGGGCCATGTAACAGAGATAGGGTAAAACCTGAGATCTGTTGATTTTCTAGTATATTGGTGATTTTCTTGCATTCATTGGTGTATCTGCATATGAAGTCCCGTATGCTTTCTCCCTCTTTCTGCTTAATCAGATGTGCCTCCAAGCATCTCAAAATTTACACCCTCGGATCTTCCACACTTGCATGGGTTGTTAGCTGTGAAATCGTTGGTATTGACTATCTATGAGAGCTTGTTGCTTGGGATAGAAGTACTTGTTGGGATGGGTGAGTGCTTTCCATGGGAAAGACGAACTGTGACGGGTGAGTATTTTCCATGGGAAAAATAGACTGTTGGTATAGGTGGGTGCTTTCCATGGGAAAGACGGATTGCTGGCGAATATAAGAAATGAAATGAAATGAAAAGAAAAAAACGAAATGAGATATCGTTATCTAAAACGGTCCCATGGATGGCGCCAATGTTTGATCAAAAGATCTTCAAACACAAAAATGGGGACGTTTGGGTGATTCTAACTTTGGATCTCCTGCCAAGGCAATGCTGGCCTAACAAACTCTTAACGAGCCTAAGGTGATCAGAGTTGGAAGTGATTGTATGTTCTTGTTATGAGCAGTATGAGCAAGATGGTAGTATAAGTATGTCACTGTATGTGTAGGAGCTTAGAAGCGTGGGAGTATGATGATGGTAATACTGCAAGTATGTGTGTAAGATAGCATGTGTCTAGAAGATGACTAGGTGTTGGTATTTATACTCCTACATGTCCAACGTACGTGTATTAAGGCATTTAAATCTCACTTGATCAGGCCAATAATGATTTAACGTTCACAACATTATTCAGACATAATGTAGTAATCATTGTAGACGTTACAAACAATTTGAACCAAACGTAAGAATTTGTGGTTTGGACGTTGACAGCCTGCCAAGCTCGCTCAAAGAGTTACAGTATTCAACCACGGTTGGACTCTCGCTTGGTCGTCGGCAGTGCCACGCTTGGCCACCGACTGGACCTTGATGGCCGCCGGCTGGACCTCACTTGGCTGCCGGTTGGGTCTCACTTGGTTGCATGGTTGTGCCAAGCTTAGAAGCTTGGATGCCTGGACTCTTGGACGGGTGGACGTTTGGGTGTTCGGAGTGTCCAAGCTTCCCAAGCTCTGGGTGTTGGGAGTATCGAAGCTTCCCAAGCTTTGGGTGTTGGGCATATTCCAAACTTGCTCGGGTATGTATCTTAGTAGCCGGACATTTTGCTTGACCAAGGTAAGCCTTTTTGTGTTTGTAGGGTGTTTGGTTCTATCAATATGGGATAAAACCTACTAACACCATATTACATTTTTTTTATATAACTACGTTAGCTAAATATAATTTTTTCTTTTTTTTTGTTAAGTTATTAAACAATCACACATACTTCACATGTTTTGTACCAACCTTGACATCAATCATTTACATTATGTCATATTCTTTTTCTTAGCCATGTAAAAAGCCATGTTTTACCATGTGAGCTACATATTTCTCCAAGTTCTCATTAACTAGTTTTTTCCTTCTTTTTTTTTTTTTCTCATTCACTAAATTATATCGCCCAAATTCTATTATCACATACACTAAGGGGGCGGTTGTTTCAAAGCGAGGAATGGAAAAGGGAATGGGAAAAGCAATGAAATAGGGGTTAATCATTACCCCACTTTCATTACCCTCGTTTTATTGAGTAATGGTTTATTGTCTATTAATGGATATAGTGGACAATGATTGATTACCTAATGACAAACCAAGCACTATCAATGATTATCATTACCATTGATTAACCTCCATTAACCCCAACCAACCACACCCTAACTAGTTGATTTGTGCATGATATAGAGTCATAGACGTGATGGTATGAATTTAGATAATTTTACAAACAATTTAAATTAAAATTTTCAAATATAATTTTTACGGATCAATCAAAAATTTACAAAGAATTGGAGAAAATAAGTTTTATTTTAGTTATCTGTATTTATTAATTTATTCATATTTACAAATTCAATAAGAAAATGATAGATGTAGCTAAAATAAAATAAATAACATATAGATGGCTACAATATCTTTGGTCTTTTGTTTTTTTCAGAGCCCAAATCAAATATCCGCACATGCGTCGATCATGCGCAACCCTTTATTTGTTTGGTCCATATTGCTTTCACAAGTTAAGACAATAACTTATATTAAAATTATTTATATTTATGGTACTTAATATAAAGATTAAGAAAAACTCTATTAATATAATATAATATAATGACTAATGATTCATTATGAGGAAAATATTATTATTATTAATCTAATTAAAACTTAACTTTTAACAACATGAAATTATGAATTATGTAACAATGAATCATAAATTAATTTATCCACGAAGCTTGAACACACCCATCGAACTACCCATGCGAATAGTCACTAAGTTCGATTCTTGAACTATTGATCTTAAACTTGAAGGCAAACGAAAAATCCTTAAATGTTGAAAACCCAAAAGACTTGGACGCTCATCAAACCCACCAAAGACATTGCTACATAAAAGGAAAACCGTTCGGAGATTATATAACAACGGCACAAAGAAGACATATGACCACGAAAGACCGAAATCGGACAATTATGAATCGAGGCCAAATGTGATCTAATTCAACGGAATGGTGGATCAAGGAGATGTAAGAATGATTTGGGGGTTTCACCGCTATTGGACAATCCGGACTAATACAAAACCCACAACGAAAGACTAAATTTTATTAATTACACTTAAGTCAAGAGTTATTTAGAAAACTGTTTTTTTTCTTTTCTTCTCAAAACATATTGAGGACATGTAGTGTTGGAAATGGGTTAAATAATCTCAGATAACCCTTTGAATTATGTTTACTTATTCTCTTAATTGGGTAAATCGACCCTATAGATTGTATTAGGGTATCACAAAATCTCGATTTAAATAATTCACAAAATCTCGATTAAAATAATTTCTCCATCAAATAGATTTATAAATCATGCTACTTTCACATTCGGGGCGACAGTGACATCCAATTGGGCAGTATGCGACCCACGAACCTTACAACAAAGTTAGTTACATATCTCCTTATATTCACCTAAGTAGGAAATCCCAGAGGGAGGCTCGAACCAAGACCTCCCCTAGAGGAGGACAACCTCCTACCAATGATACAAACCCCCATTGGCAGATCGGTTGTAACTATAAGTCCTTTTTAATGTAATACTTCAAACGTTTAAACACCATTAATGTTTTACCTTTTAAACTTTCTAAAAGCAATAGCTCATTTTTAGAAAGTTTTCAATCCAAATTTTCAAAACTATTACTTCAAGATACCAACGACAATGATTTTTTTTTTTCTAGACTTTCTTTTTTTGTATAACTTAATCTTATTGATAAACGCAAATATTTGGTTATTACTTATTACTCAAAAACTCTTACCCAACTACGATTAAATCAAACATTGTAATGAAATGAAAGAAACAATAATTAAAACTTTAAACTGTTTCAAGTACATACAATAAAGGAGAGATGATGATGATTAAGGTAGAATTAGTGCTTAAGTAAATTGTTGGCTCAAATGATTTACAAGTAAAGTTACTAGTGACATACCCATGTTGGAATGCTTAATTAATTTGTTCTAAGCAAATAGAAAATAACTATAGACAATGGTGTCATGTCATTTCTCAATGATCATGTGATGAGGACACCATTTATTGAGAAAAGGATGGATCATAAACATATATATCTTAATAAAGTGATTTTGTGTGATCCCATTTATTCTTTTTTACACTCATTGCTTCAACATCATGGAATCAACGAAAAGAAAATAGTCTATAACAACCCCTATATTAAGGAAACTAAGGGTACAAGGGTATGTTTGGTTGAAGGATTTTCGGAGCTTATTAGAGTTTAAGCTTATGTTTTTATATATAAGCCTTATTTGGTATCATTTGTTTTTATATATAAGCCTTGAAATAAGCTCCGCCAAACACAGCTTATGTCTTTTAACATACACAAGCTTAAGCTTCAAGTACTTTATCAAACAAGACTTATCTTTTTACATATAAGCCCCAACTCCGTCAATAATCTCAAACTCAAGCTCCAGCTTCATCTACTTACGTCACACACCCTTTGTTGCACAAAAATCTGTCCAATAATGGTATATGTTCCTTAAATGTGTATGTTTTAGAATGGTGTATCTTGTAAGGGTTATTGATAGTGTTTTATGCTCGACATATGAGTGTGTTATGTTTTATAAAAACAAGGATTGGCGGATTTATGTTGTGTGTTATGTTTTATGATCGAACGAATACTACTAGGATTGACGGATTCATGTTAAAGGATGATTGTGTGGATTTGATGATCATCATATAAGTGTGTTATGTGTTTTCATGTACTTGAACATTTATGTATCTTTTCAAACTTAATATCGTTAGAAGATTGTACATTATTTCATCCTGTAAAACTTATAATGTTAGTTTATTGAGCTTTGAATGTGTATCAATACATTCAAATTTCCGTAGTATAATCACACCGATTTAGCGTTTTAAACCTTATATATGTTTTTCTACCAAAGTGGTATATGATATGTACATCTCACCTTATTAGTGTGTTCATCTAGTCAACTTTGCCCTTTTATAATGGACATACTCATACTTCTTACTACAACTAGATAAGGAATTATCAAGTCATCAACAAACCAATTCACTTTATGTAATGTATATTATTTTGTATTTATTACTGTATATATAGATTCTTTGATATGTCTTGTGTTTATTTGTAGTTTCAAATTTCTATCTACAAAAATTGTTTATATATATAATATCAAAAATCAATTCAAATGTCCTTTTTTACCTTTAAACTACAAACTTATTTGAGTGGCTTCTATGTTATAGTATAGGGAGTAGGGTTAGAGATAATATTTAGGGTTACAAATTCATGTGATTGTTACCAAAGCATTAAAAAAAAATGCTATAAGACTGCATCCTTGTACATTCAATATCAAATCTTCAAACAATCTTCAAGGATTTTCCTTTATCTCACATCAACTTATATTTTATACCTTAATCGCAAACTTTTATTATTGAAAACGAAACCTCTCAACTTGATTTTCCTATTAGGAATCGTCTTGTCATGTTATTTATTTTTTTAAAACCGCAAAACCGCAAAAGAAGATACAAGAAATTATATGCCCTATAGAATTACATCACTAAATCATGGTTTCTTCACTTCTTGTATCAATTCATATATACAAAAGTCACTTATGAATACATATAGATCTATATCTTATCTTACTAATATATAAAAACAAGCTTTTGTTACTTTATCATTCTCTATAATTGACACCTAACTAATATTATTAGACAAGTGTTGCACCCTTAATTTACATCACTCTCCCTTTTTACAACCGGTTTCATATTTTGGTGAATCATTTTCATTCTTTTCTTGTAGCTAACTGATTCAGTCAATATATTTTATGACAAAAAGGAAGGATGTTAGGATTTTTTTTATTGTACCTTGACTTATCACACTTTTGTTGTAAAATTGAGATGGAAGTGTAGGTTTTTCACTCATCCCACTTGCGTTCGGTTATTAACACCTCTAATATTTATCAAGATAAAAATATTCTAACATTTATCAAGATAAAATACTCTAACATTTATCAAGATAAAAATAAATAGTCATTTTTGTCTTGCTAAATTATATATAAAGATTTGAAAACTAGAAGTAGAATTTTAATAGATGGAATGATTTAGACTTTAGGCTCATGAATTAGAGGTTTTGGGTTTGAATCCCTCCCCACCGATTTTGTCTATCTTTTTTGTGTTTATCTTATAATTGTGCTTTTCTCTTTTTGACCCTTTAAATGTACAAAACTAAAAAACAAAACCATTAGTTTGGAAAAAGGTTATTTAAATTAGTCTGAAAGTTTAAGTATTTTTCTATTAATAATATATGACTCAAAACTAAATAAAATGTTATAAAAGTTACCTTTTGATATTATTAATATATTTATAAATTTATTACTTTAATAATATTTTAATATCTATATTATCATGATTATTTTTATAATAATAATTAGTCATATCATAAAAACTTATTCATATAGAATTAAATATATGTATGTTTTTTGTAAGTATTGTAATATAAGATTTTCATGTTGAGTAAAAACTTTTTTTTCTTCTTCTTTTGGTAATTTCATATCAATAGAAAAACTACATATATTAATGTTATATGTTTGCAATATTTGTTTTTTTAAACAAGAATTAAAAACTATATAATTTACTAACTAATAAGAAAGTTATATTTTTATTTAAGTATTTATAGTTTTGTTATGTTTCTTGATATTTTTTTGGTTATTCTTATAAAAAAATCAAAAGATTTATCTAAAGACTTCAATGGTTATTTGGTTTTATTTCACAAACAAAGAACATATTTCTTGGTTAAATTAACTTTGTTATCTTAGATATAGAAGTTACACAAATAAATATATAAGTTTTCAAATAAAAAATGAATTGAATTTTTTATTTATTTAGATAAATATTGTTTTGTCTCACCAAATCAATAATATATATAATTTTTAATTTTGATATTTTCATAATTATATCTATTTTCAAACATATAATATCTTTTTAATTCAAAAGTATAACTTTTGATATCCAACTGTAATTTGCGGACTAAAAATTCTCGTTAAAGAAGATTTGACAAACCCGATAAATTATATACTCCATATCTTGTAATTTCTTTTCTTCTTATCCTCATCGTGGGTATTATCTTACAAGATTGAACCCATCTCTTAGGTGATAATAACAATAGGTATAAGTGATGTAAAATTTTACAAAAATAATTAGGGTTAGAAAGTGGGATGACGTGGAGGGAGAATGACATGTAAGCAGGGTATAGAGATGAAGATCTTGTTTGGGGACAAAATATAACCCACAAAATCACGCGTGCTATGTTGGGGTTTCTGATTAGTTGTGCTCCCACTTCCAACTCAATAACAATATATAAATGTGTTAGAAACCTAATTTATATTATTTTTTAAATATTTTAGGAGTAAATAGATGATATTTTATTTCACTTCTTTTTATAAATAACTCATTTGAACATATTAAAAAGAAAAATTCAACTATTGGACATCGAATCAAACTAACTCATGATGATAACAAAATTATATCAGTGTAATCGACAAAGTTCATATGCACTAAATATGAAAAAAGTTTTTATGCAAGAAAGTACAATACTCTTGGACTATTTTTTAGGTAAACATGTAATTTTTAAGTTTTAATTATGCTAGTAGATACATAATTTTGATTAAAATATGAATACAAAAGTGGATTTCTGTGCAAATCAAACAGAATTAATTGAATAAGATGTTCATGTACCTTGACTAAATTACAATTGTCATCTCAACATTTTTTTAAAGTGTAAACACGGTTCTTTGTAAGAAACATTATATATGAATATTGTTTTTGACAAAGACGTACAAGACTATATAATTAGCAACTCTATAGTACTGGGTAAACCATTCATATTTCATCATATGCAATATTTACACAAAATGTTTTCCACATTAACCGTATTTGTATTTTCCAAAATATTGAAACTAAAATTATAATCTGATCAAACTACAATGACAGTTTAAACAGTTAAGACATCTCAAAAAATCATTGTGCATTCATGAAATGTTTTAAACATAAGTTATAAACCAAAAACTCAATATTTTCATCGTATACAAAATTCAGTTAGTAACAAGAAAACGTATTAACCAAATAATAATTCTTCATATTATTAATACTTGGTATTCCATATATATAATTTTGTAAATGATAATGTTCTATTAACAGTGTCATTTCCATTTTTATATAGATAAAAAATAATTAAGGAACACATTGGCAAATCAAACCGCTTGCCCAACGGTTAAGGACGTGTAACGTTAGCCCAGACTCTCGGGTTTGATTCCGGCCTATCATTTTTTTTTTTAAACAATTTAATCAAAGTTTCAAAATATAATAGTCCCTTAACTTGGATTTTAAAATATTACAAAATAACCCATGTATTTTTTGTATAATTAACTCTTTTAGATATGTATTATTATTTCGTTTAATCGTTTGATTACTACCTTCCGTTTTAAAACTTTATATCGTCGATTTTTTATTATAACTTCATTTTATATCTATAAACACGTTTCATAAAGTTAAATAGTTAAAGTTTTATTTTTTTTCTAATTCGATATTTATTATACGATTCTGTTAATTTTATCACGATTTTTATTTGCATCTTTTATTTGTTCTCAAACAATTACTCTTAACTTTTGTTTTTAATATTAGTCGCAACACGTGGACACCCAATCCTCGTTATTAATAATGTTGAAGTTTATTAATAAAAACGCGATCTTATTAATATAGAATTTTGAAGTATATTAATAAAAACTAGTGTAGTATGGTTTTAAACTTTACTTTTTGCAGGTCATAATTTTATTAAGTATCTTAGTTTTCTTTTTAGGTTTTTTCTAACTTGTAGATATATGTTAAAAAGCATTAATTGAAGTAAACCCTCTATTTGAATTCATAAATACATTAAATAAACACAATATCAAATAAAAGAAAAAGTTTTAAGTTTATTTAATAAAAATTTTACTTATAAAAATAAAACGTTTAATTCTCTAAAAAATTTCATTGAACTTAAATTAGAAAAACGCAAAATTTGTAAATATAACACGTATAAAAAACGTAAAGACCAACTAATTTGGTTGTTTCACTAAGGAATGAAATATAATGTATGATATCCCATTAGTGGAGTTATTTGTTATTATTTGTGACTGGCGAGACCTATTTAAACCGAGTTTTATCTTATCTGAGTTTGGGTAATGAGGGTGAAGTCAAAGTGGGATAGAGAGTAGACACTTGTTTCACTAAATATTTTTCGTAATATAAAAAATAGTTATATTTATGTAATTTTTGACGTTTTTTCCCCGTAAAATAAAAAATTTAACCTTTGCACCAATATAAAAAATAAAAATTCATCAATTTAATAAATTCTCTTCAATTTGACTCCACGTAAAAAAATTTTTTTAGCTCTATCCCTAATACCAATAAACACGAACATTGTGAATTTAGTCGGTCATAACTCTATCATTATTATATATCTAAATCTGGTGTATATAATATCAAGTTAAAAAATAGAAATGGGAATCCAAAATGGATGGATAGTTGTAGGCAAGGGACATGAGTGGGAAAAATATGATTAGTAGAATAATTATGTGACAAGAAAATCCACAAAATTTATCATATATATGCTTGCAAAGCACGCGTACCATTAATTATTAACAAATCATTGCAAATTTAATTATTTACGTCTATTGATTATTTATTTGTTGTGATTTTATAGCAATAGAATATTGATGTGTTTTAGAGCGAGTTCTTGTCGAAACAGGTAAACACATAGAAGAAGAATTATCTTGGCTCAGACTCTTTAAGAATAGTTAAAAAGAAAAAATTAACTATTGGCCTGGCATGTCCGATATATTGTAAATATTTTCAAACCTTTCGTTGATCATCACAACATGTTTAACTTAAATACTTGTACAATGGTTTTAAAAAAGTAGTCATTATTAATGTAGAATAAATAGATTGTCACTTTTCTAATTCAGATTAAATTAAAGAGATGAACATGGATTAATCATAATATAAGTTATTTTGAGTTTAAAAACGAAACATCGACGTAAAGATTGCTCAAAGCTACTAGATTTACAATCTGTAAATAACCAACATCAATGTTTAGTTTGAATTTAGAATGGGAGGTCAGATAATAACTAGATATATAAGTGGAAGTAAGATGTCATAGTTTCATCAAAAATTTAAACAATCCAATGATGGGTTTCTCTTCAATGTGATCGACTTATAATTATAGTTTTGAATCTAGTGTAAGATATTTTAATTTATCACGATTTAACAAATAATAGTCGCCTTGTTGAATTATAAAAGAACGAGTAAACTGCAAAAATTATTTTTGTAGGTTGTTGATTTTGCAGAAATTGTCCTCATTCAGTAGCAACATACATCCTTAAAAACAAATCTTATTCCAGAGAAACTTGAAGTTGATTTTTCGGAATAACCATTTTATCCCTTTATTAATAATTTTAAATAAAAAAAGTAAAAAATTAAGCTTATATACAAGGAGCTTTAATATATACTAGTTTATTCCCACGTATACGCGGATAACTTTATCGAAAAAAAATAAAAGTAAAATATATAGAATAAACTAAAATTTTGTATCATGATTTTTAAAAAGTCAATTAAGAGTTTCATTCTATTAAGTTTGTAGCTGAGTCATTTGAGTATTTTTGATTATTCTATTATATTAAATTTTAGATTTTTCAGGTCATGTCTTGGTCTTTTTTATATTAGTGACAGTAGGTCTATGATGAATTTTATATTCAATTTTTCTTTGTGTTAAAGTCTTAAAGGTCAAATTAAGAAGTTCATATTATGATATTAAGTCTTTTGTCAGTCTAGTATGGTTGTATCATGTATGTATCCATACCCAAAGTATATAGAAAACTATATCGACATTCAATGTTTTGATTTGATATAATTTTTTTATATCTATAATACATAATCCGTTTACTACGAAAAAAAATACAAAAATATATAAAACTAAAAGTTATTTTGTATACTATTAAATCACTAACAATGTAAAACAACATCAAATATATTGTCAAATATTATTTTCTTTCCTTTATATACACGTGGACTAACTTTATTTAAATAAGTACTAAAACACGTTTATAAACATTACTCCGTATATATTTTCATTTCTATACATATGAGTGACTTTAATTTTAACTTTAAATTTTGTAATTTATAACATCTAATGAATAAAAAAACATGTATATGTTAAGAAATAAGTATTGAATAGAAAATAATTATATTATATAACGGTATTTGTAATACATTTTTAATTTTAAATATATTTTGTTATTCTTACGGATATATGTATTTTATTAGAAAGAAAATATCATTTTTTATTATTAGTTTAACAAATCTAGTCTTATATTAAAAAATATAAAAGAATTCGTGTTGAATGACAAATTTTATGAAAAAAAGTTTACTTTATAAAAGAATATTTAAGATTTAAAATATTAATTTCAAAACTATTTTTATTTAAATGTGGGTAAAAGTTAAAGGGTTAAACTTGTATATAAAATGAAAGGGTTAAAAATAAAAATATTCATTAATGATGTCATATGTCATTATTATTTTGATCTTAAGGTTTAAAATTAATTTTAAAACTAATCTAACGATTCACATGATCTTATGTGACTTTTGATACAACTTTTTTAGTGTATATTATAGATATAAAAAGAGTTTTTGTTTAATGTACTAATACTTTTTATGATGAAAAAAGGGGTAAAATATCATTTAGAAAAATAAACCAAGAAGGTATGTTTTGAAACATTATTTGCTTTTAGAGATGTATGTTGGCTTGTTGCAACTAGTTTTTGATTAGGACGATTTCTTCAAAATCCACAAAACCAATTAGCAGTTTACTACTATAAAGTAATAGAAACCTCTTAATAATTAAGGTTCATGGATCATGAAGGCCACGGTATAGACCTAGAAAATCATGAATCATTGTTTGGAGGATTATTAAAATTAGATGAATTAAATATAAGCTTGGTCTGATATAAGACTCATATCATATAATAATAGAGATTTGAGAGAATGAATTAACTTCTTTTTTCATTAAGTATATGCCAATATAAATATAATGCAAAGATATTAATTTGGACTAAGGGGCTGTTTGATATCACCACAGACCACGGATCTGGACTCAGACCACGGACTCGGTCCGTGGTCTGTGCGTTTGATAAGACAAAGATGTCACGGACTCGGTCCGTATCACGGACCCATATCAAGGACTGGATCTGTGATCAAAAACTGCAGACTGATGTTGTTTAAAAAAAAATACCCTTCAGCCAACCATCGCGATACCCTTCTGTCCAAAGTCACCGCCGCTGCTCCTCCACCAGCTCCTCCTCCTCTAGCCAGCCACCGCCGCCGCCTCCACCTCTCCACAGACCATACATACATACATATATGAAGGATCCAGCGTATCCTACACCAAGATGAGACTTGCACACGGATTTTGTTTGTAAATTTAGTTTAAATCCGTTAACTAAATCAACAATTAAACGATAAAATCTTTTTGATCGTGATGAGGTAACATGAGAAGTAGAAAAAAGAAAAAATGCTGCCATTCATTGATTTGGTAAATGCTGCCATTCATTGATTTTGTGAAGGAGAAAAAAGAAAAAATGGCAACGAAGGAGATCTGATGTTGAAAAAGTCAAAAAAGGGTAAAATAATAATTAATGACAAGTTATAAATAGTCATTTCTTCCCAAATCTACGTGGATTTGTTATTCTATTTAGTATTAATAATTAATAAATTAAAAATATATAAAAATAAACAGAAGGGTAAAATAGTCATTTCTCCCAGTCAGCATAGTCAGTCCGAGGCATAATCAAACACAACAAACTCAGTTTGCACCTAACTCAGTCTGAGCTCCAACTCAGTCCGAGCTCCAACTCAGTCTGCACTAACTCAGTCTGCAGCTATCAAACAGCCCCTAAGCCTTAAAATACAACATGGGCTAACATGATACATAAACTAACTATAAATAAATTAATGGACTAAGCCCTAGAATACAATATGGACTAACATAATACATAAACTAACTATACATAAAATACTATCTAATATGCCTCAGATCTGTAGGTTGAGCGGTAGTAGGGCATACGTTCAAACTGGATCGAAAATCAAGAAACAATGGAGAAGGCAAGCCTTTGGTGAAAATATCAGCATATTGATACCGAGACGGAACGTACAAGACCCGAACATGACCAGGAGCAATCCGATCCCGAACAAAGTGGATATAAATCTCAATGTGTTTAGTGCGCTGATGATGCATAGGGTTAGCCGACATATAAATAGCACTGACATTATCACAAAACACAATAGTACCGGTCGAGAGAGGATTATGCAATTCACGAAGAAGATTACGGAACCAAGATGTTTCTGCAACTGCATTAGCAACCCCACGATACTCAGCTTCAACAATCGAGCGGAAAACGGTGGTCTGACGCTTAGAAGACCAAGACAGAAGATTGGAGCCAAGAAAATCACAATACCCAGATGTAGAGCGACGAGTATCAGGACATCCACCCTAGTCAGCATCAGAATAAGCAGTCGGGGAGGAGGAATATAATTGTAAGCCAAGTGACAAAGTACCACAAATGTAACGTAAGATGCCCTTCAAGGCATGTAAGTGTGGATCCCGCGGATTATGCATAAATAAACATATATGTTGAACAACATACGAGATATCAGGCCGAGTAAATGTAAGATACTGTAATGCCCCAACAAACTACGAAAAGAGCTAGGATCATCAACCGGAGGACCACTGGGAACCAGCTTAGAATCATTATCAACGAGAGTTTTGCAGGGATTACAGTTAAGCATGTGAGCACGATCGATAATATCAATGGCGTACTGCTTCTGAGAAAGAAACATACCATCGGCTGTTTGGGAAGCCGAAATACCCAAAAAATAGCTCAATGATCCCAAATCTCTCATAGAAAATTCACGGCTAAGTAATGCAATAATACGCCGTAAAAATGAATCTGAAGATGCCGTGAGAATAATATCATCCACATAAAGTAGTAGATAAGCAATATCAGTGCCAGGCCGAAAAATGAATAAGGATGTATCTGTACGACTATTTGAGAAACCTTGTCGTGTAACATAAGAAGCAAAACGTTGAAACCAGGCGCGGGGAGCCTGTTTGAGACCATAAAGTGAACGCTACGATAAACAAACATGATCAGGGTGAGATGTATCAATGAAACCAGGGGGTTTCTGCATGTAGACCGTCTCATCAAGATGCCCATGAAGAAATGCATTCTTAACATCCAACTGATGGATTGGCCAAGAACGCGAAATAGCGAGACTAAGAACGGTGTGAATAGTGTCTGGTTTTAGAACATGACTGAATGTCTCATTACAATCAATATCTTGTTGTTGATTGCGACCATTCGCAACAAGACGGGCCTTGTAGCGACTAAGAGATCCATCTGCATTAAATATATGTCTAAAAAGCCACATGGAAGTAACAACATTAACATTCACAGGATGAGGAACAATTTTCCAAGTATTATTTTTAATAAGCGCAAAATATTCATCTATCATTGATGTATTCCAAAGCGGGTCTTTTAATGCGGAAATGTAAGAGCGGGGAATAGGTGAAAGAGTAGTAGTATTAAGGTTAAAACGTTGTTTAGGTTTGGTGATGCCATGACGGGAACGAGTCATCATAGGATGTGGCGTGGGAGGAGTCGGAAAAGGAGCAAGGGGCTGTTGAAGTATTTGCGGTGGTGGGGATGGCGGGTATGAGGGATTAACTGGCGGTCGGGTGCATTGACTGGCGGGTCGGGTGAGTGAAAAGGTGGAGTATGGGAAGCGGGTGTAGTGATAGTGGGAGGGTCAGTGGGATCCGGTTGGGCAGGGGGACCTCCGAAGAGCTAGACTGGGCAGTATTGGGCTCCGAATAATTGGGCTGATGTGGGGTCTGATTTTGGGTCGTGGTATTGGGATGTGTTGTATTGGTGGGCTGGACAGGCATGGTGCTTGGAGTAGGAAAAGGGGGTACACGTTTCTTCTAAGAAATCATAAGTTGGTTTTACAGTAGGTGAGTTGTTGGTGGTTTTATTATATGGAAACATGTGTTCATCGAATATAAATGGTGGGAGATGATTATTTGTTTTGTTCAAGTCAAGACATCGGTAGTAGTGATGGCTAGACGGGTAGCCGAGAAAGACACAAGGTTTGGAGCGTGGTTGAAATTTATGTTGTGTAAAAATGTACGGATAGCATAGACAACCAAAGACCTTTAATTGTGAGTATGACAGTGTTTTATGAAAAAAAAAATTGGAAGGGGTTGTCATTTTGAATAGACATTGATGACAATATGTTTAATAAATGAGACACCATGTTTAAAGCTTCTACCCAATAAATTTGGGGGAAGGTTAGCTAGAAAAAGTAATGTGCGTATCAAATTGTTGTGACGTTTTGGGACATGAAAATCGAAAAAGAATGCCATTAGTACGAAATAAATGATGCATGTTGTTGTTATCAAATTCACCCTGTGATCACATTGAAACGACTTTATGTCACATTTAAACTGAGTTTTTGCATACAAATGAAATTGTAAAAATTTATCAAATGCATTACACTTTCTTCTCAAAGGAAAAACCCATAAAAATTGCGTAAAATGATCCAAAAATAAGACATAATATTTAATACCACTCTCACTCGGAATAGGAGAGGTCCATATATTCGAGTGCATAGTATCAAAAGCAGAATCAACACAAGACAATGAACTAAAAAAAGGGTAGTTTTACTTGTTTACCAAGTTGACATGCATTGCACAAAGTATGTGTTTTGCTTTTATTATGAAGAGAAATAACGCCACTAGATTGAAGAACACGTAACACATCTTCCCGTGGATGACCAAGGCGACAATGCCATACATCTTGACTTGAGGAAAATAATGCAAAATAGGGTAGGGGCAAGGTGTTTGGTTGGATAAAGATCACTATCACTATCACATCGGGGGATTATGTTTTGAGTTTGAGGTCCCTTCACAGAAAAACCATATTTATCAAATTCTATTGAACAATCATTATCACGAGTAAATTTGCGGACGAAAATAAGGTTTTTAATGATTTTAGGTGTAACAAGGACATTGTTTAAATATAAAGGTCGAGTCGTAGTACGTAAAGTGGTGTTGCCTGAGTTGGTGACGGGTATTGAGTTTCCGTCACCAACAATAATAGATGAGGCACTAAGCTTATTAGAAATAGTACTTAGTTTACCTGCGTCCGCTTTGAGAAGTGATGTTGTCCCCGTGTCCATGTACCATTCTTGATCACCGTTTTCTTTAAAAGTCTTGTTGTTAAACGCCTGCAGAGGGTAGTTGCTTGATTAGTAGTGGTGGCCTGAGTATGGAGAGCCGATCATGTGCATGTGGGATAGGGTTGATGCATGAGTTGTGGTTAACCAAACCCCGAGGGATCATGTCTAACCGGTATTGTGGTAGGGTTGTTCATGGATGGCGGTGGTGAAAAGCCGGGAGGTGGCAGCATGGTGTGAGGAAAAGCGGGTGAAGGAAAGTCAGGGGGAGTGGTGTAAGTTGTGGGAGGGTACGAATAGGGCCACGATGTCGGGTAATAGTAGCCGGCAGTAGGTTGGTTCGGGTTGGGGGGTTCACGGTATTGGGAGTAGACGGGGTTTGTTTGGCTCGGCTGTAGTTATTAGGATTGGTGTTGTTTTTGGTGGTATTGTTGGTATTAGCGTAGCGTCTAGGATCATTGGGTGCGGTGTGAATAAACTTTCATCAACTACAAAAAATGTGCCATTAGTGGTACGCAAAAAGTGTCATAAAAAGTTAAATAAGTGCCACTAAATACCACTCCAGGAATGGGTGGCACAAAAAATAGTGTCACTAAGAACGCTGGCACTAAAAGGTTTTAGAGTCACTTTTTTATAGTGTTGCTATTGACTTTTTAGGTTTTAGTGACACTTTTTTGTTATGTTACTTTTAGACCTTTAGTTAGTGACAATTACTCTTTTGCTATAGAAAAAGGGAATTTTATGGCACATAAATATTTGCAGCATTATATTTGTGGTTTTATCATTAGTTTGATTTGTTAATTATCGTTACTAGTACATTTGTACCACAAGAAGATTTGTATTTCTCACGGTTTAATACCAAACAAAATTACTTTCAACCACGATACAAGATATAAGTTTCATTAATCAGAAGTATTATTATTATTAAACAATGCTCTCCAATATTTAAGATATAAAATACAAAAACATACAAACATCTAATATAATGATACAATAGTTGATCAATAATTTCTTCTGTTATCTTATAGTTAACCGCTTCATTGCAAGTTGTAGCTCTTGATGAATAGTTGATAGCTCTTTTTAACTAGATAAATTTTGATAACAAGCCTGTAGAGAAACAAAAGCAACATGCTAAATATCAAGAGTTATGGTAAATGTAACAAAAGAAACCTACTATTCGTGGTATTTCATATCATCCTTTATGATACAAATTACATAAACTAAAAAGTTAAAGTGAATATAAAATGTACCTATGAAAGATGAAATCAAGCAACATTTGATAAGTACCTGATCGGAAAATAAAAAATGTAAACATATCTGCCAAAGAGTTATTTTATCATGATGAATAAAAATCATATACAAAAGAAAAACACATTAGTAGCAACAAGTAACCAAGAAGTAGGAAGACAACTCGCTTACCAAAACTTTTACTTTTTAGTTGTGACGTTAAGAGTTAATATTAGAGTCAAAGCTCGAAGACAAAACCACAAACAAAATATGATGAAGCCAAATGCAAAGTTGGTTATGATACACATGTCATATTATAATAATATTGGGATTTATCACTTACTATCATTGTCATTTTGGGTTAAAACTATGCAAGGAATTTCATTTCAATAAATAGATGAAATGTGATGAAGCCAAATGCAATGCATCAAAAAATAGATCCGGTAAAGTTGTGATGATATTTTGACAAAACAACCATGTAAACATTACTAATCCATACGTAAAGTGAGGATAAACGTTAGTAATCCTCGTTAAATCAACGAAATACGCAGGTGTTCCCATTTTTGACAAAACAGCCATGTGTCCGAGGAACCCCCAAAACAAAATCCATACTCACATCAGACCATGGTTAAGTCGGAAGAGGAAGAGGCATATAAAGACCAACGTTGGTCGAAAAACCCTTAGCCAATTGGCAAATACGACAACGAGCCACGAACCGCCCTACCTCTTTGCGCATAGATGGCCAAAAATACGAGCTGTCAAGGAGGTGTAATGTACAATCACAACCCACTTATCCTTCACTATGAAGCTCCTGAATAAGGCGCAAACTCAAACTACAAGGTGGGATACACAATTGTACTCCACGAAAAAGAAATCCGCCCTACAAAAGAAACTCTCATGAGACGCCTTGTTGGAGTTGGAGCAAGATATGGGAGAAAAAAGGATCATCCCGGTAAAGCTCCAAGAAAGAATCAAAACCCGACACACTAACCTGAAATTCCATGAGAAGTGTGCTACGGCGACTCAATGCATCCGTCACTCGGTTAGAAATACACGCTTTGTGTTTGATAACAAAAGTAAACTGTTGAAGATAAGAAATCCAAGAAGCATGACGATGAGAAATCTTATCATGCTGCCCCAGATGCTTAAGAGAATCATGGTCCGTGTAAAGAACAAATTCTCACTGAAATAAGTAGTGTCGCCAATGTTTAATGGCTTGCACAATGGCATAAAATTCACATCGTATGTGCTAAAACGCAACTTAGCCCCCGAAAGTTTCTCACTGAAATAGGCCATGGGTCGACCGGATTGACTTAGAACTGCACCAATCCCCAGTTTGGAGGCATCACAATGAAGTTCAAACGGAAGGAAAAAGTCAGGGAGTACCAAAATTGGGGCCGAAGTGAGGCGCTGCTTAATATCAACAAAAGCAGATTCGACATCGGCAGTCTATAGAAACTTAGACCCTTTCATACAATCTGTAATGGGTGCCATGATGCTACTAAAATGAGGGATAAAACGCCGATAAAAGGAAGCCAAACCATGGAAACTACGTACCTCAGTGATGGTAGTAGGGATAGGCCATTGTGCAATCGCTTGGACCTTAGAGGGATCCACCTTGCGACCAGCACTCGAGATAATGTATCCCAAAAAGTGAATTGTATCCGTCATAAACACACACTTAGCGGTAGCCACAAAAAACTTATCAAGCCATAAGATGAGGAGCACCTCCCGTAAATGATCAAGGTGTTCGACAGAATTCATGCTATAGATCATAATGTCGTCGAAATAAACGACAACAAACTTTCCAATGAAAGGGCGAAGGGCCTGATTCATAACCCACATGAAAGTACTCGGTGCATTAGATAAACCAAAGGGCATAACAATCCATTCATATAAGCCCTCTCGTGTTTTAAATTTCGTCTTCCATTCATCCCCCATACGAATACAGATCTGATGGTACCCACTTTTAAGATCCAATTTGTTGAATACGCGAGCTTTACCCACTGGTCAAGTAAATCATCCAAGCGAGGAATCGGAAATCGATATCAGACTGTGATCTTATTAATAGCCCGACTATCCACACACATACGCCACGATCCATCCTTTTTTGGAGTAAGAAGGGCAAGTACGGCACATGGGCTAAGACTCTCACGAACATGCCCTTTTAAAAGTAACTCTTCCGCTTGTCGACGAAGTTCTTCGTGTTCTTTCGGACTCATGCGATAATGAGGCCGATTCAGTAAGGAAGCACCCGGAACCAATTCAATGTGGTGTTGAATGTCACAGAGTGGTGGCAACTCTTGCGGAAGAGATTCGGGAAAAAAATCTGCAAATTCAAGCAATAAGGGGTGGGCATCGCCCAAACTAGTAGGAGATTCCATACTAGTATGCAAGGAAGTAGACGGGTATAAAAGTAGCATGAAAACCAGTCCGGATTCTTGCATAGCCAGCTGAAAAGGGGCACGAGCCAACAATGTAGATTGTGAGGGAATTTTCGTAGGAAAGGAGTAAGTATTAGCACGACCATCGTGGTGAACGGTGTTATCAAACTGCCAAGGACGACCCAATAACAGGTGGCACACATCCATAGGAACTACATCACAATAAGTAGAGTCTTGATAAGCAGAACCTATGGAAAAAGACACTAAAATACGTTTAGAAACCACAATATCCGTACCTTGACTGATCCATGACAAACGATAGGGTTTGGGATGTGCTTCCGTCGGAAGATTGAGTTTAGATACCGCCAGTTCAGAGATCACATTTTCACAGCTGCCCGCATCGATAATAAATGTGCACACTTTTCCTCTGATGGTGCACGTGGAGTGGAAAAGGTTGTGGCGCAACCACTCGTTATCTGAAGCTCGCTGGGTAAGAAATGCCCTACATAACATCAAGAGAGGCCCAACATCCCCCGACGAATAAACCTCATCAACATCATTCGGGTAGTCATCATAAATCGGGTGGGTAACCACCTCCTCTGTGGGATCTTGGTCAAATTCCCGACCCTCCCTAAATAACCCGTGGTTGGTAGGCCGAGCATTCCTACATTCAGACTGGCAATGACCCGTTTCTCCACACTGAAAACACCGTATACCACCACTAGGGCGAGGGGGTTGGGTGTTTGGCACAGGACACGGAGGATCGGTGCGAGCTGTGGGGTTGGTGGAAGTGGACTGTTGTCGAAAACCCACGGCAGCCCGACGATTGAGTTGTTTCTCCGCTTGTGAGGCACGTTGATGTGCTTCGGAGACAGTGAGTGGGTCAAACATATTCAAGACATCCTGAAGTTGCAAACGAAGGCCACCAATGTATCGAGAGACTAATTGAATCTGTGTTTCATGAAGATCTAAACGTGCAAGACACTCATAAAAGGCGGTGGTGTACTCATCAAAAGTCTTGTTACCTTGTCGAAGGTTTTGAAAGCGTTGGTACAACTCCATGTCAAAGTTAAAGGGTAAAAACGCACCCTTTGCGTGTTTTTTGAACTTGTCCCAACTACTAATTTTCTACTTACCATTACGCCTACGAACTTGTTTCAATTGCTGCCACCAAGCCTGAGCTCGTCCTTGCAATCGGATTGTCACAAGAGGTACACACCTATCAGTAGGCACATTCTTAAACTCTACAATTTCTTTAACTTGGGATAACCAATCAAGAAAGTCCTCGGGTTTAAGAGAACCATCAAAAGAGGGGATATTGACCCTGAAACTACGTTCCCACTGGTCATTGTACCGTTCCGGAGCATGTGGGTGTTGATCACCAAAAGGATTATCATCTGTACATCATCATGAAAATTTTGGGGGTTTATGAATTCGTTCTAACGTGTTGTCAATTAATCTACCTGATTTTGCAAGTCCGCTTTCAAACGACGCAAATCATTAAACCCTTGACGTGGAGGCATGATCGGATCGTTTGTCTCTGAATACCAACTGATGTAACGTGCGGAAGTCTAAAAGGGGACACATGGGTATTTCGTTGATTCGTCACAGAATAACCGGAAATACCACACAATCACAATACGTTGATTCGTACAAGAATACCGTAAAGTGAGGATAATCAAACTTTTGATAAAAGTTACCAAAGATTGTGATTATTAGATTTTTCTTAACAAAATTCAACTAACTCCAAAAATGGAGGCTTACACCATTCAAAAGGAAACCTAACGAAAATACACATATAATCCTTGAACTATGAAAAAGTGACAAAACTAGACCCTCCCAACGGATGACGACTGCGGCGCACCGGGTAGGGGCTGCGTCGCAGTCAAGTGCACATTTTCAAGCGTAGCCCACGGATCACGGACTGCGGCTCATACACCTCTGTTGTGGCGCAGTCACGGCTCCTCCATATGGTTGTTGCGTCGCACTCCCATGTTGTTACGGCGTTGTGGTGTGGTTGCCAACTGCTTTACCAATTCGTCTTCGATACGAGCTGCATCAGTTTTCTAGTGACATTTTAATTTTGCCTCTAATAGTACAATATAGTGGCACATATAAATTATGCCATTAAGATTGTGCGCCACTAAATGACATTTTTTTTCTAGTGATCGTTCACCAAATGGACAATTTCCCCTTGCAAAATTTCTACAAACATTAGGTGCAAAAGGGAAAAAGTTATTGTTGTTATTGTTACCTCGAGCGTATAGAATTGTAGGAGACGAAGAGGTATCGTTGCTTGGTCCTTTGGTTCTAGCAAACCCGGTTTATTCCAAAAGTAACATGGTCCAAGCATCCGTGAATGAGGGTAAAGGTCGGGTATGACGAATCATCGTCACGACACTTGCATACTTTGCAGACAAGCCATAAAATATGTACATAAAAAGAATCCCTTCATTAATCGGCTGATCAATATTTTCCAGCAGATCATAGATTACCTTTAATTTTTGACAGCAATTAGTAATGGAGAGATCACCTAGAGTTGTGTTACAGAGATCTTCATGAAGTTGTGTTGGGGGTGTGTGATCTTAAGAACTCAACGTTATATCAATAACCTAGCGGAAATAAGCTATCGATTATCTAGCAAATATTTAACCTTCGGAAACGGAATCAAACCAACAATTGTTGATAAGATCGGACCTAAGGAAGACTATTCGGATGATTGTTTATACTTGATTATCACTTTGGAACAATAAGAAACCGGAGCAGCAGCAGTTCGACGCACAAATAAAACCGTAGCAAAACTTTTATCAAAACTCTTAACCTAAAAGATGCAGAAAATTCACTATATATAGGACTGTTTCTCATCCGTACGGATGAGGCTCTTGTTCGTACGAATGAATTCACATCCGTACGAATGAACGTTAAGTGAATCAGACCAAATATAAGTGTTCATCCGCACGGATGAGACTCTCATCCGTGCGTATGAACCCACATCCGCATGAATCAATGCAGAAGGTGAATTTCGCACTTTTACAACCAACTAGGTGTACAACATTACAAGTAAACATTAATAATGTGTTTGCAAAGCTATGGACATCCAAAAAGTGCATCAACAAACTCCCCCTTGGACATAGCTTGCAAATTCTTGCAGACACCTCTTGCAATCTTCAGTCAGTCTCTGCCGTGGTATCAGTATTTCTTGAATCTTCAAGCTTCATCAAAGTCTTCCCGAATAAACATGACAAATCAAACTTCGAACACCAACTATTTCCGCTCGTTGTTGTCGAAATGCTAACTGGACATTCTGTAGTTTCCCTGACTTCACTTGAATAAACATGCAACACATAATACCATAAGCAATTTGTAGGTCCGATTAACACAGGAACGCATTAACAAGAACGTGCAACGGATTGATTAGACGGAAGAGATAAACACGAATAATCAAAGATAAACCAAATATTTATTAATAAACGTTAATGATTACAATGGTTTAAACTGAGAAATCGTGGTTAGGCTAAGGAGAAGATTGAACATAATCTTCTCCCTAATCCGGTGATCGGCCGGATCGGGGCGCCTCAAAAACCCTAAAAACCGCTGCCAAAATCGCAGCCTCTCCCTCTCTCTTTTAAACTCTTATCAAAACTCTTCCTTTGTTCCTCGGTATATCTGTGAATGGGAATGAGATCTCCATCTTCACCAATAGGTTCAGTATATCCATTTTAATCATATCCCACATTTTTGAGTCCAATCCGTTGATATGAATTTCAAACCGAGGTTTCCAGTGTGGGTAGTCGTCCATTGAAATTAGTTTTGGGACCTTGTTTATACTTCCAGTTTCAGCATCATTAATTAACATTTCTGACATTTTAGAATTGGTACTAGCCATAGCGTATTCCATTTTAAAAAGTGAAAATTCAATTTGAACTGCTTCGTGCGGATGAACTGCTTTGACTCGTACGGATGAGATACTTGATACGTACGAATGAGAGAGATTCGTACGAACGAGATGGATAACCTAAAACTCTATACGAATGAGTGATTTGCACGGATGAACAAACTGACACGCACGGATGAGCTCCTATTCGTACGGAGGACAACCTATTCGTACGGATGAACTAAACGTTAAACTTTTGAAGTAAAAATTTAGATTCGCACGAATGAATCCTAGATCCGCACGGATGAATGCCTATTCGTGCGGATGAGAAGTTTTCAAGAACTTGATCCGTATGCGCCGCTGAAACTTTAGGGTTTTGCTAAAATTCGATCTACAACTCGATTTTCTAAACCAAAACGCTTCCTATCTGCCCAGAACTTAATCTAAACAACCCAGAAACGTTTTAAGACAACAAAAACACTCTTTTTAACGTAAAATTCCAAACGTAAGTTTCAATCAAACGAAAAATCTTAAAGAAAACGCTAGAAGAACGTTGATTTCTACAACCAACGCTCTGATACCACTTTGTTGGGGGTGTGTGATCTTAAGAACTCAACGTTATATCAATAACCTAGCGGAAATAAGCTATCGATTATCTAGCAAATATTTAACCTTCGGAAACGGAATCAAACCAACAATTGTTGATAAGATCGGACCTAAGGAAGACTATTCGGATGATTGTTTATACTTGATTATCACTTTGGAACAATAAGAAACCGGAGCAGCAGCAGTTCGACGCACAAATAAAACCGTAGCAAAACTCTTATCAAAACTCTTAACCTAAAAGATGCAGAAAATTCACTATATATAGGACTGTTTCTCATCCGTACGGATGAGGCTCTTGTTCGTACGAATGAATTCACATCCGTACGAATGAACGTTAAGTGAATCAGACCAAATATAAGTGTTCATCCGCACGGATGAGACTCTCATCCGTGCGTATGAACCCACATCCGCATGAATTAATGCAGAAGGTGAATTTCGCACTTTTACAACCAACTAGGTGTACAACATTACAAGTAAACATTAATAATGTGTTTGCAAAGCTATGGACATCCAAAAAGTGCATCAACAAGTTGAATAGCCCTTGCATCTTTATTACTGTGAAACAAATCATCTAACGCCTTCCATAGCTGCCTTATTGTTTCGCATTTTTTCATTACTATTTGAAGTAATAAGTTGCTGATGGTGTTGTAGATCCACATCTGATGAGGTTATCGTGTCTCCGCCATCATTTGTCTCATGTCCCTTTAGGGAGGATTGTGCCATCAAGAAAGTCATCTACTTCTCATGTGTTGCAGTGCATTTCGAACATAATCTTTCATTGGGTAAATTGTGTTCTTCTGTGTCTAAAGTGATTGGAATGAATGCTTTGATGTTGGTGATGCTGAAGATTTTATCATCTTCAAATCCGCTTGCATCATCACCAGGCATGATTTAATTATTGCAATTGAAAAGTGAGAATGGAAATTAGGGTTTTATGTTTGGATCGATGGTTTGCAAGTTTGAAAAAAAAAATCGACTGGCAGGGATAATTGGATCGAAGAATAGGAAGGATTTTTAGGGGAGCGAGTTATGGCTCTGATATTATATAAGATAGGTCTAAGCTCATACCCGTTCTGATATCATATAATAATATGGATTTGGAAGAATGAATTGATTACTTCTCATTAAGCATATGCTAATATAAATACAATGTAAAAATATTAATGGACTAAGCCCTAGAATACAACATGGGCTAATATAATATATAAACTAACTATACATAAAATACTAGTCTAATATTAAACACTAGAATAAGCTGAACACTTGGTTTCATGACGATTCATAAACTAATGACTTGAACTCTAAGAGGGAACAATTTTACATCACCAGATTGAATCATGATGAAACTCCGATATATTGAAATGGCGTAGAGTACGTTGAGACCTTGAGAGAAGTGGAGTGTCGTGTGTGAGTTTATGTGTATTTGATCATAAGTTCAATGTATTATGCATGAAATGCATGAAGTTGTATTTATACGCTCATGTTTGATAGTAGGGATATCTAGGAGACCATGGCATGTTGAGAGGGTTCAATACTTCAATGTGTTCGTTCTTGAAGAACTAGATGACATGGAATCTCATTTAACGAGGGTCGTCCTTTGGAGTATAATTGTGTCTTGAACCCTTACATGTTACATAGCATTTGTTGTTTAAAGGTATAAAAATACCTACGTTTATGTTGAGTCAAACTCTTTCTATAGATTTGATAATGTATTATGTACAAATAAACACCATAAATTGAAGATAATGTATGTGGGGTTTAATATAAATTATCTCCAACATTAGTTAATGCAAATGAAAAAAATCCATAGTCAGTTTGTACGGATGCTTGCAGATGAAATGTAGATAAACCTTTGGTATGTTTAGAAGTCTTATATATTATCTAGAGGTAGTTCTACATAGTAGAAGATCTTCGACGATTCATACATAGGACTAATGAAAATTATATGCAAATCTGTGGCTACAGATATGCAGATGAGTACATACAGATGGAGTACGTGTGAAGACTTAAGTGATTGGTGAACAAACAATCACTTATGTCATTTTCTATACTTTAGAGTAGACTATATGCAAAGAGATCTTCGCTAAAGTTATGGTATGTTAGTTTGGAAATGTTAACCACCGATAATTATGCAGTAATTATAGGTGTATATATTTTGTATTATTTGTTTAAATATTGTGTATATCTTTATCGTAAATAGCTCCGTAATTATAGGAACTTCTTTGTATTTATATTAACGTTTGATATCAATGAGAAGGCAAGGAAATACGTTTTCTAATATGGTATCATTAGCCATTGAAATTCTTTGATTTCACCTTCACCGGAATTCCATAATCCCGGTCATCTTCTTCGTTTTTTTTTTCCTGTCATCCTCACATAAACCTTCACATCCATGGGTGATCGTGCAGCAAACAGCCTCCATCCCGCGTATACAGTTACCAACATCCAACAACGTATCCGCATTCTCGACGGCGAAAAGATCTCGTACCCTTCATGGGTCAATCTTTTTCGTTTACATGCTACCGGATATGATGTGTTAAATCACATCGATGGCACGCCACCTCCGGAGACAACCGCCGCCAATTACAACACTTGGAAAAAGATCGATGTTGTTGTCCTCCAATGGATCTACGCCACTTTGTCCGACGACTTTCTGGTTCGGGTTCTGGTAAGTGAATCAACCGCCCATGAAGCATGGACTAGAGTGCAGAATCTGTTCTTAAACAATAAAGGATCTCGGGCAGCCGCTCTCCAACATGAACTCACGAACATCACCCTCACTGCTATGCCATCCCTCGATGCCTATTGTCAACGTATCCGAGAATTATCCGATCAGTTGACAGCCGTGGACTGTCCAATTAACAACACCCAACGTGTCATGTACCTTGTTCGCGGCTTACCTCGTGAATACGATGCAGTGGGCTCTCTTTTGAATCAGACTCTCCCCTCATGGGAAAACGCATGTGATCAGTTACAATCCGAAGCTCGCCGTATCGCAGCCCGGGAAAACATCACTCCAACACCAGTTGCAGCAGCAGCCGTGACTAACCATCAACCATACCCCCCCCCCCCCCTGGTGACAACCCCCATCAGTCCCGAGATGGTCAAAACCAGCGCTCCTCTTCCAACAGACGCGACTACAACAACAACAATAATCGTAGAGATAACTCTCGTTCCCGGACCTCATCTCAGCAGGGATCTCCAGCAGCCCCTCCAGCACCGTTCCCATATTGGGCTCCTCCTCCATATTGGGCGCCACCTTGCCCATACCCTACCCAAGGATGGACACAACCATGGCCGTCTCGTCCTCGGTTCAACTCCACTCCAGCGCCACAGGCTACCGGACCCGCTGAAGCTCACATTACGGACACCAATCCACTTCAGCCTACTGACCTTGCCAATGCCGTTCAAGCCATGTCTATGAATGAAGCAGGGAACACCGATGATCAATGGTATTGCGACACGGGGTCCACCGCTCACATATCCAATGATCAAGGTAAAATATCTAATTTTTCCCGTTATTCATCAATAGAGAATATTTTCGTTGGCAATGGCAATAAAATTCCGGTATTAGGGACGGGCAACTTGATATTAAACTCCCAAACAAAACCCTTTCACTTAAAATTTGTTCTTTTTAATCCCAACATCATAAAGAATCTTATTTCCGTTCGCAAGTTCAATATCGATAATAACACTTCTATTAAATTTGATCCTTACGGTTTCTCTGTGAAGGATTTCCCGGATGGCACGATCCTGAGTCGACACAACAGTTCCAGTGACCTCTACCCTTTTACACCACCAGCTTCCGCCGCCACTGCTTGTCTTCTCTCCAATAACGACTCCGTTCGCAAGTTCAATATCGATAATAACACTTCTATTAAATTTGATCCTTACGGTTTCTCTGTGAAGGATTTCCCGGATGGCACGATCCTGAGTCGACACAACAGTTCCAGTGACCTCTACCCTTTTACACCACCAGCTTCCGCCGCCACTGCTTGTCTTCTCTCCAATAACGACTCCGTGTTTTGGCATAATCGTCTTGGTCATCCGGGACGACCAATCATGGAATTTCTTAGTTTAAATAATTTTATTTCTTGTCCACATTTACATTCTTCATTTGTTTGTCATGCTTGTTAGTTATCAAAACATAAACGTTTACCATTTCATGATTCTGTTAATCGTACTTTATTACCATTTTCAATTATTCATTGTGACTTGTGGACATCCCCTATACTTAGCCATTCAAACTACAAATATTATATGGTGTTAACCGAAAATTTCACACAATACACATGGGTTTACCCTTTAGAGTTTAAATCTGAAACCTTTGACAAATTTGTCATTTTTCACAAATACATACAAACTCAATTTCACATGCATATCCAAGCATTTCAATGCGATTTGGGGGGAAATTCGACAACCAACACTTTAAAAACTTTGTCACCAAACACGGTATTCATCTCCGCTTCTCTTGTCCCCAAACATCTCAACAAAACGGTAAATCCGAAAGAATGATCCGCGGTTAAACGAAATAATGTTTACCTTACTCACCCATGCTTCGCTACCCTCCACTTTTTGGGTCGAGGCATTACATACGGCCTCCTACCTTCATAACATTCTCCCCACAAAACTCCATCAAAACCGCAGCCCGACAACCTTACTATACCATCGATCCCCTACTCATGATCATCTCCGCGTTTTCGGTTGCTTATGTTACCCAAACATCACTTCCACCCGACCTCACAAACTTTCTCCTCGATCAAAACCATGCATCTTTCTCGGATATTCGGCTAACTACCGCGGATACCGTTGCCTTGATACTTCAACGGGAAAAGTAATCCTATCCCGGCATGTAGTCTTTGATGAAACAACCTTCCCATTCGCCTCCCCAACAAAAACTCCACCCAATCACACTTTTCTTAATACCTCCCCCCCCCCCCCCCTCTTTCGACACCACCTTTCCACCGTCACCTCCGTCACCCACCGCTCCACCCCCACAACCTGACCTACCACCACCACCCCAACCTAATCCGCCACCTCCCTCGCCCCCACCCCAACCTAATCCGCAACCTCACTCGCCACCTCCACCCTCACATCCCATGCAAACTCGTTCCCAGTCTGGCATTTCTAAACCGCGTGTCCCTCTGTCCCTAAATACTGAACACAAAACCACCATTTCTCCCTTACCCAAATCCCACCTTACTGCCCTCCAAGACCCAAACTGGAATATTGCCATGTCATCCGAACATAAAGCTCTATTAGATAATAACACATGGGACTTGGTACCCATACCAAAAGATACACCAATCATTCGATGCATGTGGCTCTTTAAACACAAATACAAATATGATGGTACTTTGGAAAGATACAAAGCCCGACTAGTTGTTAATGGCAAAAGTCAAACCGTAGGCATCGACTGTCATGACACTTTTAGCCCAGTAGTAAAACCCACCACCATTCGTACGGTACTTAGCCTAGCTGTTTCCAAGTCTTGGCCCATCCATCAATTGGACGTCAAGAATGCTTTTCTTCATGGACATCTCAAGGGAACGGTGTATATGTTCCAACCACTCGGATTTACTTCGCCAACTCACCCACAACATGTGTGCAAGCTCAATCGTTCTCTTTATGGCCTTAAACAAGCTCCGAGAGCTTGGTACCATCGGTTTGCAACTTATCTATCCACTTGCGGATTCAAGAGTAGCTTGTGTGACACCTCCTTGTTCGTATACAAAAACAGTGGCCAAATGGCATATCTGTTATTATACGTGGATGACATCATATTAACTGCCTCCACTCCTACGTTACTTCGCAACATTATTCGTTCTTTGTCATCCGAATTCAAGATGACTGATCTTGGCACTTTGCATCATTTTTTGGGCATCAATGTTCAACAATGGAATGGAGGTTTGTTCTTGTCTCAACATAAATATGCTACTAATATTCTTTCTAGAGCTCATATGACAGATTGTAAACCGGTTAGCACACCGGTCGAGATAGGCTCCAAATTAAGCGTCACAGCTGGATCACCCTTTTCTGATGGAGCTTTGTATCGTAGTCTAGCCGGTGCACTTCAGTACTTGACCATCACTCGCCCGGATATATCCTACGATGTTCAGCAAATCTGTTTGTTTATGCATGCTCCCCGTGATCCTCATTTTCAGTTTCTAAAGCGGATTTTGCGCTACATAAAAGGTACATTATCACAAGGGTTGGTTATTTCACCATCTTCGTCTTTGAAACTTACAGCCTGTTCCGATGCTGATTGGGGTGGGTGCCCCGATTCACGAAGATCTACATCTGGGTATTGCGTATTTTTGGGTGAAAATTTAATTTCTTGGTCTTCCAAACGTCAGCCGACCATTTCTCGTTCGAGTGCTGAGGCCGAATACCGGGGAGTTGCAAACACTACTGCGGAAGTATCATGGATTCGCAATTTACTATTAGAGTTACATGTTCCCATTACGCATGCATCGATCATATATTGTGATAATGTGCCAGCTGTCTATCTTACTGAAAATCCTGTTCAACACCAGCGCACCAAACATGTTGAACTGGATATACACTTTGTTCGAGAAAAAGTTCGCCTTGGCTCTATTAAAGTCTTACATGTTCCAGCGGACTATCAGTATGCAGATATCTTCACCAAAGGTCTCTTGAAGCATCTATTTTATCGTTTTCGCTCCAGTTTATGCCTTCGTTCTCATCCGGCTTCAACTGCGGGGGAGTGTTAACCACCGATAATTATGCAGTAATTATGGGTGTATATATTTTGTATTATTTTGTTTAAATATTGTGTATATCTTTATCGTAAATAGCTCCGTAATTATAGGAACTTCTTTGTATTTATATTAACGTTTGATATCAATGAGAAGGCAAGGAAATACGTTTTCTAATAGGAAAGTCTTGGATGTTCTGAGAAGTTATGATAGTTTGTTAGACTTTCAATGTAAAAAACTCCGTTGAGGTTTGTTATATGATTAAATCTTTTAATAATATTATTGAGTTTGTTCTCAATAATCGTTTTGTTCATCCTTTTTATTCCGATCTGTGATCACAAAGTTTTGTTTCTTGATTAATAATATAATCATTTAACTAGTAAATCACATTTGTTGTCCATCACGACCAACATTTTCGAAGCAAAGTTTATGAATGATATTACATCCTAGGACAATCTTTCATGAAGATGATTGCCTCAAGTACTTAAAATATATCGAAGTGTGGTAACACTGGCATTACACAAGCAAAATTCATCGTTACATGAATTTTATATGACGTATAAATGAATATTGTTAGTGCTAAAAGAGCATAATCATTTCGACATATGTGATAATCATTTCAAACAAAGTAGGAATCAAGTATCCCAAAATACAAACATAATAAGTCAACAAAACCAAATGGTGCACACTTATAACCAATTTCGCTATAAATGAACAAGCATTTTAGTAGACAAAAATGGATTGCGACCAACAAGTTGAGCTTGCAAATCGCAGTATAAATGGTCACGACACCTCTTGTTAACAACCAAACTAAGGGAACATGTTCCAACAAACAAACAGATCTTTCCAAGTAAGTTCAACCATTAATTGTGTCCAAGACTTCAACTGTCCTCTACAAACTAAAATCTTACACAAAGATCAGTACGTGATTGTAACCTGAAATGACAAAGGCGTCAACTCAAGATTCATATAAGAGACGTTAAAAAAAAATCAGACTAATTGACCGATAAAACATATGGCTGATAATTCATGTAACAAAGTACCAACGTAAGAGTTGTTAAGGCAATGTATTTTCTCACCTTATATTGCTTCCAATTTCTGATTTTCTTAATCATTTTGAAAACAAATATGTTATTACAAATTCAATTGTTTCTTTAGTAGAATTATAGTGTAAAACTTTCTAATTGATTGAAATGTAATATTGGGTCTAAGTTCAAAAAACATTAAACATATGATATATGGGGTTTGCATATCCAATGGGCCAACTTATTTAGCCCATTTTCCTTCATCCAGTGGATCAATAGTGACTAAAATGTCAGAGGGTTATCAAAGGAGTATATCATGAGTCATGTTGAGTCATGTTATCCGGGAATGGTGAGTCTTTTAACGTATATGTATGCGGTCTAATTAGTATTTCTTTGTGACCGTATTAAACATTTTCCTTTCCTAACCTTAAGATATTACCTACGGAGATTTGAATATAAGATCTCTTATAATAAAAAAATTATCATTATCATAATGTTTTACTACTAGGCCACTTTTGATGATGGTTACGACTTAAACATTACGCATCTACAAAATCTAGAGCCGGCATGAAGCACGTGCAGTGTGTGCGACCGCACGTAGTCATTGACCTAAAGGAGCCTATTTTTTTTCAAGAACGTATATATAAGCGTAACAACTTAGCAAAAAACATTAAAAAATAATGTAATTAGTCAACGATTTTATTGAAAAGAGTGTTCTATATAGAAAAAAAAATTGTTTATAAATGATTTATTTTCAAATTTTATACGGGATCTTCGTATTTTTCGGACCGACCACAAAATCTTTGTTGAAATAGAATGATCTGAAGTTTAAAATAAAAGAAAGTCAAACGCCCTTACCAAACTCAATAAGTTGAATACATAATTTATTTGAGAAATTCTGAAACCTTAAATAATTGCAATAGGAACATAAACATTGATGCAATTATGCATGTCCAAAGACTTTATAAAGTTAGCATTTAATAATCGTGACCAAAGTAAGAATTTTCAAACTTCATGGGCTGTTTTTTCTTTTTTTCCAAAACTGGAAACAGCAAATCAAGTACGTTTTTCTATTTAATTAAATCATCTTTAAAATAAATAATAAACATTGTTATCTGTATCGGTTAAAGTTGAGATATGAAATATAACTTCTAGACATATGTCATATTTTAGGATGTTTGTTTAACGATTAACGAGGTCCAAAAGTTCAAAACCAAAGTCATCACATGTTCATAACCCTTACCTTCTCATAATTCATCATCGTCGCTTGTCATCTTTGTAGATCGTCACTAGTCATCTTTGTAGAAGCTAATATCCTTTCGTATATTCAAACGTGTTTTGTATTAGGATATAGACAACCATATAGTGTTGTAAGAGAGAGTGTGGACAAAGAGACGATGATGGTGGTGCCGTTTTTAATTTGTTTTTTCTTTTGTCGACTAGTTTAATTTTAGATTTGTTTATCTTATTCATTTGTTTACCCTTTTAGAAAAATGAATCCATTTACATTAAAAAAAAATGTGTTAATAACTACCATCTTTAAGTTTGTGTTTAGATGTTACAATATGGTTTAAAACCATTTTAAAAGTGAATTATTTTTGAGTAACTCGAGCTCAATTCATTAAAAGCCCGACTCAAACCGAGTTTAAACATAATTTTAAACTCGTTTGATAAACAAGCTCTAGTCGAAGCTTCACGAATCCAAACAAGCTTAAGTAAGCATATTAGATGGAGGATACATAAAAGACTATGTTCTAATGTAAATAATAATAAACTAGTCCAAATAATATATTTAAGATCACATACAAAAAAAATCAATTAATAAATTCTTATGTAAACTAGTCGATGATTCCGAACCAATCTCAAAAATAGTTCAAATTTGAGTGTTACACTTACAAGCTAAGTATAGATACGGGTTAAAAGTTAAAACGAGTCAAGTTCAAGTCTCTTTAACTTAACTATAATCCTTATTAAAAATTAAGTTTAATATACAATATACAATAACTAGTATAGAAAACCATCTAAAATAAAAAATATGGTGAACAAGTTATTTATTTTCATTGATAACCTTACGTTTAACTTAACTTAACCCTATCTAGTATTTACAAAGTAAACCGAAGCAGCTGTTATAGAAAAAAAGTCCAAAATTAACAAGATCCCCAATTAGTTTTTGATCGATGAATTGACATAGAAAATCTGATCGATCGGTAAGAAAAATGGCGATGGCGATGGGGGGCGAGGCACGGCGAGCACATGCTGCGATGACAATGGTGCAGCTATTCGCCGGGGGGTCGCATGTGATTACAAAAGTAGCTTTGAATTTCGGTGTTAGTCGTCTTGTTTTCTGTGTTTATCGTGACGTTCTTGCTCTTTTAATCCTTGCTCCCATTGCTTATTTTCGTGAAAAGTTAGTCAACCTCTTTTCTCAGATCTATCATCAATCTTAATTTTGGGTTTATATCACTTTTTAAATTGTAAAATCCAATAAACAATAACGATATTTCAGTTTCGTCTATTGTATGTATTTAACTTAAAAACACGCGTATATTGAATGTATTTAACTTTCAAGTATTGTTATTGTATGTATTCGGATATACATGACATCATATAAGTTGCAATATTTGAAAGTAAGATACATACCATATGTGTTTTAACAACAGGTGCAAAAACATAAAATAAAACAGTTATGAGGATTACATGTACTTAATTGATTATTTCGGGATAGGATAAGTATGAGACTCTTATCATTTAGCTGTAAAGAACATATGAAAATCAAACGTAAAATGCGATCGAAGTAAATTCGTGGTTCTTATATGTGATTTTGCAGGAAAACCCGACCACCTATAACAAGGCGTTTTCTTATGTCATTCTTCTTTCTTGGGTTAACCGGGTAAGTATACTCTCTCTTAAATCTGGACTAGTGTCTTATTTTTATCACTTGTTTATTATATATATCATTTATATATTTATGCAAATATTGTGATTTTTATAGGATATTTGGAAACCAGCTTTTGTTTCTTTTTGGTCTTGGCTACACAACTCCAACGTATGCTGCAGCTGTACAACCTTCGATTCCTGTATTTACGTTCATATTTGCTACAATTATGGGGTCAGTTCAACTAATCATTTCATTTAAGTTTCTTGCTTATGTTGTTCCATCTGTATATATCTTTTTCTGTGAGTCCATATGAAGTGGTTTTACGTGCAGTACAGAAACGGTGAATTTACTCAGAACTGAAGGTCAGGCGAAAGTTGGAGGTACATTCGTTTGTGTCTGTGGGGCCATCTTCATGGTTATGTTCCGAGGACCAGTTGTATTCGGGTATTTAGAAAATGACATGTCCATACATAATGAAATCAGTGCAAGGGGTCAACCAGAGCCTGCTGGATGGTTATTATCTATTTTTATTGGTCTTGGGTTTGACAACTGGCACCTTGGTGTTCTATGTTTAATCGGGAACTGCATGTGCATGGCAGCCTTTCTAGCTATTCAGGTATTTAGTCACATATTGTTTGGTTAATGTCGTTGTTTTTATTTAATGTTAATTGGTACTGAAGTAGGATTTGTGTTTTGAAATCATTTTAGGCTCCAGTGCTGGCTAGATATCCTGCAAGTCTATCGGTTACAGCATATTCGTACCTTTTTGGTGTTATTTTTTTAGTCTCCACAGCTTTCATTATGAACAACGAGTCAACAGACTGGAGCTTGACACAATCTGAATTTTGGGCGGTACTTTATGCTGTAAGTATCTTTTTCATTTTTTGTCTTTCAAGGTTACAAGTTTCCAGTTTTAACCTTTGCTTGCATATTACGTAGACGCGTGCATGTTTTTTTGGGATATTTCATGGAAATGAAATTTTATACGCCAATTTTATTATTATTGCATTTGAGTGTTGAGGAAACATTTCCAATTTTCTCGTTCAGGGTATTTAAGCCAATTTTTTAAATGTTCTGTCATTTGTTGCATTTTTTATCGATGAAGCATTAAATTTTTATGAAGTCTAAATTATAAATTCAGGGTATTTAAGTATTCAAGTATTTATTCAGGGTATATATATTCTGAATACTTTTCTTTTAAGATGCTCTCGGATTGAGGAATCTTTTTGGTCTTGTTCTGTTTTTATCAGTCAAATAGAGAATATATATAGTTTTTCAATTCCCATAATAGGTACCGTAAATAATTTAGCCATCACTGTTATATATCCTAATCCATGCTCACTAACTAAATTTAATCATTATTTGTTTGTGCTGTTGGCCTGTTGGGGTATGTTTATGAGAGTTCAAAATCATTATGTAATGCGGAGAACTATATTCTTAGGTCTTTTTTTGCAAGGTTTTTGTTTTCGATTTTAGAGGTTATACTTTTACAAAGCTGAAAGCTACAAAGATGCATTTTTTTATTTGTCATATATTTTACGTTCTTAGGAAACTAAAATCAATTTGCTGAATTTTGTAGGCATCCATTATAAATTGTAAAGTCGATTTAATTGTTTCGTTTCTTTCAGGGAACCATCGCATCTGCATTAAATTATGGACTTCTTACTTGGTCAAACAAGATCCTGGGACCTGCTCTGGTTGCACTTTATAACCCACTTCAACCTGCTGCATCTGCTTTTTTGTCAAGACTTTTCCTCGGAAGCCCTATATATATGGGAAGGTTTGTTCATCGCCTTTTCATTTAACTTGTTACTTCTCATTTTAACGGGATTCTGTCATTATAGTTTGTAATCATATAGTAGAATACAATGGTACTTAGAGGTGGCGAAATTGACAAGTTCGGCTGATTTGGTAACGGGTCGGAATGGGTTGGGTTGACCTAAAACACTTTTGGTCCAATATGGTCTTTTTATTAAATTAGTCTCGGATACTCAAATATGACTACTACTATTATATTATTTATGTAATTTCTAAATATAAATGATTTCGGAGATTTTATGCGACAATTTGGTCAACTTTTCACCAGTTACCTTTAAGCAATGTTTGTTATCTTATCCGTTTTAAGGGTATTTTAGAGTTTTGACTACTAGAAAATTATCTCAACTAATCAAAATTACAAATTTTTGTTTGGGAAAAGCAAAAAGTTACGTGACTTGATTGTCCATTTTTATCATTAACAAATACGAATTATATAAACTAAATGTAGAGTCATCTATTGCAACTTTCCTACAGTATGTGTAAAAAGACAGTGAAACTGATATTCATGCTGTAAACAGCATTGTAGGAGGATTGTTGATCATATCGGGGCTTTATCTGGTCACATGGGCAACATATCGCGAAAAACAACAGGCAATTTTGGGAGGTCGCCATTCTCGGGCATCTGAGTCCCCTTTGATAGGTCACATTTTCGCAGGGAGTCCAACCACGTTACCAAAGATTGTGGATTAACAGGTGCAGGATCACGGTCTTCTCCTGAAATTATTTTCTAGGACTAGTAGAACAAAAATACCCGAGTAGGAATTTTTATCTTAGGATTATACAAATTGTTGAACATGATGCATATTTTGCACGAACACTAACCATACATTATTCCTTTTAACCCAAGAGCTGGGTACTTTGGTTATATTACATTTCTCGTATGAAATTTTACCTTTTAAATTCGGTCCTACTTTTAAACACAATCAAAACTTTATGCGATTTAATCTTGGGTGATTTCCATTTCATTGGATCTTGATTATTTTGTGTGCATTTACTTTATATTCTGTTTTATACATATTTGAGTTTTTTTTTGTATACAACAACGGTGTAACGTATGTCTAGTAGAAAAATATCAGTTGTATGTATGTTGTAATGTTTGTTACTGTGCACATTTTACTTTTCCACGATAAACATCTATGTGCCATGTTGTACGATATGCTGTTTTGATGTAATACAAATGTTTATACATGATAGAGAATAGCGAAGTTGGTTACTTGCAAGGGACATCTCATTTTCTCGTTTAGAAGAGTTTTACTTGTTTCGGATTTAGTCTGCCAAAGGTTAACAATAAGAACCAGGACCGAGCTGTATATAAATTTTGAAGTACTTTAAAACCGAGTTACTTAACTTACTTTAGTTAAATATAGCATTTACTATATATAATTAAGTGTAGTCTGTTTGAATTCTATGATTTTATTCATTGGTACTCAAAAACTTGGACAGCTCAAAGGACAGGCTAATCAGATATAAGTTGATCAACTTTACCTTTTACTACAGCACACGAAAATGTCGTCACAAGAACATCCGGTGACTATGGAGAAACTCCTCCCCGACGATGTTTTAACCAACATATTCACACGGTTACCGGCTAAACTGGTTGCTCGAATGAGGTCTCTCTCTAAACCCTTTAATGCTCTTTTATCAAAACCTTCCTTCATAAAATCTCACCTTCATCGTTCAATCAACAACAACGATGAAATTCTCCTCGTGTTTTACTGTTCATGGTCGTTTGACAATAAAGCGTTTACAACACACCCTTCTCGAGCTCCCCATCTCGAATATACTAATTTCATCATACTCCCTAACAATATACCATTTGAAGATTCTGGAGACTTATCTAGCTTATTTGTTTCCTCAACTGTTATTGGTTCGGTTAACGGTTTAATATGCTTTATATATCTTTCATATCCTACTCCTGTTATTCACATTTGGAACCCTTCACTCTCTGCCTTATTACCTCTCCCACCATATAATATTACTCCCGAAAGCAGTTTGAATGTTCTTTTCCGGTTCGGCTTTGATCCCAAAACTGATGATTACAAAGTCGTTAAGCTAACGTTCCTTCTTCGACCACCTAATAACGAAAACGCGTCTCTTGCATTTCTTTTAGGTACTTTTCTAGATGTTGTTAAAGAGTGGTTGCAGGTGGAAGTTTATAGTATGAGAAAAGGTTGTTGGGAAATAATCACTCAAAGGTTTCCGTCACACATTACAAGAATTCTCGATCAAGATGAAGTTTACGTAGATGGGCTTGATGGGCATCTTCATTGGCTTGGTTATATCGACGAGGATAGGAAGCTACAAACAATAGTTTCATGTGATTTAAGTTTGGAGACTTTCAGTGAGATATCTCTTCCAGATTCTCTACTAGATTTAAATATGTATCGAAGAAATAGTTTGGCGGTTTTGGATGGAAAGCTTAGTTTGATTTCTTGCATTACAGATGCTGATTGTGAGGTGTGGGTGTTGAATTCCGAGTCATGGGTGAAACACCATGTTTATTCTCAGTTTCCGGGTTCTATATCTCCATTTGGGTTTACATTAAACAACGAGTTTCTTTTTGAAGCTCGAAGTCGTCTAGCGTTGTATGATCCAATTGAAGCTAAGGTTAAATCATTTAATATCATGGCTAGAATACTTTCCACGACTAAAATTGTTCAGTATGTTGACAGTCTTGTTTGGGTAGAACCTGTTGAACGCGGGATTGGCTCTTGTGGTTGTGATATGTCTTCATTGCAAATTTGAAGGGTCCTAGTCGAAAAGTGAACGGTTGAAAAGGTATACTACAAGAGGAAGGGCAATGCACAATTCCGAGTTTCTAAATAATTAGTATTTGGTCGAGTTTCAAGACGTCCCGAGTTTCTGTTTTGTTAGCTTGATGTACTTGACATTTCTGTTTCAATGTGTTTTTAAGGTGCTGTGTACGCACACAAGTTTTACCGTCTTATTCAACATGTTAGTTCATTTCAAAATTAGATTGATCTTGTGGGTGAACGATTTTAAAACGACATAGAAACCTCCAAAACGACAACACGTTATCCACAAATGTATTTTAGGTTAATATACAAGTTAATAAATAATCGAAATTTCTTAATAGATTACATGCTAAATACATAAAGATGAGAGCCCATATGAAACATGGTCGAAGCTAAGTAATACACTAAACACTTCAAATTTACACGGTTAAAAGACTCGGGAGACTAAAGCATTTGACGAAGTTAGAATGGGAGAGATATTGTACAAACAAGGGTTCAAAACCGTTAAATGCCCTTTATGTCCTCTAGATTTCCATGAGGATTCGAGCTGCAATAAATGCAACTTCTCTACAAATGGTTCTAATACTTCCGCCTCTTCTTCGGGGGCAAAGGCCATGCAAATGCTTAGTTCTTGAACCGCCTTCTCGTAATCCCTAGCAGAAATTAGAATCATATTTAACACAAGTCATATAAAAAAAGTTTTTGTGCAAAAAAGTGTTTTGGGTCAACCCAACCAGACCAGTTCCAAATATTACCCATTTTGACCCGAACACAAAACTATGCAAACATCTCATACCTACTAAAGTACAACATCATTCCATGATCTCTTCTCAAAGACCAGTTATGTGGTTGCAATATCAACAGTTTCTCCGATGCCATAATGGCCAGTCTGCGAAACCAGACTCACTTAGTCCACGAGTTTTTCAGTTTTCGGCTAAACGAGTTAAAATAAAACGAACGGTTTTAGTAATACCTAAGATCTTGAGGTCGTAATAATGGCATGCTTGAACCATCAGTCTTGCTCCATTTCTGGTTATCATTGTGAACAGGTCTAAGTGGCGAAGTCAACATTAATCCACGGTTCATTCTCGATGCACGTTTCCAGTGAAGCCTCTACGAAAGATAAACAGAAGTCAAGAAAAATAATTAAAAAATGTTATTTAATCTTCCATACTTGAAGTAATTTCTTACAATTAAATTAGCAAGATAAATCCCAATAATGTCTCGGTTTGTAGCAATGTCAAGACTGAGAAGTGAATTGCAAGTTAAGTCAGACGCCATTGATCTTGGATCATCTACACATCGTCCATTAACAATCCCGAATAAGCTGTGTCCCGAATTGACCTTAAAGAGTTCCTAAAAGTTTCAAGTTTCGAACTTTGTTATGTCAAATTGTCATGTTACAGCATATGTGAAGTCTAAAGTTAAATATACCTCTGGATTCCCGGTTTTAGGCCAAATTAAAAAATCTTCACCAACCCGAGATCCAACCATAGACAGATTAAGTCTTTGACAAATCTCAATGTATATTACACTAAGCAAAATCGCTGCCAAAATATTCATAAAATTAGATTCACAATTTGACACTAGTTCGATTGAAGCAAGTTATAACACAAAGAAAACGAAAATTTACCACTGCCACATTTGGAGCTTAAAACGGAATGCAAGTAGCAACATTTTGAATCAACAACGGGTGATCTTCTAAAGCCTTTAGATTCAAAAAGAACTTTGTTTACGGCCTCCAAAACTTCAACCAAATGGCATCCTATGTCTCGTGAAATTAGTTCAACTTTGACTTCTTTTGCTATGTTGTCCAATTCTAATAACCACTCGTCGATTTTCTTTCCTGCCATAGACATATCTTCGATGCAGTCCCAATCTTGGGTATCAGATGGTAAATTGGTATCTTTCATTTCGTTTTGAAGCGAATGAGCATCTATCTCACGGTTAAAAGCCCTAAACGCCTCATCTTCGGCAGATATATACATCAAAGTCTGCAAAATAACCAATAAATTCCTCATCTTCCAAAAAATAAATCTTTTTCTTAGAATTTTTATCAAATAACCAAGAAAAACCGAACAATTTATCAGACCCAATATGAAATAGTCACAATTCATGATTTTCGTCTAATAAAGTTTAGTGCTTTACTAAATAAAAACAGAACAAGAAAAGCAAAAAATACCTTAGCAAGGGATATATCTCTATCCTTTGACCGAAAAGATATTTCTTGCATAAATTTTTCCCTTGCAGTAATAAGTACCTAGAAAATTTTCTATGATCATAGATTATAAACATGATATAATTATACTATAAACAGAGGTGATCCGAGTACACGAATGTGTGATCTTCGAATTTGGCTAAAACCATGGGTGGAGCCATAAATTATTTAACGGGGGGCAAAGTAAATAGTATTTATCATGTCGACAAATTTTCATTGTTCATGTGAGATAAAGTAAAGAGTATTTTAATTTTTATAAGGGAAAATTTTCAAATATACCATAAATATAACTATTTTTACATTACTCTGCCCCCCATCTAAAACGCGCAAAATTATATAAATGCATAAGAGTAAATACAAAGTTTATAAAATGAATTCAGACCTCCTTGTAGGACTTTGGAGGAGAAAAATCATGGGTTTTCGCTGCAGCGTTGATTTTGACAGTCGAAAAGCTCGATTTCCTCTTGTTTTGCATCAGCAAGGCGGGTGGAGTGTCGAAATGAATCATCATCTTATTGGTAATGTCATCACCATACCTGAATATGGTAATTCAGAATAAACCCATATACATTTCCATATGCACAATATCTTCTCCAATTCACTAATATATAATCCACACAATTAACAAAATATATATAACTAAAATGTATCGAATATCGAAAACTACCCATTTGCAAGATTCTTGGAATCATATTCAGTACCTGATTGTAGGCCAACTAGTGAATGCAAGCAACATTTTTTCTTCAAGAATTGTTAAAAAGATTGAAACTTTTTAAGAATTAAGTAAGAAAAACAAGAAAAGATTGAATCTTTATGGATTTAAATGTGAATTTGAGCTGAAATTTAAAGGGTTAGATGATGAGGTCATTAAATAAGTTCCCAATGACAAGGAAGACAATAAGGATGAAAAGAAAGAATAGTGGAAGATGACACTTATGATTCTTGTACTATTGTAATTAACAACTTCCATTGGTGTATTTTACTTTCTTTCTCACTTTCTATATATATAGATACAGAGATATGTATGTATATATGTATAGATATAAGGAGAGAGAAAGAAAGTGTTGTTGTCTTTGGATATCCATTGGTGAAGTTATTTGTAAATTATGGAGGTGTGGGGTTGGAAGAAAAAGGAATTGGAAACTATGGGTGATAGACAAGGGTGAGAGTAGGAAAGAAATGAGTATTTAAGTTAAAATCTACCGCGAGTAAAAGTACTAGAATATCGGTATTAAACTATATATCGAATCGGTATTGGTATCAAGCACAACAGTCTGTTAATCGGTCTTGATTCTTTTTAAAAATTGGTATTTGCTACCTTCATAATCTAATTGTGTTCGGTAATATATGTATCGATTTTGTTCAGTTAGGTATCGTTACCAATCGAAAATTTTCAATCATGTACTTAGCATACTAATTTTACCTAAAACATTTTGATATGGTATCGTACTTGCCCCAAACTTTTGTGATATTTTATCATTATAAAACTATTACTTTTTTTGTAAATAGACGTCGGTTATAGAAAAATATCAAACGGTTTAAGAAAATACCATAATAAGTGAATATAATTAAATTTGTTAATTTTACAAACTATACAATGTTAATTAATAAGTTATTCTAAAAAATAATATTTATTTAGAAATAAAAGTTGTAGCATTTTGTGACAAATAAAGTAACGTATTTGGATTTGGTAAATGATTCTGGTATAGCTTTCCAAATCCTTTGGAGATGAAGCAAGCACGCAATTAAAAGAGTACACGCATGTAAATATATTTTATCATATGTAATTCGATAAATATTTCTAATTAAAGTTAAGTATAATGAGAGCGGTATATTAATATTTATCGAGTGAGTTCATAATCAAAATTATCGAGATGTATAATGATAAATGTCGACGTAGGGTCTAAACACCTGGTTCGGGTCTGAGACCGAACCAGGTGTTTAGAGTCTCCTGGTTCGGACAGAAACGACAAAGGAAGGAAAAGACAAAACAGATACGACAAAAAGAGCAGGAAAAGGTGTTCTGACGAAGGAACTCCCTCTTAACCAATGCATAAAGGGAGTAAGGGTCATGGAGCCATCTATTACCCGAAATATCCCCTATATATATCAGGGTAAACGGTAAAGGTAAATGATCTTTTTCATTCTAGCTATACACTTTATACGTTTTAGTCCGAACCAAGTTATATATTCTCACGCCCGAGTTGAATCAGGGGTCCAACCCCGCTCAACCAGGTGTTTTCTCTTAGTGCAGGTAATTCGGATTCAAGAACATTGAGTGCTAGTCAAAAGAAACGGACTTCAAGTCAGACTAGGTTTTGTTCAGGTCGGACTAGGTAGTTCGGAGATCTTTTGTATTAACATTTTGGCGCCATCCGTGGGACCGAAGGAAATACTCACTGGAAATGGAAACTCCCGCTGACACGGTGGATTTAATCACCAATGAGGGAGAGAATTCTAATAAGAACGCTGAGAAAGAAGCCAGAACAGGTGGAGAGTTTTCTAGTAAGTTCGTGAAAGATAACATAGAATTGCTAAGAGCATTGGTCGAAGAACATGAGCGTACGGAGTCGCAGAAAAAGGGGAAAGGTAAGATGGGAGAGGATACTCGAAAGGAAGGGTTTAAAGGAAGGAGATTAAACTTCGATGAAGAGGAAGGATCGGAAGACGAAGAGGAAGATTTGAGCCTACCGTATCAATCTGATTTCTCCTCAAAGTTCACAAAGAGGATCGCTCGATTCCCAATTCCCCCAAAGACAAAAATGCCAAGTATCATTCGGACGTATGATGGGTCAGGAGATCCGGATGACCACCTTAACACATTCGCGGGGGCTGCCGAAACCGAATTATGGTCAATGCCTGTGTGGTGTCGTATGTTTGCGCAGACGCTCGTTGGACCAGCGCGGATATGGTTTCAGGCACTAGAACCCGGACAAATAGACAGCTATAAAGAGTTGGAAGTAGTATTTGGGTCGTTTTTCACACAGCAGCGCAAGTATGTGAAAGGGCCAACAGATGTCTATAAAACGAAGCAGAGAGATGGAGAGGGATTCAGGGAGTTTGTGGAAAGGTGGAAGAAGGAAATGCTGCAAGTAAAAGGAGCTTCAGAGACCATGAAAGTCTCAGGATTTATGGAGGGTATCAAACCCCCTACGCTGATAGAGTCATTCAATGCTAGAGTCCCGACTACGGTGGAAGAGATGATGATAAGGGTGAAGGAATTCATCAAGGGAAAAGAAGCATCGGGACGAACGGAAGAGCTAGGAGGACGAATGACGAGCAATTCCGGATCATCATGGAAAGGAGCAGGAATGCCAACACCCAGGTCGGTGCAAGGAAGGAGGTCCTTCGGCTCACCCAATAGAACCCAAAGATATGGAGGGAAGTTCCCCATGTCCCCCATTTCCCCAAGAAATAATCCTATCTCGGGACCAGGGGATAGTAGGAGGAGTGTTCACTTTACCGACTTACTGAAAACGCCGATGCAGATCATGAATACGGAAAGAGGCATCAACTTAATAAAGCCACCGCCAGGAACCCTTCCGGGGACTCCGGAGAAGGGAAACCTAGACAGATATTGTGATTTTCATATGGATAGGGGACATGCTACGAATGATTGTTATGCTCTGAAGAAACAAATAGAAGAGGCAGTACAGACAGGAAAGATTAATCATCTAGTTCGAGACATACGAGGGGGAAACAAACAAGGAAGAAACGATAAAGGCCCTAGAGGGAAACCAAAGGAGATCCACATGGTGCGAGCAGTTAACATGGTTGATCAGGAGCCCGAGAAAGAAGTATCAAGAGAGTGGATGAACCAGGTCATAGCATTCCCCCCATTGAACGCCATAAACCCCACAGATGACCCGATGCTCATTAAGGCTCATGTGGCGGACCACCTGATCCACCGAATCTATGTGGACGATGGAAGTGCTTCGGAGATTATGTTTGAGCAATGTTTCCGAGAGTTAGATCCAGCATTAAGGCGAAGGATGAAGGTGAAGGAGGTTCCATTGGTGGGATTTGCTGGACAGACCAAGTTTTCCATAGGGGAAATATGTTTGCCAGTGCAATTGGCCGAAGGAGATAGGATTCGGACAGTGTGCATGAATTTTCTAGTCGTAGCAGCAAGATCCCCATATAATTGCATCTTGGGAAGACCAGGATTAAAAAAGTTGGGAGCGGTTGCATCGACAGTGCATGGGATGATGAAGTTTCCTACACCGGGAGGAATAGCTACCATTACCTCGGAAGGAAGCAGAAGTTGTCATCAGATACAAAGGTTGGTAGTAGAGGAAGGCAGAACCCAGGAGGAGCAAATCCAAGTTAATCCCAATTTTCCGGATCAGATGATCACTATCGGAAAAACCCTAACGGAAGAAACCAAGAGAAAGTTGGTAGTAATGTTAAAGCAAAATCAAGGGGTATTTGCGTGGAAACCGGAGGATATGACAGGAGTGCCAAGGGAGATAGCAGAACATCGCCTGAGCGTCTATAAGACCTCCGAACCTGTGGTACAGAAAAAGAGGGTCTTAGCACCAGAACGAAGTAAAGCAGCATGTGAGGAAGTCGATCAACTGGTTAAAGCAGGGATACTTCGGGAAGTTAGATACCGGACTTGGGTGGCAAACCCAGTCATGGTCCCCAAGGGAGACAAGACATGGAGGATGTGTGTAGATTTTAAAGATCTGAACAATGCATGTCCTAAAGATGCATACCCGTTACCGGAGATAGATCTAAAGGTCGATTCATTAGTAGGGTTTCGGTTTAAGTGTTTTTTAGATGCGTACAAGGGCTACCATCAGATACAGATGGCTCGGGAGGATGAAGATAAGACCGCCTTCCACACCGATCAAGGGGTATTCTGTTACAAAAAGATGCCATTTGGGCTTAAAAATGCTGGAGCTACGTATCAGCGGCTCATAGACAAGGTGTTCAAGGCTCACATAGGTCGGAATATGGAGGCGTATGTGGATGACCTAGTGATTAAGAGTGAAACCGAAGGAGCCATGTTGAGGGATATCCAAGAGATATTCGGGGTGCTACGAAAAGTAAATATGAAGTTAAATCCCAAAAAGTGTTCATTTGGGATGGAAGAGGGTAAGTTCTTAGGTCATATTATCATGCCACAAAGCATCAGGATCCATCCGGATAAGGTACGGGCGATTACTAATATGGCGGCACCAAAGACATTACAGGAGGTACAAAGTTTGAACGGGAAGATAGTAGCACTAGGAAGATACCTTTCAAAATCAGCCGAAATAGCGCTACCCTTCTTCAAAACGTTAAAGCAGTGTATGAATAAGAAGGATTTCAAATGGACGGAGGAGGCAGATAAGGCCTTCCAAGACATGAAAAAGTACATAGTAGACCTTCCATACTTAACAGCACCCCGAAAGGGAGAAACTTTGTTGGTCTACTTGGCAACAAACGGGGAGGTGGTGAGTGCAGTGTTATTGGTCGAAAGGGAGAAGAAGCAGTTGCCCATTTACTTCATCAGTAAAGTGTTACAAGGAGCTGAACTCAACTATAACTCGTTGGAAAAACTCTCCTTAGCACTCTTGTTCACATCGAGGCGACTAGGGAGATATTTCCAAGCGCATAAGATACAGGTGATCACAGACCAACCACTGAAGCAAATACTCACTCGTCCGGAGATGGCGGGAAGAATAGCAAAATGGGCGATTGAGTTGGGAGGCCATGACATAGAATATGCCCCGAAAACGGCAGCAAAAGGGCAAGTGTTGGCGGATTTCCTGAACGAAATCCCGGATCAAGGAGTAGCATTGGCTGAACCTGCAACGGTACTGGGAAAAAGAAAGAGAATCAAAGGAACCACTTGGAAATTATACACAGACGGAGCAGCTAGCAAGGAGGGTGCCGGAGCAGGTATCATCTTAATTAGTCCGGAAAAGGAGGAGTTTGCCTATGCTATCCGTTTGAAATTCCAAAGTTCTAATAACGAAGCAGAGTACGAAGGAGTTTTAGCGGGGCTAAGATTAGCTAAAGACATGAAGGTGGGAAGGCTGCGAATTTATGTAGATTCAAAGCTCGTAGCAAGTCAAGTGAATGAAGAGTATGGAGCAAAGGATGATCGAATGAGAAGGTACCGGGACAAGGTGACCACCCTCATGAAGGAGTTTGACTCTTGTAAGATCAAACAAATACCGAGAAGCAAGAACAAGAGGGCTGATGTGTTCAGCAAAGTGGCGTCTATAGCTGGATCGACCTTAGAGACCTTGGCTAGCAATATTTTTCTAGAGGCAATTGAGGGAAGGTCCATTGATGAGGTGGTCGAAGTAAATGTCATCGTAGAGGAGGAAGGGAATACATGGATGACACCGTTGATGGAATATCTCACCAATGAAACGTTACCTAGGGACGCAGGGGAAGCAAGAAAGATCCGAATGAAGGCTACCCAATACGTCCTAGTGGAGGGAGTGTTATTCAGAAGAAATTACCTGGCGCCATTGCTCCGATGTGTAGGGCCCCTGCAAGCTAACTACGTGATAAGGGAGGTGCACGAAGGATCTTGCGGAATGCATGCAGGACCAAGAGCAGTGGTAGCCAAAATAATGAATTTGGGGTATTACTGGCCCACGATGCATCAAGATGCATATCAAGAAATAAGAAAGTGTGATTCATGCCAGATACACGCGCCGATTCCTAAGCTCCCGAAGAGTGACATGATATCGGTAACGGCAGCGTGGCCTTTCTTTAAATGGGGAATGGATATAGTAGGACCATTTCCGGAGGGGCCAGGAAAGGTCAAGTTTCTGTTAGTGGCAGTTGATTATTTCACAAAATGGGTCGAAGCAAAGCCGCTAGCACGAATCACAGGGGCTCAAGTGTTAAAGTTTTTTTGGGAAAATGTGGTATGCAGGTTTGGATTACCGGGGGAGGTGGTGACAGATAACGGCAAACAATTTGTGGATGAGCCCTTCAAAGGATGGTGTGAGCAAATGCAGATCAAGCAAGTAAAGACATCTGTGGCACATCCTCAGGCTAATGGGCAGGTGGAACGAATCAATCGTAGCTTGGTGGAAGGGATTAAGACGCGTTTGGGAAGGTATGAGCACAACTGGGTGGACCAGGTACCAAACGTCCTATGGGCACATCGAACCACAAAAAAGACAAGCACTCAAGAAACACCATTCAGCTTGACCTATGGTTCGGAAGCGGTCATACCACCAGAAATAGGAATGCCCACTTACAGGAATGTGCAGCGGAGTGACGTAGATAATGAAGCAGAGTTGCGAATTAATCTGATGTTGGCAGAAGAGAGAAGGGAAGCAGCTCATGTTCGGGAAGCCCGATACAAGAAGAAGATTGAGCAGTATTACAATAAGAGAGTCCGAAAGACCAGTTTCAAAGAAGGGGAGTTTGTGTTCCGGAAAAACGAGGCAAGCCGACAGGAAGATGAGGGTAAGCTGGGTCCAAAATGGGAAGGACCGTATCAGGTGGTGCAGAACAACGAAAATGGTTCATACAAGTTGAAGCACCTAGATGGAACCTTAATTCCTCGAACCTGGAATGAAATGAATCTAAGGAAGTGTTACATGTAATACCGGGGTTTCCCCCGAGGAGAAAGAACATTGTATTTTCTTTATGCCAAGTAAAGTCTTGATGATCCAAAGGTGTATGTTCTTTGTCTATTTTGGAAGTAACAAGTGATAGTTTGTAATGCCGGGTTTTTCCCGAGGTAATTTGTACCATTGAAAAGAATGAATGGTTGATTTTTCTTATAACACAACGCATTTGATTGGTTAATTATGCTTGTTAATCATATGTCGGATCAAAATCCGAGGAAAATAACACGGCTTGACTTAGCAGCTAAGTACACCAGAAAAGTGTAATTCCGAATGACGATTCGAGGTAATACCGAACCACTTGGTTCGATGATAATACGCAATTCAAAGCAAAAACTAATAATACAAACACAACACATGAAAACATAAAGGGCACTGTCATTAAAAAGGGGGACTTAAACCCCAATGTCACAATACAAAAATAGCTGAAAATTGGGCCTCTACTTCAAACATAAGCATACATTAACAAACTAACAAGTCAAAGGTTTTCTGCTTCAGGGATTTCTGTTTCGGGAGACTCCGGATCAGGCAAGGTAGGTTTCACAGTCTGGAAAGCTTCAAGCGTTTGAGTGTCGGAAGCAGCTAGAGCGTCCAAATACGAATAATGAGTCTGCTGAAATTCTTCTTTTGCTGCGGTAAGGGCAGCTTCAGTAGAAGGATCATGAAAGGGAGACTGTGTGATCCTTTGCCCCAACAGATGCAACTTGTATCCAGCAACTACACCATCATGACACCCCGAACGATAATAAGCCACATTAACGCTGGAGCTGGCATCCACAAAATCCTTGCTCTTAAGAAGGCCTTCCGCCACATGTTTTGGGCCCTGGGAAATCAACCAGGTCCGATCTTCTTGAAGGGTAGTATTGGTGGACTCTAACTCTGCAACACGGGATTCTAACTCCTGAAGACGTTCCCTTTCTCGAACCATAGCTTCTGTTGCCTTGGAATTTCGGGCTTCGGCAGCCAAGAGATCGGAAGACAAGGCATTAATCTGCTCTTTCAAATCTTTCACAGTCCGGCTGTGAGTGATGTTTAGTTCGCCTAAAGTCCGGACCGCATCATCATTTAGGGAAGAAGACTCGACGCTGGAAGTCCGAGCTTTCTTCAGCTCCTCTACTTCTTGACGGAGGTGGGCTACCTGATCATTAAGCCCCTTCTTCTCTTCATCTAACCGAACCTGAAGCCCATCAGCTCGTTGGTTGCTCAAAGCAACGTTTCTTTCAAGAGCCTTTACCAATCGAGTCTGATCCCGGATCTCATCCTCAGATATAAGCCACCTAGATCGTACTTCAGGTGCAATGACTAGAAGCTGAGCCACCAATAGATCAAGTTGTTCGGCCAAAGCAAAGTTGTTTGTATTATCCAGGCGAATAACTTCGGCAGGGGTAGTCAAAGTGTCCAACAAATCACGGCAAGTACCAGCATCGGTGTATAGAGATCGGTTATAGACTTGATTGAATCGTGGTTGGAATTTCTTCGTAGCAATTGAAGGTTCAACGCCATTGAGGTCCGGCGTGTCGAGGATCGGCTCCTTATCTTTCGGTTCTTTCTCCTTCGGATTAATAATTTTGCTTGAAGGACCCTTGGTAGGAATGGTTTTCTTTCGGTGGGTGGCATACTGAGGTTCCTTGATGAGTGGAGATTTTCCTTTGCTGGACTTCAAAGGACTAGGTGTTTTCCCAACTGAAGCGGAGGGTTTCTTGGATACAACTGACTTCTTTGCCTCGGAAGAGGACTTGCTGGAGATAACCACAGGAGAGGCCTTTGAGCCCTCAACATTCTTTTTCAAGGGAGACGGAACAGGAGTCTCCAAAATTTTCCGATCTTTCGGATCAGTGCCGGATGAGCCAGCACCAGGTCCCTCTGAAAGTACTGATTTCTGTTTCGAGGACTTAGGAGGTTGATCAACCTCACCCTCATGAGATTAGCCACCCTCCTGCATAATCTTCTCCACTTCGGAATTAGTGGCACCCCTAGGGGTAGGAGGACACGACCTTTCGGAGTAGGTGGAACGGTCTTCAAAGCGACTGGGATCTTCTGACTTGGCAGTATCGGATGAAGAAGAAGATTCATCAGACCCGGATGATAATCCATACCCTTCCGAACCACCATCATCGGAGGCAGCAAAAAGTTCTTCAGTGTCAGGACTGGGCTCTTCTACAGTAGGAGAAGGAGCCGAAGTTGAGGCATGCTGCTCCTTAGTCTTGGAAGCTTGAGAGGTGGGGGGCACTCTGCTAACAGTTTTTTGCTTCTTGGCAGGAGGATTCTCTGTCACTTTCTTGGACTTCGAGGCCTTTCTCTTCCTCCTCACAGTTGCTCTTGCTTCAGCATCGGTATAAGGTGCGGGGATATTCTCATTCGGCAGGATAACACGATCTAGAGTCGTAGTTAAAAAGCCAGGAGCACCTGCGGCAAGGGGAGCCGAACCAAGTACAACACCATCCCAATTCCTCATCTCCAAAAACGATAGAAGAGGCAACGCTGTAGCACGAAGCAATAAAAGTTAGCTCACAATAAAACATGAACACACATATATGCACAAAGGAGAGCAAGAACGAACCTTTATCTTCAAACCTCAAGCATGGGCGAGCCTGAGGGCGATTCCAGTTACGACTTAGTCCGGTTAAAACCAATAACCTTTCCGGATAAGAACGGGCTCTGATCGGATGAGTCTGCAAATCCATAACAAGCTCAAAATCCAATTCCTCCTTATTAGGCTCCGGGTCAGTAAGGACATCACCCCTCGCACACCACCTCATACGAATGGGAGCCACCGAAGCATTGACAAAGAAAAAACGGTTCTTCCAGTTCTTCAAAGACGAAAGATACCAGTCGATACACACGGGAGCACCTCGTCTCTTATCAACAGTAAGCCAATCTCCGTTTAGCCCCACTTTATAAAAATAGCGAAAGGACAGTAGATCGGGAGCTTTATTGAAGGCGCGACAATGGATCTCGAAGTTTGTTATCTTATTAGCCCCTAGGGGGTTCATCTGGGACACATGGCCTTTAAAGTATTGGATCACGTCAAGATAGAAGCGAGAGAAGGGTAACCGAAGGTTCGAGTATTCGAACCACGCGCAATAGACACCGATTTTACCCGGAGGAGCGTCTCTGATAGTGTCATTTGCTCCGGGAATAACAGCGCCATAGGAACTGTCAATATGATAGGTCTTACAGAATGCAGGAAGGTCTTCAGCGGGCATGGTATTAAACATCTCTTTCAGGTTCTCCTTCGATTCCTTGGCCATTATATCAAGAAGAGGAAAGAATACCGGAGTAAGGGTAGATCTGGAGAAAAATTGACAGAGGTTCGGAGGAAAAGTAGGAAATAAATGAAGAAGGAATGCCCCTATTTATAGGCAGGTGGCAGGCACCTCAAGGGGCGCGCGTGGCTTTGGAAAATGTGTAACGTATGTGTGACGTATGTGTGACGTGTGGATGACACGTGGATGTGTGGAATACAGCTGGCATCGTTCGAGGTACCAGGATCAGCCACGTGTAATGAGGTAATGGCATCTGGAACCGTTCAAGCCATCTGAGATGGACACGTGGAGTCGAAGGAAGTAACAAGTCGAAAGTCGATGTACGAAGTTACCGAAGCAACAGCAAGGATAAATCGAGATTGGCAGAACTTTTAAGTCCAACATTATATCGACTTCTTCTAATATAATGCTAGACTTGGGGGAGTTGTCGACGTAGGGTCTAAACACATGGTTCGGGTCTGAGACCAAACCAGGTGTTTAGAGTCTCCTGGTTCGGACAGAAACGACAAAGGAAGGAAAAGACAAAACAGATACGACAAAAAGAGCAGGAAAAGGTGTTCTGACGAAGGAACTCCCTCTTAACCAATGCATAAAGGGAGTAAGGGTCATGGAGCCATCTATTACCCGAAATATCCCCTATATATATCAGGGTAAACGGTAAAGGTAAAGGATCTTTTTCATTCTAGCTATACACTTTATACGTTTTAGTCCGAACCAAGTTACATATTCTCACGCCCGAGTTGAATCAGGGGTCCAACCCCGCTCAACCAGGTGTTTTCTCTTAGTGCAGGTAATTCGGATTCAAGAACATTGAGTGTTAGTCAAAAGAAACGGACTTCAAGTCAGACTAGGTTTTGTTCAGTTCGGACTAGGTAGTTCGGAAATCTTTTGTATTAACAATAAAATCAATAGGTTGAAATACAAATTAATAGGAAAATTTATATGAAGTTATATTGTCTAACATGTTGAATTTGTACCCTTTAGGGTGCATATAGCTACGCCGGTGACTGTAACAAGTACATCTAAGTAGGAATTAGATTATTAATATTAATCAAAGTTTCGTGTAAAAGACAAATTTACAAAGTTGCAAAGTTATTTGGAAATGAGTTGGATATTGACTAAAGGTTGCCATAATTTTGGTGCAAGAAATATTTACGTTTACTCAATGAGTATATTCTTTACCCAACACATATTTATGTACTTTATTGACTCAAAAGTCATTATTTAAAATATTATTATATAAAAATTATACCATTAGAATAAAGGCTAATGCCTTCAATATATATATATACTAGCTTATTGACCCGCCTAATACGCGGATAATTATATCAAAAAATATATAATGCTAACAAAAAATATATAACTTATATAAAAAGATTGATAAAAAAAACTATTAGTCATGTAGACAAAACGATTATTTTAGCAAATGTGAAGTTAAATAAACATTTACTGTGTAATTCGGAGAAAACCTTATTAAAAATAAACTAATTATAATATACTAAAAAACTAAAAATATTGCGTAAATAGAACGAAAAAAAACATAAGATTTTTTTATATGATATGTTTTCCGTTTATTATGCAAAACACTCGTAAAATAATAAAATAATTTATTTTCTTTTTATAATATATAAAAAAAATAAAAGTATTGGGTAAATAGGACGAAAAAAATAGAAGTTTTTTTTTATATGATATGTTTTGCGTTTATGTGCAAAACACTCGTAAAACAATAAAATAATTTTAATTTCTTTTATGTGTTTGAAGAAAAAAATACATTTTGTATTTTTTAGGATTAATTTAAAATACAAGTGTTAGATTATTTAACGTAGAAAGCTTAATTAGTTTTATTTAATTATTACAATTTAAAATAAAGGTTAATTATTTAAAGTAAAATGGTTAAAATGAAATTATTAATGATGACATAATCAAAATGATCTAATGGTTCAAATTAAAGTTGGATTTCCATCTAATGGTTAATATTTTGCCAAGTGGCATTTTAGGCCTCTCTTTTATTATATATTAAGATATATATATGAGAAGGTGAGGTTTAAAAGCGATTTTCAATTCTCTAGAGATCATGGATCCACTTTTTGGCCATACATTTTTTCCTTAATATATTTTTTTTTTCATTTTTTTTTTCTTTTTCTAATTCGGTTTTTTTTTTGCTATGTTTTACTTAACTTTTTTTTTTTTAAATCACATGTGATTTTTTTGTAAAAAATTGAAATCACATGTGATTTTCAAAAACCAAATTTATAAATTTTAAAATCACACGTGAATTTTTTTTTTGTCGAAAATCACATTTGATTTTCAAAAACCAAAATTTATAAATTTTAAAGTCGCACTTGAAAAATTTGTTTCTCGAAAATTACATGTGATTTTATAAGCAAAATAGTTTGTAGGTTAAAAATCACACCTGATTTTGGTAAAAAAAATAATCAATAATTTTTTAAAATCAAACGTGATTTTACTCATAAAAGATATGTAGATTGAAAATCACATGTGATTTTTAAAAAGTAAGGTTGAAAATCAAATGTGATTTTCGAAAGAAAAAAAAAATAAAAAAATAAAAAGTAAATAAAAAGGTAAAAGAAAAAAGTAAAAAAAAATTTTAGAAAAAAAGTGAAAAAAAAGAACAAAGATATAAGGAAAAATGGGTAGTTAGGAACGGATCCCTGGATCTCTAGAGAATTAGGATCCCTTTTGAACCCCAATCTATATATATATATATATATATATATATATATATATATATATATATATATATATATATATATATATATATATATATATATATATATATATATATATATATATATATATATATATATATATATATATAGTAATTGGATCGGGTAAGAACGGCTCCAACTATACGAACGGTAGGAACGATTCTCAGACGTTAATCCCCCGTGCATATCATCTTCTTCAAATCTTTTCTATTCCGGCGCTACAGGTAATCTTTTTTACACCATCTCCCCCGATTTTTCACCTTTATAAACCCTAACTCGTCATTTTCTCGATTTTTCCAAATTTTAAACCTGTTAAACCCTAATTCGGTACAAATTCTGTCATTTCTTTTTTACAACAAATCTTGATTATTACCAATTTTGAATCTTTTTGTTTATTTTCATCAATTATATCTTCTTAATGCCATTTTATATTATCAATTTGATTCATTTTATGATTATTGTTTTTAAATCATCTTATAAACTTACTAATTTTTGCGTGTTATTGCTAAAGTAATCATTAAGAGGAAGTATGTTAGTATATACCAAAACACACATAAATTCGATCCACTGTGTAATGTTCCCAAATGATGTAGATGCATATTTGAATATAGTAGTGTAGATTCAGTTTGGCATAAGATGTATTTTTAGAACATAATGATGTAGATGCAAAATTGAATATAGTAGTGTAGATTCAGTTGTTTTAATGATGTAGATGAAAATTGAATATTATATTGTATATTCAGTTTGGCATAAGATGTATTTTTAGAACATAATGATGTAGATGCAAATTTGAATATAGTAGTGTAGATTCAGTTTTTTTAATGATGTAGATGCAAATTTGAATATTGTAGTGTATTTTCAGTTTGGCATAAGATGTATTTTTAGAACATAATGATGTAGATGCAAATTTGAATATAGTAATGTAGATTCAGTTTTTTTAATGATGTAGATGCAAATTTGAATATTGTAGTGTATTTTCAACTTTTTAAATGATGTAGATGCATATTGAAATAGTAGTGTGGATTTTATTTTGCCATACAGATGTATCTTGAACTTTTTAATGATGTAGATGCATATTGAAATAGTTTGTGTAGATTCAGTTTTGCATATAGATGCAAATTGAAAGTAGTAATGTAGATTCACTTTCTGGATTAATAACATTGTATGAAGTGATTATTTGTGCTAAACTGATTTAAAAGTAACAAGCTTATTCAATTTGCAATTTTGTTGTATGGTGTAGCCAGGGGGTTAAGTGTTTTTGTTGTTGTTTACCATTTGATAGATATATGAAAACAAACAGGCTTTTTTTGTCGAAATAAGGCCCATTATGTTATTTACTTTTTTGGAATTGTTTGTCAAAGCCCCAAGTCATGGTTTTAGGGCAGGAGGTATTGGACCATTGTTGTTTGGTAATTGAAGAGTCTTTAAATTTTTGTGTTATCGATGTTGCCGTGTTCTTGACAATTCTATTGCTCCTTTTAGAGATTCGAGTTGTGGTGAATGGTACATGTGAGGAGGTTATGGATTATGCGATATCCGCTAGGGGCATCCATAAAGTATGTTGAAGTTCCAAGGTGTGTTATTTTAGGTAATTTCTTTTAAAGTACAGATGAAGGATTATTTTTTTAGATATTGCTATGAATTTTTGTTTATGTTTGTTGACAAAGATTTAATCTGTAGTGTTCCATCACAGAAATGAGAACTTGGGCGGAGATACATACTTTTTGCGTCAAAATATGGATATACAGGGCTTTGGGTTTCTGTTAGCTTAATAGCCGGCTTCAAAAAATAAGTATTTTCAAGAATAATTTAATTGAAGCATTCACTTAAGCTGATACTTTCTTCTATATTAATATGTATGTTTTTAGTATTTTTACTAAAAATACTAAAAATACCTTTTTGCTTTTTTTTTTTAAACAAATCGTTTTTATGCAGTGTGTGGCCGTGCTCGTCAAGGCAAAAGATATTTTTTGGTAAATGGTATATGTATGTCATATCGTGTACATTTTTATTCCCAGTTTTTACGTCAAATCGGTTTTTATGCACCTAGTCTGATCATTTGAAACCTACAAGTCAACAGTCACTGAAGAAGAGATCTACTGATCAGTATTGGCGAGGTCTCTTACTGATCAAACAAGGCAAGTAAATGTTCAACCTGGAACCCCTAAAGCTCGTATATGGGGACGAACCGGTTGCACCTTTGATGCTAATGGACGAGGGAAGTGTGATACCGGTGATTGTAATGGAATGCTCGAGTGTCAAGGTTATGGTTCCCCGCCTAACACTTTAGCTGAGTTTGCTCTTAATCAATTCAACAATGATGACTTTGTTGACATATCTGTTATTGATGGATTTAATATCCCAATGGAGTTTATACTGATGCAGCTCATTGGATGGGAGCTACTGATGGTTCCTACTGATCAGTACGAAATCTACATACTGATCAGTATTGGCGAGGTCTCTTACTCATGGATCAGTACGAAATCTACATACTGATATAGGTTCCTACTGATCAGTACTTAGAACATAAAGGGTTTTTATTAGTCATTTATGTATAATCGAATTAAAAGAAGGGTAAAACAATAGTTTCAAACAATAGTGTGCTTGAATCCTCAAAAAAAAAAAAAAAAAAAAAAAAAAGTATTTTTTTTTGTTACTGATGATCAATAGGTAAAAGGAACTAATGATCAGTTGTAACAGAGTAACAACTACTGATTGACGAAACGTTCAATGTTTCTACTGATCAGTCAAAAAGTCTTGTCCCAACGACTTTTCATACTGATCATTTGAAATCTACAAGTCAACTAAGTGACTACTGAAGGAGAGATCTACTGATCAGTAATGGCGAGGTTTCGTAATGGTATATGCACCTAGTCTGTGAAATGGATCTAAATTTCAATGATACTTAATTTTATTTTATTTATATGTTAATTTAGTTATTCTTTTTATACTTTTGTGTTTTTAGGTACAAAATGGTTGAGCTATATAAAGCAACCAATCTTTTTTAATTTTTTCTCAAGGCTTTTTTTGAAGAATTTTTCAATTTTGTAAATATATAGGTTGTTTTATTGTATGGAATAATGGCAAGTTATATATTTTACTAGTTATATTTTCAATTTTGATATGTAAATTCAATAATTATAAATTTTTGTGTTTTTTGCATTGTTGTGTTTATTTAAAAGTAATACTATAATTTTGCACCTAAATAAATGTATTAGCTATAAATCTGCACCTACATAAATGATTTTAGATATAATTATGCACCTACATAAATGTATTTAGATATAATTCTGCATCTACATAAATTTGATTAGACATAAAACTGCATCTACTTAAATTGATTTGAGAGGCGCATACATTTACAGAGATTTCATTATTACAGTTGCAGTAAGTATTTAATGCAAAATCTTTTTTAAGTAGATTCAGTTTGCAGTAAGTGTTCAATATGCACCTATAAAATCTGTACTTTCCATTTCTTTTTTAGGTAAACAAACATAACAATTTTTTTTACCATTTTCAATCATCTTTCAAGAATGAGTTCTTCATCTTCATCTTCTCAATCTTCTAAATATCAATCATCGGAAAATTGAGCAATATCTTCTCAAGGTTCTTCTAACCAACATTTACCACCTTATTTACCTAATGTAGATCACCTCAAAAATAGATTAAAAAATATTTTTTCAAGCCATGTTAGGGCGGATTTTGAACTTTGGAGTAAACTAGGTGCAGAAAGTAATCGACTTTATGCACTTATAAACGAAAAACAAGCTATAGTGGATGAAATGCGTCAATTGTTGAATGACCCATCGATTGATAACAGAAAAATGGTTTTGTTAATGTATTCTGTCAACAATTTAACAAACCATATTCAACAAGATATAGCTAGTTTGAGTGCAATCACCGACGAAGAAGATCGACAGAGGAATGCTATAATTGCCAAAAACAATGTTATAGATGATATTTCAGGTCTTTAGTTTTTTGTTTTTTATATGTTATTTTTTTTTATGTAGTAACAACAATGTTTTGCTGTTTGGTTGTTTTTTGAATGAACTAAAATGCTTGTGTATCTCGTTTTAAAGCATTAAAGATGATCCCTTTATTTTTTGTATATTATTTGTATATTTCTTTTTTTCCCGAAGGATGATTGGACTCATTTATATAGTGCAATTTTGGAACCGTTACAATGTTATTAAAAAAAACCGTACGTAGTTAACCAAAAACAAATTAGTCATTTATCGCGTTATTCAATGGATTTTTTTTTACTTTTAGTTGCAGTTTAACGAAATGATGGTCCAAATAAATATATTATCACAAATGAATATATCTTAGGGTTAATTAGTCATTTATGTATAATCGAATTAAAACAAGGATAAAACAATAGTGTCAAACAATAGTGTGTTTGAATCCTCAAAAAAAAAAAAAAAAAAAAAAAAAAAAAAAAGTTCTTTTTTTGTTACTGATGATCAATAGGTTAAGGCACTACTGCTAAGTTGAAACGTTCAATGTTTCTACTGATCAGTTGAACGTTCAATGTTTCTACTGATCAGTCAAAAAGTATTTTCCCAACGACTTTTCATACTGATCATAATTACTGTTGCAGTAAGTATTTAATGCAAAATACTTACTTTTTGTCACTGCTCAGTTGAAACGTTCAATGTTTCTACTGATCAGTCAGAAACTCTTGTCCCAACGACTTTTCATACTGATCATTTCAAACCTACAAGTCAACTAAGTGACTACTGAAGGATAGATCTACTGATCAGTATTGGCGAGGTCTATTACTGATCAGTATGGAGAGTTTATACTGATGCAGCTCATGGATGGGGAGATACTGATGGTTGCTTCTACTGATCAGTAATATAGGTTCCTACGGATCAGTACTTAGAACATAAAGGGGTTTTTCTAGTTTAAAGATTGTGTTTTTGATGTTTTGACCCATTTGGTTTCAAATTGGTCAAAATGATTTTCCTAATGTTTTTATAAGTTTTTAACCTTGAAAAAAAAGCTGGTATATAAGATTGTAAAAAGCTATTTCTTTTTATAGGGTTGGGTTTGAAAATAGACCCTATGATAAATTAGATGCATAATTTACAAATTAGAATATACATCTAATTTATTCAAATATAAAAAGGAAATCAATACCATTAAACAATACTATTCAAACTAATATTCAAATCCATAAACCATAATTTTTGTCTTTCCAAATCAAAGCAATACAATTCAAAGCAATACAATTCAAACTAATATTTACTAATGCAAAGTAGTTTCAACAGTGAATTTCTAAATATGGAATAGTTTTTAAAATTTCTGAACTTTTGATTTACATTGTCGCACGAGCTTCAATTCTCTCTACCGCATCTTCAACATACTTTGCTTTTTGTCCCGTTGACAAATTATCATAAGCCGAGACTTCAGCAAGCACACAATCTTTCATTGTGTTCACATCACTTGTCAGAATTCTACTAACATACCTATAACGCAGTTTTTCAAGCTGATCAATTTGCTTCCTACTTTTTTCCGTAAAAAAACCAGATTTCCACTCTTTAAGATTTACGGTGTTCAACGTTTCCATGTGCCTAATTGCAAAAACTCCACAATCTAAAACATTTTCTTCTGTAGTCCAACTGATTTCAACTTTTGAAGCAGTAACCAAGCTCAAATCATTTGCATGATTATTTTTACAATACGCAAGGTACTGTGAAAACAATGGAATCTACAAAAACAAATTTCATTTTTTTTGTTATTTTGAATTATAATGCATTTTATGAAAATAAAAAAAACAAAAATAAACTTACCAGCACATTAAGAACATTATCGTATTTTGTTGTTTGTGCTTCGCGATTCTTAATGTTGTCTATAACAATCACCTTACTGCTTTTTATGAAGATGCAAATCACATAATAATGATCTTTCTTGCAGATTGGGAAAAACACCTAATAAATAAAAACAAAATATCAGTTTTTTAATTGAAGTATTTTGATGATTATTAATATAAGTTTTTTTTTTTTTTTTTTTTTTACCATATCTGCAGTATTCATATGAACTCTTGTATTCACCAAATAAGAATTAATTTCATCTCTGAATATCATCCACTTTTCGTCCTTCGTCAATTTATTCTCAAGCATCATCTCGTTACACTTCATTAGACATCATATGGGGGAAAAAATTACATTAAACATTTGTAAAGATGCATATTTTTGAAAAATTTAAATTCATGGTTTATAATAGAGACATACCATAAGAGCTGTTCCAAAAAAAATCCGCGATGGACGTTGTTTATCTTTAAACATTTCTTCATAATTCAACACAATCGACATACTATCAACTACAGCAGCATTTACCTTCACACCTGGAATTAAACTTTCAATTTCAACTCTTGTCGCTCCAAATCCAGTTTTAGTTTTGAAGATGTAATCACTATAAAAAAACAACAAACAGTTGATTTTTTAAACAATTTTAACATTGATAATATAGAGAAATTATATATATCATGTACTTACAATTTGGGTTTTGCAGCTGTGAATATGCATTCTGCCACTCGAATTTCATTTGCAGTTAGCTTTGAATTAATACTCCCAATTCTCGACCTAAATGGTGATTTTAATGAGTCTGCAGGATTTTTCGTTCTAACTGGTCTCTCATTGTTATCTACATCATTTATCGTCTTCATTTGTTTCATTTGTTTCATTTTTTCCACAACTAAAGAATTCAATGCTACCGGTGCCTTATTTCCCAAATTTTTTTGCTGTCCTGAATGCATATCGATTTTCCCAAATCTCCCTATTATTTCATCTGGAGTTTTGTAAACTCGATCTTCTTTTATTCCTTGCTGGGTCTTATTCAACTTTTCCACATCAATAAACTCGTTGATAACAGTTTCTTCATTATCAAAATCAATACTTGTATCAACATTATTTCGGTTCAAAGCTCTCTTATCATTTTCATATTTTCTTTCAACCTCAATCACCATAGCTATCATTATTTCCGTTTCCGTTGGACTATCTTCTTTATTGGACACCATCTCAATGTTTGCTTCGTTTAAACTTTCATATTGTTTTTCTTCTTCAGTAACAGATTCAATTACATTTTTATTTTTTCCCGCCTCTTCAGTACTTTCTTCAATTAAACTTCCATCTTCTTCTATCTCTTTCACAACTCCCATTATCATTTCATTTTCGTTTGAAATCTTGCTGTTTAGACACTCACTTGGAATTTTTACATCGTTACAAAATTGCACCTCCATTTGTTGGATTTCAGCATTTTCAGGAAATTGTATCTTTGCAATTTTCAGATTATTAATCAGTTCATTCTTCTTCTTATCCAATTGTACAAGCACATCCTGTTTTGTTCAAATAAAGGATAATTTAATTATTAGAATCCAAATGTAAACTTCAATAAATATATCTTATTTTTTAATATATATGTATGAAAAATTGCATCTAATAGTTTTTGTTACAACTTTTTTCAATTGGTTATACAAACATAAAAAAAAAAAAAAAAAAAAAAAAAAAAAAAAAAAAAAATCTAACATTACCTTAACATTTAAGTTCCCATGATCCCCTTCTGCATTTTCACTGACTAACGGATTAGTTGCACGTTTTTCGTCATTTAGGTCCTGCTCTCTATTGATTCTTACATCTGATCAAAATATTTTTTTAAGATAGTTTCAAAAAATTTTTAGTAAGATATTAATTTTTTTAATAAGAATGTACTTACTTTCATTAAAGAAATCATTTCCTTCAAAAGCTGTTTAGCAAGAATCATCTTGATTTAAATCATCACCTTGATCTTGTCCGCCATCATCTTCTTCTTCTGTAATTTAAAATATAAAAAGAAAAAAATTGTATTAAAAAATTATTTATTTGTTGATTCCAAAAAATATGTTTAGGTTTTTTAACCTGTTGAATAGGATGCGTCAGATGAAGTTTTTTTCTGCTCTTCAAATGCAAATTTATCTAAACTGCATTGACAACTAATAACTTTCTTTTCATATTCCTTTAAAATATTTGACTTCCAAAAAAGCATTGCTGGCCTAAGTCCTCTAGAATTTTTCCTACTGAACTTCATGTGGTGAAGAAATAGAACCTACAAAATTAAAATTAGTAAGGTTATATTACTTTCAAAATATATAGTAAAGAAATTAGATTATATAAATTATACCGTTAGAAACACATGAGGTCCAATATACAAGCTGGAGTCATCATCTCTGTCCCATCCGTTTTTGCTCCTTTTTAAACAGTCAATAGCATACCCACACCAATCCATATTTTTGATGTTTTTCATATCTTGAATGCATGGTAAGAACTTTTGATTTACAGTTCCACATGTTACTCCTTCTACCATAACGGTCATGATAAGCACCAAAATGTTCAACTTAAACATTCTATTTACTAACTTGGTTTTCTGGATTTTATCAGCCACATTTTGGGTATATATCCTTTGAACCCCTTTTTCTGGGAATGGATACTGTTTCCTCCAGCTGTCTATAACAGCTGAATTTCCTATTCCAGCCTTTAATTTCAAGATCTCCTAAGGGTAATCCAATAACATCATGAATAATCTCCCTTGTGATTCTTATTTTTTCTTTCCCAACTCTTATCTCACATGACTCTGCATCTAACCTATCTACTATAAGATATGCTAGAGTCAATGGCAATGTTTGAATATCAAAATTTAGAAAACATCTGAATCCCATTTCTTTAACAGCTTCCTTCTGTTCTAGAGTTAAACCTTTCATCGTCTTAACTAAAGGTCTTGGATTCTGTCTCGTCTTTAAAGTTTTTTGGGATGCTTCTTTCTTTAATAAACATCTCTTTCTTGTTTTTTTTTTCTCATCTGGTGAATCTCTTACAAATGAATAAACTCGATCTGTTGGTTTCTTCTTTGCAATTGATTTTTTCCTCTTCTTATGCTGATCAGAGGTATCTTTACCATCCTTTGTTTTATAGCTTTTCCTTGTATCTAAAAACGAATATATCATAGAAACAAAATTCTATTACTAAAATATACATCTATATGCAAACTGCATCTACACTACTATCCTTTTCAAAATGCATCTAATTCATTAAAGATTATAACAAAAATTCATTAAGTTCAAATATGCATCTAATTCATTTAAGTTCAAATATGCATCTAATTCATTAAGTTCAAATATGCATCTAATTCAACAAATAAGTTCAAAATATGCATCTAATTCAATAAATAAGGTCAATATGCATCTAATTCATTAAGTTCAATATGCATCTAATTCATTAAGTTCAAATATGCATCTAATTCAACAAATAAGTTCAAATATGCATCTAATTCAACAAATAAGTTCAAATATGCATCTAATTCAATAAAATAAGTTTAATAAGCATCTAATTCATTAAGTTCAATATGCATCTAATTCATTAAGTTCAATTTGCATCTAATTAATTAAGATTATAACAAAAATTCTAATTAATAATGAAGATTAAAAAAATTGAAATAAAACATTACATTCTGGATTCACTTCGGGTGTAGATTCACTTTCAGTAATTGAAAGCATTTTTTCGGATGAGGTTGTTTCTTCATCGACCAATTCCAGGTTTTGCGTGTTATTGCTCAAATTTGTACACAAAATTATTGTAAAAATTATCAAATAAATAACAAAAATAAGGAATATAAACTGTGTTGATCGATGTTTCACTTAATAAATTTGAAATTAATATTTATCGATGTTCCTCCTGAATTTTTTCTAGGGTTTTTAGGATTTTTCATTTTGATTTTGATGATTTCGTGGAACAATTAGGTGAATATAAGTTGTTTTAAAAGAAAACCAATTCACCGTAAGTTCCTTTTATTTACTTAAATGCCACCGCGAGGTATAATTTAAAATATTTAATCTGACGGCTACGATTGGTTCTTACCGTTCGTATGTTAAGGCCCATTCCCACCCGAACCCCACCCTATATATATATATATATATATATATATATATATATATATATATATATATATATATATATATATATATATCTATATATATATATATAGGAGGAGGTTCTTATAAACCAATATTTAAAGTAAATTAAGTAAAAAAATATGAAAAAAATAATTTATAATATGTGTAATTTTGTATTATGTTTATTTATTCAATTATAACAAACTTTAAAAAAGCAAGTTTTGATATGCATCAAAATATAAGACGTTTAGGGGCTGTGCATCAAATTCATTGTTTTTGTGCAGTAAATATTCAAATTTGATCCACAACGATAAAACTACCCATTTTTTGATGTACAACAAAACTTCGTTTTTTAAAGTTTGATATATGGTTAAAATGAACGATAATCCAAAATATCTAACGTTATAAATTATTTTTTAATCTTTTTTTACTTATTTTACCTTAAAGTTTGTTTTACAAGAACCAACCTCTATATATATATATATATATATATATATATATATATATAGTAATTGAATCGGGTAAGAACGGCCCAAAGTATAGGAACGCTAAGAACCAATGCTGACCGTCCGATTAAGGTGATGATCAGTAGTAACCGCTTACTACTGATCAGTAGTAACCGCTTACTACTGATCAGTAGTAACCACTTACTACTGATCAGCACTGCGAGGTTTGATATAAAATTTTTAATCGGACGGCCAGAATTTGTTGCTGATCAGTAGTAAGTGGTTACTACTGATCAGTAGTAAGTGGTTACTACTGATCATCACCTTAATCGGACGGTCAGCATTGGTTCTTAGCGTTCCTATACTTCGGGCCGTTCTTACCCGAACCTCACCCTATATATATATATATATATATATATATATATATATATATATATATATATATATATATATATATATATTCTATATCAACGTATTTAAAGGGTGAGATTCATATTAAAATAAAGTCATCCATAAAAATAACACAAAATCATAAACAACTTTATCAAAGTATATGTTTTTTAGAGTTACAATTAAATAACTTTTAAAAGCTTTCTATACAGAAAAAAAAGTTTCTATTGTTTTTTATAACTCCAAAATTAGATAAATTTTTTGTAAATTATATGCATTTTCGAAGAGTTAATTTATTTATAAATTTTAGATGTAATTTTTATTCAAAAGTAGATAACTGATATATATATATATATATATATATATATAATAAAATTTTGGTCAAAAAGATTTTAAAAAAAAGTATTAGATACATTTCTAATTAATGTACTTTTTTGTTATTTTTTCTATTATTATTTTATTTTCTTTGCATTAATTTCGAAAAGTTATATAGATTCTCGTAAAAACTTAAAAGGAAGACAAGAAAAGATGTTTTTTGGTTATTTTTTATGGGTCCTAAACTATAAACAAGTCTAATTTTACTTTATTTTGAACAATCAAATAATACATATATTTGTCTATAATAAAATTTGACTCAATAGTTTCTTAGTTAATAAGTCGAGTTACATATCACTAGACTAATATCTCTTGAAAACAACGGGTGTAAACGGATCAAACAAATAAACATGCTTATTATTTACTTTAACACTACTAATCAAGAGGTTACGAGTTAGAGTTAATGAAGTATTTTTAAGGACAAACTTATACAAATACATGAAATGTGTGAGTGTTACCTTTAGAAAAAATAAAAATGATTTAAAACGGATATTATTAACTATTACAAGTGGAAGGTTTTGATACCAACCCGAAAACCACATGTGAAACTATTACTTGTTTCTCATCTACTTGAAAACTTAAACTTTTTTGTTATATATATTACAAACAAAATTACGTGTTGATAGTACATGCGTAGTCTTATATGTCAAATGGTCCAACAAATAAACGAATCATTTAAAAATGTCCATTTAAACTTAGCTAGCTTTGAAAATGAGTGATGATAATAGAAAATAAATATATAAAAGGATGGGAAGAAAGTGACATGGATAAGGTTGTTAGCTTAAATTATGGAAATAATTGGTACAATGTAGCTGGATACCATCATATTGTCACTTCCAAAACATCAAAAAAGTTAACTTCAATAGTAAATTTAACCTAAATATTTAGTAAATATGTTTAACAATGTTAGTTATAGTTAGATAATAATAATGCGTTATTTGAATGTGGTTTGTTTTGATTACATCTTAAATCGTTAAACTCTAATAACGTCGGTGAATATAAGTAGTGTTTTTTTTTTCCTGTCATACGAATTCAAATAAAGAGTTTTGATAAATTTAACTTTTAAAACTATGTTTAAAAAATTCAAACATGTGTAAAAATATTATACATTGTATACTCTAACATTTAAAAAGTTGTTGCCGTGTTCATAAGCCGCTTTAGCGTCGGCTCCGGGTTTAGTTTTATAAAATAAAAAATTAGTGGGTTTTCTTGTTTAAACTTTTGTACGTTTTTTTTCTCTTTAAAGATTATGGGTTGGTGTTTAGTTTATATTGGTGTTTAGTTTTATAAAAAAGGTCGGTGAATATTTTTCTTTGTTAAGTTTTTTGTGTGTTATTTTTTCCTTCCATTTTTTGTTTTATTTTAAAGAAGACTTCAGTGACAACCATGTTTTTGAGGTACTATTTCGATGTTACACCGGTTGTTTTATTTATCGATATTTTGTTTTGACCCTATTATTATTATTATTATTATTATTATTATTATTATTATTATTATTATTTTCGTGTATCACACGTTATTTATTCTATTTAGTCGGGATTGTATTTTATTATTTTGTCCTTCAAGACGGAAGCGTTTTAGATTAGATAGTACGCTCCTAAGATAAGTTAGGGTACTTATGCCTTCGATTATATGATTAAGATTAACGTTATTAATATTACAAAGTTGGTCCTTTCTAACGAGTTAATTTTGTGCCTAAGTTTCTATCGTAAACGTATTAAACAATTGGAAAATCAAACGTCGAATAGTTGCGAAAGTCGGCTGACTACGCTGCAGTCAGTACCTACTGCGACGCAGTAGCTTGGTGGTGCGACCAGCGATTTGTTTGAGTTTGGTTTTTGTATTCTTGTGCTTTTGACACAAACACGTGAAGGAGATACTATTCTGCATTTTTGAGCTCTAACATGTGATAACATGTTGACATGAAGCTCAAATGAGAAAGTTTTAGATCTAAACTAATTTTACAACTTTTTTCATCCCAAAATTAACATTTACATCCTATCATTTCATTCTCTTTTCATTTCACCTTTTTTCCTAACTCATTCTCTTATTTTCTCTCTAAATTTCCATAAGTTATGAGGGTTAATAAACACATAATTGAGTGAGTTTTATATTAAAAGAAGATTCTACATCATATTCTACATCCTCTCATTGATTCTTCTTTCATTGGTAAGTAATTTCCAACTCAAATCTTCCTCTTTTAATATCTTCTTCTTCCTTGTTTATGTTAGGAATTCTAACATAAATCTTTGTGTTATTGCAAAGTTCATCTTTCAACATTATCTTATATTTTCGGATTTGAGCTAACCATCTTAAGGTTTCTTCATTTTGACCTTGGTAAGTTAAAACTTCTCTCAAATTCACTCTGTTTTCTTATTATAAGCTCTTACACTCACAATGGTGTGTTTTTGTGTCTGGAGATTGGATTCTCACCACCACCACCACCACCATGGGAGCTCATTTTTCCGGATGTACCTTCCATTGCCCGATTTTCCGACGATTTTGGTTGATTATTGCGGAGGTCTTCGGTACTCTCTAAATAGTTCCTAATTCTCTTTACGTTTTCTTAATTATTACTTAATTCGTCTAAGTAATATATAAAAAGGATGAATACGGATAAAAATGGAAGAAAACATAAGTTATTAATATATTAAACACATTACCTTCATATTATAAGTTATTAGCTAATAATACCATAAATATGGTATAAATATGAAAGTGGATTTATAAAATGAGAAATTATAAGTAAATATGTTATAATCGTAAAACTCACCGTTCTTGAATATATTGGACAAATTGGACATATTTGACAAATATTGGACTAAGTATATATAAAATATGTTATCTGAACTCTAATTAGTATTTTAACTAATTAATATGTAAAAGTTCACATATTTAGTATATATAAACTTATATATACATATATTTATATAATATAACATTCTGGACTTATACAAAGTATTATTACAACTTATGATAGATATGAAAGATACTTAAACCGTATAAAAGAAAGTCTAAAAAGTGGGTTTTGGCACACTGCGACGCAGCGGGTTGCGAAACAAATCTCACTACGCCGCAGTAAAGTTGCAGTACGTATTTTCCCGGTTTTGCCTCCTAAATCCTATATATTTTGAACAAACGTGAACATACATACATATATTATTATACATAGAGTAGTATATATTGACTAATATACGTTTTTGGACTCGAAAACGTAATCGCAATCAGAAATAAAATATTTATTAGAGTTAATTACAAAAATCGTCCCTAAGGTTTATCTCAAATTACGAATTTCATCCCTAAGTTTAAGAAGTTGCGTAAATCATCCACTTTTAGAAACTAATTACCTTTTTCTTCCTTAAGATTTGCTCAAAATACGAATTTTGTCCCTAAATTTTGTCCTCAATTACGGATTCGGTCCCTAAGGTTTGTCTTAATTACGGGTGCAAATTAGAAATTAGGGACGGAAAGCCTAATTAATTTCTAAACTTGGACGATATATGCAACTTTTAAACTTAGGGATGAAATCCATAATTTTGAATAAACCATATGGACGATTTATGTAGTTAACTCTATTTATTATTATGATAATCGTTAAACTTAATTTTCGATAAATATACCTTTTCTCAAAAGTGAGATCGTAATCTTAAATTTTAATAATAATGTATACCTTTCGTTAAAACTTATAAAAAATTGTTTTTCAAACTATTTTTACTCAAAAATTTTCGAATGTCGAATGTTGACTTTGACTCCTCTTCGTAAATCGTCGACTTTGACTAAATATCAACTATCCCATAATGTTGATTTTAGAAAACTTCGACTAAACTTTGGTATCAGTATTCGATCTTCTATTCGTCGTTAGTGACTCAAAAATTATCGATATCTTCTAGTAGTCATTATTGACTCGAAATATCGCTATCTTTTATTCGTCATCATTGACTCGAAATGTCGTTATCTTCTACTCATCACTTTGACTCGAAAGATCGTTATCTTCTACTCGTCGCTTTTGACTCGAAATATTATTCGTTAGAACACTTTTGAATATACTATATAATATAACGTTAAGGCTAAACCCTACTAGACTTTTAGAGGCACTTAGACTGATTTGATGTCTTTATTGTAGGGCACTTAGGCGATGGAGTGATTTCTTCCGATTTGTCATCCCAACACTAGATTTGCTGGTTATTCGTGAGTTATTTGTTTCCCTTTTTACCGTTTTATATCTTTGCGCATGAAAAACGTGATTAAACTTTATATCTTGTTTTATGCATTGTGGATAATGATGCCTTTAGATTTAGTGTTACCTTACTTATATGGCCTTAGTGGTAGTCTAATGCCATCGTATACACGCCTGTTAACTCTTTTTGAGCCACCGGTACATATATATAGATCTATATGGGTTTTACGAACTCTCATCGTTGATATGGGATGACGAGGGTACTCTGTCCCTATGAGTCGATGTTATGACCGCATATTATTATTCGATGACTAAACCTTATTTTGACACACTAAGGTGGGGGTAAATATTGATATTAAATGTTAGGCTCAGTTGTATTTATTTATGTAAGGCTAGCCATGTATCTCACTTTGTTATTAAATCAAGATATATTATTGACTTATATATATTTCAAACGGGTCAAAACCCTTCGAACTTAATGTTTTTATAAAATAGAGAATAGCCTACCAACTTTATGTTGACGTCGTATTTTTACGATTTTCAGGGGTTTGAGTTTTCCGTTGATTGATGCTTTGCTTTTGTGACCATTTGGATCGTTTACGTAGAACTTGTTTTGCTATGATTAGTTCTTTTAGGATCCATTTGACGTTATTGAACTTTATATTATTCGAATTTGAAAAACTTTGTACTTCGAATTTATCTTATTTAAACGATGTACGTTTTGCTACATTATTGTTGTAACTTTGTACCTCTGATATTACTGAAACTGTTCACACCCAGGTTCTGCCTGAGCAGGGTGTGACAACTCCGCCCGCCGTAACGCGCGAGTAATTTTTCTCGTTGATTATAATCGTCACTCACTCAACTACTGTTTAAGTAACGGTCCACTATATTCTCGAGAAACAGTTCTTGTGTATGCATAAACTCTTTACAAAAATGGGAGATTTACATCTACGTCCTTACAAAATTTCAATATTTCGTCAATGTCCTTGTAAAAATCAAAATTACGTTAATATCCTTCTAAAGCATGAAAAATTCTCATATATATCCAAAATAATAAATTAATAATATTTAAGTAATTTTAATATTTAAATTATTCATCTAAATATTAATTAAATTTTAGTCAAGTATGTTAGATTTAATCCAACATTAACCAATTAATCTCAATTTCATAAACTCGCAATATAGATTTTAAAAAGATTGATTTCTATAATTTTGAGCATTAACCGGAATAAAAAGGTTGCAAAACTTCCTCGTCTTAATTGATTAATGTTTTGTAATATATGTTTAAAACAATTTATTCATTAAATTTAATCTATTTAGTTCATTCGATATTTGATTTTTTATTGACATATTTGTTTAAATAAGCATTTGGATTAGTTTTATTGATTTATTCAATAACTTAAAATATTAAAATCATTTAATTAATATTTAGATGAATATTTAAATATTAAAGTCATTTAAATATTATTAATTTATTATTTTGGATATATATGAAAATTTTTCATGTTTTGGAATGATATTAACGTAATTTTGATTTTTACAAGGACATTGACGTAATATTGAAGTTTTATAAGGACGTAGATGTAAATCTCTCTAAAAAAAAATAGTCTAGCAGCTTAATACTATAAAGGAGAGTTTAGAATACAATAAGTAGGAGAAAATATGTTAGATGTCATGTTACATTAAGTATGTATATAGAAAAAAGTAACTTTTTAATATTAAAATGTCGCATATCATCACTACAACCTATTTATGTTGCCACAACACACACCTCATATGATTTATATATAACTAATTTATTATGACAAGACACAAGAGGATATATAAGAATTCATGGGAAGTGAATGATGAGTAGATGAATTAACTTATTTTCTAATGATTGCATTTTTGGGTCCAAACTGTTACACCTGTTTTTGTCAAGTTAGTCACGCACGCATCGTTCGGTAACTCCCAACTTTCATTTGTTAGTTGTAGACGTGTTTACAGTAATTGGAAGTCTTTAAGGATGAAAATATCTAGAGGCTCCAATTAGCCAAAGAAATATACTCTAGTGACTAAGAAGCATAGACTTCGAGTTACTGATAAAACGGGTTGGATACATATGTTAAACAAAAAAAGCTTTCTACTTCCTGTCAGCTACAACCAAGTTGCTATTACGGAGTTAAGAAAATGTTGTCGACAAATCTGGTCAGATACATATGTTAAACAGAAAAAGCTGGAATCACATTTCGCAACTTATTAGTTTGTGAGTCGATACTTTTAAGTCTATATTGATATTTTAAAGAAATCTTCATTTAAAACTACTTTTTATTTATGTAAATAAAAATAATTGATACACTTAAAACTAACTCATGTAAATAAAACTACCTTTTACTTTACATAAATAGGCGTCGTTTTTCTTTTTTCTTTCTTTTTCGAAAAAACAACTTAGCTTAATAGTTTTTTTTTTTTTTTTTGAACTCTACAAGTCCTTTATAAAAACCAAGGTGAAATATAACGCTTTCGAGCTGCCGAGCATTGAATTTTAAACACATACCAAGGGAAATTATAGAGGACGGAGAGGCTTTCTCAAAATCTTCTCAAAACCATAAAATAAGCCTACCCAAAAGCCAACTATGTTAGAAAGTAAGCAAAATCCAAGTATTACCATAAAAAAGTTTTTAATATAATTGTTGTTAAGTATTACCAGTGTAATTAAAATTCAATATGATTATCTTGTGAGTCTTGTATTATACATTTTAGAAATAAAATTTTTATTTTTATATAAGTCTCGAATTTACTTCGTCTCTGATTTAAACGTAATTTTAAGCTTATAAAATGGGTATGAATGGAGTTTAAAAGATGATAATGAGGTCATTAAATTAGTTCCCAACGAGATGGAAGACAATAAAGATGATGAAAAGAAATAACAGTGGAGGATGACATTGATGATTCTTGATTTCTTGTACCACTAGAAAAACAATTATAATTAATAAGATCCATTTGGGATTTGTTTATTATATATACATGTAGAGATAGAGATATATATCTATAAGTATAGGTAGGTGTTGAATTATTTGTAACTTTATGGAATGAAAAGAGGAAATGGAAAACATGGGTATTGAATTGAAATGGGGACCAAATTTACGTAAGCATGGCCAGAATTCTAAAAACTCTTACATTTTAACTATGTAAATAAGTAATAAGCTATATACAAGTGTCGTGGTCAAATGGTAAGACTTATTATTTCTGAATGAAAGGTCACAAGTTCTATCACTGGCAACAGCATTAGTGGTATAGAGGTTCACCCATAATGACTGTTGCATTGGGGGATTAGTCGGCTCGGGACACAAAAACCCTTAAAATAAAAAACAAATAAAGGTATAGCTATTTTATTTAATAGCATAACACTTAAAAAAAACTAAAACTCAAACTAAACATTAATCAAAAAAATACGTAACTATTTTATATGCGGAACCTAAAATTAATAAATAATCGATACGAAGGCGTATCTACTTTATTTAATAACATAATAAAAAAAGAAACACAAAAACTTAACATTGAGAAAAAAGAAAAAAGGTAATCCAAAATGATAAAGCTAAAACTACAAAAATTAACAATGAAAAATAATATATAGACCTAATTTTACCAGCCTAACAATATGACCAAAAATTTGGTTGGTTTATTTAAAAAATGATTAGTTGATATAAAGGGGGAGAAGTAGTTGAATTGGTATTTTTCTTTTTTAAAGAATGATTAGTTGTTTTCTTTTTAGGGAAAATAAAAAGAAAAAAGAGAAAACAACTAATTCAAAACTTATTTTCCCATAAAAAAAGAAAAAGAAAAAAACAAAGTGTTATTATATTTATTCGAGCCATAGCTGGTTATGCTCGGTTCAAGCAGGCTTGAACGAGCCGAAAACTTTTGGAAGAGTGTAAGGAGTTGTCAATTTTGTTTCAAGTATATGAGTCATTATCTTTAAACAAATAAAAATTATAGTATTGTATTAATAGTATCTAGTGGATGGTTTGGATACCAACCCGACAACTACTGGTGAGACTACTTGTTAATTTCCAATCTAATAATAAAAATTTATAAATTATTTTGCCATCTACATTACAAACAAAATTAATATCATGATCCAGTAATAAGTACTTATTTAAAATGTCCAATTAAAATTTAAACATACTTTAACAAAGAGTAAGGAAAACAGAGTATACATATACAAATGAATGGGTAGGGACATGGATAAGGTCATAAGGTTGTTAGCTTAAAGAGTTACCCTTCTCGATAAGAACATAGGTTTAAGTCTCGGCTTGCCCCCTCTAGTTGATGCCCCACTGAACCTAAAGAGTTACCTGGAGTCATCCTTGTGGGATGGATAATGATTGATGCCAAAAACACTGAAAATCATGATATTTCCTTAAATTTACACCTTTTCTAAAATAAAATTCTATAAAAATCAAATAATATAATGAACTCGTTTAAAAGCACACTTTTAAATACCTAAATGTTGTTAATAAAAATAAAAATGTTATGTATAAGAAGGAACTAGAACAAATGTAATATATAATTTATAATGAACTAGGATATATGGATATATCCGAGAGTGGATGATGATGAGTAGATGAACTAAATTATTCTCTAATGATTGCAATTTTGGTCCCAACTATTACAACTGTTTCTGACAATTTAGTCACAAAAATTTAGTCACATACGCATCTTTCGGATACTTCCAATGCTACAGAAAAGTCGACTCGGAGGGCAAGGAACCCTTGTATGTCGTCTTAAACCAAAAATTAAGTTTCACGGGAACTTCATGATGTTAGACATGCACATATGTTCGATCAAAGATTATCAAACACAAGGATTAGGGTTTAGGTGATGTCAACCTTAGATCTCCTGTGATGATCACAGTGCAAACCCAACAAGTTTTTGACGAACATAGGGTGATCAAGGTTGAGGATGAAAACAAGAGTGTATGAACTTTAGTGAGTGTATGTTGAGATGAGATGGTCTCGACAATGATTTAGACTATGTATTTATATGGCCAGTCTCAAGTATATGGAACATTGATCCATTAATGATGATCATGAATACTTGAGATGCCTTAATCATCAATCACCAGTATATGTAACACCTTACTATTATGTCGACAATAAAGCAGCCGTGAAGCGCCATTATGACGGGACGTCAACCAATAAGACAGTCGCTTCAAATGACAGGCGTTGACAACTTGACAGGCAGACGCTTCAAATGACAGGCGTTGACAACTTGACAGGCATGCACTTCAAATGACAGGCGTTGACAACTTGACCGGCAGGCGCTTCAAATGACAAGCGTTGACAACTTGACAGGCAGACGCTTCAAATGACAGGCGTTGACAACTTGACAGGCAGACGCTTCAAAGAACATGCGTTGACAACTTGACAGACAGGCGCTTATCTATATATACATAGGTAGTCCTTACTAACCTCATCATGCCCCCGAGTTAGGATGTGCCAAAACAACGGTTTGCAAGTCGTAACTATCATCACTCGTTCCTCGTAAGTCTTTTTTTTCTTTTTCTTTTTTTGAGGCCGGCGATAACCATGACCGGCAGTAAAGCCATGACCGGCGGTAATTACATGACCGGCGGTAATTACATGACCGGCGGTAGCCATGACCTGCGCCATGGTCGGCAGTACGCTTGGCGGCGGTAAGGATCGGCCAAATCCAAAAAGGTTTAGTCGACTTGCTAATTGTAATTGTATATCTTGCTGCATGTTTAACTGGTTGCTCGCTACCTTACAGGTACGTAATTGCTTGTCCATTGCTTTGCTTTGAAAAATAATGTTTATTGGATGATCAAGCCAATAACACATTTTTGTTTTTTATCTTTTTATTATGGATGTTGTGTCCATGACACCGTCTTGGGTGTGCATGACAGTGTGTATATTTGGTTGTGCGTATGACACTTTCTTGAGGGCCCATGGTTCCTTTGCATGCCAATGACATAGGTAGATTTGGGTATCTCTGATGTATGCTTCATACTGTGCCTGTGACACTGTGCCAATGGCACTTTTGTTGGTTAACCTTTACTTTGTTTACTCGTGAGGATTGTCGCTTCCCAGTGAGAAGTGCTTATCTTTTATCAAGTACATTAAAAGACGAATATGATTGTATTTTATTTGGCCAGACAAGGTTGTCTTTCTTGGCTTCATACATGTTGTATTGAACTATGTTCTTATTTGGCCAGACAAGGTTGCATGTGTGTTCAAGTTGTAACATTGTACGTAATGAAAGTGCATGTTTGGCTTTAGACTGAGATGTCTATTGTGGCCTTATGCTTTTTGTATTGAATCCTTACTTCAATATTTATTTGTTTATGCAAATACCATAGAAAAATGATATTGTGAGATAATATTGGGATACAAGATCAGACCAAATGCTATTATTGCCAGTTTCATACATGACCATGACATTCCATGTGCTTGGAAACATTTATTGAAAACATAAAGGAAAAAATGATAGTAAAGACTATCGCACCTTGATAGGTCAGTTCATATTGGTTCCCTCATTTATCATGAAGACATGGCCATCAGGTGGTTCGGGGTGTTCTGTGTCTTCCCCCTTCTTTTGTCAGGCATAACTCTTCTCAGGTGGAGTTTTATTTGCTTGCTGCTTAGCGCCAGGGACAAGGTGTTCTAGCTTGCCTTCTTCCAAAGCCCGCCTGATTTCCCTTTTGAGCTCTCTACAAACATTTGTGTCGTGTCCATGGTCTTCATGGAAATCACAGTATTTATTCATGTTTTCGTACCTGACCTATGCTCCATCTGGGGTGGAGGTGTGAAGGTAGCGCACACCTGCTATGTTATCAAGATTTCTTTTGGTGTTTTGTTAAGAGCAAGCTCAGACGCATGTTTATCGTATGGGCCAAACCTCCTGTTGCTCCTTTCATCTCGTCGATGGTCTTCAGTTAGAGCATCATGCACACGATCTGACGTGTCGGTCCATGATTTGCCGCCTACCTCTCTTGTCAGGGAGTGTCACACCCCGCTAAAGCGGAAACACGGGATGTGAAGAGCAATAGCATTCGATACACAAGTTTATAATTCCACACCAAGTTATATTAAAGAAAACATAACATCAAAAGTTTACAAGTGTTTAAAACCGCGTTTACATATCCGAAATACAAAATAAGTGTTCATAGACAAGCCACCCGAACAATTTCCCATTCTTGAAGTCATCAGCCCCAAACGTTCAAGCATTATCTCAAACTTACTCGTTACCTGGACATATGAGTCAAGTGTTAACTACGGGAGGCGTAGTTAGTGAGCTACAAGTTTAAGTAAAAGCATTCAAGTTTTCAACGCACATAAAAATGGCGTAAAGTATAACATTAAAATAGTTGTCGCATAACCATGCGTAAAGTATAGTGTTCAAATAGTTGTCGCATAACCATGCGTAAAGTATAGTGTTCAAATAGTTGTCGCATAACCATGCGTAAAGTATAGTGTTCAAATAGTTGTCGCATAACCATGCGTAAAGTATAGCATTCGTGTTCGTAGGTATTGACCACATAGCGCGACTATGTGACAATCCTATGTATTGCCCAATGATCGTTGCTAAGCCTAAAGCCTACCCATTTAGTATTATGCACCATCGTTATTTGGTGTTGTGGTGAGGGTCTCTCTACCCTAATAGCGCTATCCATATCTACTAACGGTCCTTTCCAAAGGGATTAATAGCAACTAATGTCCTTGGTAGTATCGGGAATTTTAGTGGTATCTCACGACCATGTTGTACAACGTCCGCAACATGACGATCGATGTTTAGTCATTGGCAAAAATAGTGTTCGTATCCTCGGCATTGTTGGCAAAATCATCAACAATGCCGACAAAATAGTCTTTCGTAATAGTATTCAAAATATCAAAGCGTTTCGTAATAGCATTCAAAGTATAAAAGTGTTTTCGTATAGTAATCGAATATCAAAGCGTTTCGTAATAGTATTCGAGTATCAAAGCGTTTCGTTATAGTATTCGAGTATCAAAGTTTGTTTCAGCTTAAATGTAGTGTTTAAGCCTAAGACTCGCATTTCACCCCAAAAATATGTTTAAAAGCATTTAAAAGTAGGGGTTTGTAACTCACTGTTTGCGAAGATTCCTAGGGTGCTCGGAATTGCTCAAAAGGTACTCGGAATCACCGGAATCCTATTTTAACAAGTTTTGGCGTAAGTAACATTGATTATTAGTTTATACAATCGTTAGTCAAGGAAATGCTTATGTTATAAAGTGTTTGTAATTAGTTTTACAAAAATCGGGCAGCGTTTCCGCGCTATAGTTTCTAAATCCAATTTTCGACACTTTCCCGCTTACAATTTTTATAACACTATTTATACTAAATTATCAATCATAATAATATATTAACATGTCCAAATAGTCACTTTATACTCAAGTTTAAGCTTATTACAGATTCTTTAACACGGTTTTAAGTAATAAGCTCAAGATCACGTCTTATACCGAAAATGACCATTTTCCGGTAACCTGACCCCTAGATGCGGCGCACCAAGGGCTAGGTGCGGCGCACCTAGTGCCTGGTCTGTTACCTAAAACGCTTTTGTGGTGAAAATTGTTATCTTGGTGGTAGATTTCGACATGCAATAGTTAAAACATCAAAATACTTGATGTTTTACAGTTTATATTGAGTTTTTAACCACAATTTCATAGATCTAAACATCCATTTAATAAAAACCCGTTTTTGTATATAAATGGTCATAAATATTCATAAAAACTTGTTTTTAGTTGTTAGATCGTACATGCAAAGAGTTTATTTTGTAAGAACAGAATATTAAAAAGAGTTATACCGAATGGATGGTGATTTGAAAGAGATTGAAGTGTTCCCTTGGTGTTTTTAGCCCCAAAAATGCTAGAACCCGTTTTTCCTTGACCCAAATGAAGTTTACTTGCTTCCTTCTTGATTATAAACGATTTTATGGTGTTTGTTATGGTGATTTACTGTGATTTTTATGTGTTTAGTTTCTGTAAATGAAGAGGAAGGAGTGTGTTCTTGAGAGAGTATTTGTTGAGAGAGAGAGTGAGTAATGAGAGTGTTTGTGTTTGTGTTTGGAGTTTGTAAAATGAGGATGGTGAGGTGTTTATGTTAGCTTACTGGACCACAAAGAGGCCTTCTAACAAGTTTAACCCGGAGCCAAAGAGTTGGGCTCGGGTTTGAGTCCGTTTAAATGAGTTAAAAGAGTTAACAAAAATTTGCTGATCTACACCTTAGATGCGGCGCACCAAGGGCTAGGTGCGGCGCATCTAGCAGATTTTGCAGGTTTTTCATTTTTCGTTTGTTCCATCGTTAAGCATTTTCGTTAGTTGAAAGTTTACGATTTGTTTTGAGATGAACTTAGGAAAGTTCATCAAGTGTTTTCTTGGTATTAGGATTCATTTAATGATTTGATTCCGATTTCCGGCTTCGATTCCGAGACACACATGTTTTATGTTTAAATAACGTAAACCTACGTTAAAAATTTTTGTATGAGTTACATCGAGCTTAGCTTAAAGAGTTATGTTTACGTAACCACGTAACACATAAGTTAGTTATAGCCAGTATCAAATACATATATAACGAGGTTATAAGTTAACGTTCTCGACCTGAGTTTTGACGGTTGTCACAGGGAGACAGTTTCTTTTGACCTTAGATAGTCATATGCCCTGTCTGTGGCTTCTTTGAAAATAACCGGAGTTCGCTTGATCAGTTTCTCTTGCAGTTGTCCTAGGAGCAAGGAGAGGGTAAAACCCGAAATTTGTTGACTTTCGGGTAACGCAACAATTTTCTGGCACTCCTGCGTGTAACACTGAATGAAGTCACGTAACCCATCGCCTTCCCTTTGCCGTATCAGATGCGCCTCTATATGAGTTCTCTGCTGCTTCTTTTGCTGTACAAAATGAGTCACAAATTTAGCCTTTAGATCTGCAAAGTCTTGAATACTCCTCTCAGGCAAGTCAGCAAACTAATCACGAGCGAAACCTTGTAATGTTCCAAGGAACATGTAGCAAGCGACTGGGTCTAACCATTTCTCCGTCATAATAGCCTGTTCAAACAGAGAAAGGTGGTCGTTTGGATCTCGAGTACCGTCGTAAGTACCAACAACGGACGGGAATTTTTGCTTATCTGGGAGTGGGAATCTGGAAACCCAGTCACAAAACTTTGAACTAACCAATGACAAAGGCATAGTGGCTGCACGGGGTGGTACTGCTACTGTCACTAGGTTTTGCAACACTCTGAGCATGTCGTTAGATGTGTCATGGAGGTGGTGGTGGGGTGTGAATGTGTGGTTGCCTTAACTGCCCCATAAATTGTGACAACGAATCTTCTGGTTGAACAGTCGTCGGCTGCGGGGCTGGGCGCAACGCCGCCACCAACTGAGACAACATGTTCGATGAAGTAGGTGGTGGAGGAGGCGGTGGTGGCTGAGTACTCTGAGCCAACCTTTTAAGCAACTCCACAATTGGATCCTCCCGAACCCCTTGAGTAGCGGTCGGAGGAACATTTGAAACAGGTTGTCTGACTTGATCCGTGCCATCCTCCTGAGAGCTTGTCCCGTGGGACAAAAGAGGCTGAAATTGAGGGATGGATGTCACTGGCGGTGGTGAAGTAAACATACTTGTTCCCGCCAGCCTTGTGGAAAAAATGGGACTTGTTAAAGAGGGATACCCTCATGTCGACCTTAGATCCGACACCGTCCACTTAGAATCGACGTATGATTCCGGCATTGTGGTACGGACGGGTGATGGAGGAAAAGCAGGGGGTGAAGTCATCACCGTTTCCGGTGCAGTGGTAGTCACGGTAGTGGTTATTTCTGGCGCTGAAGAAATGACCTGCGATGAATTTGTTGCCTCCATGGAAAAGATTGATTACGGGAAAAAAAAAAGGAATTAGGAAAAGTGAAACGCCGTTAAAAAACTTGTCCCACGGATGACGCCAATGTTCGAGCAATGATTGTCAAACACAAAGATTAGGGTTTAGGTGATGTCAACCTTAGATCTCCTGTGATGGTCACAGTGCAAACCCAACAAGTTCTTGACGAACCTAGGGTGATCAAGGTTGATGATGAAAACAAGAGTGTATGAACTCTGTGTTTAATCTTTAGTGAGTTGTGTTGAGATGAGATGGTCTCGACAATGATTTAGATCATGTATTTATATGGCCAGTCTCAAGTATATGGAACGTTGATCCATTAATGATGATCATGAATACTTGAGATGCCTTAATCATCAATCACCAGTATATGTAACGCCTTACTATTATGACGACAATAAAGCAGTCCTGAAGCGCCATTATGACGGGACGTCAACCAATAAGACAGACGCTTCAAATGACAGCCGTTGACAACTTGACAGGCAGGCGTTTCAAATGACAGACGTTGACAACTTGACAGGCAGGCGCTTCAAATGACAGGCGTTGACAACTTGACAGGCAGGCGCTTCAAAGAACAGGCGTTGACAACTTGATAGGCAGGCGCTTCAAATGACAGGCGTTGACAACTTGACAGACAGGCGCTTACCTTTATATACATAGGTAGTCCTTACTAACCTCATTACATAAGAATAAAGCTAGAAAAATCTTGATACCTAAATATTGTAATGCGTATTTGTCGAGTTGAGTTTCAAGTTTTTATAATATATAGTTAATATTTCTTTTGATTAACTTTTGATTGACCTTTGTTGGAGAATTTTTTTTATATAATATACGGTTAATATATCTTTTGATTCACCTTTGTAGGAGAAAAATATCAAATATAACATACGATCAAATATTTAAATAGTGACAAATGAACGAGATCAGTGTCTAAGTGTCTACATTGTATAAACTATATATGTCACCGATAAGATAAACATACTATAAATGTATAGAATACACGGATACACGTATAATAGATCATAACATGATGATTTGGTCCAATATTATCACCATGCGATAAATATTGTCGACTAAAGTTTTATTTATTAGGTCTATATATCATTACCTTCTTTTTTTTTTGTGAACTTCATATATCAATTTGTGTATCTTGTAATTAGCCGACCTATATATAAGTATAAGTGATACAACTTCAAATAAACACCGAATATTTTTGATTCCGTCTCTATCGCTTTTCAACTTTATCTTTTTGTAAGTATATCATTTGTTTATCAAAGGATTAAAGAAACGAATTATAAGATAATATCGGTCGTTACTTTTCAAAATCAAGTAAACGATTGATTAATAGCACAGTTTTATAGTTTGATCATAAATAAATACTCCCACTATCTTCGAATCTTCTCAAAAAGTTACCAAGTTGTAGAAAAACAAATTGTTAGACCACTCTCATTCATAACACCAAAAACCGGTGTTATACGTGTTTCGTCAGCATAACACCAACATAACATAACACCACTAAACCCCCTATTCATAACACCAAAATCTGGGATCCACCAGTTTTTTTATTTTTCATTTTCTTTAATATAAAAATAATATATTTATAAAATAAATAATACATTAATATAAATAATAAATACATTAAATAGAAAAATGACTTAATTTTTTTATAAAATTAAACATAATTTTTTTATAAGCTTAAAAAAAATACATTAAAAAATATATTAAAAATACCCCTTTTATAAATGAATGTGAGATTTAATTGTTAGGAAGAAAATATGGAAAATACCCCAATCGAAAAGATTAGGAAGAAAAGAAAAAAAGAAGAAGTAAAAAACGCGGCGTTGCTCAGGCAACACCGCCGGAAAAACGCCGCCCCCAGCCATAACGGCTTTATGGGGGGCTAAAACGCCGGAAAACGCCACGAATGGGGGCGGTCTTAGAAAATGGACAAGACATATAAGTTATTGTCCTCATCGGTGTTTGTGATTTTGTGTTATCAATATGATTTAAGTATAATGAGATAAATTTGTTTAAATCAATGTAATCTTGATAAATATCGAATAAGTTTGGAAAAATATGAAGTGCACATTTGTTCGAACTTATCTTGATTATTTAGGGGAGAAACCCTAAACGACAGGGTTCGGGGACAGCCCCCCGATGACGGGGTCCAAGGGGTGCAACCTCTTGTGGGGTCCAAGGGGCATTAATATTGTTATATTAAAAATATCATAAAAATTAGTTTGACCCGTTTTTTTACCCTAAAAGATGGATTCCGTTTTGACTCATTTTATGGTTAATAAAAGTGTAATATGCAGTTTTATAAAATCGTCCATAACTCCCAATTTGTTAGTTAAGCGAAACTGGTATGTTTCAAAATTCATTAACACAAAATTCGTCACTTTCATTTGTTCAAATTACTGAGTTTTATCCGATCGCAAATTTCAAGTATACCACCGAAATATTTTGAATTGAAAGTATTCACACGACTCTGAGTTTATCCAATTAAAACCCTAAATACATCAATAAGTAACAATACAATTATTTACAAAATTAAGATTGTTTGAGCAACGATTGACGGGGCTCAAGGGTTTGGGGTGTTGGCTAATCGATACGAACTCCTGCGAGAGCAGTGCAAACCTACCAAGCTCTTGACGAGCCTAAGGTGACGTATGATTAGCGGTGATGACGTAAGAGAGTGGGAAAACTTCTCTTGAACGTGTATGTGTGAGTGATGCAAATGATTGACAACTGACCTCTTCTGACATTGATCATAGGGGTATTTATAGGCCTGAGATTAGGGTTTCCATTTATGGGCCACGACCCATGATTACGCTCATGGGCCGTCATTTTATGACCCACAAATGGGTAAGTGACGTGAGCATGTGTGCTTGTGACGTCAGGTCAACCCAAGTCAAATTAAGCGTATACCGGGTAAAAGTTAGCGTTACCGGGCAGCCAGACCAACCGGGTAGGCTATGCCCGGTAACGGGGCTAAGCTATGGCGGAGAGCGGGGCGAGTTACCCCGGTAACGGGGCTCAATTGCTCGGGTATCTCTAGGCGGTTGCTCGAGATGTGTCCGAGAGCGGGGCATCTTTTCTCGGGAGCGGGGCACACTTTCTCGGCGGAAGTGTCCGTGGTGCTTGGCGGTATCCGGGACAAGCTCGAGAACGGGGCGAGTTATCTCGGTGATGGGGCTCATTGTCTCGAGAGCCTTGGCGGTATCCGAGACATGATCGAGAACTGCCCTGAGAACCTTGGCGGTATCCGAGATGAGTGCCGAGCAAAGCCTAGGTGGCTTCCGGGGTATGTCCGAGGTAGATACCGGGCATGGCCTGGGCGGTACTCGAGATGTGTCCGAGGTACTTGCCGGGCATGGCCTGGGCGGTATCCGGGGTACTTGCCTGGGCGGTTTCCGGGGTGGCTCGAGGCTTCCGAAGTGTTGTTCGATTCGTTTTCGGTTGTCGGACCACATACCTCAATAGCCCCCCCAAGTTTGATTTTTTGTTAACTTTTTCGAAGAGTTTTAAAATTTCAAACTTCAAACCTTTTTACTTTCCCCCCTAAAAAATTTTCTATAAATTCTTCCCTTTCCTTTTTACTTTTCACTTCATCTTTCATCTTTTTTCACCTACTCTTGTTTTTCTCTCTACCATTTGTTTTGATTTTGTTACAAGGAGGAAAACCAAATCACCCAAAAACAAATCACCAATTACCATTTAAACCACCACCGAACGCGGCGGATTGTGGCGGCGGTTGACCTCGGCGGCGTTGGGCGACGGCGGTTCAGGGTAGTTGAGGGCGGACGGCGGTGGTGGTGGACGGCAGTCGACGGCGGACGGCGGTGGTGGTTGACGGCGGTGGTGTCTTTTTCCGGCGATTCGTGGTGATTTTCTTCCTTTTTCAAGTGAGTTCTTCTCTTGCATTTTTTGTTTTGTTATTTTTGATCCTTGTAAAATTATTTACGAAATTGCCATTGTGTTTGGCTTTGTTCCTTAGCCACACATGATTTTAGGTTTAAGTTTTTCCCTATTTTGTGTGCCCTCATTACCAAACAAGTATTGGATTTTTTTTTTTTTTGAGAGTATAGCTTATTCTGGGAGGAATTTAGGAGGGCCGTAGGAATTTAGGCGTGAACTTTATTCCGTGTAGGTATTTTCCTTGTTGGTTACGTCGTAGGAAAATGTCATTTCTTGGAGGAAATTTTCTGGGGGGAAAATTTTTAGGGAGGAAATTCTCTGGGGGAAAATTTCTGGGGGGAAATTTTGTCTTCCTTAACACCTTTTATTTTTATATATTGCTAACACCTTTTCCGTGCTTGCTAGGTTTGTTAGCGGCGTGGAATGTCTGCCCTCTCTACCACGGACGGGAATGAGGCGAATGATGGATCCTCTTCTCCTCTGAAAGTTGAGGATTATCCGTGTGAGTTAAAAAGGGCTCAGCTAGGTATTCTTATGAAGGCTAAGCATTTTGGCCTGTACCGTTATAAGACGAAATTTCCTGGCAAGGATGACCGGGCGTGTGATCCTCATGAGGGGTTCGTAGCATGTTATTACGCGTACTTTCTAGATGGGGGTCTGAGACTTCCCCTTTCTCGTTATTTCTTGGATGTAGTGAAACACTACAGGATCGGCTTTTCTCAGTTGGGTCCGCTCCTTATTTGGAGGATTGTTTCCCTCCAGATGCTTCAGCATGCGTTAGGTAGAGAGCCTTCTGTGGAGTTATTTAGGCTTTCATTTTCGTTGGTGAAGCAGCATAGTTGGTTTGGATGTAAACCTCTGACTGTAGCTAAGAGCGTTTTCGTTGGCTTCCCTGATAGTTTGAGGGGGTGGAGACATAACTTCTTTTTTGTGGAGGATTCTTTTATTCCTCCTGGATATGAGTTTCTTCGTGAGAGGATTGATACTATTGAAGGCCGTGCTCGGATTAAGCCCGTTGGTACCCATGCGAAGGACTGTCTGACTTTTCTTGACAAAGTTATTGGGAATATGAACATTCCGTATCGGAGGTACTCATCAACCATCTTGTCGAGAGGGGGTATATGTGCTAACCCGAAAGCACCGTTAGTGCCGTTGATTTTCATGGCCACTGCTGAGGGGAGGTGAATAGGGAAATGTATGTTTTTCTCTATTCTTTTCCTCTTTATCTAACTTTTTTGCTTTATTTAACTTCTTTCTTGTTTGCTTTGTTGTATTGCAGCTTTGGGTTTGGTGGAGGCCATGACTGTTGATAAGAAGGTTATTTTGGTTACGAAAGGTTTTCTACCTAAGGAGGTGTCCAGGCTTAGGGGTAAAGGAGATTTGGATGAAGTGGTTATTGAAGCAGTTGGAGAGGAGGTGGCTGATACTGACGATGATGATACTGACGATGATGATGATACGATCTCTCCTATTATTGGTGGAGGTATGTTTCATGGTGTGGTGGCTCTATGTCCATGTATGTCTGGTTTTTTCTTCCCTCCTTTTTTTTATACATTTGCTTTCCTTAGTAGGGGATGATATTGCGGCCCCGGATGTTGAGGTTGTAGAGGATTTTGAGGTCGTTGTGGCGGAGGATGCTAGGGCCGAGGATGCTGAGGTCGTTGTGGCGGAGGATGTTAGGGCCGATGGTTTGTCTGTAGATGTCGTTGGGGGTGAGAGTCTTGCTGAGCTAGCCCCCCCCCCCCCCCCCCCCCCCAGACGACCTTGGGACTGTGCCCCTTGATGACGTTGTTGATGATTCCTTGCTTATGTTATCTCCCCGAGATGATGGTAAGTATTGTGTGTCTATTTTGGCTATGTTTTTTGTAACTTTGCCATGGTTAATTCTTTGTTGAATCTGTGTAGTTTCTCCATTTGGAGTTCACGTTGGTGGCGCTCCCTCTGCCCTGGGGAAAAGGCCTGCCAACCATGATGTGCAGGGGAGGAATGTTCGACCTTTTCGCCAGGGAGTGGGGAAGACCCACCATTCGATCTCAGGATTGTTTGCGCCTTTTCTAGTGGTGTTGCCACCTCTGTTGCTGGTATGCAAGTTGGCGAGGGGTCCTCCATGGCGGGAGTGACTACCTCAACCGCTGTTGTGACTCCTCCGTTTTTCCCGCCTTGTTTTCCAGCAGGCGTGTTTACGCTGCCTACTCCTGGTAAGTTAGTTTTATTTTGTTATTAGTTGTTATTTTGTAGCTGACTCCTTTGTCTTTTGCAGGTCTTAGCATGGAGTTTTCTCATACTGAGGGGCATCCTCCTCGCACTGTCGATCCCGTGCGGTTTGAGGGGAGTTTCAGCTCTGAGGCTGCTCGGGCATATTTGAGTGCTACAGAGAAGTATAGCCTTACTGATGTCTATGACATGGCTACGACTTCGGCGTACAATGCTTTTGTGGATACTTGGGTGGCAAGGCACCGGAATATTCTCTATCATCAGGATAGAGATCTTAGGCTTGCTTCTTTTAGTGAGCAGTTAGAGCGAGGACGAGGGGTTATTCGCGCCTTGGAGGAGAGGGCTGTGGTGGTAGAGGGGAGGGCTAGGGTAGCCGAGGAGGAGGCTATGCTAGCCAAGGAGGAGGTTAGGGTAGCCAAGGAGGAGGGTAGGGTAGCTCAGGAGGAGACTAGGCTAGCCAAGGAGGAGGCTAGGCTAGCAAAGGAGGAGGTTAGGGTAGCCAAGGAGGCTTTGGTTAGGGGGGAAGAGGAGAAAGACATGATTCTCACCCGTCTTCAGGATGTAGAGGTTGACTTGGAGTCTACTCATAAGACTACCCGTGGATTAGAGGATTCTTTAACGGGTTGTGCTGCTGAGAAGAGGGATTTGATTGCTTCTATGCCTGATATATTTAGGGTTGTACATGCTCATCCTCTGTTTTTAGATGCGGTGACTCAGCTTAACACCGTAGTCCGTGGTTATGGGAGGTATGAGGCTGCTGCGGCGCTCAAGAAAGAATTCCCTGAGATATCTGGTGATGTCTTTAATAAGTATCATGTTGAGACTGCGATGGATAAAGTTACGGAGCGGACTCAGGCCTTTAAGCGCCATGATTACCCTATCCTGACTCGAGTTGCGGCTGATCCCAACCTGGGGGCGAAGAGTATTCTGCAGATGGTCAGGGAGGATGCGGCGCTGGAGAGACAGAAGAAGAAAGGAAAGTAGTGTCTTCTATCTTGTCTATTTTGTTTATTATTTTTCCTTTTTTCTTTTTGTGAGGCATGAGATGACTTGGTGTATTTATGGGGTTGCCTCCCTTTATTATTTAGACTATGTATTATGTACGTATGATGTTGCTACTTCTTACTTTCGAGACTATGTATGATGATATATTTATGGGGTTGCGGTGGCAACTCTTTTTGTTATGACTGTGCCATATTTTTGGTTGTTATTTTCTTGTTTTTTGCATGCATGTATTTTTGTGTTCTCGCGAGATCGCTTCCGTAGGAAGTGCTTACCCTTTCTCCCATGGAGTTGAGGGCGGATAAATATGTGTTTGCCTAGTAGGCCATGGATTTCTTTTTTGTATCATACATAGACATAACATATAAATGATGACTTATAAGCCAAGTGTTTGAAGTAAAAAGTTGTATTCATTAAAATAAAGATATTTCAGAGTACAAAACATGGATCTGATCATTACATGTGAGAATTTGACCAGTCCTTATATAGCTCATAGCGTACAAAATTTCCTAGGCATAGCATTTTTTTAGGTTCATGGCGTTCCAGGTCCTGGGGATAGGGAATCCGGCCAGGTCAGAGAGGGTGTAGGCACCGCTCTCATTTGCTTCTTCGAATTTGTAGGGGCCTTACCACTTGGGGCCTAACTTGCCCGTATTCTCTGCCCTGCTGGCCTCATTTTTTCTCCAGACGAGGTCGCCAACTTTGAATGTTGTTGGGCGGACCCGTGCATTGTAATACTTAGCCATTTGGCGTTTGCTTTCTGCTTGTCTTATGTGGGCTATTTCCCGTCGTTCTTCAAGCAAGTTTAGGTTTTCCCTGAGAGCTTCCTCATTCTGAGCTGGATTGAGTGTCATAACACGAGGAGTTGGGATCGTGAGCTCAGGGGGGATGACAGCTTCGGTTCCATACACAAGGCTGAATGGGGTTTCTCCCGTGCTTCCCCTAGGGGTTGTGCGGTGAGCCCATAGAACTCCAGTGAGTTCATCTACCCATGATGTTCTGCCCGTGCCTAGCCTTGCCTTTATTCCTTCAACAATGGCCTTGTTCATTATTTCCACTTGGCCGTTTGCTTGAGGATGGGCGACGGAGGTGAAGACTTGTTTGATATCCATGTCTTGGCACCAGGCTCTGAAGGGGTTTTCAGCTAGCTGTTTCCCGTTGTCACTCACCATTACATGAGGCACGCCAAAGCGGCAGACAATGTGTTCCCACACGAAGTTGATCATTCTTTGTCCAGTAATGGTGGTGACTGGCTTGGCCTCTACCCACTTAGTGAAGTAGTCGACTGCTACTATGAGGAACTTGACATTTCCCACTCCTGGAGGGAACGGGCCGACTATGTCGATGCCCCACTTGTAGAACGGCCAAGCGGTGGTGACAGGAATTAGGTCTTGCTTAGGCATTTTGGGGATTGGAGCGTGCCTCTGGCATGATTCACATTTTTCAATCTCCTTCTTGGCATCTTGGTGCATGGTAGGCCAATAGTATCCCATGCGCATGATTTTGGTTACCACGGTGCGCGGACCAGAGTGTAGGCCACAAGTGCCTCTATGCATTTCTTGTACCAATTCAAGCGCTTGAGCAGGGCCGACACAGCGGAGATGTGGTCCAAGGAAGGATTTCCTAAAGAGGATGCCGTCAATCATTAGATACATGGGAGCCTTCATCCTTATCTTCCTTGCCAAATGCTTGTCTTCGGGGAGCATATTATCCTTAACAAATGCGATGATAGGGGACATCCAATTGTTAGGATCTTCGGTGGCCATTACTTCCTCCTTGGGGGTAATTGATTTTTCTATCAGCTCTTCCACTAACACTTTTTTCGTTAGGTGGGAAAAGGCGGATGAGGCCATTTTGCTCAAGGCATCCGCAATCTTATTTCTGCTTCGTGGCACTTGTTCTATGTTGAAATTTTTGAACTCTGAGGCTAGTTGCTTGGCTTCCTCTAGATAGAGCTGCATAGAGTCTTGAACGGCCTCAAAGATGCCCTTGACTTGGTTTGCTACCAACTGTGAGTCCACAAATACTTCAATGTGTTGCACCCCCATCTTTCTAGCGATGCGAAGCCCAGCGAGGAGAGCTTCGTATTCTGCCTCGTTGTTGGTAGCAGGGAACTTAAACTTTAGAGCATAAGTATATTCCTTCTTGTCTGGGTCAGTGAGGATCAGACCAGCCCCAGAGCCTTCTTCATTGGATGCTCCGTCAGTGAACAATGTCCACGTAAGTCCCACTATCTCTTCTTCTTGGGCTTTAGGTTCCTCTTCCAATTCCGCCAAGAAGTCTGCCAAGACTTGGCCTTTTAGAGAGCTTCTTGGCTGGAAGGTGATTTCGTGCTCTCCCAACTCTACTGCCCACTTTGCTAGTCGGCCTGAGACCTCTGGTTTTCCTAGCACTTGCTTGATTGGCTTGTCACTAAGGACTTGTACCGGGTGCCCTTGGAAGTACCTTCTTAGGCGCCTAGCGGAGTGGACTAATGCCAATGCCAACTTTTCTAGGGCTGGGTAGTTTATTTCGGCTCCCTTTAACGCTCTACTGATGAAGTAGATGGGTACTTGTGCTGTTCCGCGTTGAGCGAGGAGGACTGAGCTCACACATTCCTTAGAAGCAGCCAAGTATATGGTAAGGGGTTCTCCTGGCACTGGAGCTGTGAGAGTAGGAAGGTCAAGTAGAAATTTTTTCATTTCTTGGAATGCTTCTTCAGCTTCTTCAGACCACATGAAATCTTTCTTTTTTATGCATCCCTTCAAGGTTTTGAAAAATGGTAAGGATCTGTCTGCGGCCTTGGAGAGGAAACGAGCCAGAGCAGCCAGCTTACCGTTGAGACTTTGCACTTGTTTCTTGGTGGAGGGAGAAGGCATTTGGATGATTGCTTGTATTTTCTTGGGGTTTGCTTTAATGCCCCGAGGGGTGATAAGGTGGCCAAGAAATTTTCCTTCCTCCATGCCAAAGCTACATTTAGAGGGGTTCAACTTCATGTTGATTTCTCTAAGTGTGTTGAAGGTTTCTTGGATGTCAGCAAGCATTGCTCCCTCGGCGTTGCTTTTGATCACAATGTCATCTACATATGCTTCCACATTCCTTCCAATCTGATCTTTGAAAGCTTTGTCGATCAGACGTTGGTAGGTGGCTCCTGCATTCTTTAAGCCGAATGGCATCTTTTTAAAGCAGTAGATTCCTTGGTCTGTGTGGAAGGCGGTTTTGTCTTCATCCCTTTCTTTCATGGAGATTTGGTGATAGCCCTTGTAAGCATCCAAAAAACATTTGAGCCTGAAACCGTCCAAGGATTCCACCTTCCAATCTATCTCGGGTAAGGGGTAATTATCCTTTGGGCATGCCTTGTTAATGTCTTTGAAGTCTACACATAGTCTCCATGAGCCATCTCCCTTCTTTACCATGACGAGGTTGGCTATCCATGTCTGGTACTTCACCTCTCTGACTATTCCTGCCTCTTCCATCTTGGCTACTTGTTCCAGGGCAGCTATGCTTCTATCATGGGACATTGCCCTTTTCTTTTGCTTGATAGGAAACATATTGGGATTAGCATTGAGGGAGTGTTCGGCCAGCTCTCTTGGTACTCCCGTCATGTCAGACGTTTGCCATGCAAACACGTCTAGGTTATTCTTGAGGAGATGAACTAACTTCTTTTTGGTCTCCAATGGGAGTTGTTCTCCTATGCCAATGGGCTGCTCTGGGAATTTTTCATTGATTATCACTTTTCGTTCATTGCCATCTATTATTTCTGTCTCCGTTGTGATGGGCTTGGGTTTAGATACTTCAGCTTTGGCCACCTGCTTGCATTCACGAGACCAGTTCATGCGACCGCGTACGGTGCCTATGCCGTTTGGCGTTGGGAACCTGATCATTCCATGTATGGTTGAGGGGATCGCTCCAAACCTTTCTATGGAAGGCCTTCCCAATATTACGTTATAGGCGGATGGAGCCCTTACAATGGTGAAATTTAGTACTTCAAAGCGATGAAATGGGTATTCCCCCATCATGACTTCAATCATGACTTGGCCGATGGGCCAATGAATTTCTCCTGCGAAGCCTGCTAAGGGGGACTCAGCGGGGAGTATAGCTTCTCTAACCTTCTGAGGAAGCTTTTTGAAGCAATGTTCATAGATGATGTCGGCGGAGCTACCAGTATCTATGTAGGCTTTTTCGACCTCATAATTGGCCAAACGGACCTGGATTACTACTGGATTGGTGGAAGTAGTTTCCACTGGGGGGAAAGATATCGGTTGCATCATCCAGTTCTGTAGCACAAGAGACTTTCGTTTCTGAGAGCCACCGCTTACCATGCACACATGGCCATCAGGGGGGCCAGGGTGGTTGTCTTTCCTAGCTGCCTTCTGCCACTCATAGACCTTTTTAGCGGGTGACTTTTTCGCTTGCTGCCTTGCTCCTATCACCAAGTGCTCAAGCTTCCCTTCATCCAATGCCCGTTTTATTTCAGCTTTTAGTTCCCGGCATGAATTAGTGTCATGGTCGTAGTCTTCATGAAAATCACAACGCTTGTTCATATTCTTTGTTCCAGAGCGGTGAAGCATACGAGGGGGTGGCTTAAACGTCGCCCCTATTTGTTCAGTTTTTAAAATCTCCATGGGGGTCTTGCTGAGGTTCCCCCCAGACGGGCTCCTTTCATAAGGGGTGAATCTTCTAGGAGGTCTTTCCTCCTCTCGTCTGCCTTGTCTGCTGTCACGATGATCCCTTCTTCGACTATCATGTCGGGGCTCCTGTCTACTTGTCCCTCCGACAGCTGGTCCGCTCCATGCCCTATCTCTCTTGCCACTTGTTACGCTTCTTGCCAAAGCAATCGTTTCCTTTGACCTTAAATAATTGTAGCAAACATCTGTGGTCTCCTTGAAGGTAACTGGGATTCGTGCTGCGAGTCGTTCTTGGAGTTGGCCTGGGAGTAATGAGAGTGTGAACCCGGATATTTGCTGACTTTCGGGTAGGCCTGGAATCTTCTGGCACTCTTGTGTGTAACGGAGGATGAACTCTCGCAGGCCTTCCCCTTCTCGTTGGCGTATGAGATGTGCCTCAAGATGGGTTCTCCTTTGCTTTTTCTGTTGAAAAAAGTTGGAGGTAAACTTGGCTTTAAGGTCGTAGAAATCATAGATGCTTTTCTCTGGGAGGCTTGTGAACCAATCTCTAGCGAAACCTTGCAGCGTTCCTGGAAACATGTGGCAAGCTACCGGGTCTACCCACTTTTCTGTCATGATAGCTTGTTCGAAAAGTGCTAAGTGATCTTCTGGGTCTCTTGTTCCATCATAGGTGCCGACTATAGAGGGAACTCTCTGTCGGTCTGGGATGGGATATCTTGCCACCCAATCACAAAACTTAGAGTTCACCACAGAGGTAGGCATGGTTGCTATCCGAGATGGTCCTTCCCTCTCTCCCACGAGGCCCTTCAGCAAACTGAGTAATTCTTGAGTGGTATCTTGTGGGGGCGGAGGAGGGGTAGGCTCTGGCGCCTTTTGCCTTTGCAACTCATTAACCAACTGTCCGAGCAAGACACTCGCATTGACCTCAGGAATTGGTTGTGGCGCAGGCTTGGGCTTCAATGTTTCTATGAGCCTGGCTAAGAAGTCGTTTTGTGCAGGTGGAGTCGGTGGAGGTGTTTGTTGTTGGGACAAGGCTGTCTTCAAAATCTCCAAAGCTTCTTCTACTGATGGCTGTTCTCTGGAAGGGGTTTGAGTGGGAGTGGGAGATGGATGTTGGGTTAGAGTGGAGGTTTCCAAGCTAACAAGTTGTGGGAAGCTCTGGGTTGGAGTGATACTTGGAGGCTTTCCCATCTGGAAGCCTTGATAACTTGACTGGCCTGCCTCTCCCGTGCTAGGCACTTCCACTTCGGCCGTGTCGTTAGACCCGAAAGGGTAAAGTCTGGTCCGAACACCAGATAAGTTTTCTTCGCTGATCCTTCTAGCATTCCCCGTCCCCTCTCATGTTCCAGTGACTTGGGAGTTTTGGGGGGTGGTGTTGATGTCTACCGAGGGAGGAGGATCCTCTCTGCCCGGTGGGGGGTTCATGGCAGGGCCTGAATCCATTGGGGGTGAAGGGTTAAGGAGAAAACTTAGTGAAAAACCGTTGTTCTATAACGGTCCCACGGATGGCGCCAATGTTTGAGCAACGATTGACGGGGCTCAAGGGTTTGGGGTGTTGGCTAATCGATACGAACTCCTGCGAGAGCAGTGCAAACCTACCAAGCTCTTGACGAGCCTAAGGTGACGTATGATTAGCGGTGATGACGTAAGAGAGTGGGAAAACTTCTCTTGAACGTGTATGTGTGAGTGATGCAAATGATTGACAACTGACCTCTTCTGACATTGATCAGAGGGGTATTTATAGGCCTGAGATTAGGGTTTCCATTTATGGGCCGCGGCCCATGATTACGCTCATGGGCCGTCATTTTATGACCCACAAATGGGTAAGTGACGTGAGCATGTGTGCTTGTGACGTCAGGTCAACCCAAGTCAAATTAAGCGTATACCGGGTAAAAGTTAGCGTTACCGGACAGCCAGACCAACCGGGTAGGCTATGCCCGGTAACGGGGCTAAGCTATGGCGGAGAGCGGGGCGAGTTACCCCGGTAACGGGGCTCAATTGCTCGGGTATCTCTAGGCGGTTGCTCGAGATGTGTCCGAGAGCGGGGCATCTTTTCTCGGGAGCGGGGCACACTTTCTCGGCGGAAGTGTCCGAGGTGCTTGGCGGTATCCGGGACAAGCTCGAGAACGGGGCGAGTTATCTCGGTGATGGGGCTCATTGTCTCGAGAGCCTTGGCGGTATCCGAGACATGATCGAGAACTGCCCTGAGAACCTTGGCGGTATCCGAGATGAGTGCCGGGCAAAGCCTAGGTGGCTTCCGGGGTATGTCCGAGGTAGATACCGGGCATGGCCTGGGCGGTACTCGAGATGTGTCCGAGGTACTTGTCGGGCATGGCCTGGGCGGTATCCGGGGTACTTGCCTGGGCGGTTTCCGGGGTGGCTCGAGGCTTCCGAAGTGTTGTTCGAGTCGTTTTCGGTTGTCGGACCACATACCTCAATAAAGATGATGACGTTTTATTAACTTTAATTAGTTATTGATTCTTTTTATTCAATTATTAAGTCTCGTTGATGTTTTTCTTTATAAGATTTTACTAATCATAACCTTTAAGGTGCTGGTTATTAGTTAAGACCTAAGAGATAAAATTTAAGCTTAAATCAAATGTATTTTAACCGTTAAATATAAATTGTTTAAACTTCATCAAGAACGCACCAATCATGTAGGAGGTTCATGCTTTATTATTTGTATTTTAACAATTAAAACCGTCCATAACCGTTTTTATCCACAGGTTTTAGGGCTACATTTCACATTTTCTATTTTTTATTGAATAAAAGTTTATATATTCAAACACAGGTTAAATTATTGTAAAAATAGGATTTTGTTTTCATAGCCTCTAGAGCTATGTGTAAGAAATTCAGACATAAATAATTGTATTGTACAATAAAATTAACCATCACTTCATTTAAATAACCGTCTTGCATTTTTGAATAATCGCTCTTACGTACAACATATTAATGCGTGTTTGAGTTTCTTAATGATAGACATTGGAGCCGTAATTAGCATATGTCCTTAAAAGTAACCACAATATTGTTTAAAATAATCGATCATATATTTATAAGTAACCGTTTCTAAATTCTATATTACGTCCTATTAATACCAATGCTACCGCATACTATTCAATTTGTTGTTGCATAACCCACAAATAAACCAAAAATGTCACGAAACGATATTTATAATTATTTTAACCTTTATATATATATATATATATATATATATATATATATATATATATATAATGACACACCCGATGAATATTACTTGAAAAAAAAAAAAAGACAACTTAGAACCATTAAAAATGACTTTTAGAATTCAATGGTCGTATTTTACGGCGACTTAATTCAGAAAATTACAATGTTCACTGGGTTGAACTTGATAAAGAATTAAAAGAAACTAATAACTTAATCGTCATAAATCTGTTGACTAGGTTTAAATGTAGCTTACATGGGACTAAGTTGGAATACTAAAATCAAATAGTTTACGGTTTAACCAAAACACTTTTTTTGAGAAAAATAAAACTAACAAACTTCAAGCATAGTATTGTTTTCGAATTGGCAATCTTACAATTCAAAACACACACAAACCATGTGCCTAACATGAGTCCATCAGTTTGTGTCTTTACTCTTTAAAAAAAGATGATAAACGCCATCACTAAGCGCCCCTACGACTAGTCACACGCAAATATGAGGAAGTTAAATCACGTGTTGCCGGTGGTGCAGCGGTTTGAACATAAGACCTCTGTTACATACTCTCACCTCCATACCCAACTCTTTATCATAACCATGTTATTACACTAAAATAAAGTAACACACATGTGATCATATTGATTGAGATGACAATTCGCTCGTTATATCGGGTTTGTTTTTAGCAATATACATTTGCAACTCAACTTTTTTCTTTCCTTAAGATAAATAAGAAAACACTTCTCTATTTGAAAATTGGATAAAGTTTCACCAAAGGTAAGGAGTCGAAGGTTCAATTCTCACCGGTTATATTCCTATTAAGGACATTAACCGGATCAAAAGCAGTCATTTACCCACAAAAAAAAACAATATTGATATCATGTTGAAAGGGTATTGTAGTTATAATCGTTTGATTACTACTATTACATGTGTAGCAGAATCTTACACTGTTAAATTCATCGGAAACTGAACTACCGAAGCAACAATATGTAGTACTGATATTCTACACATTTAAACCGAAAACTGCTCACGCATGCCAAATACGAAAATCTATTATATCCTTTCAACTTGATTACGAAAACTGAAAATCAACATTCACCTCACTTGTAAAGATTCTCCATGGTGGTTTTCAGTTGTTGAATATCGGCCCCAACTATTTCCGACACCTTTTTTCCACCTTGGAAGAAGTGGAGAGTTGGCTGCACAATAAAAACAATAACATCAATCCTTCATTGATAATTCCGTTTTCTATTTTTCCTTTTTAAATAAATTAAGCATAAGTAGTTTACCACAGCAGCAATATTCAACTTCTCCAATGCACTCCTCAGACCTTCCTGCAATTTTAAAGAAACGAATACATAAAAAGATTTAACAAGAATAAATTTAGTCTGGAAAAGGGTCTTTTTATACGTCATTCCTTGAAAAACACTTTATGTACTTCCACTTTCCTAAGTAGAAAATGTGAACAAATTGAGCGGTTTGTGACTTTAGTCTCACTCGTAACCCAACCCCTACATTTTCTTTCAAGTGTTTACTAATTACTATTTCTACATACACGGCTACATCATCATTAAATCCCTTCCGATAAATGCTTTTCGAGCAGGCCATAACAGATAGTGTGTAGTTGGCCAGCCAGCTAACACATTTTTTATTTAATTCTTTTTAAATTTCATAAACAATTAATATATTAAATATGATGACAAGAATTACAACAAGACTTATGTGGCTGCAAACACTTGAGTAAATTACGGTTGAATTTTTAAACCACTAGACCAGTTTTTTTAGCTAAATAATGTTTACCCTTTTGACCCGTTAGAATAAAGGTCTAACCCAAATTCACCCATTTCACATACACGTGTTAGTACTTTCCCCTCTAGTTAACTGTAACTCGTATTAGTATTTAATCACAGAGTCACACTAAGTGGACTGTGCCATACAAAAATGCAAGCCTTAAATAGAGAAACTTACTTGATCTATATCAATCTTATAAGTGGTGACGTTAGTGTACTTCTCACTCAACTCCCCAATAAGTGGCGATATAAACCTACCTGTAGAAGAACAAGTAGACATGTTATATCAGCTGAAAAACTTCAGAATCTAAACAACACATATAACAAACATATGTAACAGTTCGCACATGGCCCACACCAGACGGCAGTAAAGTAGAAGACAGCCGGCAAGGATTCATCTGGATGACATCGGAACACACATTATGATATGCATCAGTCTAACATATAAGGGATTACAACCAGAAGTATGGATATGTACTTACCTTGAACCTTTTTAAGTAAACTATTAAACTGATCTTCTGACTCCACCGTCACCACTCTAGATTGACCTGTTATAATCATCCTTTTAGTAAAAAATAAAAAGTTTGTTCTTTCTTTTGGAATTTAGAATTCAGGAAATTACATATATACTAACCGTAACAAATATAATACTAATAACTTAAAATAATGCATTCTTTTTGAACAGTTGGTCAGAGCAATCATATGTGTAAAAACCCGTTTACAAACAGAGCTATAAATTAGGACGAGAGAAGATAAAAAAGCAGAAAAAACCCATAATAACCAGCATAGGTCATGGAATATAACACCCTGATCACAACTGAATAACTTTTTTGTTTAATTACTTCGATAAGTAACTGCAAATACTTCAGTCTTCTGTTTGTATCCATCAACTACGAAATGGTAAGTGCTTAATAAAAGTTTACAATCAAAAGAGAGAGTTTGGCAAAGGGTCAACGTAGGGGTAAACTAAATTAAGTTTAGAACACTTAAAGCGGGAGGTTTTCGAAATACTATTACACAATCATCTCATTTAATCCATATGGGTGTAGAACATTTGAAGCGTGAGGTTTTGAAAACCTAGGCATGGATACTGTTTAAGGTATGAATTTCCGTCTTGTTGTTTAAGTTGTGTGTTGTTTACCTACGCTACTAATGCAGATTATATGATGGCCATAAAAATAAGAAGAGAAACAATGTATGACGAAAAAGAGTATTTGTATGTGCTTTTAATCCGATCAACACGTATTAGTCAAGAGTATTTTAATAAATGATAACCATTATATATGCATTTAGAAAGTGACAATGTGATTTGCTAATAAAACCGGTTGTTTGAAGTTAAAAATTTTACGAAAATATTTACAAAATTAGTTAACTGTCTACTCTGCCCCGCGCTATAGTGGTATGATATAATATGTACAATTGATATACCACATGATTTAAGCAACTACTATATTATACAAATATTTACTAAAAAAAAGAAAAAAATGAGTACCTGGTGATGATGATGATGATGATGATGAGAAGTGATTGCGATTAGACGGTTTAGAGATTGAAGATGGAATTGTTGACCACCATTGTTTGGTTAGCGATGTTGAATACGAGAAGGAATATGGAATTGGAACTGGAGCAATTTCAGCGATTGAAGAGTAGATTGAGCCGCAGTAAACTCCATTGCGAATCATACGACGAGCTGCAAATACTCCCCTCATTTTTCTACTCTCTTTCTTTCGATGAATTTTGGGGGTTTTTATCACACAACTATACACTATATCTACTAATCTATAAGTAAAATTTGATTTATTCTCCACTTAATTAAATTTTCAAAATTTACTATTACCGATAATTTTTAACCTCAAATAAATATTTTAATTCATAATAATAATTATTAAACAAATTAAAATTTTCAAATTAATAAAAATAATAATAGTAATTAGTTTTTTAAAAGAAATAATACAAATATAGTAAATAATTATGTTAATATTTAATTATATGTTTCTAATTTATTCATACATCTGTACTATTCTATAAAGTAAATTTGATCTATTTTAATTCTGCAATACTCTTAAAATTAAGTTTTCAAAACTTACTATTAAATGTAATTTGTAATTCTCAAATAAATGTTTTAATTCATAATAATGATTATTAAATCTCATAATTGTTCAATAAATTACATGATAAGTTTCAAATTAATAGAAATAATAATGATAATTAGCTTTAATTCATAATAATGATTATTAAATCTCATAATTGTTCAATAAATTACATGATAAGTTTCAAATTAATAGAAATAATAATGATAATTAGCTTTTTAAAAGAAATGATGCAAATGTAGTAAATAATTACGCCAAGTGTTGTAGTTTATTATATAATTATTACTAATCCATAGTTATCCTACAAATATTTTTAAACATTTGTTGTAAACTTTGTATTATAAACAATGTTTCGTTTCACTCAACCACCAATGTGGGATAAAAGTAAAAATACATAATAGAATACATTAAAAGATAAATTACAAATATATTTTCTCATTAATAGTAAATAACTTGTTTATCTAAAGTATAATTAATCAACTAATCATTTTTAAGTAAGAAAAATATTTAGGTATTTATACCAATATTTAGTACTGAGTATATATTTAATATCTTTTACGCACCTAACTAATATATAAAATAGTATATGACTTTATCGATAAACATGATATAAAATAATGTAAATCTAACTTTTGAATTAACATTTCAATTAAAATTTTATTGAAAAATATATAATAATATAAAGAATCTATAACGCAATCAAATAAAAAACACTCGATACAAACAACAATATTTAAACAAATGAAATTAAATCATTTAATACGATTTTCCACATTTTCACTTACAAGTAATATTCGTAACGGATTAAGATTAAGTAGAAAGGTTAAAATTATAAAAAGGATAATGCATTATGATTTTTGTACATTCAATATTAAATAAAAAGTTAAAAAAATTGTATGTATTATAATTATTGATGAGTTTTGGGGTTTTGTTATTTTTTTAGAGAGAATGTCATAAATCGTCCTTCGAATTAGTCAGTTTTTCAGGTATCGTCATTTTTCGAAAAAATTAGCAACAACCATCATTTAGTTATTTTATTTTGTCACCGACAGTCCTTTTTCACCTGAAAAAACTAAAATACCCTCTTTTTAATTTATCTCTCAAATAAACACTTTTATCCCTCTCATAATCATCATCATCATCATCCAAACCTTTATCTCTCATCTTCCCAGATTTTCATTAGCATCAATAAAAATCTTCCCAATCCTATTATACCTTAACTCGAACAAACAATCCAAAAAGCTCAAACTATACAGTCAACTACATAATACCCATAAAAGGAATTTTTTCAAAATATGACCAAGTTTAAGAAAATTAAAATATCTCAGAGAGGGCAGCAAGAAGAAGGATCCGATTAGATAAAGACTTGGATCCGGGTAAATTAACGGTTCCGGATATTTCCTTCATGGGTTTCAACAGAATCTCCTCCGGCGTCGTTGACGGCTTCTCGGCGGTGACAGCCGATGCTGAGACAATATTCCGGTGGGTTTGATTAGAAGAAAAAGAGGTCATATGCATTAATGGGTTTTTGCATTTCGATCCAAAAGATAAAAAAGAAAACGGTGATGATGATGGTTTTATATTATATTGGGTTTTTGTTAAATTGGAAGTTAAATTGGGAAAGTTGTTGAGGTGAATCGCCATTGTGATTCTCAGAATTTTGCAGAAGAAAAGTCGAAATGGTGGTAGTGGGAAGTTTGGTGGCAGCTTCTAGAGAAATATCATTTCCTTTACCAATCCCCCACATCTTACCAACCCATCCAACCATTTTATTTTATTTTTCACATATATACAAGTGTTTGTAGAGAACAGAGTAACAACATTTAATCGATAGAGAAAGGTTTTGATGATGATGATGATTAATCTGAAAATGTGAGAAAGAAAGGTTTAGATGATGATGACGATAATCTGGAAAGATGAGAGAGAGATGAGAGATATTATTTGAGGAATAAATTAAATAGAGGGTATTTTAGTCTTTTCTGGTGAAAAAAGGACCGTTGGCGACAAAATAAAATATATAAAGGATGGTTGTTGCTAATTTTTTCGAAAAATGACGATACCTGAAAAACTGACTAACCCAAGGACGAACATTCTCTATTTTTTATGAGGCTTAACAAGTACATACTATTAACATTTACAACCTTCCACTTTGACTAAAACTCATTTTACACTCCTTCCAAATTTAAATCTTAAGAAATTATATAAATGTCTATGTGATTTGTTTATAACTATAATTTTTGTTTCTGAAAAAAAAAATGAGGTGGTTGATTCATATTTTTGAAATTAGTTATATAAATGATCTAAATTGTGCTCTATTCGTATTCGCAAAAGAAGGATGTTATCAAAAGTTACATGAATAGTACAACATTCGGATCATCTATGTAACTAATATCAAAATTATGGACTATCGATATAATTTTTAATCTTTAGAGACCACATTTATAATTTTGGGTCAGGACAAAATGGTTTCGGGAATGAGACAGGTTTTATTTAATAAAATGAGAATTTAATTAATAAGTAAGGTAAGGGGATGGAGTTTTGTTATCTCTAAAATATTCAGTGGTGGATCCATAATCAAATTTGAAAAATATTCTAAATAAAAGTAATTAAATTATTATAGACAAAATCTTTAAAATATTATAAAAACACAGTATCGCTTGACGAGTTAAGAAACATTGGTAACCAGCTCTTGACATAACAAAGGGACAAAAACTAAAACTCGGCTAAAACAACAGGATGGTTTATATAAATCAACTACTCCCTTCGTCTCGTGTTCACATTTTTACTTATATTTGTCCCAAAACTATTGTTTTATTTTGCACCATTCATAATTAATAATCCTTATAAAATAAGACTCATGATGATCAAGAAGCAAATGTCAATAACAAAAACAATCACCAAACCCTCAATTCTTCCAGCTTCAATTTCCACTCCAATTTTCATTTCTCCAAAATTCCTCAATACTCGCCACTCAATTTCTCACAAATTTTCCAGTTTCATCAGGTACCAATTAATAATCATCACTCACGATTTTACTTCAATTTGATTCATGAAATGTAACAAATAAATTAAATTAACAAAATAAACATAGCTGTTTCTGTTTTGCAGAAACAATAAGTTTAATAAGAATTCGATTAACCGAAACCGAATTACAGTAGAGTCTAATAAGATGGGAGAGACTAGTTCAGTGACATCAGTGGCTCGAAAAATGGTATTCGAATCGATTTTAGAACAAGGTGTGTTTAGGTTTGATTCTTCTCATGATGCTAGAACAACTACATTTCCTAGTCTTTCTTTTGTTAATCCCGAAAAACGAGATACACCGATTATAAGTAGTCATAAGCTTCCTTTGTATATTCCGACTACTGAAGTTGTTGCAGGACAGCAAATTGTTTGCTTTGAGGTTAGATGTGTGTTTATATATGTACCGAAAAAATGTAATGAATTTTTACAAAATTGTCACTGTATGTAGCCGGTTTTAAAATTAATGTAACAATATCACTATCTTACAAAATACGTTACCATTGTATGTAAAATGTATCTTTTTACATACAATTGTAACGTATTGAAAGTTTGTGTTATTATTAGATAAACTTTAAAGTTTGTTATATATAATGACAATTTGGTGAAAGTTCGTTACATTTATGTGCAATTTTCTCTGTATGCCTTACTAAAGCTGTGAATATGGTGATTAGTTTCCAGCAGGGACTTCATTTTACGGAACGGGTGAAGTTAGTGGACGGCTAGAAAGAACAGGGAAAAGAGTGCGTTTTTGTTGTTTTTTATTTTTTGTAAATTAAGTTTGGAGTTTAGATTGTTTGGGTAATGAAGAATGAAATAAACCCAGGTTTTTACTTGGAATACTGATTCATGGGGGTATGGAAGTGGAACTACGTCTTTGTATCAGTCACATCCGTGGATTCTCGTCATTCTTCCTAATGGGGAGGCGTTGGGGATACTTGCTGATACAACAAAGCGCTGCGAGGTACTTAAGATTTCTCATATACGTCGTTTATTCATTTTTTCGATTAATTTGATATTAAACTTCTCAAACCTGTTTTATTTTGAAATATATTTAACAGATTGACCTGCGTAAAGAATCAACTGTAAAGCTAGTTTCTCTGTCACCATTTCCTGTGATCACATTCGGTCCATTTACTGCAGCAACTGATGTTTTGACGTCGTTATCGCATGCAGTTGGTAATTTTCTGAACTTTGTATTTCTCAATATATTTACAGAACAGTTTAAATTTGAGTACAAATTTTTTAGAAGAAGTAGTATAATTGTTGATAGGAACCGTTTTCATGCCGCCAAAGTGGTCACTGGGATATCAGCAGTGCCGTTGGAGCTATGATTCTGATTTACGTGTTCGTGAGGTATTTTAAACTTTGCTATCATATACAGTATTCGTTAGTCTTAAAATATTTTTAAGCAGTTTTTACTATGTAGATTGCCAGGACATTTAGAGAGAAAGATATACCCTGTGATGTCATATGGATGGATATTGATTACATGGACGGCTTTCGTTGTTTCACATTTGACCAGGTACGTTTCTCTTCCAGGAATGACTGATTTCATCATCCTTTTTTTGCCAAGTAGATATTAAATTTTACATTTTGCAACTAATTCTTGTTATTGTTTTTAGGAGACTTTTCCCAATCCGAAATCGCTAGCGGATGATCTTCATGGTACTGGTTTTAAAGCTATATGGATGCTTGACCCCGGGATCAAGCACGATGCAGGTTACTTTGTTTATGACAGTGGATCAGAGAAAGACATATGGGTTCAAACAGCAGATGGAAAGCCCTTTGTTGGTAAGTCTATTTCCCTTCTGTTCAACTGTCTTTAAATCGATCCTCATACCTTTCATCCCCATTTTTTCTATAGGTGAGGTGTGGCCAGGACCTTGTGTGTTCCCTGACTTTACTCAAGAGAAAGCTCGTTCATGGTGGGCTAATTTAGTCAAATATTTTGTAACTAACGGTGTGGATGGTATATGGAATGATATGAATGAACCAGCTGTTTTCAAGGTGACGTCCAAACTTATATTTAACCATATATTTTCTGGTTTGACAATATTTTTATCTCACCGCGTTTCTCTCCTTTTGCCAGTGCATTACAAAAACAATGCCCGAGAGTAACATTCATAGGGGAGATGCCGAACTTGGTGGTCATCAGAATCACTCACACTATCACAATGTGAGAGCTATTGCATTAGTTTAATATGCATGTTAGTAAAGCGTAAATCAGTTGTTAGATGGTATCTTCTCATTACTAACATAATTTCTCATTTAGGTATATGGTATGCTGATGGCAAGATCAACATACCAAGGCATGAAATTAGCTAACCCTAATAAACGCCCATTTGTTCTTACTAGAGCCGGGTTTATAGGTAGTCAGAGGCATGCTGCCACATGGACAGGGGATAATCTTTCTACGTGGGAACACCTTCATATGAGTATCTCTATGGTACTCCAACTGGTAAGGGATATGTTATCAATTATTTAAGCTTGGTTTTCAAATATATTTATTCGGATTTACAATCGATGATTTCAATACCATTCAGGGGCTTAGTGGTCAACCACTTTCAGGACCTGACATTGGCGGATTTGCTGGCAATGCAACACCCAAATTATTTGGAAGATGGCTTGGTATCGGGGCCATGTTTCCATTTTGTCGTGGGCATTCCGAGAAGGGAACCATTGATCATGAACCTTGGTCATTCGGAGAGGAGGTAGGGCTCTTTTTTGACTTCTTGAATTAAATGTCGTTTTTTAATTTTGTGTACATTTTATAGTGTGAGGAAGTTTGTCGGTTGGCACTGAAAAGGCGTTACCGTCTTATACCACACATATATACACTTTTCTACTTGGCACATACGACGGGGTCTCCAGTGGCTGCTCCTACTTTTTTTGCTGGTATGCCTTGATGTTATAAATCTATATGCGTTCATATCTTACTGTTAAGTTTGACGTTGGATTCTTTGAATTTCATAATCTATTCTATAGATCCAAAGGATTCCCAGTTAAGAACACATGAGAATTCCTTCCTGTTGGGGCCACTTCTTGTATATGCAAGGTTCCCATTTTCTCTCAAGGATCGTATAATTATTTAACGTGTTGTACATTTGACTTTTGATTTAAAAAATATATACTGATCTGATGTTTTAATGTGGCAGCACTACCAGTGATTTTGGGGTGCATCAACTGAAGCATGCATTACCTAATGGCACTTGGATGAGTTTTGATTTTGAAGATTCACATCCAGTATGAAACCCTGAAAAAAATTACTTGTTTTATCGTCTTCGGTTTGGAGTTTAGTTTCATTATGTCGATATTTTGTGAATTGTCAGGATTTACCAGCACTATATCTACAAGGTGGATCAATTATCCCATATGGTCCAGCTCATCAACATGTTGGTGAAGCTAAACCAAATGACGACCTATCGTTGTTAGTTGCTTTAGATGAAAATGGTAACGATAAGTGGCCATGCAAAATCGATCTCTATTTTATTAAACAAAAGTATAGTGTTTTAACTTTCTAATTTTTCAATAACTGCAGGTAAAGCTAAAGGTGTTCTGTTTGAAGATGACGGTGATGGCTATGAATACACTAATGGGGGTTATCTCCTGACAACATACATAGCCGAGCTCAATGGTTTAGTTGTCACAGTGAGTGTTTCCAAGACTGAAGGATTGTGGGAGAGGCCAAACCGCCGCCTACATGTACACATATTGCTCGGTGAAGGAGCTAAGGTATGATTGCTATTTGTATATAATTTGTTTCTTCTCATTCTTATGTTCATATCTTTTACTTCCTATTTTCAGATCGATGCCTGGGGGACTGATGGAGAAGATTTGCAGATCGTCATGCCATCAGAAAATGAAGTGTCAAAACTAATTTCTGTTAGTAAGAGCAATTACAAGATGCAGATGGGTAATTATGCTTCGTCTAAGTACTTTCTATATTACCACTGAATGAAGTGACTGTCTTTTTTTTTTTTCTTGTTAATATTTGTAATGTAAACTGCAGATACCGCAAAGAGTATTCCTGATGTGGAGAAGGTGTCTGGACACAAAGGGGTTGAACTTTTAGAAACTCCTGTGGAAATTAAAAGCGGTGAATGGGCTCTCAAGGTGGTCCCTTGGATTGGGGGTCGGATTATTTCTATGGAGCACCTTCCTACCGGTAAACCCAATTTACAAAACCGATAATGTTTATTTTTGTACATCCGAGTTATCCAATTTATCTTCATATAAATATTTTTTAAATGTTTGATTAATGTCTAAACATTTGTCTTAACCTATGTATGTGGTCAAACGTTCCAATTTCCATGGGAGCGGAGATCATGTATAGTAATAATAATCTATCCATAGAAACATGTGTCGGTAGAATTGCTAAATCGCTAATCATATGCTTGGATTTTATAAAGGAACTCAGTGGCTTCAAAGTCGGGTCGAAATGAATGGGTATGAAGAATATAGTGGTACCGAGTACCGGTCTGCTGGCTGTACTGAAGAGTATACTGTCCTTGAGTGAGTTATTCATTTAGCGTTTTTAATTTTTAAAAATTACCTTTCCTAATTAGTCAAATTAATTGTTCCATTTTTTCTGAAACAGTCGAGATCTTGAGCAAGCAGGAGAGATAGAATCTGTAAAAATGGAAGGTGATGTAGGAGGTGGATTAGCTATTGAAAGAAATATATCAATTTCACAAGATAACCCGAAACTTTTCAAAATCGATTCGAGCCTTGTAGCTCGTAATGTTGGTGCTGGCTCTGGAGGGTATTCAAGGTTGGTTTTAACATCTGTTCAGTTAGTATTTGAGTTGCCAAAGTTGGCTGGTCGGGCGGGTTGGGTGATGGGTCAAAATAAGTAATTTTCTGGTACGAATACGATTCGGGTTGACTCTGAACACCTTTGTCCAAAACATCTTATTCTAATAAATAATCTAATTTCTGAATAAAATAAATTTATAGGTTTTATGGTATTAAAGATGAACGTTTGGAGACTTTTGACCTGTTTGACCCGTTCTCTTCAACTCTATTAGAGATAAAAACATAAGTAAATATGTGAAGTGTCCACTTATAAGTTCCTGTAGTTTTGAACTTGAACTGATATTCGGCTTCCCTTCAGTTGTGAGAACTTCTGTTGTCATTTTGTAGGCTTGTCTGTCTACGAATACATCCAACGTTTGGTCTATTGCACCCAACCGAGTCATATGTCTCATTTACTTCCATCAACGGGTCCAAGCATGACGTGTGGCCAGAATCCGGCCAGCAACTCTATGAAGGAGATCTTCGTCCTAATGGTAAATTTCCGTTTAATAATCAAATTTTTATGAACTTGATTAATTTTGTTTTTCTTTTAGGTGAATGGATGCTCGTTGACAAGTGCCTTGGATTGGGCTTAGTCAACAAATTCAACATTGACCAGGTTTACAAGTGTCTTCTTCATTGGGATTTCGGGACTGTAAATTTAGAGCTTTGGTCAGAAGACAGGCCTGTTTCGAAGCAGTCCCCTCTTTGTATTTCTCACAGTTATGAAGTTAGACGGATTCTGTAGTGCTACATATGAAGCACATTTTACTTGGTATGTTCTTAATACTTCTATTGTTGTACTTCCATAAAAAGTGCTCCGTATCTCCTTACCTTTCAATAATAATAGATATCGAGAGCAGCTACACGGTTTTGTATTATATACGTTGGTGGTTGATCAATTGAGTTGTGTTTCTTTTATTAAACCAATCCCTGACTACTTGGGCAATAGTTTACATCACATTAACAAAAACGAAAAACATAGGAAAAAACACGTACTCCCTCGATTTTAAAATCAAACATACTTCGACTTCTAAAGTCGAATGGTTTTCGTTCCAACTTCTATATTGACCAGATTTCTGAAATTCTAGAAGGATCTGATAACTACTATAAATTACAAACCACACTCGAGTTGCATACTAGTCTTGCGATTTATTTTTGTTTCAAAATGCAATCTTATCTTTGAAATTGAAGAGTACCATATTTGACTAGTAAAGTCAAAGTGTATGTTTTTTGTAGCCTGGTAATTAAATTCATTGAGAATAAAAACAGACAAATAAATATTGTTCATCATTATTGGATATTTTGCACTGCATAATTAGGTATTTATAAAACAAAGATGCTAAACTTATTTTGCTAAAAGCAAAACAGTACCGAAATGATTAGCATGGCATTTTGACGAGAATAGATTGCACAGACTGGTCCAAAGTTTACGAGCAATATTTAATCTCAATTTGTACATATTTTAATTCTTTATTTATATATGTCTGAATTCCTTAAACATTTTAAAAATTATGCTCGATAGAATCTGAAAAAAAAAGAAAAAAAAAAAGTAGTTTGGTTATGGATATACTCTATGAAATAAGCAAGCAAGCATGCATGCAACCGAGACACGTGTCGTAATCTGAAGTGATACAAGTGTCTGAGGAACACTCATCATCAAGCACCGAGCAAACGTCAACAAACAAAACATAACATATATCCATAATAATATAATCCATATAATTTAAATATTTCTACTCCTACTTATATCACTTAAAAATTAAATTTTCCTAATATTGTACGAAAAAGATCCACCTTGGTTGCTCCAAATATTTTCAGGTACTAATACTACTAACTAAAATTGTTATTACCTTATTATAGATGGTTGTTTAGTACTTTAGTTCGGAAAAACTAACGGGTTTGTTTAGTTGTAGAAAACGAGAAAAATGTGAAATTGTGTTTTTTAAGAACTTTTCAATAATCATAAAGGTTTTAGTATTTACTTTTTAGTAACTAAATTATAAAACCTCAGTTTTAAATGAGTTTTTATAATTTTTAATAAATAAGAATAATTTTATTTTAGAAAAATTAGACCGTAAAGTGAAAAAAATTTATGCAACTAAACACAGTCTAAAGTCTAAACTTTCTTTTTGTTTAAGTTTGTTACGTGTTTAAATATCAGAAAACGTTTGAGAAAAGAAAACTGGCTAAGCTTGATAGTGTTTTAAAAGCAGGGCCGTCTCATTGATATAAGAGGCCCGGTGCAAAACTAAAAATGAGGCCCCATGAATCACAAAAAGCTTAGCTATTATCCGAAATATAAGGTTCATTCATAATTCGCAACTTGTTTCAAGTATCTTACATCATATTTAGAGTGTTCACTAAAGCAAAAGATCTTTACTTCACCAAAGAAGATGCAACATATATACTAACGGATATATATAATTCGGAGGCCCCCTCGAATTGGAGGCCCTGTGCGGTTGCACCTCTTGCACAGGGTGATCTCCGCCACTGTTTAAAAGTTTCTTCTATGTATAACAAACTTTTAATCGTATCAGTAAGTGCTCTATGAAGGATAGTTGTTAAACTTGTACGATCGGAGTCGAGTCGTTTTGTACTTAAATAATATCAACGCGGACCATGATTCGAAAATATACATGACTCGTATGATTCATATCACGTCTCGTACGACTCATATCTTAACTTGCACGACTCGTAATTCGGAAATGTTTTTGAATTATCACTAGATTCAATGAAAAAACTTAATATTAAATTATATTATATATATATATTATATATTTTCGAGTTAATTACATAAACCGTTGTTTATTTAAAATTATGAATTTCGTCCTAAGTTTAAAAGGTTGCATAAATCGTCCAAATTTAGAAATTAATTACACTTTTCGTACCTAATTTCTAATTTGGACCCGTAATTGGGACAAACCTCAGGGACGAAATCCGTAATTGAGGACAAATTTTAGGGACGAAATCCGTAATTGGAGCAAATCTTAGGGACGGAAAAGGTAATTAGTTTCTAAAAGTGGATGATTTATGCAACTTTTTAAACTTAGAGACTAAATTCAGAATTTGAGATAAACCTAGGGACGATTTTTGTAATTAACTCTATATTTTATATATTCAAAATCGTGACTCTTACCGAGTCACGAATCAAAAATTAAAAAAAAACGATTCCCATTATCACTTATGAGTTGACAACTATGCGATATGCATAAAGTAAATATTATATAGTTACATAGTTACATTATTATAAATTGTCACGTCCTCTAACATGCCACTAGGTTATATAATAACAACGAATCAAAAGTTTTTTCTAAGAGTCGACCTAGTGACAAATTTAAAATTAGATAAACTCTTATGAAAAACAAATATAAGATGTCCAAAGTTTGTTTCTATCAGATGATGACATTTTACCGTCTTAAAACAGTCATTTATAAAAATAAAAAATAAAAGCTACAAAACAGATTTTTAAAAGTTCGAAACACACATTAGTAGTAGTAAATATGGGTATGGGTATAATTAATACAGGTTAAAAAAAAATTGGTTATGATTGGTATATATAAAACAAGATAATGGTGGTGCCCAAATGTTGACAATGGTTCTTTTTAGGGGGTGGTGGGTGACGATAGTGGACGACGGTGAACGGTGTTAGCGGTTGGTTTGGGTAGAGCGGACCGTATTGATTTCTGGAAAATTTTATAAAATTTGAACCAAAACTATACAGAAAGAGTGTTAAGTTGTGGTAGTGCAGATGATGGTGATCTTCAGAGAATTAAAAGTTATACTACTCTAGAATTTATCTATAAAACGTCACATCGTGTCACTCGATGACTAAAGGAACACGAAATGAAGTTTAAATGATGTATATCTATGATGTTTTGTTGCTTAATAACTTATGTAACAGATGAAAAACTTTACTAGCTAATATGTGTTATTATATACTAGTTACTATATAGTTATTACTAATTAAGTTTAAACATTATGATATTATATGTGATCAACTGAAAAGCATAGTTTGAATTTTTGCTTGTATGTGTACGTACAGAAACAGCGATAAATATACGATTCACAGAATTTAGCAGGGTCGTCAAAGATGGGGGACATTGGATGGACATCTTTAGACAGTGATGTCAAACCAAGTAAAATGATTTATGAACCGGTTTTAGAACAAGGTGTTTTCCGGTTTGATTGTTCCGCTGATGCTAGAACCAAAACATTTCCTAGTCTCTCTTTTCTTGATACCAAAGAAAGGGACACGCCACTTATGAGTAATCACGAAGTTCCGTCATACGTCCCAACTTTTGAATATGTTGCCGAACAGCAAATAGTCTATTTCAAGGTTAGCTGTAAATTCTTAAAAATAACACGTATTTTGTTTTTCGTTACATTTTGTTAATCTGCTAGAAATATGCTACTTATATGTCTTACGTAAAGCTGGCAAATATGGTAATTAGTTTCCGGCAGGCACCTCATTATACGGAACTGGTGAAGTTAGTGGACAGCTTGAAAGAACTGGGAAAAGGGTGTGTTTTCATAATGTTTTTAAATTTGTAACGAATTACAGTAATTTTGGACTTTCGTTTTGACGAATGTTACAAACTCAGATTTTTACTTGGAATACCGACGCATGGTGGTATGGGAGTGGAAATACGTCTTTGTACCAGTCACATCCTTGGGTTCTGTCAGTTCTTCCTAATGGAGAGGCATTAGGGATTCTTGCAGATACAACAACGCGGTGTGAGGTCCTTGAATTTCCCAACTTAAGTCATGGTTTCATTTTCTGAATAATTTGATATTGCTGTCATCATATACGTACTTTGTTTTTGAAATATATTCGACAGATTGATCTTCGTAAAGATTCAACAGTAAAGCTAATTGCCACACCAACTTTTCCTGTGATTACATTCGGACCATTTCCTTCAGCGGCTGTTGTTTTGTCATCATTATCGCATGCAATTGGTAATTTGCTGAACTATATGTTTATAAAAAGAAGTTATAGTAATTTCGCAAACTCGTGAGAACGACTTGGTGATATAGGAACTATTTTCATGCCACCAAAATGGTCACTGGGATATCATCAGTGTCGTTGGAGCTATGACTCTGATTTACGTGTCCGTGAGGTATGCTAAACTCCACTATATTTAATATGCAACACATATTTAAACAAACAACTTATTTATTTATTTTGCAGATTGCCAAGACATTTAGGGATAAACGTATACCCTGTGATGTCATATGGATGGATATCGACTTCATGGATGGCTTCCGTTTATTCACATTTGACCAGGTGCATTCTCTTAGACCAATAACCGTGTACATAAAACTTCATCCCATTTGCAGTTAATATCCTTTTTAATTGTTTTTAGGAAAATTTTCCTGATCCAAAATCTCTAGCTGATTATCTTCACGGTATTGGTTTCAAAGCTGTTTGGATGGCTGGACCCGGAGTTAAGTGTGAAACAGGTTACTCTGTTTATGAAAGTGGATCAGAAAAAGACATATGGGTTCAAACTGCAGATGGAAAGCCCTTTGCGGGTATGTTCATTATATTTACACGTAAAATGTTTTTATATCGATTCTTATAAGTTGCATCTCTATATATCAGGAGAGGTATGGCCAGGACCTTGTGTTTTCCCTGAGTTCACTCAAGAAAAAGCGCGCTCATGGTGGGCTAAATTAGTCAAAGATTTTATATCTAATGGTGTCGATGGCATGTGGCATGATATGAATGAACCAGTTGTTTTTGAGGTGAAGTATAGTCCCTTTTCTTAAGCGTAACCTTTCGATTTATTAGCTATCATCTCACTGGAGTTTTTTTTTTTTTTTACCAGTCAACACAAACAATGCCTGAAAGTAACATTCACCGGGGAGATGTGGAACTTGGTGGTCGACAAAATCACTTATACTATCACAACGTAGGCTATTTCGTCTGTTTAATACCATTTATAGGAATTAAATTATAAGTCAGTTGAAGTAATATAACTTCGCATTTAGGTATATGGTATGCTAATGGCAAGAGCAACATACGAAGGGATGAAATTAGGGAACCCAAATAAACGGCCGTTTGTTCTTTCTAGAGCAGGGTTTATTGGTAGTCAGAGGTATGCCGCGGCATGGACAGGGGATAATTTTTCTACATGGGAACACCTACATATGAGTATCTCTATGGTACTCCAACTAGTAAGTTATCTAATACTTCGAACTATAACTTCTAAATCGGTTGACAGTATTTAAGCATGGTTTAATATAAAGATGGTTCCATTACCATCCAGGGGCTTAGTGGTCAACCATTTTCTGGGCCCGATATTGGTGGATTTGATGGCAATGCAACACCCCAATTATTTGGAAGATGGATGGGTGTTGGGGCGATGTTTCCATTTTGCCGTGGGCATTCTCAGAAGGAAACCGTCGACCATGAGCCTTGGTCCTTTGGGGAGGAGGTGGGGTCCTTTTCTAACTTCTTAAATTCATTTTAAAGTAAATATTTCGACTTCTAATGTTGTTTACATTTCATAGTGTGAGGAAGTTTGTCGTTTGGCACTAAGGAGGCGGTATCGTCTTATACCGCACATATATACACTTTTCTATTTGGCACATAAAACAGGTTCTCTGGTTGCATCTCCTACTTTTTTTGCTGGTAAGCTTAAATCTTATAAATTCATATTTATCCATTTCTTAGAATGAAGTTTGAGTTTGGGTTGTTTTAATATTATAATTTATTTTGCAGATTCGAAGGATCCCGAATTAAGAACAAACGAGAATTCCTTCCTGTTGGGGCCACTTCTTGTATATGCAAGGTTCTAATTATTTTTTTTTTCTCGTTTGGAATATTATAATGTTACTCCGTATACATTTTGTGGTAACTTGATGTCGTAATGTTACAGTACTGAGAGTGGTGTTGGTGTTCATGAACTGAAGCGTGAATTACCAAATGGCATTTGGATGAGTTTCGACTTTGAAGATTCACATCCAGTAAGAATTGATCCTATGAAAATAAAAAATACTTGTTTCGGTTTCTTTTCTGGTAGTTAAATTGCATTGTGTGAATCTCTCAGGATTTACCAGCATTGTATCTACAAGGTGGATCAATTATCCCATTTGGTCCGGCTCATCAACATGTCGGTGAAGCTAATCCAAATGATGATCTTTCATTGCTTGTTGCCTTAGATAAAAATGGTAACGGAATGTGGCCATGCATAATCAATCTCTGCTTCATTAAACAAAGGTATAATATTTGCAACTTTCTTTCATAACTCTAGGTAAAGCGGAAGGTGTTCTGTTTGAAGATGACGGTGATAGCTACAAATATATAGATGGAAGTTACCTCCTGACGACATACGCAGCTGAGCTCAAATCTTCAGTTGTCACTGTGAGTGTTTCCAAAACTGAAGGATTATGGAAGAGGCCTAACCGTCGTTTACATGTACACCTTTTGCTCGGTGAAGGAGCTAAGGTATGTGGCTCTATTTCTATCTCTTTTCTCCATTCCTCGGACTTATCCTTTTTTTATTTTTTCGTTTACTTTCTATTTTCCCCCCACTTTGGATGGCATGCTAGACAACGATTAGCGTAGACTTTTGCAAATCATAGTTAGGTCCTGTTGTCTGAGTTTATCACTTTCTCTTTTTTCTTTTGTTTTCGTTTTTTATGAGTGACTTTAATGCTCTATGCATCTATGGTGCAGCAGAGGCCGGAGGTGTACCTTTTCTCTTCCTTTATCTAAATTTTTTTACTATTTTCAGGTTGATGCCTGGGGCACTGACGGAGAAGATCTACAGATCGTTATGCCATCAAAATCTGAATTGTTGAAATTAATATCTACTAGCAAGAACGATTATAAGACCCGGATGGGTACTTATGCTTGTTCTTAATACTTTTTTAGTTTTAGAACCGTTGCATGTAGTGTGTATCTTCTTATTGTTTATGTTATCTTTTGTCATGTATTCTGCAGAAACCGGAACGCTGATTCCTGATCTAGAGAAGGTGACTGGAATTAAATGGATTGAGCTTTCCGGAGTTCCTTTAAAAGTTAAACACGGTGAATGGGCTCTTAAAGTGGTCCCATGGATCGGGGGTCGAATTATTTCTATGGAGCACCTTCCTACCGGTAAATTTAATATACTTAACATTTTTTTGTTTTTCTTTTGAGTCGGTTGGCTCTGGCTCGTCCATTTTAGCATTATAGAATGGTATTAATTCTTAATGACAGGAATTCACTGGCTTCGTAGTCGGGTTGAAATTAGTGGGTATGAAGAATATAGTGGTACTGAGTATCGTTCTGCAGGCTGTACCGAAGAGTATATTATCCTCGAGTGAGTTGATCATTAATCCAAATTTATTCTATATAACTTACCTTTCCTAAATAGCCGAGAAAATAATAATCTCCTTGGGCAGTCGAGACCTTGAGCAAAAAGCAGCTGGAGATATAGAATCCGTTAAAATGGAAGGTGATGTGGGAGGTGGATTAGCTATTCAAAGAAATATATCGATCTTAGAAGATAACCCCAAAGTTGTCAAGATTGACTCGAGCCTTGTAGCACGCACGGCTGCTACTGGTTCTGATTCCGAAAGGTATATATTATTTGGCTTACCATCTTTGCTATATTTATAAATGTATTTAATTAATTCATTAAACGTAAACGATTATGATTGTCATTTCGTAGGCTTGCTTGTTTACGAATTCATCCAACGTTTAGTCTAACACACCCAACCGTGTCATATGTCTCGTTTACCTCCATAAACGGGTCCAAACATGAAGTATGGCCAGAATCAGACGACCAAGTCTATGAAGGGGATCGTCGTCCCAATGGTAATTTTCCATCTAATAAAACATTCATATTTTTATTTCATATAAAAGTTTGATTTATTTTACATTCCATTTTTACATTTTAGGTGAATGGATGATTGTTGACAAGTGCCTTGGTGTGGGTTTGGTGAACAAATTCGACATTGACCAGGTATACAAGTGTCGTATAGAATGGAATTTCGGAACTGTAAATTTAGAGCTATGGTCTGAAGAAAGGCCTGTTACGAAGCAATCCCCTCTTCGTATTTCTCACACTTATGAAATTAAGTGGATGCCGTAGTGTGCTACATATGAAGCACATTATATGTCGTACACTCGTATATATGTCATAGTTGCTTGTACATACTTCCTGAAACGATGTTACATTTCAATAATAAGTGATATAGATCGCATTTACATGGTTTTTGTATGCATGTTATATGATGATTGGCATAGTTCTAGGTATAGCATAACATTACATTTTTATTGATGAATCATTTGGTAAACTGAAAATATCAATTACTTAAAATGGTTTTTTGTAGGGTGTATGTCTAGTCAAAACCCGGAGTTTCGTTTCTTATATAATTAAACAATGTTGTTAGTTAATTACCTTCGAAATTAGTCTTGTTTAGTTGATTCCGGTTAATGATACATTGATATGGTTTAACATGTACGATACGTTATTCCCTACTCGTGTATTGATACATTTGACTTAGTTTCATATAAATAAGGAGGGGTGCCTCAAGGCCGCAAAAGGCCTAGAGCGAGTTTCTTTAATCAGAATAACGAATTAAGAGGATCATTATTCGAATTATCATTGAATTCAAAATCTAACATTTATTTAATTTTTTTTTAACTATTTGGCGAATAGTGATCTATTCTGTTTTTTTTTTTTTTTTTTTTAAATATGAGTAAACTGTAAACAACAATAAAAGAATGAAAAAACTAAGTTAATTTAGTCATAAGATTATTGTTGTTTCGATTCGAATGTCATATTTTTGAAAACGAGTAAGCTAGTTTCTAAAAGATCATTGAGCGTGTGTATATTTTTTAAACAAAAATTTAAAGTTAATGATCGTTTGCAAGAAAGAAAAAAAAAAACAATTGGAAAATCAATCGTTACAAACGAATTCTAAATTGGCGACCGAAAATGTATGTTAAATCCCATCAATTCAAATTGATATATAAATGTTAAATTATTCAAAAATCTACTACAATGCGTCAGTTTAAAAAAACTGGTTGCAACAAACTCTCGAGATTAAAGACTCTTAGATTCTATTTTCATCTTAATATCTATCTTCTTTCTCATATAACGTAGTAACGTAGGTTCTTGACACCATTTCTCTCAAATTTAAATTTTGGGGCATTCGCTATATGGGATCTAAGCGAAAACAAACAGATAGCATAGGGAATGTGCGGTGACTCTATTTAAATCACAATCACTGTCACCTAGAAGATATAGACGGATAACATAGGGAATATATGTTGTAATCTAAAGAAACGAATATAGAATTTTTCTTTTTCTTTTTTAATCCAACAACATAGATAACAAAATGTTAATACTTGATAATATATAATGTAACTAGAACTCAAAAAGACAAAATAAAAGTAAAATAATTTCATGTGATATTTACAAAAATATATCTAGTGACCTTCTTCAAAGTTAAAAAAAGTAATATCCGTTTAAATAATAGTGTTAGTGGTATCTTGCCCTTAATATTAGTTTTCCTTCATGCATATTCTTTTATCTTTTTTTTTGTTTTTTGAACAACAATGTTAGTGATTTGGGGTCACAGTGACATTCAATTGGACAGTATGCAACCTACGAACCTTACACCAAAATTAGTTATCATCTAATATTCACTTAAGGAGAAACCCTAGAGGTAGTCTCGAACGAAGACCTCCCCTAAGAAAGACAATATTCCATATTTATATAACCCTATAAGAAACATAGCTTAAGTTTTCCAAGCTCTCATAAATTAATAATCTTTTCAATTTTTAATAAAGATTCATTTTTAAGTTGATAATTGTCGGTGTTCCAACTAATATCACCGAATTATCCGTTTTTGTAATGTAAAGTTATACAAAATATAAAAAAAAAAAAATTATTTCAAATTTTACCGGTTTTCTTACTAGAAAGGTTAACATATTCATATATATATATATATATATATATATATATATATATATATATATTTCTAGATAAATTCGTCATGATATCATAGATATGTTATATTCAATATTGATACACAAGTCGGCTTACTAATACTATATTCTTTCTCTGAAAATCCATTTCCCAATGTTTTAATATTATTGGTTCATTTAATTTCCCAATATCATCTTTCCTATTATTCATTTCTTTTCCCAAAGTGGGATCTTATTGCTACTACTATAAATTCTACCAAAATAATAACTACCAAACCTCTCTTCCAACTTTTCCCACATTTTTCTAAGGTACTACTTCATATCCTAATTTACATTTACTTGATCGTAATTTAGTTTCTTTTTATCCATTTCCGCATTCTCGAGATTAATATTTACTCGGAGATACCAATATACCTTTAGTCTAGCGTTATATTGTCGTGGCTATCAACCTATATGTTGTGACCGTTTGCACAAATGTAATATTAGTGATATTTGGGTGTAAAAAAGATAATATTTAAAAAGTTTAATACTAAACTTATTTATTTAAACCGTTTAATTTTAAAGTTGACTTGGTCTTGCAAGCATAAAGAAAAAATGTAAAATTAAAAAACTACCCATGTATTAAAATAACCTTCCCAAATTCAAGAAATACGATCTTTTTAAGTCGTGTAGAATGATATGACTATATTTACAAAAATCCAAAATAAAAAATTATTTTTAAAGCAATACTATATTAGTTGGTGGGCTGACCCATTTAACCACACCAAAACCAAAAAGTAACTCGTTTATTAAACTAGTTGACGTGTTGGACCCGTTTGACCTGTCAACCCGTTTAGACCCGACCCTACTCCTTTAATCTTTTGGTGCCTGTGGGAATTACCGCCCTTGGTAATACCAATTACGTTATATCATTAACTAGAGAACATGTTTTTTTCTTTCCTTCTTTTTTTTCATTTACTTCACTTTCGGTCTAAAACTAAACTTGAGAACACAACGTAAAATAATGCCTATGATTTGTTCATTTAACTAACTATAAATAGCTTTAAGTAAATTGTGTTATAATCAACTGAAAACATTGTTTTTGTAGCAGAGTCTATAATGGGAGAGTGTGCATGGCCATCTGTAGTTTGTGATGTCAAGCCCGGTTATATGGTCTTCGAACCAATTCTAGAAGAAGGCGTTTTCCGGTTTGCTTCTTCTACTGATGCGAAAAACACATCATTTCCTAGTCTTTCTTTTGCTAACCCGAAAGAAAGAGACACTCCCCTTATAAGTAATAACAAACTTCCATCATACATCCCTACTTCTGAACATGTTGCCGGACAACAAATTGTTGATTTCGAGGTTTGGCATACATTCCTAAACATTTTGTTTTTGATATAACTTTTTTCGTGTAACTAAAGCTAGCGAATATGGTCATTAGTTCCCTTCAGGAACTTCATTTTACGGAACAGGTGAAGTTAGTGGACAGCTTGAAAGAACAGGGAAAAGGGTATGTTTAAATGCTTTCATCGTTTATTTATTTATTTTTTCGTACATTAATTGTTTGGGAATGATTTAATATGTAGATTTTTACTTGGAATACTGATGCATGTGAGTATGGGAGTAGAACTACGTCGTTGTACCAGTCACATCCTTGGGTTCTCGCCATTCTTCCTAGTGGAGAAGCATTCGGGATTCTTGCTGATACAACAAAGCGGTGCGAGGTATTGAGATGCCTCACTTATACCATTCTATCAGTTTTTGAATAATTAAGAATTGTAAATATTTTCGTTTTGAATTATATTCAACAGATTGATCTGTGTAATGAATCACTGGCAAAGCTAATTGCCCCGGAGCCTTTTCCTGTGATTACATTCGGTCCATTTGCTTCAGCAAACGATGTTTTGGTATCACTGTCACATGCAATTGGTAACCCTCAATAAATATGTTTTTTTTCTTTCTGAAAATGATGCATCTTTTCGTGTTAATATGATAACCGTGGTATTTTTGTTGATAGGAACTGTTTTCATGCCACCAAAGTGGTCATTAGGATATCAACAGTGCCGTTGGAGCTATGATTCTGATTCACGTGTTCGTGAGGTATGATAAATATTGCTATCTAACCTTGTTCTGTTTTCTGTTCTGCTTTTCTTACGACTCGATTTTGTATAATAAAAAAAAAACTCTACTTGTCTCATTAAATCTTTTTTATTCTCGAACATATGTTTAAGCTGCTTTTACTGCGTAGATTGCCAAGACGTTTAGGGAGAAAGATATACCGTGTGATGTCATATGGATGGATATTGACTACATGGACGGCTTTCGTTGTTTCACATTTGACCAGGTACATTTTTACACTCTTGACTAGTATGCAATTCCACATTTTGCAACTGATTTCGTTTTATATAATTGGTTTTTTAGGAAAATTATCCTAATCCAAAATCTCTTGCGGACGATCTTCATAATGCTGGTTTCCAAGCTATTTGGATGCTTGACCCGGGGATCAAGCATGATTCGGGTTACTTTGTTTATGAAAGTGGATCAGAGAAAGATATATGGGTTCAAACAGCAGACGGAAAGCCCTATGTTGGTATGCATGTCTATTAAATTTACACCTAAAATGTTTTTATATCGATTCTCACAAGTTTATCGCTATCGTTACTTCTATAGGAGAAGTATGGCCAGGACCTTGTGTTTTTCCTGACTTTACTCAAGAGAAAGCTCGTTCGTGGTGGGCTAATTTAGTCAAAGATTTTATATCTAATGGAGTAGATGGCATATGGAATGATATGAATGAACCGGCTATTTTCAAGGTGACGTTTACACCTTCTCCTTAATGACATAATCTTTTTTCCGGGTTTATGAATTATTATCTCACTGTATTTGCTTTCTGTTTGCCAGTCGATGACAAAAACCATGCCGGAAAGTACCATTCACAGGGGAGATATTGAACTTGGTGGTCATCAGACTCACTCACACTATCACAATGTAAACCAGTACATACGTTTTTTATATAATTTTTTTTTTATCGAAGAGTAACTCGGTTTTAATAACATGATATTTCATTCAGGTATACGGTATGCTGATGGCAAGATCAACGTACGAAGGGATGAAATTAGCTAACCCAACGAAACGGCCATTTGTTCTTACTAGAGCCGGGTTTATAGGTAGTCAGAGGTATGCCGCCACATGGACAGGGGATAATCTTTCTACATGGGAACACTTACATATGAGCATTTCTATGGTACTCCAACTGGTAAGTTATCTTATATAGAACTATCATTTCAAATCTATTTACGTTACATAAACTTGGTTTAATATTAAGATGATTCCTTTCTATTCAGGGGCTTAGCGGTCAGCCACTTTCCGGGCCTGACATTGGTGGATTTGGTGGCAATGCAACTCCCAAGTTATTTGGAAGATGGTTCGGCTTTGGAGCCATGTTTCCATTTTGTCGTGGACATACTGAAAAGGAAACCGTTGATCACGAGCCATGGTCCTTTGGGGAAGAGGTGGGGCTCTTTTCTAACTTCTCCAACTTACCAAAAATAAAATATCTGATCTGAGTATATATCTTAGCTTTTTTTTTTCGTGTACATTTTATAGTGTGAGGAAGTTTGTCGGTTAGCACTAAAGAGGCGGTATCGACTTCTACCACACTTATATACACTTTTCTACTTGGCACATACAACAGGTTCTCTGGTAGCAGCTCCTACTTTTTTTGCTGGTATGGCTTAATCCTATAAATTATTATTTATCGGTAAACTAGTCTTAAGTTTGGGTTTGAGTTGTTTAAATTTCATACTTTATTTTGTAGATCCAAAGGATTATCAGTTAAGAACAAACGAGAGTTCCTTCTTGTTGGGTCCACTTCTTGTATATGCAAGGTTCTCGTTTTTTCCTTCTACGGACTTATAAATGTACCTTCAACTTTTGATTCCTATAATCGATACTGATCTAATGTGCTAATGTGACAGCACTGTGAGTGATCTTGGAGTGCACCAATTGAAGCATCTATTGCCTAACGGCATTTGGATGAGTTTTGATTTTCAAGACTCACATCCGGTACATTGTTTATCGATGTGTTCATTGGCAGTTTATTTGCGTTATATCTATGGATGGTTTTATAGTTTTGTGAATTTCTCAGGTTTTACCTGCAATGTATCTACAAGGTGGATCGATTATCCCATTTGGTCCAGCTCATCAACATGTTGGTGAAGCTAATCCAAGTGATGATCTGTCATTGTTTGTTGCTTTAAATGAAAATGGTAACGATATGTGGCTATGCATAATCAGTCTCTAATTCTCTTTTCTTTTTATAAGTTAAAATGTATAATCTTTAACTTGAAACTCCAGGTAAAGCTGAAGGTATTCTTTTTGAAGATGACGGTGATGGCTATGGATATGCTAACGGAGATTATCTCCTGACAACATACGTAGCTGAGCTCAAATCTTCAGTTATCACAGTTAGTGTTTCCAAAACTGAAGGATTGTGGAAGAGGCCAAATCGCCGCTTACATGTACACATTTTGCTTGGTGAAGGAGCTATGGTATGTGCTCTATTTCTATGTCTTTTGTTTTTTTTATTTTTCGCCCTTTTTTACATTTTCTTAAAAAAAAATTGCAGGTCGACGCGTGGGGAACTGACGGAGAAGTTCTGCAGATCGTTATGCCATCTGAAAATGAAGTGGCGAAACTAGTTTCGTCTAGCAAGAACAATTACAAGATTCGAATGGGTAAGTTTGCTTCTTCTAATTACTTTTACGCTGTATGAAGTGATTATCTTTTTGTTTAAATATCATTCTTGTAATGTAAACTGCAGAAACCGCAAAGTGTATTCCTGATGTGGAGAAGGAGTGTGGACGTAAAGGGATCGAACTTTCAGTAACTCCTGTTGAAATCGAAGGTGGTGAATGGGGTCTCACAGTTGTCCCTTGGATCGGGGGTCGAATTATTTCTATGGAGCACCTTCCTACTGGTAAACCTTATTTACAAAAACTTCGGTGTATCTGTTTCTATAAATATTTAAAGGTGGTCAAACTGTTTGGATTTTTTTGACAGGAACACAATGGCTTAATAGTCGCGTTGATGTGAATGGGTATGAAGAATATAGTAGTACCGAGGACCGTTCTGCTGGCTGTACCGAAGAATATACTGTTATCGAGTTAGTCAATAATCCTTGGTCATTAATCATTTCTAATCTCGAAAAGTTACCTTCTCGATATATTAACTTTTATAATTATGCAGACGAGATCTTGAGGATGCAGGAGAGACAGAATCTCTAATAATGGAAGGTGACGTTGGAGGTGGATTAGTTATAGAAAGAAATATATCAATCGCGGAAGATAATCTCAAGGTTTTCAAGATCGACTCGAGCCTTGTAGCACGTAATGTTGGTGCTGGCTCTGGAGGGTATTCAAGGTTGGTTTTACTTTCGACCCATTTACTTACGAAGAAGTAATTTTGGGTTCTGTTATCTCAAACGGGTCAAATAATAATAAAAAAATTTAGTCAAAAAATGAACGAGTCAAATGGGCAGAACAACATGGTTTTAATACGCGTTAACTTTTTGAATTTCTTTAAAAAAAATAGACACAAAAAACGTTTTGACTCGTTACTCAACCCACTCATGTTATCATCTTTAATCTATATTTGTGATGTTTTATGGGGTTCCCTTCAATTCTGACAACCATTATTATCATTCTCTAGGCTTGTTTGTTTGCGAATACATCCAACATTTAATGTATGGCACCCAACCGATACGCATATCTCATTTACCTCCATTAACGGGTCCAAACACGATATTTGGCCAGAATCAGGCGAACAAATTTATGAAGGGGATCTTCGTCCCAATGGTAAACTTCCATTCTATAAACAACTTTTTTAGCTCTATGAACTTGATTAATATTGTTTGTTTTTTTCCGTTTAGGTGAATGGATGCTTGTTGACAAGTGTCGTGGGTTGTGTTTAGTCAACAAATTCGACATTGACCAAGTTAACAAATGTCTTCTACTTTGGGATATCGGGACTGTAAGCTTAGAGCTTTGGTCAGAAGAAAGGCCCGTTTCAAAGCAGTCCCCTCTTAATATTTCTCATACTTACGAAGTTAGGCGGATTCTTTAGTTCTACATATGAATCTCAATTTACGCAGTACGCACTTTCTGTTCTATTGTTGCACTGCACGTCTTGAAACAGTGCCCCATATCTCCTTACATTTCAGATTTTCAATAATATTTTACATTGAAAGCAATTACATAACTTATTTTTCATCGATGAATCATTTGTCAAAACTAACAAATGGGAAGAGATCAACATTGTTGAGGCAATATATGCTGGTTATCGATCAACTGAGTTGTATTTCTTTCATAAAACCAATCACTGACTACCTCGGCAATGGCCTGCACATCACATCAGAAGTTAGACATACGTTGACTTTAAAAGTCAAGTGCGTTGCATTCCATCTTCAATATTGTTATGATTCCTGAAGATATATCAGCATTCTGATATCTACATTATAGTACAAGCCTAACTAATTAGGATTCTAAAGTTGGGATTCATTTTCGTTACCGAATTCCATCTAGTTTTTTGGTTTGAAGAATTCTGTGTTTGACTTCAAAAAGTTAAAGTAACCAAATAGTTAGAAATCGCTGAAATGAAACAATATTTACCTTGTTATCCAACTTTGAAGCGGCGTCACCCAACCAATTAATCTGATTCCCTGTTTGGCAGTGGGAATAACAAGAATTTATAAACATTCCTCTTGATGCGGAGTTAAATTTGGATTTACCCTGTCCTGATCTCAACGTCTTTATGAAATCTGACCGAAAATCTGAAAGTAAAGAAAACACAAAAGTTTTTAATAGCTCAATCTATGTTAGGCATTAAACGTCTCGGGTTCATTTAGAAGAATGACCTTGCAATCTTTCGAGTTGTGTAGCGGAACAGTTTGAAATATTCAACTTGCATGCAGACCACGAATCATGTTTATCAGCTTTGGTTGGTGCTAAAATGTTTTGTATCTTAAACACAGTATCGAGTCAAAGAATTTGAGTCAACATTATTGTACATGGAATAACACGAAAACACCAAAAACACACGTCAAACCTGATATGAATCGTAAGCTGAGTTTATAACAAACACCGGCGTCTTGATGTCTGGCAAAATAAATTGTGGGTAGTAGCACTGCAACAGCATTAAAAATTGTTAGTTTGTACAAAGAAAACAATAAACCGAGTAAAGAAAGACAGTTTATAGTTTGACTTCTGAGGTCAACTTTATATCTTTTAAACCGAAAATTTATTTGCATTAGTTTTGTTCTAAATTTTAAGTTGCTATTGTCAAGTTTCTGTTTTTATGAAGTTAATTCGGCTGCAACATTTTACTCAAAATCTGAACGATAGTATCGATTTCAAGTTTTGATTGTTTGATCTTGAAAGTCAAACTATAGAATGGAACTTACCAAGCCAGGTTTCATCTTTGAAGTACACGAAGAAGGCAAATTAATCTCGGAATTCTACAGAAAAAAATCCAGGTTCCTTATCAGAACTAGCAATTCGATATATATAATAATGTGTGTCGAGAGAGAAGAGAGAACATGTAGTTTAACGATCTTGGTGAAGAACTTCTCAAAGTGGAATTTTCCGGATATATCTTTCCTGTTAAAACGCTTAATGAATTAGACATAATGCATTAGTAAGAAAATAAATTTCTTCAACTTGAGTTAAAGGAGATTACACATGAACGAAAAAACCAGCATCCGGAACACATTTGACTTGACTAGTTGCTGGCAACATGTCACGAAACTTATCACAGTACAACATCGCAGCTAACCCACCAGACGAACAACCAGTTAGAAGAGCCTGCCAACATCACATAAACGTTTTTCGTATCATATACATATACTTATGCATATACGAATACATATACATATATAAAGAGAAGCATACACTTGATGCTTTGTTGAGTCCTTTTCCTTGCAATTCCTCGAGAATAACATTAAAGATTCTTGCACCTCTATAATGAAGATTAGTAGCCTGAAGATATCAAAATAGACGAGAAACATTAGATTACTTGAAATCTAGTTTGTGAGTTCGATCCAAGAAATATATTTACTTACTGGGTCAACTTTTTCTACGTCCCCAGTAAATGATGCTCCATCACAGTACCTCATAATGACTCTATTCCAGTTATAAAAGCCTAACCAAAGAACAAACTTCATTTGCAACAAAAAGAATTATAATGTAAGACTCGTGTAGATAACGTAGTTTTAAACGTTTACCTGGGTTGAACTCTTGCTTACTACTAAAAACACCTGTGAAGTTAAACTTCTGCATAAGTGTCGATGAACCAACTCCGTTGCTTTTATTCACACGTAAAAGACAACTCTTTGTTGACTCACACCATCCTCCTCCCTAACCACAAACAAAATTACATAATAAGGCCAACGAGTGATTTTAAATTTTATAACTACAGCGAGTAAGAGACTAACTTGTATGTGAATTAGCCATTTATCGACACCTTCTCCAAACCCTTTATCAAACTGGTAAGCAGGTGGACTTCCATCTAAACAAACTGCACCACACCATTTTTAAAACACACAAAAAAACACGCGTATAAAGAATAAGGAAACAAATGTTACCAGCTCCTTTAGCGATAGCACTCTGTATGAATGTCATTTCAACGTCGTCTGAGCATTCAGTTTTCGACAACACGAGTAGTATCAAGCATAACCATTGGCATAATCTTGATATGGTCAACATTTTTGGTATTGCTAAAAAAACTAAAATCTTGCATGACCTTTTAAGAGAAGAAAATGTAGCATCTTTAAATCCAAGTGGATTAATAGTATATAAAAAAAATATGTTATTTATGAACATGTTATGTAGCACATGTATTGTCATTTTAAGAAGCAAAAGATTATTCATTTAGTCAACCCTTGAGATTATGATCTTAGATCTAGAAAATGTAAAAGCAAAAGCTACTAGATATATTACTTTAGTTTAGATATATAATCACACTTTGTTGTATATAAGGTATACAAAATGTATATTATCCTCCTAATTAATTGTCATAGATACATTGCTAATTGTGTCAAAAATATCTTTTTAATACTTGGGCTTAATACTTGGTCTTTGGGTTTAGTTAAGTGGGTTTTGGTTTGGGCTTCATCTTTGGCCTGTCTTCGTATTTCAGTATTACACGCGGGCTATTTTTGTATAACACGTGTCGTCTTCCTGTTTTTTATCAGATTGAATTCCTTCAGCGTTTTCCTTAGTTTTTTCGCTGTCACTGCATTGCCGTTCTTTGACGATTCCTGGCTTCTGTTGTTTTTTAGACTTTCTGAGGTTTGTGTTTGTACTCTGTTTTTGCTTTTCGTTTTAATGTTTGTGGAGTTAAAAATGTATGTTAATCAAAGTTTTTGATTTTTGATTTTTCTGGAATGTTAATCAAAGTTTTTGCGGAATGTGAATGTATATTAATCGGTTTGATTATTTGTGAAAAGTTAATCAAAGTTTCTGATTTTTGGTTTTTCTGGAATGTGAATGTATGTGTGGAATGTGGTTTGTGGTGGTTTTGATTTTTATGGAATGTGGATGTATGTTAATCAAAGTTTCTGGTTTTTGATTTTTGTGGAATGTTAATCAAAGTTTCTGATTTTTGATTTTTGTGGAATGTGAATGTATATTGATTGTTTTGATTATTTGTGGAATGTTAAGACTCTTTACATTTTGGACTCTGATTTTTTTGATTTTTATAGTTTTTGTGCTTTTTTATTTTTATGTGTTTTAGTGTAGTACTATATATAAGATTCTGATTTTTTAGGCTTTTTCGTCGTGTTTTTTCCGCAGTTTTTGCGTTCTTGGTTCCTGCGGGTTGGTGCTGTTGTTCGTCATTGTTGAGGTATGTTTCTGCATTACGTTCTTCGTTTAGTTTCGGATTTTATGTTCTTGTGTTTTTATGTATTTCTGCGGATGGGTAGTTTTTTTTATTTTATAGTGTGTTTGTAGATTGTGTGTGTTGGCGGTTTTTTATTTTGTTTTTTTGTACTTTTGCGATAGTTTTGTATCATGTGGGGTAGCAGTCTTAGGATTGGTACTTCTTGGCATGTGCCTGCTGTTCCTGTACGCCGTAGGGGTAGGGGCCGTCGACCTGTTACACCTCCCGTATTAGTCTCAAATGAAGCTTTGCCCACGTATTACGATTCGGGTGACGCTAGCTGTTACTGTAGTTATTGTGGCGCTTATTTCTGGTATGAAGAGAGAGTTCTGTTAGGTTCACGGGTTGGCCGTCCTGTTTATAATCAATGTTGTAAAGGGGGTTCGGTGGTTTTGAGTGTTGCTGTTTCTCCGCCGGTTGCTTTGCTTGGTTTATATGGAGATCCTCATTTTATGCGCAATATTAGGGCCTATAACTCTATGTTTTCGATGACCTCATTCGGTGCTAAAATAGATGAGTCGGTGAATGTGGGGCATGGTCCGTATACGTTTAAGGTTTCTGGTCAGGTGTCCCATTACATAGGTTCCTTGTGTCCCGTGTCTCCGAATGCTCCACGTTTTCTACAGTTGTATGTATACGATACCCCAAATAGCGTTCAGAATAGGTTGCGTTTCTTTCCGGCCAGTGAGAATGACGATGCTCTTAAACCTGGTGTGGTGACTGTTTTGACTGATCTTTTATTCTCATGTAACGAATATGTTCGAACCTTTACAAGGGCGGCCGAGATTGCACATTGTAACAACGTTGACGACTATGCAGTGAGATTGTATAATAATGTACCTGATAATAGATATGCTATACCGCAGCCGGGAACGTTGGGTGCAATTGTTGTTGCTGATGATGCGAATGCTAATGCGTATGATATCATAATCCGATCCAAATCTGACCGGCCATGTCGCATTAGTAAGCTTCATCAGTCTTATATGCCTCTTCAATACCCTTTGCTGTTTCCGTATGGTGAGGTGGGTTGGTCTCCATCGTTGAAATTAAGAGGAACCTAAAGCTTTGACGGTCAATATGTACTATAGTTACATGCTGCATAGTCGGCGGGATATCTTTTCGTTGTTGTTACGTGGTGGTAAATTGTTTCAACAATTCTTAATTGACGCCTACTTATGTGTGGAGGAGGGCAGATTAGACTATATTCGTAACCATCAGACTTCTCTTAGGTCTGAATATGCAGCAGGCGTCTTTGATGCGATCTCGAGGGGCGATTCTATGGGGAGTCAAATTGGGAAGCGCGTGTTTCTGCCTTCGTCTTTTGTCGGAGGGCCGCGATATATGTACAAGCATTATCAGGACGCTCTCGCTATCTGTCGTGTTTACGGTAACCCTCAATATTTTATTACTTTTACGTGTAATACTAACTGGCCCGAGATCAGCAGATTCATGGATTCACACAACATGGGACATTCTCAAAACAGACCCGATATCATTGCCAGGGTCTTTAATATGAAGGTAGATAACTTCGTCAAGTTTCTAAAAGAAGATAAGCCATTTGTCGTCGTTACAGCCTGTGAGTACGATTTTTTTAGTTTCGTTGTTGCTTTGCTACCTTTTTAACGCCTTTTTGTTACTTACCGCCATCGCTGTTGTATAACATGTCCAGATTTATACACAATGGAGTTCCAAAAACGAGGTCTGCCGCACTGTCATACACTTCTGTGGGTTGAGGAGTCGTTTAGAATCAGGAATCCCGTTGATGTCGACAAGTATATTACGGCAGAATTGCCGGATCCTATTACCGAGTCAAGATTGTATTCTACTATTACAAGGTCTATGATTCACGGACCCTGCGGTCTGTCTAATCCCGGTGCTCCTTGTATGCGAGACGGTACGTGTAAAAAACGATTTCCAAAACAATTTGTTGTTTCTACTTTTTTTGACAAGGACGGGTACGTACATTATAAGAGATCTGAGTCTTCAGTTTTTACAACAAATAACGGAGTTCATGTACATAACGGATTCGTGGTACCTTATAATAAATTGTTGTGTAGTCGTTTTGACGCGCACATAAACGTGGAGTACTGCGGTTGGAACATGATGATAAAATATCTCTTCAAATATATATCCAAGGGCGTTGAGCGTGTGGCATTTACGTTACAGAAAGCTGATGTTTCTGTGCATCCAAATTCGGGAAAATCTGGCGCGTCTACTTCTCATTCCGTGCCAGCTGATACTGAAATTTTTTTTGATGAAATCGAAAACTTTGTGGACGGAAGGTTTATATGTCCACATGAGTCGGCTTGGCGGCTTCTGAATTTTTCTATACACGAAAGAGAGCCTGCCGTTCAGGTGCTACAGGTTCATCTCGAACACATGGAGACTGTTACATTTCAGGATAACTGTGATCTACAAACGTTGGCACGCAACACTAACTTTGGTAGTACTACTTTATCGAGATGGTTGATCAATAATAGATGGGACCCGGACGGCCGCCACCTGACCTACGTTCAGTACCCGTTGTTGTATTCGTGGAATTCAGGCAAAAAAGAGTGGATTTTTAGGACAAAGAAGATAGTTACTCCCATAGGTAGGATGGTTTACATACACCCCACTGCTGGCGAACTCTTCTATCTCAGGATGCTTCTCTCCCACCAAAAAGGATGCCGCACATTTGGTGAAATTCGGTCTGTGAACGGTGTAAATTATTCCTCATACCGTCTTGCATGTGAGGCACTTGGCTTAATTGGCGACGACAAAGAATGGTTGACTGCTTTCAATGAGGCCTCCTTCTGGGCATCTTCCATACAGTTACGTTCTCTTTTCTGTAATCTTTTATTATTTTGTGACGTTAGTGATCCAAAATTTTTGTGGAACAATGCGTGGTCGAAAATGGGGGATGATATTGTTCATATTCTGTCCGCCTCTGCTACCTCTGCAGATTCTGTAATTCCTGAGGCTACATTACAACAACACATTTTATTCGAGCTTGAAAAAATACTAAACGCTGCTGTTCCTCCTAAGTCTTTAGCCTCATTTGATTTGCCTCTACCGTCATCTGAATTGCTGTTGACATTGAGAAACCGACTACTATTAGAAGAAACGTTATATTACAAAATTTCGCTCGGCCAACAACATCTACAGATGTCTCATAACTTAAATTCAGAACAGTTGCGAGTTTATAATAGGATACGAGATGATGAAGCAGAGGGTAAACAGACTATGTTATTTGTATACGGCCACGGCGGAACGGGAAAGACATATCTATGGTCAACTATACTAGCATACTTTAGGTGTACAGGGAAAATAGTTTTGGCTGTCGCTTCATCAGGTATTGCATCACTGCTTTTACCAAATGGTAGAACTGCCCATTCTCGATTTAATATACCTATCGATTTAACTAACATCTCTGTTTGTAATATAAAGAAAAAAACCCAGCTGTCTGAATTGTTACAACAAACATATATGATTGTATGGGACGAAGCGACTATGATGGACCGGGGATGCTTCGAATGCGTGGACCGCACATTTAGGGATCTACAAGACAAAAAGGACAAACCGTTTGGTGGCATATCTATGATCCTTGGAGGGGATTTCAGACAGACTTTACCTATAAAGCGAAAGAAAGGACACCACGACATCATGTTGGCAACTTTACCCAATTCGTATCTATGGCCGTACTTTAGTTTGTACAAACTATCACATAACATGCGTCTATCGTGTTCTCATACAGGCGACTCTATATGTACAGATTCCAATCTTTTTGCACAATGGCTTCTACACGTTGGGAACGGAACTATTGGCTTTCCAGACACGCTTGCTTCCAAGTACGCCTCACAAATCCAAATTCCAGGTGGCTTTCTCATAAAAGATAGCGTTTACGGTCTTCAACAGTTAATCGATTTTGTTTACGGACCATCTATTCTGCTTGCCCCAACACGAGAAAACCTTTGCAACAGAGCAATTATTTGCCCTAAAAACTGTACAACCGATGATATAAATTCAACGATTTTGAACAGCACCTCGGAACAAGCAACCTCATATTATAGTTCTGACTCCATTACACCGCATGCTCGAGCAAGCTTGGATTTAGAACTGTTATATCCAGAGGAGTATCTTAATCAATTAACTTTTCCTGGCCTTCCGCTACACAGACTAGATCTGAAACGAAACGCTCCAATTATTCTGTTACGCAATATGAATCAGAAAAACGGCCTTTGTAATGGCACGAGATTAATTGTTACTAGACTTCTGCCGACAATTATTGAGGCCGTCATCATGACTAGGACATGCATTGGGCAAAGGGTTTTCCTTCCTAGAATAAAATTTGTTCAACACGACCCAGAGCTTCCGTTCACTTTCACCCGAAAGCAATTCCCGTGCAAAATCTCATATGCCATGACAATCAACAAAAGCCAAGGGCAATCGTTAAAATAAATAGGAATATTCTTGCCCTCCCCGATATTCGGTCACGGTCAACTATACGTAGCACTGTCTAGAGCCACTTCCCCTGATTCCGTTAAAATATTGATCAAGAGCGAAAACGCAGAATATTCAGACCATACCAGAAACATTGTTTACAAGGACTTTCTATGTTTTGTAGACAGTCTACAGAGTAGATAACATGCCGCTGCAGTCATATATACGTGTACTATAAAATTTTTAGAAAATAAAGCACATACGAAAAATCTTTGTATAATTGCAGTCATTTTGTACTAACAACCTATATCTTTGTATAATTGCAGGAGACGATGGTTCATATATCTGATCTTGAATACGGTTGTGCCGGCCTGCCTCTAAACATAAGAATTTTAAGAAAATGGACTCCCCATTTCAGACAGAAGGAAACGTGGTTTATCGCAACCGACGAACATGTAAGAATTATATATTTATTAAAAATCTTCCGCATTTACAAACTCCCGACATCCAAATATCTATTAGCAGGCATTAAATCGCGTAACTTACGTGAAAATATTATATACTTCCCATTTTCATAAAATACGTGTATACTAAAATATTCATAACAGGCAGATACAGTCGCAATTGTCGGTGAACAACAAGGCCAGCAGTTTGAAGAATCAAAGTTTCAGATCAACAATTGCTATATCATAGAACAGTATTCATGTACAGAGACGCCAAAGTACCAAAGAATGATCAAAAACACAATTCACCTCAATGTTGGAGAGGCTTCGAAGATAGTTAAAGTCCATGATGAGGACAAAATACCTGAAGACTGTTTCGACTTCGTCTCTGTAAATCAGCTACGGACCTTCCTTGAGGACCCTACATACTACCCAGGTACGTAAACTATAATCATTCCACCAATATGAATTTTGAGATACAGTCTAAAAAAACGAACGACAAACGTAGACTTTCTCGGGAATTACAAAAGGCAGACACTTTGTTACAAAAGAAATGGCGATCCGTTCCTACTATTGACCCTGATAGATTCTGAGTAAGAACACAAAAAAGCCCTGCATTCTGGCATTATTGTACAAAAATAATAATAACAATTCGATAAACTAACGTTGCCAAAATATCGACATTTCAGCGGAGAAGAAATAACTGCAACGATTTGGAAAGAGTGTATGCAAAACGCAGAGAAAGTGGACACTTCTACCCTATCGGCCGTGTCTCAAGGAACAACGATAGCTGTTACAAACGTCAAACCGGCAACATACGCAGGTATGGACACTGAAATACAAAAAAAAAGCCGCAGACTAACATATTTGCAATGCAACAAACTAAGATGTTTTTTACCTAAATTGCTTCAGGGGCATTAAAAATGTCGTCAACAGATGCGACCCATATTATTGTCAATCCAAAACTACATTCACATTTGGCTCAGCAACAACAACTAAGCATACCAGGTACAAAAACATCGACTCTTACCTCACACATCACTACAACGCTGGCTGAGCTAAAATCAATGCCCTACGAATCGATATCGGTAAGTAATTAAACCCAGACGCATATATTTCACAATTTTAACATGTACAAAAAAATGCATATGTTCCGATAAAACACAGAAACACGCTTCGTTAATTGAAATTGTCTTTACATAATTCTAACACTAATAAAAAATACGTGGCAATAGCAAAAGACCATCTCTGCCTCTGCAAGAATCACACAGGTTCAGATAGAAAACAGCTGGTATACTGCGTCTTGTCCAGAATGCAAATGCCAGATATCAAAACAGAAACAAAGTTGGTTCTGTCCAAACCATGGCCAGAAATCCGATCCGAACTTCTTGTAAGATCATAATGCTAAACATATGTCATATCTAAAAAACAAACCGACAAACTAACGTTAATATTTGAATTGCAGTTATAACGTGAGAGTCATCCTTTCTGACGGAACTGCTGAATTGGAGGCCATGGCTACAGATTCATGCGTACAAAAGATCATAGGACGAAGTTGCAAACAAACAATCACAGAGGATGGGTACGAGGATCGGAAAATCATGCCTCCCGCATTCAAGAAGGAAGGCATGAACACCAAAAAATTCTACATAGAGCTCACCAAAAAATCAAGTCCCAATAACATCGATTTCGTCATCGTCAACACAGAATCGATAATCGACCAAACACCATCTCCACAGCTCACGACCTCTAAATCTCCAGCAGCGACAGAGATACTACAAATCACCCCTCCGCCCCATTCGCCTACAACTCCAAAAACCGCCAGCCACACCCAAACAAAAACCCCAACCGAAACACAAGAGACCACAAAGTCAGGCACTACCAGACAATTATCGTTCAAATCAAAAGGTAACTACGCTAAAAATACGCCTGTTTGTACAAAAACATTATTTAATGAAATTCCAAAATTACAGATGCTACCAAAGACAGCCCAACAGAAACAAAAGAACTAACCGAAGCAAGCAGCACCGCACTACAAATCACCACTCCACCGCATTCTCCTACAACTACAGAAACCGCTACCCGCACCCAAACAAAAACCCTGACTCAAGCACAACAGACCACGAGGCCGCGCACTGCTAGACAATTATTGTTCAAATCAAAAGGTAACTACGCCAAAACTACCACTATTTATATAAAAACACTATTTAATGATATTCCAAAATTGCAGATAATACCGAAGACAGCCCAACAGAAACAAAGGAACCGGCCGAGGCAGGCAGCACCGCACAGTTATCGGCAGAAGCAAACGGTAACCACTTTGAATATACATCGCCTTATGTAAAAATACTAAATACCATTGTTCCGAAGATGCAGACGACACCGCCGGCACAACCAGCAAAAAAAACGCAAAAACGAAAACCAACAAAGGCAACAGGTACTCATTATCAACAACAATCAACAATATTAGTAAATGTAGACACAACCGTTCTAAACAAAAGTCATGATATTTTGCAGATACAATAGACACTATAAATCCCACGAAACGCGAACGTTTTTCTAAGTAAAAAACGAGGAACAAAAAAATTCAGCAGCATCCACTCGG